>JAJHSJ010000016.1:33852543-34183648 GCA_021015155.1 Magnolia officinalis | reverse complement strand
ATGGGAAACATTGCGTGGCCTTTTCTAGCCGTCCATTTTTTTTACCAATATGTGCGGACCACCTCACAACTAAACGTCTCTGTTTTCTGTGGCCCACCTGATAAACGAGCCGGATCTTGCACTTGCATGCCAATTTGCATTAGCAGCGGAAGCGGATTGGCTGGTGTACCACACAACATCGACCTGGCTTGTGTGTGTACGTGTCGCTCGAAAGACGAGCGCTACCACTCTTCGAGCTCCGGTCGAACGGTTCAAAGGAGATCGAGGCCTGCTTGGCCAGGCAGATCCCACGGTATTAAGAGGGACGGGATCGGCAATATATATCCTGGGATAGGCATGACGAGCCAAACAGATCCGGTGAACTTGTCCTGAGCAATCCCATGGATCTTAAGGCAATCCACTGACATCACCATCATTACCTTAACATTGATCCTATCCCTTGGTTGGATGGATTGGAAGGTAAAATCTCGGGATATGCAGGGCGTGACAAACAGACCCAGTGAACTTATCCCAGGATATAAGCAATCCCATGGATCTTAAGACAATCCACTGACACCACCATCATTACCTTAAAATTAATCCCATCCGGGGCCCCAAAGTTACATGGCCAATAGTGATGTATTTATTATATCCATGCTGTTCATTCATTTGGCCAAATCATTTAAGAGCACGAGCCCAAAAATGATTCTTATCCAAAGCTCAAGTGGACCACACCACAGATAGCCCGTGGGACAAACATTCTCACCGTTAGAACATTTGTAGGGCCCACCATAACATTTATTTTTCATCCAATCTGCTCATAAGGTCACACATACTGAGAATGGTAGACGTTCAATTTCTCACTCCTTTTGCAGTGTGTTCCACTTGATATTTAAATTTCTCTTATTTTTCGGCTCAAGCCTAACAATGATCTCTCCAAATGGACCGACCGTTTTGATAACACGTAACTCATTGTAAGACCCACGGAATTTAGTGACGTCAACACACTAGCCAGGTCGGTGGTGTGTGGAACACCAGCCAATCCGCCACCGCTAGCAATGTAAGAAGAATCTGCACCGAATGACAAAAATGCCCTCCAGTTGGTTTTCCCACTGTAGGGTCCACCATTTTTTATAAATGGAATCCAAATCGACCGGAGGATCATCCTCAACCATAAATATTAGATGCCAAAAGAATTAGGCTAATTCAATCATGGGGCAGGCCACACCCCAACCAAAAACCTCCAATCTACGTGGTGGGCCACTTGATTTTTCAGGTTTTCCATTTTCATGGTGAGTGACTGCATTTCAGTGCTTGGATGACAAACATGCACCGTGGTAGACCCACGTGTCTCCAACTAGTTACCTCTGAGACAAGGCTAAAACGGTCAATTCTCCAAAGTAGGTGATGTTGACATTGCACGGTATATCTGCATCGAACCTGAAACCGCGGGGGAGGTGATTGCAATAATCTAAAACGATATGTGCGGTATTGACAATTATTATAATCCATGAGAGGGTTTTTACAATTATCCCTATAATTATTTATTGTTATTATAAACCATAAGGAGGTTTTTACAAGTATCCCTATAATTATTTATTAAGGCATCCAAAGTTCCAAATGCGCCCGTATCTGCTGGAGTTCTCGTTGTTCGTTGTCAGGATTTCTCCTTTTTCCCAGGAAGTCGGAGTCTTTGAGGAACACACGTACCATGGATGGGACGCGGATCGCGTACTGACGCTGTCAGTGGCTCATATCAACCGGACCGCTGCTCGGTGTGCCCCACCATGATGTATGTGTTTTATCCACGCCGTCCATCCATTTTTCTATATCATTTTAAGTCATGAGCCCAAAAGATCCAATTCTCTTGTGGACCACACCATGGGAAACAGTGGCTATTGAACCTCACAATTAAAATCTTCCTGGGAATCACAAAAGTTTTGGATGAAACTGATATTTGTGTTTGTACTTCATTCAAGTGTGTGAGATTGAAGGTTAAATAAACGTTACCAGGAGACGTTAGGAAGTTTTTAATGGTGGGCGTTTAATCACCACTTTTTTTCTTGTGGTGTGGTCCACTTGATGTTTGGATCTGTCTCAGTTTTGGACTCTCACACCCTAAAATGGTTTGAAAAAATAGATGGACGGTGTGGATAAAACACATACATCATGGTGGGGCCCACAGAGCACTGTCTAGTAGCCAGGCAATCCACGTCCCATGCAAAAATGTGATGGGTTGGCTTACCGAATGGCCCCACATGCCTAAATTGGGAGGTTATTAGGAGCAGGAAGCATGGGAATAGGGTAAAGCCATCTGTCTACGGTAGACGTGGCAGGGTTATGTTTAGATCGGATCCGCCCATATACAAGGGCCTAGCATTGAAGACTTATGTCTCAAAAATCACACCTATTAGACAATCCTATACATATGATCTGTGGCCATTAAAATGATGGTGGAAAACAAATTAAAACAGTTAAGGGTCAAATATGCAGTGGGATAAACTGTAGAAAAATTACTAGTCAGGATTATCTCACCCTTCCACGTGCCAATTATGAGTGGACCTGATCAATACATCACCCTGCCACGTGTCTTGTGGAGAGATGACTGCACCATATCATCTCCCATGGTGGGAAGGCATTCTCCAAAGGTACCAATTTCTGTTAAATCTTGTGGTTTCCATTTGTAGGCCACTGATGCAACGGTTAGGATTGTCCAGTAATTATGATTTTCAAGGTTTTAGAGCCTCTCTATGACAGGGCCCGCCTGATGAATGGTCCAGATTTTGTATACATTCTACATATCCCGCATGTACAGTTTTGGACCAAGGACAGTTTCAAAAGAACCAAATTCTCCAAGCTAGTGATTTTTTATTTTTATTTTTATTTCTTCATTCATTATTGAATTCTCTCTTGTCAATCTTCTCTTCTTCTTCTTCTTCTTCTTCTTCTTCTTCTTTTTAATTGTCTTTTTTAATTCGAACTCTCATAAATCAAATTTGAAATGTCTTTAAGATTCCCACCCACCATTGTTGGATGGTGGCAAATATGTTCTCACCAATGCTAATTGATATCACATCCACCCTTTATTGATATAATCACCTTTCTCCTACTTTTGTTAATACATTCAGAAAACAATTGTACAAATCTACCAAAAGCAGAAGAGAAGTGTTATCTATCAGTAGATGATATTAACTTCTTCATTATTTTTTTCATAATCTTTATTAGAAGTTGTTTCTTTCTTCTCTGTTTTAATGGATAGAATTGTTTAATTTACCGAGTCATTCGAACAGGGTTGGAATTGAAATACCTAAGATCGAAGTTCGATTTGAGCATTTATCAGTAGAGGCAGATTCTTACGTTGGGAGTAGGGCACTTCCTACTTTACTCAATGCTACAATGAACACTATAGAGGTTGGTTGTTTTCCTAATTAATTTTCATGTGATATTCTTTTGTAGCAAGTAGTTGTTAGAGGAGCTTTCAGTTGGAAATTGAATTTTGAAACACTTTAAATTGTAAAAAGCTAAAAGAAGAAAGTTAGAAAACTAATTGCATTATAGAAGTGGAGGCAGGATTTGGAATCACTCGGCTTGAAATTAAATTTGCCCTCCTTGGACCGCATCCCAAGTGCAACATGATTTTTGGGCAATCAACCTCCAGGATACAATGACTATCACCCAATCCCAGTGGTGCATTCACTGTACATGTGTTCAAATGTTACGACCTGGGTTTTGGAGGTGGACGTGTGGGATCGAGTGAAGTGGCGAGATGAAGGCGGAATGAATTTAGGTATCTTCTTTGGTTGACCAATGGTGAGAGAAAAACTATAGGATTGTTAAAGGGATCCAATCCCTGCTGCAGACTGTTGTTTGGAAATAAACTTCATGTCCTTGCATTCATTCTTTCCCCGTTTTTATATACTCTAGTTACAATTGATTCGATTACACTCAACTTTGCCCACTACACAGACGTGGGGATGTCTTCTCTAAAACTAGGACTTAAACAAAAAAACTACCTAAGACTCATGCATGAAATAAGGAACTAATACAACCAACTACTACACCTGATCTCACGTGCAAACATGCCTAAAACCATGCCTAAATACATGCAAGCAGAATAACATGTACAACTGACCACTTCTGATGACTGGTTTGTAACATCCCCTCCTCCTTAAAAAGAGCCCTTGCCCTCAAGGGTTATCTCTGGAAGCCTCATCTTCAATTCTTCAAGATTTTCCCACGTGGCATTTGCAAGAGATAGACCCACCCAATGCACCAATGCTTCAGTTTTCCCTCTTTTTGTGCGCTTGTCTAGTATTGTTTGATGATTTGGAACCAATCGAGACTCTTCATCTACTTCAGGAAGTTGTTCGATGACCTACTTAGCATCCCCAATCTTGGGTTTGAGCAATGAAACATGAAACATCGGATGTATCCTTAAAACTTTTAGCAAGTCAAGCTTGTAAGTAACGCAACCGATCTTCTCTATTATCTTGAATGGCCCGTAATACTTGGGAGCGAGTTTCATATTTCGCCAGAGAGCAAGGGAAGCTTGCCTGTAGGGTTAGAGTCTAAGATAGACCCAATCTCCTACAGAGTAATCTTTTTCTCTGTGGGACCCATCATAAACCTGTTTCATACGAGACTGAGCTTTCTTCAAGGCCTTACGCAACTCCTTCAGCACCTTGTCCCTATGAAGCAGATCATCTTCCACAGCTTGTACCTTTGCAGTGCCGGAAATATAAGATAATAAAGTTGGAGGAGTGCGGCCATACACTGCCTCGAATGTAGTCTTCTTGATCGCTGAATGCCAACTTGTATTATAGCAATACTCCGCCCATGTCAGCCATTGCATCCATTCTTTTGGTCTGGTTCCACTAAAACAACGTAGATACATCTCCATGGTGCGATTGGTTATCTCTGTCTTCTAAAAATGGGGGTACCGATATGGGCGTACGTCGACAGGTCCGGCCCTAGTAAGGAGTAGGATGTGATAATCATGCTGGCGTGGTGGTGGGAGACCGATTGGTTCAGAGAAGACGTCTGCATAATCATCTAATATTATAAGGAGGGTGCTATCGATTGCCTTGGCTTATGGAGTAGCTATTGCATTAAGCAGTAAACCACTCCTGGGCACCCCTGCTTTAATACCCATTCAAGGCAAAAGTTTTCTACGAGCTTGTCTTGTGGAGATGCTAAGCCCTGTAATGAGATTTCTTTTCCCAAAACTATGAAACGCATTTGAAGGTTGACAAAATCCCAGATTATGGGACCCAAAGTCCTGAGCCATTGGGTATCCAAGACAATCTCATATCCATCCAAGGGTAACAAGTAGAAGTCTAATAAAAGTGGGGTACCTTTGATATGGAGTGGGACCTAGTTGCACGGCTTGGGCTGATCAACCGTTCCCCACTGGCTACGGCCACCTCAAATGGCGTCCCTTCCAATGCTTGGAGCCCAACTTTAGCAGTCAGAGAACTACTAATAAAATTGTGTGTGCTCCCTGAATCCACCAAAATCGTCACTGGTGTTGAAAAAACGTACCTTTCAATCTCATAGTTTGGGGAGTATGAGCTCCAGAAATTGCATTGAAAGAGATCTCGGGCGTGCTCTCTGGCTCCTTCAACCTCTTGTGAGCCTTCTCCTCCATCGTCTTCATCCTCCTCGGGCTAGCAAGCTTCAATGACGAATAGGTGTTTGCATTGATGGCTAGGGGAGTATTTTTCATTGCAGCGAAAGCAAAGGCCCTTATCTCTCCTTTCTTTGACTTCTTCCGGTGTCATGCGCCTTATTGGAGAAGCCTGTGGGGTGCGCGTTGGAGTTAGGGCCTGTTTGAATTTGGAGTTCTCTAACACTAGTGGTTGGCGGATGGCCTGGTTTCGAGCTTCAAACAAGCGAGCAAGGCCAATCGCTGCTTCCAATGTGGTGGATTTTCAGCCCTCTCATCGGCTTGCAAGTTGTTACGGAGCCCACTGATGAAGCAACTAACCTGCTATATTGGGGTGACTTGACCCGCCCGTGAGAGGAGGCGTTCAAACCGTGTTTGGTACTCTTTGACACTCCCAAACTGCATCAATTTAATCAAGTTAACCAAGAAATCTTGAAATTTTGTAGGACTGTACCTTGCATGTACTCCTTGTTTGAACTCCTCCCAATTCATGGCCCTATGAGTTTGCTTGTGAAGTTGCTGTTGAAGTAATTAAGTCCCTTGATATACATTGATACACCACATTCTGAAAGCTTGAGCTTTTGGAGTGAATGGTTGTTTAATATGGTATCAGAGCGGAAGGTCCTATGTTCAAATCTCGAGAGTAGCAAATATGTCTCGCTAAAATATTATTCTCCCACGGGGGACCAGGAAAATCAGGTCCGGCTCAGGGACTGGGAAATCAAGCCCGACCTATTTATGGTGTGAGCGTCCCTCCACCCTTGTCAGTATGTTCCCGTGCGGAGTTCCCACCCTGCATGTGCGGGGGGTGGTTGAAGTAATTAAGTCCCTGGATATACATTGATACACCACACTCTAACAGCTTGAGCTTTTGGAGTGAATGGTTGTTTAACAGTTGCGCCACATTTGTGCATCTCCTTCCATGTGGAAGGAAGCAAGTGTCACCTTCTCTTCCTCTAAGGTGCGCTGGAATTCAAAAAACTGCTCCACCCGACAGAGCCAACTTGTGGGATCTTCACTGCCATTGAATCGCGGGAGGTCGAGCTTGACTAGCTTCGGAGCACCGAAATTAATGGAGGTTCCTGTACTGGTTGAGCTGTTGTAGGCCTCCCCATTGTTGCGAGGTTGAGAAGCTTCTCCCCATTCTCGTGGATTGGCTCGAGGTTCCCACCTTGACGACCAAGTTGCGAAGAGCTCGGTCATCTGTTCGATGATCTTCTCTTGGCCGGCCGTAAGTGTGTTGACCTTCTTCTCTAGACTCTCCATTCGATGCTCCATTGGCCCCGTCTCTAATACCATAATGTTACGACCTGGGTTTTGGAGGTGGATATGGGATCGAGTGAAGCGGTGAGGTGAAGGCGGAATGGATTTAGGTGTCTTCTTTGGTCGACCAATGGTGAGAGAGAAACTATAGGATTGTTAAAGGGATCCAATCCCTGCTGCAGACAGCTGTTTGGAGATAAACTTCATGTCCTTGCATTCATTCCTTCCCTGTTTTTATAGACTATAGTTACAACTGATTCAATTACACCCAACTTTGCCCACTGCACAGACGTGGGGATGTCTTCCCTAAAATTAGGACTTAAACAAGGAAACTACCTAAGACTCATGCATGAAATAAGGAACTAATACAACCAACTACTACACTTGACCTCACGTGCAAACATGCCTCAAACCATGCCTAAATACATGCAAACAGAATGACACGTACAACTGACCACTTCTGATGACTGGTTTGTAACATCAAACCATTTGTAGTCTTAACCCGAACAAGAAAACTCTTAACTATACTTTGAAAATAATATTAACCAGACATTTTCTTATTTCCTTTTTCACACATGAAAACCAAACAAAGAGAAGTCTTTTTATAGACTTTGTGAAGACACTCTTAAGGGTGTAGAGACACCCTTTCAAAAAGGTTTGTGACTATTGGGTTTAAACCCAATTGGAGCAACCCTTGGGTCTGAGAAGACACGACTTTCCAAAACAAAAATTTGAAAGGGTGTTGCCTTTCGGACTTTCGTGAAAAGACACATCCATGGCCACAACCAAGGTCCGACCCAATGAAAATTTTGAAACACTAATTTATTTTTTAAACAACTTAAAAATACAACACTTTCCTGTTTGTTGCAGTGGATTGAAAATGTCATGTTGTACACTAATTAGAGGATCCCAAGTAGTGGAGTTTTCAAGTTTGAATGTGCACCATTGACCACTAGGGTCCTGATTGGTATGGTCTTTCGATCGTGGACCATCCACAGTAGGATTGATCAGACGTAAATGTATGGATTCACCAGCTACCTGCATGGTGGTGATTGACAATGGATCAAGAGGAACCCAAGTCAGCCTCTTGTTTCCTCTTTTTTACTTTGATAATTGAAATTGGTGGATTTATTGTAGAATAAAGATCGAATGGTGGTTAATTGATTGTAGATTGATGCATTTAAAGAAACGAAGCTCAATGGTTTGAAAAGGCCGCGCTAGTTTAAGGATGTTTGAAAAGAAAAGGGCTCTTTTGATATCTGTTGGTTGGAAGTGGTAGCTCCTAATGGTTTAGTTGCTTTCAATCTGTCATGTCCAATGCTGAATTAGTGATGGAGAATGCAATTCAGTGGCAGACAAGCATGCAAACCATAGGAGAGTGGAATGGTATAATCTGGTATCAATTTCATAATTATGTTACCATGGACCCTATTGTGTCCCTTTCTGTAATTTCATTTATTTAATATAGGTCTTTTGGTTGATTAAAAAAAGTTGAAAACAAGAAAAGAAAAGAAAAGAAAAGCTTGATTTTATAGTGATAATCTACTTCCTTTTTGTATATATTCTTCATCTCGGTGAAACAGGATTCATAAAAGCCGACAACGAGTAGGTTATGGCAATGATTCGTATTCTTCATTTCAACTTTATTTTGTTTTATTTCTCAACAGGGAATTCTTGGACTGGTTCGGCTTTCTCCATCAAAGAAAAGGATTAACAAGATACTTCGTGACGTGACTGGAATGTTGAAACCTTCCAGGTATGTTTAGTTGTTTTTCCTTTTCCATGAAGGAATTAATGTTTACCACGTCTCAAACACACATTTCAAATTATTATTTTTGGAACATAATATATTTTGGTACCTTCCAATGTCTAACTTCCAAAAAATGTTACCATCCAAAAAACTTTTACTTTCCAAAAAATGTTGCGTTTCAAAAAGGAAAAAGAAAAAAAATTAGCGAGGACATTTCCCATGGTCTTCTTGTAAAAAGAAAACTCCATGACTATCAGAGCAATATAAAGCACATCTCACAACTATATATAGCTAAGTATACTCCAAATGAAGTCACAACTATATATAGATAAGTAAACTCCAAATGAAGTAATCTACCAGAAAGTAATGGAAAGAGATTGATTAGAATTCTAATTGTTGAGTATATTGATTATTTCTCTTTGGAAACATCAGGTGATAGAATGACGTTCTATGGCCTTCCTTTATGCTAGATATGTAAATAATAAACTTAGATATGTGACGGTGACACATACGATGTGATCCTACAAGAAAAAAATTATCAAAAGGAAGTTGCCAAGGCGTGTACAAATCTTACATAGAAGATTTCTTGGAATCATTATCAACTAAAGCCTACATTGGGTCATGCCTCAAGAAGAATGCTTTATTGGGAAACCAAGCACTCTTAGTGTGAGAATATGAATTCAAGTCCAAGTTTGTGACGATATCAGCAACTTGGTTGCTTTTTTGCTTTCTCTAAAGACGTAGAGATATTCCCGGTTGAAATTTTGGCGAGGATTTTTCTAGCATTTTTGTAAAGCATAAATGAATTATATAGATTGCAATTACTCTCCTGATAGATTGACAGAGACAGCTAAGAATCCAGTATTCTGTACATTTGAGTTTATCTTTCGACTCTCAGAGCTAAAGAGATTGCCCAAGAAAGGTGATCTCCATTGATTTAGACCTCATTGCTGGGTCCTAAAGTGGTGTCCTAGTTCATAAATTACTGACTCTAGACCTGGATATGAAAATGAACGGCGACATAATGCCAACCTGTCTAACGAACTAAACATCAAGCCATCATCAATGGATTTTTTAGCAAATTACCGACAAATCCATAATGTGACCTTGCTCAAAATAATATGGATGAGATCATGAAACTGTTAACAGGATGTTCTTAATTCAATTTGAATGTGCAACTTGAGGAAACAATTGTAGCATGGTGATCAAATTCATGATTCCGAAAGACCAATTTTGTGGTCATCCATATGATTCGTGCCATTCAGGTTAATGTAGAGCTACAGCGAGCCTGATTTGAATAAGTGGTGCATCTTCCCTCCATTAACATTTGGTCACATGAAGCTTGATTTTTACATCTTTAATTAGAAGAGAATTTCATTATCGGCTCACAAGTTGCAAGAACATCCATTGAGATTCATGGTTCATCTTTTCAAATTTTGAAAAGAAAGAAAAGTGGGCTCCTCTCATGCTTCTGAAGAAATGAGTCAGTCAAAGGATACCTTCTGCATATAAGCGTTGATGTTGATATGGGTAGTTTCAGGAAGGAAGATCCCCCATAACTAGCTTTTTCTGTATTCGGGCAGAATCATTTGATTTTTCCTTCTATCTGTTCGAATGATTTTTTGGATGGGATAATGCCAACAAAGGGCCATTGCCTTCCTTTCAACCAAAGTCAGATTAGACCCTTGTCAAAGACATCACATGAAGACTTGATACAAAAGAGCTGGAATGCCCATGAATTATGTGGTCTTTGGTGTGCAAAGATACTGTTGGATGTTCGTATTTTAATGAACATTGAAGGATTTTGTGGTTATGTTTTGTTTATTTATTTTCAGGATGACACTGCTTCTTGGACCTCCAGGCTCAGGGAAAACAACCCTGCTGCTTGCTCTTGCAGGGAAACTTGACAAGCAGCTACGGGTCTCTCTCTCTCTCTCTCTCTCTCTCTCTCTCTCTCTCTCTCTCTCTCATGTATAAATTAAATACTTATCTTGAACAAATTCATCGTATACATATCTACATCAATTTGTTGCACTTCTTGATATCATGTTACAATAAACAGGTAACTGGGAAAATCACTTACTGCGGTCATGAATTGTCAGAATTCGTTCCTCAGAGAACCTGTGCTTACATTAGCCAGCATGATCTTCACAATGGCGAGATGACAGTTAGGGAGACGCTGGATTTCTCTGGACGGTGTTTGGGGGTTGGAACCCGATATGAAATGCTGTCCGAATTGTCAAGACGAGAGAAGGAGGCTGGAATTAAACCAGATCCTGAGATTGACGCATTCATGAAGGCCACTGCGATGGAAGGCCAGAAAACTAGTCTGGTTACAGATTATGTTCTCAAGGTCAGTTCCTCCATTTTACTTAGGTGTGGGGATTCCTTTGCCGTGCTGCTCATCTTTTGCAAGTGGTTTTTAGGAAGCCTGACTTCTCCAAATTTCTGTAACAGCTACTTGGTTTGGATATCTGTGCTGATGTAAAAGTTGGAAATGACATGAGAAGAGGAATCTCTGGTGGACAAAAGAAGCGTGTGACTACTGGTATGTTTATGTAGGGGAGTCATCTCACTGCTCATCAAAATCAATCACAATCATTGAAGTACGGCTGTAATGCATTATAAAGTGATGAAGCTCTTCAGTGCTGCGTGTTTTTTTTTTTTTTTTTTTGGGGGGGGGGGGGGGGGAGGGGAGGGGGTGTCTGCTTTTTAAAACGCCTCTTTGTTCAGCATATCTATTTGTTGCCATTGTTAACCTTTAGGGCATAAGTATCCATATTTCTGCATTGTATTTGTTCTGATTCTATTTATTTATGATTCATTCTATTCTTATTCTTTTCCTATTTATGTCTTTGTATGAGGGTACATTAGTGACTAGGACATTTTCTTTTGAATGTAGGCCCTACCTGTAACTTGTAAGTAATGCAATTACAGAATTAAAAAACTAGGCTCTTTGTTGTCTTTCTCGTGTTATCGCATATTTTCTCTAATTAAAATCATAAATTCAGTATTATTCTAAATGAGCATGTTTGATCAAAGCATTGAGAGTGAGCTACTTGCAGAGAAGTTATTTATGTTTTTGCCCTAAAAATCTGAAAGGACATCTGCTCTGCAATTTCTTACTGTTTCACTCGTGGAAATTGTGTTGTTGCTATTAAATTAAATCGGGTTCTCATATTTTAAAGTTACGCATTGTGTTCTTGAAACTTCAAAAGATTCTTGTCATCTGATTCATTTCAAACAAAACCAGGGACAGCTATACAGATCCCATTCATAGATTTCATGACTGTCATTTGAAAGTTGTATATTTTGCTTTCTGTATCACATATTCGTTGTTTTGGTATGAAATCCAGCATTTGTACTATTCTGAAAAAGTAATCTTATAGTTCTTCCAGCATCCTTGGAAGATTCATTTCTCGATATTTTCGCTTTTGTTGTTTTGTTTTTCTTTGCTTGGGATTTTTACCAAAAAGATCCTCAGAAATTCGCATTTTACCAAATAAGGTCTTCACAAATGGAAATTCACTGGTGAGCTTTTCAGGGGCGAAATTGCAAAATTGACCTAAATTATTTTTTTTCTCTTTAAAAAGTACTAGAGTCGAGAATTTTGGGGCCCATATGGTACGTATACGGCATCCAACCTGTCCGAAGTATGCACCCTACGATGATGATCGCCCAAACAAAAAAAATCTGACCAATGGAATCATCTTATGGGTTACAAACGTGAAATTGAATGTTTTGGGCTAGTATATATTATTTTTATGGTGCGGCCCACTTAATGATTGGATCCAGCAATATTTTTTGCTCGTGTGATCATCATGGTGGGGTTAACCAATTAGATGAAACGGGTATCATAGACTTACCATGTGGGCCCTTCAAATCTCAAACACTTTTAAAGAAACAAATAAATTAGGGAATCTTCATAATTTCGACCCTCGAAAGGCACTTAGTGGGTATTTCAAGTCGCGGAGGCTTTTGTGGTAAAAATCCAAAATTCTGAGGAATTTTGTGGTAAAAATCCCTCTTTTTTTTTTTTTAGTTTCAACAGAATAATTTGCTTGTAGTATGTCACATACTGTTTTCTATTCACTTACAATTACTGGTTGTTCTGGACGCAGGAGAGATGTTAGTTGGACCAGCGAAAGCTCTCTTCATGGATGAGATATCAACTGGACTGGACAGTTCCACCACCTTCCAGATTGTCAAGTTCATGAGACAGATGGTTCATGTTATGGATGGAACCATGGTCATCTCTCTTCTGCAGCCTGCACCTGAGACATTCGATCTTTTTGATGACATTATCCTTTTGTCGGAGGGTCAGATCATCTACCAAGGCCCTCGAGAGAACATCCTAGAGTTCTTCGAGGTCATGGGTTTCAAGTGTCCAGATAGGAAAGGAGTTGCAGACTTTCTGCAAGAAGTGACTTCAAAGAAGGATCAGGAACAGTACTGGTTTGATAAGAGCCGACCTTATCGATATGCCTCTGTCCCCGAGTTTGTGGAAGGTTTCAACTCTTTCCGTATTGGCCAAGAGCTAATGGAAGAACTTAGAATTCCTTATGATAAAGCTAGAGCTCACCCTGCAGCATTAGCGACGGAAAAGTATGGCATCTCTAACTGGGAGCTCTTCAAGGCTTGCTTTGCAAGGGAGTGGCTGCTGATGAAGCGCAATTCTTTTGTGTACATATTCAAGACCACCCAGATAACAATCATGTCGACGATCACCATGACTGTCTTCTTGAGGACGGAAATGAGTCATAACACAATTGCTGATGGAGGGAAATTCTTCGGGGCTTTGTTTTTCAGTCTGGTTAATGTGATGTTTAACGGAATGGCAGAGCTTGCGATGACTGTTTACAGGCTTCCTGTGTTCTATAAGCAGAGGGATTTCTTGTTCTATCCTCCATGGGCTTTTGGGTTGCCAATTTGGGTGCTGAGAATCCCACTTTCACTAATGGAATCGGGAATATGGGTCACTCTTACCTATTACGTAATTGGTTTCGCTCCTCCTGCTATGAGGTAAGAGGTTTTCCTGCTTTCCATTTTTTCTTCTCTACCGAGTAGTTTTCATGTGCATGGGATGGGCCCTGGAAGTCAACATGATGAAAGTATATAAATTAGTTTTGGTTGACGTCTCTCAACTTGCTCAGGTTCTTCCGACAGTTCTTGGTGTTCTTTTGTACACATCAAATGGCTCTCTCTCTGTTTCGTTTCATTGCCGCAGCTGGAAGAACAGTGGTCGTAGCCAACACATTTGGAACTTTTGCTCTGTTGGTGATTTTTGTGTTTGGAGGATTTGTCGTCTCTAAAGGTCAGCAGTTCATATTTTCACTATGAAAGCTTTTTGTAGATGCATTTGGCCATTTCAGATCCCAACTCTTATGGAATTCAACTGACCAGCAATGGGATCACATTGGGGCCCATCACTCTAATTCTGCACAATAATTAGCATGTAATGGATTGGACCATTGACTGAAATACATGTGCTAAATATGGTATCTGATAAATAATGCATTATAATTATCATGTTACTATTCTAGTTTGAACTTGGACTGAGTTCATCTTTTTGGAAGATATCCATCAATAGATTCTTCCTTGTGTTTCTAAGATATCCATGATACTGCATTAAAGCAGCCATTTCATTATCTGCCTGCAGACGACATTCAACCATGGTGGATATGGGGATACTGGAGTTCTCCTATGATGTATGGACAGAATGCTGTAGCCATCAACGAATTTCTCGATGACAGATGGAATATTGTAAAATCTCCTTACACATGGACTATGATTTTCTTTTATACTTCAAAATTGAAACACCGTCTTCATTATCTACTCTGATTTGGTTTTGTAGTTTAAATACTTCATTAGATATAAGTTTTCACAGGCTAGTCTCAGTGATCATCATCCAAGTTTATACCTGTTTGTTTTTCTCTGTTACAGCCCAACAATGACCCTAGAATCGATGCACCCACGGTTGGAAAGGCCCTTCTCAAGTCTAGAGCATTGTTCACTGATGAATATTGGTTTTGGATTTGTATTGTAGCCCTTATTGGGTTCTCTCTTCTCTTCAATCTTTGCTTTATTGCTGCACTGACTTATTTGAATCGTAAGCCATCACTTCCCCTTCATTAGTCTGGGCATCTACAATGAAGATAAAATCCTCACAAGTACTGCTTCCCTGGAATGTAATTTCAGCTTTTGGAAATTCGCAAGCTTTAATGTCGGATGAGGATGTAAAGAAAAAACATAAAGAGAATCCATACTCTGACAGAAGTCAGAGATCGATGGCGACAGGGACTAGTTCAACGTCAACTTATCCTGTGTTTGAAGGTTTGAGTTTCTAACTACATTTGCCTCTTCAACGTCTCATCTCGGTTGTTTTGCTATTATTTCTCTGTGATTGCTAGTAATAGTGATGATTAAAGCTGCAAAGTGATTATCAATTCATCTCTTTTGATCAATTACTGAATATATCAGTGGTAAAAAATAAAAAATAAAATAATAAAGAAAGAAAGAAGCCATATTAGCATCTAGAGGTATTACAACATGTTCGGGCAGATGACTGTGCATTACTATTTCCAAAATCCTAGGCTTTCAATAGGTGGCCAAGAAATGGATGGTTAAGAAGGAAAACATAACAATGGTTCAAATTCAATCAAGGGAAGGTTAAATATTCAGTGGCTGAGATATTTCAACATATGGGCTTTTTGGTTCATAGGCCATCCAACGTGAGATGCATATTGTTTGGATCACTGAACCGTGGGTCCCACCTACTGACCTACACAAACTGAAATCTTGAATATGCTGTGCAACATAGTTCAAAAACCTGAAAACTTGACTCAATGTCCAGCTGGTTGGGTCTGCTCGAAGACTCGAAAGAGTCTTGATTTGATTTGACTGTGTTTAATAATGAAATTAATAATAATTAAAGCAGAAATAAATGTTTAAAAGTTTGAAGTAGTGACGCGTGTAAAATATAATAAAATAGCTGAAGTAAACAGCCGTATGGCATCTGGTATGCTGGAAAAGATGGTCCTCTCATCGAGTTTGTAAGTTGAAAAACTTGTCCCTTTCTTTTAATGAAAAAGAGCAGTTTGTAGGCAAGTGCAAGTGACTTGGTTCGAGTCATTGCGAGTCACACCAATTCACACTGAAGATCAAGTTTCCTAGTAACTCGCAGCTTGAAATCTAGTCAAGTCGAATTGACTCAACCGAGTTCCGAGCCGAATCACCAATTTTTAGAACCATGCTACAAGCCTTCAGCCCTAGCATTTTATAATACATATACCACATAATGAAAACCATAATATCCACAATGCATGTCATGGACATGTTATAATGTATTGATCTGTATATTGGCATTGAGTTTATTGACACAGTTACATGTTTAAGTTTTTTTTTTTTTTTTTTCAAGTGGATGCCAAAATTTTGATTCTGGTATTGTGTCCATCATTACAGGTAGTGACATGGAAGTGAGAAATTGTACTACAAGCAGCAAATCAAGTGTTCGAGTTGCAAACCATGCACAGAAGAGAGGAATGGTTTTGCCCTTCCAGCCTCTTTCTCTTGCATTTAATCATGTGAATTACTACGTGGACATGCCTACTGTAAGTCTGTTGTCTCTTATTCTTCTTTTTCTCTCTCTGTCATATTCGAGTGACTGAATATCTTGATCATATAAATGAAAGGTTTTCTGGATTTCCAACCCAAGGATGTAAACTTCAAAATGATCTTAGATTTCCATAGACGTTGACTAGGGGTATATGTGCAACCCATGTGGAGCGAAGAGGATAAAGAGAGAAAAAGGGAGAGATTTAGAGGGGAGTGAGAAAAAAGGAGAGACATAGAGGGAAAGGTGGGGACTATAGCAGGCGCATGCTACAGAGAGAGAGAGAGAGAGAGAGAGAGAGAGAGAGAGAGAGAGAGAGAGAGAGAGAGAGAGAGAGAGAGAGAGAGAGAGAGAGAGAGAGAGAGAGAGAGAGAGAGAGATCACTGTTTCCCTTGCTGTGGCCCACTCAAGTCCCTAATCTGCCTAATTTTGGGCTGACGTCCTTCGATGAGCTAATGCAACAAATGTACGGAGTGGATGACACACAGTCATCAGGGCGGACTCACAAAGCCTTTATCACACGGTCTTCTTAATTAGACACTTCGTATGGCTACAAAGAAGAGGAGAGGTGGGGCTACACACATTAGAAGAAGTGAAAGCAAGGGGGTGTAGTTGTGGCTGTTCATAGGCCTTTGTGTGGCTGAAATCTGAACAGTCCCTCACCAACCAGCTACATTATCAATGACGGTTTTACCTTCTAATAACCAAAATTCTTAAGACTAATTGTGAGGAAAAAAATGTCCAAAACTACTGCTTTTATATATAGTATAGATAATCAATAGACACTTTTGTCAAGTCCTAAGAAAACTTTCAGTTCTTTTAGAACTTCCTTTGCCAAGATATTATTGGGTTAGGAATTTCTGTGAAGTTGACGAGTTTCTGAACTCCATGATTGTAGGAAGTCTGACATTTGAAAAGAAATTTGATTGTTTCTTTAGGAAATGAAGAGCGAAGGAATTGAAGAAACCCGTCTCCAGCTTCTACGCAACGTTAGTGGTGCTTTCAGACCAGGAGTCCTTACAGCATTAGTTGGCGTTAGTGGTGCTGGGAAGACCACTTTGATGGATGTTCTGGCAGGACGGAAGACTGGAGGGTACATAGAAGGAACTATCAGCATATCTGGTTACCCAAAAAACCAAGTGACATTTGCTCGGGTTAGTGGTTACTGTGAACAGAATGATATCCATTCGCCAAATGTTACTGTCTATGAGTCCCTCATATACTCTGCCTGGATGCGTCTTGCTCCTGACGTTAAACCAGAAACACGGAGGGTATGTCACGATTCCTTTTCTTCACATTCTTTTCTTTTCTTTTCTTCTTTACTAGTATTTAGTTAATCCAATCTAGAGTGCATAAACAATTTCACCTGCGAGTCATTCATCCAATCCAGGTTTTGATGACAAGTATTTTTCAAATCAGGATTTCCAAACCCTAGTTTGCATAGAAAGCATTCTCCATGATGGACATGCATTCAAATATAGTGTGATGCCATTGACAACAATTTTCTCTGTTCTGTCGCAGATGTTTGTGGAGGAAGTGATGGAGCTGGTTGAACTTAATACTCTGAGGGATGCTCTTGTGGGCCTCCCTGGAGTAAATGGTCTCTCAACCGAACAGCGAAAGCGGCTTACAATAGCCGTGGAGCTGGTTGCAAATCCATCCATCATTTTCATGGACGAGCCAACATCAGGGCTTGATGCTAGAGCTGCGGCGATTGTCATGCGGACAGTAAGAAACACCGTGGATACTGGACGGACTGTTGTTTGCACAATTCACCAACCAAGCATTGACATTTTTGAAGCTTTTGATGAGGTGCTTACCAGTTCCATGTTCATTTCTTCTTCCTTTTTCTCTGATCTTTTGACTGTGATTGTCATGTTGTTTGTTCATGCTTCCGGTTGCAACTTTATAACCTCTCTGTTTACAGCTTCTCCTGATGAAGAGAGGAGGACAAGTAATTTACGCAGGGCCTCTCGGTCGACATTCTCAGAAGCTTATAGAGTACTTCGAAGTGAGATTTCTTTTCCCTCTGATTCATATCTGTTGTTTGTGCTTGTCAAATACCAAAGGTCTTGGTTCAGAAAAATGAGCATTCTCTTCAAGTTAACAGTTCTGATTTGCACATCATAAGAACGAATGCAACAAGCATGGGCTCGGAAAGGCCCAGGTTGTAATATCTGCATCTTACATATGAGGGAGCTCTTGCAGGCAGTACCAGGGGTTCCCAAGATCAGAGATGAATACAATCCTGCTACGTGGATGCTGGAGGTCAGCTCTACTTCGGTTGAATCACACCTTGATCTGGATTTCGCAGAAGTTTATGCCAATTCTTCCCTTTATAAGTAAGTTGAATTATGATACTACAATTCCGGCAAGCCCATTCATCTTAGACTAATATGTTTCTTATCCTACTTGATTTCCTCCTATTGTCTTTCAGGAGGAATCAAGAGCTCATCAAGGAGCTGAGCACACCAGAACCTGGCTCCAAGGATCTTTACTTCCCTACCAAATACTCTCAAAGCTTTGCTACTCAATGTATGGCCTGCTTCTGGAAGCAACACTGGTCCTACTGGAGAAACCCACAGTATAATGCAATCCGATTCTTCATGACAATCGTCATTGGTATCCTATTTGGTACCATCTTCTGGGACAACGGAAAAAAGACGTGAGTATTATGTTTCTTATTCCCCTTCTGCCTTTCTGTTGCTTTAGGCCATGTTTGGAAATAAAAATAAAAATTGCATTTGTTCTGGAAATGTAGAATCCGGCCACAGTTGACATGATGTTATGTTTGGAGAGCCACCGAAAACAGATTCCCGACTTTCTGAGCAGTTTATCTGTTTTCTGTCAACTGGCTGAAAGAAGGATTCGGCTTATTTCCGTTAGGAGTTGAAATATGAGCAGGCTTCCTGTGGGAGTGAATCTTTCCCATCCATCTTTCAAGGCAATGAAATGCACCCTTGTTATCACTGATAATAACATTGACAATATAAGTGACAGCAATAACAAGTAAAGAAACCACCACAGAACAGCAACAATATTACCAGATATTAGTAGTATTAGCAGTCATATTATCCATTGTCAGAAAGTGGAGGTTGTTGAGATGTTGAAACTGGGTGAGCAATAGCACTGGGTAGGACTGTCAATGGTCTGCCTGGTCTGTCAGGATTCCCAGCCTAACTCGTTCGGGCTGGCCTTGGTTCTTATTTTTAGGACCTTGGATCTGTTTGTGATTTTTTGGGCCTGACAAATCAATGTATGGCATCCAGATCCAGTTTTAACAAGATTTTTTCTTGACATCTGGCCCGACCACACATTTCTGGGCCTGTTGATACCTTAATGGATTGGAATCATTATCGACTTTTGGGCTTGTCTCTAAATGTCGAGTTCAATTAGTATATGTGATGGATTGGGTTAATCCTGGCCCAATAAAATGGCTTAAATGTCCTTAAAAACTTTTGGCAAGTTCAGTAAACATGACCACGATATGTTAACTTTGATTACTCCAATCGAAAACACCCAAAACTTTCCAAAATTGGTAAATATCAAAACTTATGCTCACAGAACAAATCTTCACCTTTCTTTTGGTCAAACCTACTATAGATAATTGCATTAGTAACCCCCAGCCACTACTCAATCAATAATTCAGCATGCTTCTATCATTTAGCGGTGTGTTTGGTTGCGCAAAATCTTATGAAATATGATGACAAGTTACACCAAATTAGACTGGTTAATCATGAAATTTCATGATTTTTCGTGCAGCCAAATGCACATGAAACCAGAAACATTTCTATTCACAAGCATTTCATTATCATTTTGGTTTTTATGATGCTTTAGCTTGCTGTTAGTGCCAGATATCTGTTCATGGTTTACTCATACAACCAAAGATTCCTTTTATATTTGACAGAAAGAAGCAACAAGATCTGCTGAATCTGCTTGGAGCCATATACTCGGCTGTCTTCTTCCTCGGAGCCACCAATGCTTCAACAGTGCAGTCTGTTGTGGCAATAGAGAGAACAGTCTTCTACCGTGAAAGAGCAGCGGGAATGTACTCAGCATTGCCTTATGCATTTGCTCAAGTAAACGTTGACTCTAAATCCTTGTCATGTTTCAGACTTTTTGATGCATGACGATTAACTACTTGCTCTAAAAGCTCGAACTGATAGAGAATTAATCCCTTTATCTCATAGCCCAAGCCCTACATCTCATGGGTTAGGACTTCGGTCGAACCCCCCTCGTGGGCCCCAAATCACATGGGTATCGCCTCACACGAGCCACCCACCTCACATGGGTGGGGCCCACCTCACTCGGGGTGGGTGGCCCATGTGAGGCGGTACCCATGTGATTTGGGGCCCATGAGGGGGGTTCGGCCGAGGTCCTAACCTATGAGATGTGGGCCCTGGTCTATGAGATAAAGGGATTGATTCACCATGCTCTAACGGTAGGAGCTTTTAGAGCATGTGGTTAATTGTCCTACATCAAAGCTCTTAAAGGGATTGATTTGCTTCTTAATCTACTGTTAAGAAATAGAAGCGTGGATTCCTCCCGAGGTGGGAAAACTTGCCAAGCTGACTCATGACTCAACTGAATCAACGAGTTTGTGGTCTAACACTGAGTTAGAGAAATGAAACAAATTGCAGACTTGGTATTGTTTAAAAAAATGACGCAAATCAAACAAGTTTTCTCGAGTTGTTCTATGATTTGCTGAATTGGGTGTGTAAAGAAAAACTCGCCTAGCTCAGTTAACCTTTGTAGTATTGAAAAGCCCACTCGAGCTGAGTCTGTTCAACTGGGACCTGGACTAGTTGTTTGGTTTGAAAATTTTGCCTCATCGGGTGGTGTGTAAAGTATAATGACATTTGCTGAATCCAATACAAGTGTATAATCGAGCCCATCCACACACCATTACATTGTGCGAGACAGAACCGTCCATCAGGTGGGCCTCACCTTGTGGATGCTGTCTCAAAAATAGGAAGTCCAGTCATCAAGTAAGACACATCCATTTTTTTTCCAAATAGGGTCAAACTTGATGAGTTTACTTGTCTGATTTTTAGGACAGGGCATCCATCCGATGACGCCCACCTGATGCACAGCTCGGATCTCAAAGATGTGTGTGCTGCGTAGATGAGCTGATGCATAATAGGACTATTCTCTGATGTGTAATTTTCATGTTTTTCAGGTGAGCATTGAGCTAGTTTATATAGCAGTGCAGACGCTCGTCTACTCTCTCCTCCTTTTCTCTTTGATCAATTTCACTTGGCAAGCCAACAAGTTCTTATGGTTCTACTACTTCATGTTCATGTGCTTTTCCTACTTCACCCTGTATGGGATGATGGTGGTAGCTCTGACTCCCGGCCACCAGATTGCTGCCATTGTCATGTCCTTTTTCTTCAGCTTTTGGAATTTGTTCTCTGGCTTCCTCATCTCTAGGCCGGTATGTGTATGCTCCTTATTGCTACTGCTACTACAGTTCATTCAAGTGGGCCCATGGTTCAGTGATCCGGACCATTAACATGATAGGCCAAATCATTGATGGGGGGATGTCTAAAACATCTCCTAGGGTCTTAAGGTCCTAACCCTTCAATCAGTAGCCTGCAAATAGAAAGCTACGAAAAATACAGCAACGGTCTAGAACGGAAAGAGACTGGAGCTGTAGGTTCTTCTAATCGATTTTCATGCATTCCTCATCCAGTTGGCCCATCAAGCCAACAGTCTGGATGAGTGAATGATGTTGGTCCCCCTATATATATAGAATTGGGGCTTTGGGACTCCATTCAGGACAACTATATCAGGAATACTATAAATTTTACGATACGATGACTACAACTGCTATAACTATGACTACGACTATCATGGAAGTTGAAGGACTAACTATGGGTCTTTCCTGCTTCAAATCGCACTTTGGACCACTCACCATTTACACTTCATAAACATTTTTAAACAGATGCTTCTCCACAGCAAGAACCAAAACTGTTCCCACTCTATCACTATTATGACTATGATGATGACTACTACAAAAAACTATAACTATCATGACTATGACTGATACAACTACGACAACGATAACTACCATGACTATTGACTACTACAAACATGACAACTACCACAATGATGAGTACTACAACCAATGTTTTCAATATTGGTATCAAAGCATGCATCGAATCCACGAGATATAGAAATATATTGGGTATCACATGGGACATTGCATGTATCGCTGTTTTTGAGAAACATTGGGAAACATTGAGAAATTAGTCAAATAGATCACAAAAAAGAAGGTATACATAATAAGTTTCCTTCGTATAGGGTCCTCAACTATCCGTTGTGTGATAGAAGTGGTGCAACTATATTCAAAACCAATTAATATAATTTATAAATCATAGAAGAGATGTATGAAAATACAACCAATACATTCAAAAGCCAAAATGTCATACAATGTATAGTGCATTTAAAAAATATATATATATACATTTTGTAAATTATTTTTATAAATTTTAAAAAATTAAATTTATTTTTAAAAATAAAAATAAGTGTGGCTGATGTCACAATCTGCATACACTCATAAATTCATAATATGAGGCATAAATAACTACTGGTCAATATAATATTTTTCAAAAATATTTATTTTTTAATATTTTTATTTAATTTACAAAAGGTTCCCTTAATTCGTAGATCTGCCTCTGAGAACTTTCAATTGATTTTTCCATACTCTAATTGCAAGTTAAATGGGTGAAATTGAAAAAAAAAAAAAAAAAAAAGATTTTCCCTAAATCCTCCTATTTTCCTCAAATTAAAAATCAGAGGTCAAAATCTATGATTGAGCATGCAAAACATACAAAAGCATAGATTACTAACTTTATTCCACATATTCTAAGTAATTTAAAC
The DNA here is from genome assembly GCA_021015155.1 of Magnolia officinalis. Classification (NCBI taxonomy): domain Eukaryota; kingdom Viridiplantae; phylum Streptophyta; class Magnoliopsida; order Magnoliales; family Magnoliaceae; genus Magnolia; species Magnolia officinalis. The sequence continues at coordinate 34,160,497 of JAJHSJ010000016.1, read as the reverse complement.
AAGAGAAAATAGTTTAAACTAGCAAAAACCTTACCATTTGGGTTTCTTGTACCACATGCTTTTCTATCACAATTTTTGCACCCAAAACCCCATTCTCTCCAAACAAATAAAAGAATTGGTCAAAATCTCCTTAGCAACGTAATCACAACAAATAATTTCAGAGAAAATTGATTTTTTGTCAATTTCTTTTGCAAAATTTTTAAAATTTTCGAAAGGGGACCAACACAAGTGCGATATAGTCAAAACGTGTGATACGGATCAACGATAACAGAAAACTTACAACAACAATATTTTTAGATTATTGCAATGTATTGATTGTGATATATTGAAATATATCGACCAATATTAGGAAGTATCCTGATATTATCAATACAGAAATCACTGATTATGACTACTACAAGTAGTGCTATTGCTGCTATTATGGTTGTAACACTGCAACTGCGAAAAACATGAATCTATTGCCTTGCAGTATACTTTGCGCTGCAATTATGGTTGTAACATTGCTACTGCACAACAATATATATATATATATATATAATATATATATATATATATATATATATTATATATATATATATATGAATCTATGCCTTACGGTATACTTTGCATGTTGCACATGTAGCTGATTCCAATATGGTGGAGGTGGTATTACTGGTGTTCTCCGGTGGCCTGGACAATCTACGGCCTGGTGGTGTCTCAAGTAGGCGACAAGGATGAGCCGCTTGAAATACCGGGACAGCCAGATATGCCCGTGAACGTGTTCCTCAAGAACTTCTTTGGGTATGAGCACAACTTCCTTGGGGTGGTCGCAGGCGTCCACGTTGGCTTCGTCCTCCTCTTTGTCTTTGTCTTCGCCTATGGCATCAAGTTCCTCAACTTCCAGAAGAGATAACAAGGCTAGAAAACGACTCTCTCTCTCTCTCTCTCTCTCTCTCTCTCTCTCTCTCTCTCTCTCTCTCTCTCAATTGTTGATGGTAATTTTACGTAATTGTTGTTGTGTCTATATGAAAATGTCATTGTATTTCTGGTAGAGAGTATATAAGGAAAAAAAAAAGGATTTGGGTGGGAATTTTATTTTTGTATTTGCTAAGATGAGATTAATCTAACGAAGATGTAGACTTTTCTTTCTTTCTTTCTTTTTTCCTTTAAAAAAAAAAAATTATTTTGAACCCAACATGGATGACATGACGTCCATGCATTTGCATTGTATACTAGTAACATCGGAGGGGCAAAACAGGAAGGTTAGAGAAAAAGTAATGTAGAAGGGAAGGGGAAGTTTGAAGAAATGTATATTAATGGGTTTTCTTAAGCTTTATCTAGTCTGTTACATGAGATTATGAAAATCTACTGTGTGTGTGTGTGTGTGTGTGAGAGAGAGAGAGAGAGAGAGAGAGAGAGAGAGATGAAAATCATAGTTCTAAAATTCATTTGAGTTGATTCAAAACTGAGCTGCAACTCGAATGAGTTTAATTCGAAAAACAAGAGAAGGGAGCCATGATTTACACACACATCTGTCTTAATTGATAGAAGCACCTTCGTTTCTACTTCTCTTAATACAGGAGTCCTACTTTGGATTCTCCATAAGAAATGTGGGGTTCAATGAATTATGGTGAGTTTATATTTCAATTCCCTTGTAGAAATTTTATACAAATACGGCCTTTTTCACATGGTCTTGTGCATAAGATTTGCATTGATTTTGCAACATTCCTATGTTAAGTGGGGTGGTGAGAGGCATGTCCACTTACCAAGGTTGGGATCTTACCTGGATTATTAAACATTGCAACGAAATTTGGAAAACGGACCCCAAATAGATTTAATGAAGAGTTTAACAAGATAAATAATTCATGATTGAAGTTTATTTTATTTTATTTTATTTTTTAAATCATGATTGGTGTTGAAATTCTGAGCCCTCAACAAACTCAAATCACCCTAAGTATTAGAAATTCAGATCTAATACCACCGTTAATCTATGTGCTTTGCGGAAGCATGTTCAATGAAGATAAAACAATCAAATAAAACAGAATAACCAAACAATAAAGCAAGCAACCATAGAACACAAGATATTTACGTGGAAAACCCTTGCGGGAAAAAACCACAGCACGAAGCGACAAAAATTCATTATAATCAAAGTCTTAGAGATTACACCACTCACCTTTTTCGATTACAGATGAAACCCAAATCTCTCCTTATAATGCACACCTAGGAAAACTCTAGCTCCTTGAGAAAATCTCTTCCAAAGCCCTTACAAGCATTTAGAACCCTCTCACCTCTTAAAAACCATTGCCCTTAGAGAGAAAACATTCGTATTAACAAGCCCTAGTCATGATCGGACTTAAATATCCTGATTTGCATTAATCTACGTAACTTGTTCGGTTAGACCGGATATAATCTTCAATCGAACCAAGCTAAACCGACTACACTTTTCGGTCGAACCGAAAATGTGCAAATCTTCACAACGTGCAACCTGAGATCCACCCAATTTTCTGTAGAACAGAAAATACCTCGGTCAAGCCGAAACAGGACTTCTCTACACTACAGATTATCAAAATCCAAGGCATCCTACACAACAATCTCCACATTTAAAGACCTCCCATGCAACCTCCACCTTAAGCGTAGACCATTCCTTGAATTCTCTACCTGGAACGCAACTCCATCCGCACTCCTATGCATGGATGCCCAATCTCATCAATGGATGGAGATATTGATCAAGCCAAGTAGTGCTTGAACTTCTTTGTAGTCATCGGCTTTATAAACATATCCGTGGCATTCACATCCATATAAATCTTCTGAAACAAAATCTCTCCTGAAGTAACGAGTTCTCGTATCTTGTGGAACCTCATGTCGATGTGCTTGGTTCTTGCGTGATACACTTGATTCATCGTCAGATGAATAACACTCTGACTATCGCAATACAACGAAATCGCCTCTTGCTTTAACCTGAGTTTTCCTATCAGACCTTTTAACCATAATGCCTCTTTTGATACCTCCATCATAGCCATATATTTTGCCTTAGTTGTAAACAACTTCATCATAGACTGTAGCATAGATCTCCAACATACTGGTCTGCCTGCTTATGTGAAAATATATCTCATGGTGGACCTTTCGTTGTCCAGATCACCAACATAATTCAAATCCATGTAGTTTACAACTCCACCTAAAGCTCCATGTCCTCCGAACATGATCCCAGTGTTGAGTGCGCCCTTGAGATACCTTAGAATCCACTTGACAATATTTCAATGCTCCTTTCCTAGATTCACCATATATTTGTTAACCACACTAACTGTCTGTGAAATATCTAGTCTCGTGCAAACCATTGCATACATGAGACTCCCCATCGCACCCACATATGACACTCGTGACATGTCTAAAATCTCCTCTTCTATACTTGGACACAACTTGGTACACAACTTACGTAACCTACTAGAGGCATGCTAATTGGCTTAACACCTTCCATGTGGAAACTCTCTAGCGCCTTTTGCACATAACCCTTCTAAGATAACCACAACTTTCCAGACTCTCTATCTCTATATATCTCTATGCTTAGGATCTTCGTAGCACTCAGATCCTTCATATCAAACTTCTTACTTAATAGAGACTTAAAGCAAGAGTATCTCTTCCTTGTCCTTTGCAACAATCAACATATCATCAACGTAAAATATCAAAAGAGTGTATGACCCGTCCCCAAGTACCCGGTAATATATGCACTCACATCTAATATATCTAATCTTCACCATGTAGGAATCAAACCGGTTGTAGCACTGCCTTGGAGATTGCTTCAGCCCATACAATGACTTCTTCAGCATACACACATGGCCTTCCTTACCAAGCTCCTCGAATCCTTCAGGCTGCCAAACCGGTTGTAGCACTACCTTGGAGATTGCTTCAGCCCATACAATGACTTCTTCAGCATACACACATGGCCTTCCTTACCAAGCTCCTCGAATCCTTCAGGCTGCCTCGTGTAAATGACTTCCTCTGAATTCCCATGAACGAATGTTGTCTTCACATCGAGCTGCTCCAATTTCAAATTGGATTCCGCTACCATAGATAGTAGCATCCTGATTGAGGCATGTTTCATGACTAGAGAAAATACTTCATCGTAATCTACTCCTTGCCTCTACGAGTACCCTTTTGCTACGAGTTGTGCCTTGTACTTTTCGTCCTCATTTTCTGTTAATGTTCATTTTTCTTAAACACCCAATTACACCTTATAGCCCTATAACCTTTTGGAAGTTTCACCAACTCTCATGTGTAAGGCCCATATCCTAGTCCGTATTGTTCCGTCGACTCCCGCGATCCTTCCCGTCGAATTCCGGCAACCTGCGACCTATAATCGACGTTTGCGTGCGACCCTAAGTCGTATCCCATAGATTTTAGTCAGTTTAATCTAAGACTTGTACTATTGCGACTGCACCGTCACCGCGGTTCCAACGCCGCGTCTTGCATACCGATCTGATACCCAGGTCAGAAGATGTGGGCCCGTGTTTATTTCGAAGAAACACCGTGCATTTGCGAACCCAAGAGAATCTCTACAACCCATCCCATCAATCAATCAATTAATCAAAGTACATAACCCATGCTTTCTTTCTCCCCAAGTCAAGTAACCACCCTAAGTCAACTCTCATGTCAAGTACAACTATCACCTCACATCCATCACTCACATCCATCACCTCTCTTACAACCATCCTTTCTCTCTCTCTTTCTCTTCACATTTTCCAAGCAACAAAGAAACTAAAAGAAGTGCACGTCCAAGCACGTCCAATAGAGAGAAAAGAGAGTGTATTGTGTGGCCCACTTCCTCTCCCAAGATCCATCATCGTAGCCCTTCATCTCTCATCATCTTCCATCAAAGTGAGACACAAGAAGATCGGCATTCCATCGGAGCAAGAAAATCGAACGGTGGGTGCTTTATAGGCTAGATTTTCATGTTTTGATGATAGGTCAAGTGAGGCCTACCAATTGATGGTATGAATCTCACTTTGGACCCTAGATGTAGCCTGTTGAGGGTCAAATATTGCATACCAGACCCCATCTATTACCTGGATTTACGAGCACAATATTGTTTAACGCCCGGTTTTAACTGTGTTTGTGATACAGGGTGTATTTGAGAGCATGAACGGTAAAAAGTCGCTAAAAAGCATGGATTTAAAGCTCTGATGACACCAAGGCAAGGGACAGACCCCAGTGAACCAAGATTAACGCCCGAGATCCAAGGAAATCAAGCAACTAAAGCTCAAGTGGCCCGTAGGACGTCCAGAATGCAAGATCACAGGGTTTCCACCATCCGTTCGGCTTGAAACGTCATACATGGCCTGAGAACCCTAAATGAACCGTACACGTCGAATTTCAGTCCCTGGAACCCTGTGGAAGTAGCTCAAGTGGCAGATCAGCCACTAAACTGCTGATCTGGGGCCTACTTAATACCTGGATTTGCCTCGATTTTGGACCCAACGGCTAAAGTAGTATAATATAACAGATGGACAGAGTGGATTCCTCAGCACATCAAGGCGGGCCCCATTTCATGTGGATGGTGTACACAGCAGGTGTACACCTGCCATGCACCACAACAAGCTAAACCGGTCAGCTTACGCTGACCCGAGGAGGACTCCAACCAAAGAGCAAAGACGCAACAGCGTCCGCACTAACCGACTCCGGTTTTTGACTGTGGGACCCATCCATCATGTATGCTGAAAATCTGGACCGTCCAAGATGATAAAAGGGGGGTGACTATCCTCGCCTAGGTGTCAGAAACTCAGAAGACCGTGAGGATTGCAATCCAACTGTCCAAACGGTAGATGGACGGTGGAGTAGATGATTTCGTGGGCCACACCAAAATCAACTAAATCTCGACATTTCCTAACGTTTTTTTCGCCTTGAAGACAATGGACGGCATGGATTTCTCATCTGATTCGAATTGTGGGCCCCGCCAACAGCTCAGCGAACGATTTTTTCGTTGCTGCGAACAGAGCCACCGGCTCGTTACAGTGGCCCACCATCTTGATCCGAAGTCTCGATCCGGACCGTCCATTGAATTCCCACAAGCCCTATTACTCGAGCCTAGGTGACTGAATTCAAGAAGTAAGCATCGATCGGTTTTCAAACGTCCAAACAGATGACCGACGATGAAATGAAAAACCTCGTGGGCCACGTAGAAAACGATCTAAAGCGACCGTTCCTGACCGTTTTTTTTAGAAGAATTTAATGGACGGTGTGGATTTCCCAAACACTGGGGTATGTGGACCCCACTGATGTCACCGCAAGCTGGTTTGCGTACAAACAGCGTCCGCAAGGTGCGGACGCTGATTCAGGTTGTGGGCCCCACCTGTTGTCCATACAGGCAATCCGACTCGTTCACCAGATTCCCATGGGTCATGTTATCAAGTCTTAGGTGGAAGAATTCTAAAAGATTGTAAGGATCAAAATCCAACCTCCCAAACGGACGATGGATGGCAGAGCAGAAAACAGGTGGGCCGCGCGATCAACACTCCAAAAACATCCTTTCCTGGACGGTTTTTTGTTGTGCATTCATTGAACGGAATGGATCATCCATCAGAACTCAAGAATGGGGAATCCAGAGTACCGGCGTAAATCCTTTTGTCTCCCACTACAACAGGGAGTGTCGTCGCCGCACTTGTTGAGTTCTATATAAGAGAGGGAGATGTGGATCATGGGGGCATCTCAGCTTGGCTTTGAGCTTGGACGTGGGGGGCAGCAGCTTGGTTTTGGTGGAGCACCAGGAGAGTAGTTCTATTTTATGTTTATTTTATTTTATTTTGCTTGTTGAGATATTTTAGCCTGACCATGTTGCTGGGCTAGATCTCTTGGCTAGGGCCAAGAGGTGAAGCTTGTAGCATGATGGGAGACACTATTTTATGTCTTTTATTTATACTGAATTGAGGTTGATTTTAGTTTAATTAAAGGAATACTTTTAGTCTTCAATGATTGGTTGTGACTGAAATTACAATGGGTTTGCAATGGCTTTGAGTATTTCCTTTGCTTTGTTATGTTTATGACGTCAGGAAGCCCTGTTGTTCACCATCGTCTCCTGGGCATGGTTGGATGTCGGTACCCTTCCTAACCTTTATGGCATGTTGATTGGTTGGTAATTAGTTTAATTCTGTTGTTTACCATCGTCTCTTGGGCATGGTGTGGTGATGGAATCCATTCTAATTCATATACCCTTCATCTCTTGAAAACTATATCAATGGCAGTTCAGTTGATTTCATGAATCAAGAGTAGTTCTCCCTGATCTCTACAAGTGGACCCTCTGAATCCCTAGTTTCCTTCCTCTGAATTTCTTAAAGTTTTAGATTAATTATTTCACAATTATTTCTCAATTGTTATTTGATTTAGAATTCATCTTAGTGTAGTTCTAGTTCTAGTTAGTTTCAGACTACGTACAGGTTTCAGTCCCTGTGGATTCGACCTCGGTCTTACCGAGATTATTTCTACATCACAACCCTATACTTGGGGAGTGAACAAGTTTTTGGCGCCGTTGCCGGGGACTGACGGCTACGATTTTCTGAAATTAATTAGTCTTAGGATTAGTTTAAGATTAGGATTTCTTTTCTAACTTTAGTTTTTTTTCTGATTTCTAGAAACTAACCTGTTTTCCTGTTTTGTAGGATCCTGACATACACTTTTAATTCGGTAATTTCTTTCTAAATTCTTTCTCTTTTTTTTTTCTAGATCTCATATTGCTGTAGGATTATTTTATTCTTAGGATTAGATTCAGAATTAGGGTTTTACTATGCAAGAGTTGGAACGTATATGTGCTGAGATAGCTAAGGAATCTTGGGAAAATTTTTTGATGTATGAAGATAATGATGGAAAACAGCCTATGCCTCAAATATTTTCTGAAAATTACTTCAACCAATTGAAACATGATGCTCCACCGATTAAGAAGTCCTTACGTGATCATATGCAGGAGAACAATTACACCCCACGGATTAACAAGACAGTACGTGAATGTTGGGGTTATCATAACTATGAGAGTGAGAATTATTATCACTCATCTGAGAAAAAGAAAACAATGCGTGATTATATTATGAGTGATAATATGTATTACCAACCATCAGATTCTCCCACACATGATCCGTATGACTCTAATCAGTGGAACCATCAATGTTGGGAAGATGAAGCAACAACATGTAATGATTATTCTCTTGGATACCCTACCATTGAGAACCAACCAGAAACGATCCAAGAGGATTCATGTTTTAATCTAGAACAATTCAACCAGCATGTTGTGAAAATGATGAAATCATTAGAAGTACTCAATTCGCGCCTTGAAAGGATAGAGGAAGCTCGCTCATCCCAACTACAATCCAATCCAGAAATACAATGCAAGGAAAGTGATCCTCACTCGCTTTTGACGAAATCTAGAATTTGGAATGAGGAGTTGGATTCCATTAATGAGCATCCGGTTCAACTCCCCGATGAGTCGATCTCACTGACTGTTCAAAACAATGATGGAGATACATGGGTGTCTTTCAAATACAGTGATGATGACACACTTTCCTTACATGATACACATGATCTCAATGATGAGGTTGAGGTTAGTTTATTCGAACCTCAACCGAATTTAGAATGTAAGGAAAGCGATCCCATCTCAAGTGTGTACTGCACTGAATTGGAAGCTGAGAAGTATTGGGATGAGATTCATGAGAGCACAACCCAAATTCCCCTGGAATCAATCTCAAGTATGGTCCAGGTCAATGCTCAAGAAGCACACGAAGTGATCGGTCATACTGAGCTACTCCACTCACCTAACATGTCTGATTTAAAAATGGAAGATGAGCTCATTAGAACCGACTCTTCCAACTTCTGTGAGACATGTTTGGACCACTCTCTTGAATTGAAGGATAATGTGATTCGGGAGAAGGACGAGCTGCTCGCTACGACTCTGGAATTTGAAACCACTCAATTGAGACCACCATCTGAGCTGTACACGTCTAACAGTTCAACGCCTCGATTGAGTAGTTTCAATGAACAAAGTGATCCCATCGATGCTTCCCCTATTGATCTTCAATATGTCTGTGCAGGGCTGGAGCAAGAGAGCATATCTTCACATACTTTTAAGGGCGAGGAAGTCCTTGAGCATCGCATTACAGACTTCAATGAGGAAAATAAGTCACTCTCAGTTGAAATTTCCGACTCTTTTGATAATTGCTTGGCACACTTTGCAAACTCAAATGATCCCATGATAAGAGACATAGAGAATGCCTTGCAAGACGATATCTCGGTAGTCATCATTGACCGAGAGAACCCTTACTCTGAAGCCCCTCCCTCCCCAGATCCTCACTATTTACCATTAAGGGAGGAGGAGCTGAAAATTGAACCGAAGTCTGCTACATCGGAATATGTTGAGACTACACCACTTCTTGAAAATCTTTCTCAATTTGATCTACTTGTAGTCTCTGATTCACCATGGGATACTAACTTCGAAACTTTTTCTGACACAGGTGAATCATATATACTTTGGATACCTCTAGCAAACCAACGTCAAATTTTTGATGAGGTACATAAGTTTTTCTGGAAAATCATGCTTCAGGGCATCAAAGCCTATTGCAAAAAGGGCTTTTGGATGACCCTGTTAAGAAACCTACTAAGAAATTTATTACGATACTGGCCAGAAGAGGAACCTTGTGGCATGACTGAGTAGTTTTTCCCTGCTTTCTTAGGACTAGGGTAGTTTGCTTTATGTTATTTTAGGATACACAGTAAACTTAGCACTCCTGGGAGGCAACCCAGCTTTCCATTTTATTTTCCTAGTTTAATGTTTGTGGGTAACATTGCTACAAACCCTCACGAGACTACAACTCGTCCACTAGGGGAACCTAGGGGTTTAAAGGCTTGTTGCATGCGCTAAATGCAATCGAAAGCACCTGCGAAAGTGGTATAGGTAGGATTTTATTTTTATTATTCTTGTTTTGTTTTCTCTCTTGCGCTGACTTACTCTCTCGCTGATATTTTTGAAAAATCTCTCTCGATGCGTTATCCAGGTACTATCTTCCCATCACTTTTTCTTTACTGTCGTTCTCCCATGTGCATTGCATACTTACATCTTTTACATTGAGGTCAATGTAGATTTTAGATTGGGGGTGGGAGATTAGGTGACCTAATCAGCATTTTCTTGGTCTTGAGCAAAAATTGTGAAATTTTTTTAAAATTTTTCTGAAATTTCTTGTGAATTCGAAGTGATTTTGATGGCCATCTTGGATTTAGAATTATAAGATAAGTAATGTTGGCAATTTATGACTCTTGGATTCAGTATCTATTAAATTTCACAGTTAAGTTTGAACTGTTAATCCAGAATTAGAAGTTGTAAACATTGATTGGGTCATGATTTCACATGTCACATCCTGCTTTCACATTAAGGTTTCAGTTTGATATTGAATTGTAACTTAGGTGATCATTAAACATGTAGGGAACCAACCTGGTAAATTTGCCAGTCATGATCAGCATAAAGAAAAAGAAAATACTCAGTTTTCAAAAAAAAAAAAAAAAAAAAAAAAAAAAAAAGTTACCTTTGGAAAGGGTTGGGCGAATGATCTGCACCATGGGTTTGCTCCCTATAGGTGTGGATTTAATTCCCCATGGATGATATATGAAAAAGGTTTAGGTGTACGGTCTTCACCATAGGTTTGCTCCCTATAGGTGAGGGTTTGACTCCCCTTCTTGGCGTTACCTTTAATATAAAAAAAAAATGAATAAATAAATAAATCAAAGGCTGAAAGAAAGAAAAAAAGAATGATCTATGAGGGACCTTTTAGTTTAGATTTTGGTTGTCCTGAATGCTCTTGTGGTTACCAACGTTATCATGAAATAAAGAATTGAATATTAATGTTGAAAGTCGGGATTACACTCTACACCCATGGAACTCAATGTTTATTATTCTAGTTTATGGATTAATATTTGAACTTGATTATGAAATTCACCGTGCATGAGAGGTCAGGAGAAATTGATAATCAACATTCATGAATCTTAAGATTTCTCATATCTGGATTGTTTTTCAAAATATCACTCGGCTTCACAAGAATTATCTCGTAATTCTCAACTTAATTTTCGCATACTTTGCTCGGGACTAGCAAAATGCTGGTTGGGGGTTGTGTTGAGGGTCAAATATTGCATACCAGACCCCATCTATTACCTGGATTTACGAGCACAATATTGTTTAACGCCCGGTTTTAACTGTGTTTGTGATACAGGGTGTATTTGAGAGCATGAACGGTAAAAAGTCGCTAAAAAGCATGGATTTAAAGCTCTGATGACACCAAGGCAAGGGACAGACCCCAGTGAACCAAGATTAACGCCCGAGATCCAAGGAAATCAAGCAACTAAAGCTCAAGTGGCCCGTAGGACGTCCAGAATGCAAGATCACAGGGTTTCCACCATCCGTTCGGCTTGAAACGTCATACATGGCCTGAGAACCCTAAATGAACCGTACACGTCGAATTTCAGTCCCTGGAACCCTGTGGAAGTAGCTCAAGTGGCAGATCAGCCACTAAACTGCTGATCTGGGGCCTACTTAATACCTGGATTTGCCTCGATTTTGGACCCAACGGCTAAAGTAGTATAATATAACAGATGGACAGAGTGGATTCCTCAGCACATCAAGGCGGGCCCCATTTCATGTGGATGGTGTACACAGCAGGTGTACACCTGCCATGCACCACAACAAGCTAAACCGGTCAGCTTACGCTGACCCGAGGAGGACTCCAACCAAAGAGCAAAGACGCAACAGCGTCCGCACTAACCGACTCCGGTTTTTGACTGTGGGACCCATCCATCATGTATGCTGAAAATCTGGACCGTCCAAGATGATAAAAGGGGGGTGACTATCCTCGCCTAGGTGTCAGAAACTCAGAAGACCGTGAGGATTGCAATCCAACTGTCCAAACGGTAGATGGACGGTGGAGTAGATGATTTCGTGGGCCACACCAAAATCAACTAAATCTCGACATTTCCTAACGTTTTTTCGCCTTGAAGACAATGGACGGCATGGATTTCTCATCTGATTCGAATTGTGGGCCCCGCCAACAGCTCAGCGAACGATTTTTTCGTTGCTGCGAACAGAGCCACCGGCTCGTTACAGTGGCCCACCATCTTGATCCGAAGTCTCGATCCGGACCGTCCATTGAATTCCCACAAGCCCTATTACTCGAGCCTAGGTGACTGAATTCAAGAAGTAAGCATCGATCGGTTTTCAAACGTCCAAACAGATGACCGACGATGAAATGAAAAACCTCGTGGGCCACGTAGAAAACGATCTAAAGCGACCGTTCCTGACCGTTTTTTTAGAAGAATTTAATGGACGGTGTGGATTTCCCAAACACTGGGGTATGTGGACCCCACTGATGTCACCGCAAGCTGGTTTGCGTACAAACAGCGTTCGCAAGGTGCGGACGCTGATTCAGGTTGTGGGCCCCACCTGTTGTCCATACAGGCAATCCGACTCGTTCACCAGATTCCCATGGGTCATGTTATCAAGTCTTAGGTGGAAGAATTCTAAAAGATTGTAAGGATCAAAATCCAACCTCCCAAACGGACGATGGATGGCAGAGCAGAAAACAGGTGGGCCGCGCGATCAACACTCCAAAAACATCCTTTCCTGGACGGTTTTTTGTTGTGCATTCATTGAACGGAATGGATCATCCATCAGAACTCAAGAATGGGGAATCCAGAGTACCGGCGTAAATCCTTTTGTCTCCCACTACAACAGGGAGTGTCGTCGCCGCACTTGTTGAGTTCTATATAAGAGAGGGAGATGTGGATCATGGGGGCATCTCAGCTTGGCTTTGAGCTTGGACGTGGGGGGCAGCAGCTTGGTTTTGGTGGAGCACCAGGAGAGTAGTTCTATTTTATGTTTATTTTATTTTATTTTGCTTGTTGAGATATTTTAGCCTGACCATGTTGCTGGGCTAGATCTCTTGGCTAGGGCCAAGAGGTGAAGCTTGTAGCATGATGGGAGACACTATTTTATGTCTTTTATTTATACTGAATTGAGGTTGATTTTAGTTTAATTAAAGGAATACTTTTAGTCTTCAATGATTGGTTGTGACTGAAATTACAATGGGTTTGCAATGGCTTTGAGTATTTCCTTTGCTTTGTTATGTTTATGACGTCAGGAAGCCCTGTTGTTCACCATCGTCTCCTGGGCATGGTTGGATGTCGGTACCCTTCCTAACCTTTATGGCATGTTGATTGGTTGGTAATTAGTTTAATTCTGTTGTTTACCATCGTCTCTTGGGCATGGTGTGGTGATGGAATCCATTCTAATTCATATACCCTTCATCTCTTGAAAACTATATCAATGGCAGTTCAGTTGATTTCATGAATCAAGAGTAGTTCTCCCTGATCTCTACAAGTGGACCCTCTGAATCCCTAGTTTCCTTCCTCTGAATTTCTTAAAGTTTTAGATTAATTATTTCACAATTATTTCTCAATTGTTATTTGATTTAGAATTCATCTTAGTGTAGTTCTAGTTCTAGTTAGTTTCAGACTACGTACAGGTTTCAGTCCCTGTGGATTCGACCTCGGTCTTACCGAGATTATTTCTACATCACAACCCTATACTTGGGGAGTGAACATAGCCGATGGCCCACCTTGATTCTCATGATCATTCCATGATGGAGCCATTCTCCATGGACCCCGTCATGATGTTTATTTTCGCTGCATGAATATATAGGGTCATCTAGACCTTGCATTTTGTTGGAGAAAGGATCTCCACCGTTGATTTTGATCGGTGGGCCCACACGTAATGGGACCCACTTGATATAAGTTGTGATGTATGGAAGGGAGAGCCATAGTGCCAGGGTCCCTCCATCACTCAGTCTCTCTCTCTTCTCTCTCTCTCTCTCTCTCTCTCTCTCTCTCTCTCTCTCTCTTTCACTTTTGTTGTGTGTGTGACGATGTGGCCGTGTGGCCCACTCGGATGTACCCCACTTGATGTATGTCTTATCCACACCACCCAGCCATTCGGTGGCCCACCTGAGCAGGGCCCACCTTAAATATGTGTTATGCCCAAAACCGTCTAGCGTCCAAGGATGCTGGACGTGATCTGAAAACGAAAATATTAGCTTGATTTAACAAGCTTTGGAGAGGGCAGCTCATGCAGGCCCCACCTTGATATATGTGTCTGATCCACGCCGTCTATTCTATTCCCCAGGTCATTTTAGGCGTTGAGCCGAAAAATGAAGCCAATCCGACTTTTTGGCGGGCCATAGCATAGAAAACAATGTTTTTTACCGTTAAAATCCACCTTGATGTTTCTACCAGCTAAAACACATTGAATATTGGGCTCATTAGACTATCTTGAGCCATAGAATCCAACGGCTGGGTCGGATTCTCCTGATGCGGGCCCCACCTGTGAAAAACCGCAGAAAAACTTTTTTTAAAAATAATAATAAAACAAGATGCAGTAGGTGATGCTGCTAACGACCAGAGGACGCGCAACATCGTCTTGCTGCATTGGGACATGAAGGAGAGCAGGGACGTAGGTCTCATACGTAGGCCCCACTGTGAGGTGTGTTAGACATCAACATCATGCATTTGGTAGGCCCTCTTAGGGCAGTGGGCCACCCCAAAAATCAGCAGCAAGTGGAACTCAGGTGGCCCACACGGCAGGAAATAGTGGGATTAAACGTCTACCATTGGAACCCTTTCTGGGTCACAGAAGTTTTGGATCATTATGAAATTTGTTTTTCCTTTTCAATCTGGGTCTGTGTGACCTTACCAACAGATTGGATGGTAGATAAACGTTATGGTGGGCCCTACGTGGGACCCATCTCTGCCGTTTGAGAAGCAGCAGCACGTGATGTATGTGTTATCCACGCCAACCGTCCATCTAGACGGTGTAAATGCACACCGTCCATTTAGTTGGTGGGCCACGTGTGTGGACCCTACCATGATGCATGTGTTGTATCCTTACCTTTCAACCATTTTGGGAGATCATTTTATGGCATGAGAAAAATGAGACAGATCTATAGTTCAAGTAGACCCCACCATTGAAAATAGTGGGGACAGTGATATCCACCGTTCAAACTTCTAAGGGCCATAATAGTTTTCAATTAAGTTGATATTTGTGTTCACTTCATCTATCACTATGTTAACTTATGAATTGGTTGGATCTCAAATATATTACGGCGGGCCACACCGTGATGTGTCCATCCATTGATCAGGTGGACCACACCGCAAAATAGTGGAGGATTGAGCGTCTATCATGGAAACCCATTTGGGTCACAGAAGTTCTGGATCAATAGGGAATTTGTTTTCCCTCTTAATCCAGGTCTTTAAGACCTTATGATTAGATTGGGTGGAAAATAAACTTGACAGTGGGCCTTGTGATTTGTTTAACAGTGAGAATTATTATCTCCACTACTATTTGTGATATGGTCCAAATGATCCTTCAATATGACTCTCTTTGGGTATGTATGAGGCCCATCTTGATGTATTTGTGGCCTGTCTATTGAGGCCCACCTTGATATATATATATATATATAAGGCCCATCTTGATGTATTTGTGGCCCGTTGTTGAGGCCCACCTTGATATTATATATATGAGGCCCATGTAACACGGCCCATTTGATGTATCGGAGGCCTATGGGTTGAGGCCTAATGAGATGTATATAAAGGCCATTACAATGTGTGATTCGTAATGATGTTTATGGCGGGCTATGCCTTAGGAGCAATGATGGTTTGACGCCCACATTGTGAGTACAATGTTGGTTAAATGTCCCCATTATAACTTTCCCTAGGGCCCATTGATAAGCCCATACCTGTTGTGTGTAGGCCGTCTAGGCCCATCTTCGTTGTGAAGATAATTCATCACTTTATAACATGCTTAGTATAATTCCATGACTCATGTCATACGCATCATATGTATGTTTGATATGAGTAGTGACTGATCATAGCATATGCCATTGGGCAAATTATTTATGGGACTCATTGATAGGAGTTACCCGCATGAGCCTGTGGTACGCGCGAGATTGCTGCATGACTGGACAGTGTGACTCATGTATATCGCATATGTGTGACATGATCATTGTACGCCCTAGCGACATTAGGGCCGTGGCCTCCATAGGCACATCGTGTGACCATATCGGATACCGAAAATACTTGGTTCTAGCACTGTGGGCACTTAGGATGTCCTTGAGCGAAAGTCCCACAACCTTTTTGGTACCAGGAGATGCTCCAACGTCTAGACCGAGTGGATACACGAGCGCCGGAGTGCCGAATACCATTAGGCCGCGTCTCCCACTGTGTCGTGGTCGGTTAGAAGGGGGTGTGGCCTTATCCGCCCGAGTGAGAGGGTTGTAAGGTAGGCTGAGTTTGACCAACTCGCAAATGAGTCCGCTATCGACGAGCCAGGTAGGTATTGACAGACTACTGGTCAGGCGGATAGTGTGGTTTATTCCACTTACTAGGTTGTGCGGCTAGGGAGGCGGCAGTCAGTGTGAAGTATATTAGACCCCGGTGATATCTCAAAGAGAACTGTACTGATATATGTACTTGATGAGGACTGACATACTTACTTTGCATCTCACATATGACATTTGGCTACATAGGCCTCGCATCGCATGGCCTTGGTATGACTAATAGCATTCATGTCTTGCATCGCATAGCCTTGATACGGCTGATAGTATTCATGGACTTACCCACATATTTTCGCATTACTCTGATATTGTATACTTGGCACTCGCCTTGCGCACACACTTACACCACCCTCTAAGCTTTTGTAAGCTTATGCACGACCATTGCGTGCAGGTGTCATTGGATCGCAGCAGCGCTGAGGCAGGAGCGCGTATCAGTTTATTTTGGAGCCTTTTGATCACCTTGTATTTCCCTTTTCACATTGTACTTAAAGTTTTTGATATAGTGGATATTGGTGATGTTGTTTTGTGACTTGGTTATGATCCATTACAAAAAATAAAAATAAATTATACTGAAAATCCTTCTTGTAGGATCTCAGGATCGAAATCTGGAATATGAATGCCGGAAGCAGAGAATGGGGCACTACGGAGGCTATCGGCACCGGATTCGGTGATCAGGAATTTTGTGAGCCCGTTTTCCGAGTCTGGGGCGTGACACCATGTCTAATTCCTATGTATAGATTCCTTCTCCCCCGCCATGGCCGACATCCACTTATCGCCATCATTTTCAAGTATTTCCATGTGAAAAGTGGAAGGATCTCCCCATTTCCTCCCACAATTGTTGATGTCGATGCGTTGTCAATGCCTTAACTCCAAGATCAAATACCTTGCATACGATGCTCCTTTGAGGTGACCAAGGTGATGGGAGGTTGGATAGAATCTCCTACAACTGATGAAAAGTTCATTGCCTAAAGTATTCACCTAGATGGGTGTTCTAGATGGTTTTGAGAAGGATTTGACTATTTATTCAAGTCTAATCTCTAGAACAATGTGGAGACTAAGTTCGTCTTCTTCATTAAGGTTGGAATTGTCTTTCAAGTAATGAATCACAAGAAAGATGACTTATATCTCATGGTTATAAAGGCTTGGAATGTGGGATATAAGTGGGGAATCTCCTAAGGTTCTATTGCACCGAAACTCATCAAAATGCATAAATACCAAATGTCCTATATAAAGGAGCCAACTTCCAACGGTAAAAACAAAATGGGCAAATTTGGCTATTGTCGATCGATCGATCAAGATGTCTATCGATCGATCAAACTTAAATCAAATTTGGCTAGATAAGTCGTTGGACAATTTTTAGCCATGTTCGATCACTCAAGCCAGATCGATCGATCGAAGATCGCTTGATGGTTGTTGTTTGGGTAGTTTGTTTTACAACAACCCACACCTCTTATAGCCTTACTTATCATGTTCCAATTTTAGCTCCTAAGGCTATGGATGATCAAACAAGGTTTACCTATATAGGTTAGGATCATCTAGAGGCTAAGTGTTGTTTAGGTCAAGATTAGGGTTACTAAGGCACCTCATTTACCTATTCTTCACTTCCTTGGTGATCTAGTTTTCATGTGTCTTCGATCTTTAGCTTCTAAGGGTTCAACTGACTCCCTAACACACAAACGCACGTGATTGACAAACAAGGTGCATAAATAAGTACACTAATAAAAGATGCACTTCCTACATTTGGGATCTAACTTCGACCCTTGTCCACTCTACACGTGGACTTATGTTGGACACCTGAAGATCCTAATCCTTGAGTAATCGATGTCCTTGCCTGTCTAGACTTCCTCTGCAACCTTAGAGTCTAGCGTTGTAAATGGTGATCGATTTCCAATATATCATGCCATGTTCACTACTTCCCAGAAGCTTAGGCAGCCCCGTATACAACCGTATACTTCTTACCATATCCAATAGAGTTCTGTTCATCATTTCTATCATACCGTTTTGGTGTGGGGTCCCTAGAGTTGAGAAGTGCCTTGTGATACCATGTTCCTTACAAAATTCCATGAATCCTGCCTCTTTGTACTCTGTACCGTTATCTGACCTAAGCTGCTTAATATATATTTCAGTTTATTTCTCTACTTTCGTCTTCCATTCTTTGAACTTTGTGAATACCTCAAACTTATTCTTTAAGAAGTAGACCCAAACTTTTCTCGAGTAATCATCTATGAAGCTCATGAAGTATCGTGCTCATCCCTTAGACTCCGCTACTAGTATGCATAACAATTTTGAACCTTACCATAAACTTCTTTCCATAGATGCAATGCTAACATAAATCCACCTTGCACACCTTAACTCCTTTCAACAGTTTCCGTTTATGGAGTTTCATCGTGCCCCTCTCGCTCATATGCCCTAACTGCATATGCAATAGATTAGTGTCATCTGTGTCGAATTCTGCATGTGAGGTGGTAACAGCCTCACCTATAACCATGCTCCTAACCAACTTATACAGAGCACATCTTGTAACCTTGATTACACCACCAGATGTGGTGAACATGCACCCATTCATATCTAAAACCCCCAAGATATTAAGTTTTTCTTCAAATCCGGGACATGCCTGACATCACCTAGAGTCTGTATGACTTCATCAAACATCCTTACCTTAACAGTCCTTATTCTGCCCTATTCTGATCTGATGGCCTTGCATGCTGTGTTACTCCTCATCATAACACTTCCGCCATCATATAGGACTTATAGGAATCAAACCAAGTCTTATCCGGACAATGTGATGTGAACATCCTGAATCAAGTATCCATGTATCTGAGAGATGAGTCGTACCTGAAGAGATTAAGAAGAGGTCTCCTTCTGAGCTCTCTTCTACTACACTAGCTGATTCACTTGTGTTATTTTTACCCTTGCTTTCTAGGTCATCCTTTCGTTTTTTGCAGTATCTTTTGAAGTGCCCCTTTATGCCACAATAGAAGCATCCGTCCTTTGCCTTCAATTTCAATCTGAATTTTTTCTTCCTGCCAGACCGTGATCGTTTACAGATCCCCTACGTCCTTAACCCCCTTTCACGGCTAACCCTTCCACCTGAAAGTCCTCATCACTTGACTTCTTCCTCATCTCATTAGAAACGAGAGCCGTAGTGATCTCTTCCAGCTTCAACTTATTCTTCCCATACAACAAAGTAGTGGCGATGTGGTCGTATGATGTGGAAAATGATGTTAGAAGTAGCACCATTTTGTCTTCTTCCTCGATCATCACTCTGAGCCTTAACAACTCGCTACATACTGTTTAAACCCCATGTATAGGGTTGTGATGTAGTAATAATCTTGGTAAGACTGAGGTCGAATCCACAGGGACTGAACCTTGTACGTATTCTGAAAGTAACCAGAACTAGAACTAGAGTAAGATGTGATCTAAATCAGAAGAATCTAAGAGAAGAATTGTGATGTATTTAAACTAAAACTTGTAAAATTCAAAGGTGGGAAACTAGGGTGCCAAGGATCCACTTGTAGAGATCAGGGAGATCTATGCTTGATTCACGAATCACAACTAGAATCAGAGTCTTATCTTCATCCAGTTGGAAGATATAACATTAAAAATCAAATCTAAACTCTAGTTTTCAAGAGACGAGAGGTATGAGGATTAGAATTGATTCCATCACAAAACCATGCCCATGAGACAAAGTAAACAACATAATTTAATCAATCCACAACCAATCTGAAAGAGTTATGAATGTTAGGAAGGGTTCCATCACTCAACCATGCCTATGAGACGATGGTGAACAACAGGGTTTCCTAAGATCACAATCTCAAAAAGAGAGTAATATACTTAAAGCTATCGCAAATCTATTGTAATTTAAGTCACAACAAACCATTAAAAACTAAAAGCATTCCTTATAATCAAACTAGAATCCAGGAGAGTTCAATAACATGAATTAAAGCAAAACAACCATCCTAATCACGCTACAAGCTTCACCTCTTAGCCTTAGCTAAGAGGTTTAGCTCATCATAGACATGATGACCTAAAAACTCTTAAAAAGCATCAAAGGAAACAAAGAAGGAAAAAAAGAAGAAGGAGAAGAACACGTTGAAACCACCAGCCACACTTTCTCTCTCCTTCTCTTTTGCTTCCCACTTCACGTTCCTGCTCACGTCCTTGGATTGATCCATAAGCACTCTCTCTTCTTTCCTTTTATAGGGAGCCAAGGGCGGTGGAATAGGCGTCAGTTGTGAAGGAGTTACGCAGCAAAGATGGTGGAGAAAACACCTGCGGAATGCGGAGCGCGAAAGACGTAGCCGACTTGCGTTTTACCCAGTTTTTCGGCCCATGGACGTTTCACGTGCAAGATTCGAGCCATTTAGACTTCTTGGCCTTGGTTGGCCCCACCATGGTGATGTTTTGGACGGTTTAGAAACCGATCACGATTTTGACCATTGAACGGCCGTGAAGATCCGGCTTTCCTGGGCGTTATTATATGCGTAATGCATGCGGAAACCAGACGTTTTTGTTAACGGTGGGGCCCACATTCTATGATGTTTGCAGCATCAGTTCCATCCATCTAATTAGTGATGTCGATTTAGGCCGTGAGCCAAAATCTGGATTGGATCAGAGTCTTGGATGGGCCACACCATCAACCGGCGTAGCTATGGCTACATGTCGCCGTGAGCTTGCATGGAAACTTGGTAATGATGAGGTTTTGACCTAAATTCGCTCCTGATCTCGTTGAACGTCTCGGATCATCCGTACGGATGATTGTGGTGGGCTACCACAAGTCCCAGCGTGCGTACAGACGGAGAAGAGTTCGAATTCGAGCTAGATTTGAAAAAGGTTGTGTCAGCGACCTTTGATCGGATTTCCGGATCTGGTGCGGCATGCATGGACGTGGCTGTGCACATGCACGTCCCCAGGTGGAGTCCATCGCGATGTTCGTGAGAAATCCGCTCCGTTCATCCTCTCTCTCATCCAATTTAAGGGGTTGATACCAAATTTAAAGCATATCCAGAGATCAGGTGGGCCCCAAATTGATGATTTATGGGCTGATCTGTCCGTTGGGCCACTTCCACGTACACGGTTAATTTAGGGTCCTCAGGCCAGATATAGAGTTTCGAGTCAAACGGATGATGAGAAACCTGTGATCTTACATTCTGGACGATTTTCAGGTCTCTTTAGCGTGAATTGCTTGATTTTCTCAGATCTCTGGCGTATAAATTCTTCGCTTTTGGTCCCCTGGGGTTCGTCCCTTGCCTTGGTGACTTTTAAGCATTAAATTCATGCTTTTAGTACCCTTTTTCAGTCTAGGCTCCTAAATTCACTTTGCAGCACAAACATGATTAAAATAGGGCGTTAAAGAGTATCATGTTCGTAAAATCAGGTAATAACTGGGGTCTAATATGCAATATTTGACCCTCAACACATACATTTGTAAACAAGTTCATGTGCTCCAGGAGATTGGATCATTCCTTCATCTGTCGCCCAAAAATTTGTTTCTTCATAAACAACTTATTTGTCGCCATGTATAGATCTTATAGTTCCTTCCACATCTTCCAAGGAGATTCTTCATTTAGAACGTTGTATATGAATTCATCTGATAGATAGACAGATGGTGCTCATATCCTTCTTCCTGAGTTTGCTCCAATCATCATCCCATATCTTCTCCTATTTATTCTCCAACAACGTCTTGCTAAACCCTCATGATACTAGAATATCCTTGACTTTTCGTTGCCACAAACTAAAATTTCCCTTCCCATCGAATTTTTGTATATCGAACTTCGATCCTGACATCTTCGTTGAATTCCTGAACGTCCTTAAGCCTGATGTTCTGATACCACTTTATTGAAAGTCGGAGCCCTCAACAAACCCATATCAACTCTAGGTATTAGAAATTAGTATTTAATACTTTTGTTAATATGTGCACTTTGTAGAAGCATGTTCAAGAATATAGAACAATTGAATAAAGCAGAATAGCCAAACAATAAAGCAAGCAACCACAAAATGCAAGATATTTACGTGGAAAACCACGACACAAAGTGACAAAAATTGATTATAATCAAAGCCTTGGAGATTA
Source organism: Magnolia officinalis (assembly GCA_021015155.1). Classification (NCBI taxonomy): domain Eukaryota; kingdom Viridiplantae; phylum Streptophyta; class Magnoliopsida; order Magnoliales; family Magnoliaceae; genus Magnolia; species Magnolia officinalis. The sequence continues at coordinate 34,138,051 of JAJHSJ010000016.1, read as the reverse complement.
CACCACTTACCTTCTTCAATTACAAACGAAACCGGGATCTCTCATTATGATTCACACTTAGAAAAACCCTAGCCCCTTGAGAAAATCCTTTCTTAAGCCCTTACAAGCATTTAGAACCATCCCACCTCTTAAAAACCATTGCCCGTAGAGAGAAAACACTGATATTAACAAGCCATAATTGTGATCAGACTAAAATACCCCAATTTGCGCTAATTTGCATAATATGTTCGGTCGGACCAGATGTAACCTTGGGTTGGACCTGCTGAGGTGTAAAAGAGAAATAACCAAAGTATCAAAGAAATTAAACTTAGGAAGAAAGACGAAAAGAAAAAAAGGAGAGACGGAGAAGAACCCGCCAGCGAGGCAACAAACAATACCCACGCAACCACGCGGCTGTGCCGATGCCAAGCGCTACAATAGCTCAACCACACAGAGACCTCACATGGTGCATAGTGCTGGGCACGAGACAACTCAACCCATCTGACTCATTCAGACCCAACTCAATCCGAAATGAGTGGGTGAGTCGATCTGAACCGAGTAGACTTCATCCAATCCAAACTCAAACCGAGTTGAGTTTGGGTCACCCAGTAACTCGACTCGACTCGACCCGAAATCCAACTCGGTACTGACTCGACTCGATCGGAAACTCAACTCACACACACACACACACACATATAACTCAGATCATTTTAGATATGAGATATCGTGTAGTTGATGGAAAGGTTACAATTCTGGCAAGTGCACGTAGGTTTTGAGTTGTGATTTCAACCCGTGGATACTCACTACACCCGACCTGACTCGGTGCCTACTCGACCCAACTCAATACTTGTGACCGAGTCAAACTCGGTCTGGATTAGTCCATGCCAGACCTAGACTCAGATCGGGTCAGGCATGCTGGAGTCGGTACCGAGTCGAGTCGAGTTCGAGTCAGGTCTATTTCAAAACTGAATCGAGTCAAGTTAGCCCTAACTTGGTTCGACTCAACTTGACTCAATGCCCATCTCTAGTGGTGCAGAGATAGGCTCGTCGTCGCCAAAACTGATGTGCATGACACTACGCCACCTAACGAACAAGGGACGCAAGACTCGCCACGTGACACTACTCCATTCGCTAACAACACCACCTCTCGGCTATAAATACCTCACTTTGCTACTAAAAAAGGACTCTTAGATTCAACCTTTAGCTAATGGGCAATTAAAAATAATTTTTATTTTCTGTAAATTGACAAGGACTTAACAACTCAATAGATCAACCCTCATACATGCTTGATTTCATGTTTGGAGTGCAACATTGCAAGCAATTTCAGAGAAATTTTGAAAACTTTCCAAATTTCTCCAAATCGGACCTACGTTCAAATTTCAAGATTAGAATGTATGTGATGATCATTTCATCAAGTATTTCTAAATACTTCAAAATTTGTCTCAATTTACAACTGGTTGAAGGAGATTTTCAAAAAAAAATAGAGAACACGAAGAACTAATGGATATCGAAATCAAAGCTCCAACTCCATAATTTTTCATGCAAAACATGAAAAACCAATAGATTTATAACCATTTGGCACTGATTTAACATAATTAAAAAAAAAAAGATCAGAAATTGAAAATGCTCACCGGATCAAACATGTGTGATATATCGGCACTATCTATGCATTTTGTGTCGCACAAGTGGGATACAAGATATATCGTGGGAAATATCGCCAATATCCTTGATATTTAAGACATTGCGCCCAGGCAGCCCCTATCTTAAAAGATATAGTTCCCTTACAGACATGGTCTCTTGCCTTTTAATCAAGTGTTATCTACACAATGTAATTAACGGCTCGGGCTAAACCACGGCCTGGAATGTACAAAACATGGAATCTTTGGAATAAAATGCCTCCCTTACACCATGCCTTTATATGTTTGTTCATGTTATTCTTGAATGCTTGTGAATTCCCCTTTTGCCAGATAAATCAAACACGTAGAAAACATACGATTTTTTGTATTCTACTAAGACTGAACCAAACCGACTACACTTTTCAGTCGAATCGAAAACATACAAATCTTCACAGCATGCAACTTGAGAATTCACCCAATTTTTGGTGGAACCAAAAATGGCCTTAGTCGAAACAGGACTTCACTGCGTAGCAGATTGGCAGAATCCAAGACATGCTGCACAACAATTGATTATTCACAAGTATAAGCCCATCTTCTTGAAAAAGCTTTGCTAACATAAACCCATTTATATGATGGACCAGCACGCACGCTTGATGAGGATAGCTGAGAAACAAAAACTCTTTGAATAGTCTCCTCAACCTTGGGAATAATTAGAGTTGAAACACTTAGATCTGAGATTTTTTGTTCCTTATCTTTTCTTTCCTTTCTCTACCTTCCATCTATGGTGAGGCTCGTCGTACCAATGGCTGAAGCCCCAACGCCAACTATTGGACGTAGGCCAGTGGGGCCTATTGGTGAACAATCACTAGTGGGTGGGTCTCATAAGTTTAGGCTTCTTCCGGCTTTTTTTTCTTTTCTGTTATATTTCAAATTCAACTTTGAATTTGATTTATGATAGGAGATAGGGATGAGACCGGATGATATGGTCTCATCCAATCTCATCCGATCTCTCATTCCTTTCCTATATAAAGGATGAGACTCTCTCTCTCGTAAGATATCATAAGTAATACTGAGAGTATACGGAGAGAGATATAGTGTGCATAATAGTCTGTCCATTTTGACTTGTCCTTGGGACGATCTAATCCATAGAACGCAATCCGGGGCCACTTATACCGTAGGATCAGAGGTGTGAATAGATCCATCTGCTCCAGTAGTAGATAGGCGGGCCATTAGAGCGTTAATCTTCAGCTTTGTAAGGGTTCCAAAACTCGTGTAGACTATCAGATCTTAAGGGCTCACCTTCCGCGCTTCCCATCAATGGTATCAAAGCATTCAACGGCGGATCTCTGATTATTTTCATCTAAAAAGGTAAGTGGCCCATCCTTTCTTTTTGGATTGGAATCCATGTTTGATTTCTGACAATGGTGCACTTGATGTATATGAAATCTAAATCACTTGATTAGCTGCCATGCTTGATTTATGGCCACAGCATATTATATCAACGGTAGATTTTCATATGAATGATTAAGATCTTGCTCTTGTTCCCTATATCAATGGAGTGGGCCCCTCATGTATACCAAAATTTTAACCAACGGTTAAATATCTAAGGTTCACATGTGGCCCAATTGATTACCGGAATGGACAGTTTCTTAGCCATTAACGCTTGAACTAAAAATGATCTACTAGCACTTTATCTTTTGATATGATTTTTTTTTTTTTTTTTTTTTTTTTTGTAAGCATGCCTTAAAATAAGCTGTCGAAACGGATGGACGGCATGAATGTATACATTCTAGTACTTTACATAAGTTGTTGTATTGTAGTACATACATGTACATGTCACCCAATATACAACAATACTTGTTGTATTAAACTACACCACTAAAAAATAGATGCTGGTGACGTATCTCTCAACACGTGCACATCAACTATTGGCTGATGTATCTCTCAACATGCTGGTGACGTATCTCTCAACAGTGTTACACATGTTGTACTAGGAGATATCTTATACACGTGTGTACACGTATTGTACACATGTTGGCTGATGTACATGTGTGTACACATTTTAGCTGATGTACACATGTGTACACATTTTGGCTGATGTCTGTACACATTTTGGCTGATGTACACGTGTGTACATATGTTGGCTGATGTGCTTGTGTACACATGTTGGTTGATGTGCACGTGTACACGTGTTGTTTTGGAAGAGCTTCTGTTACATATATATAGCTTATGTACACGTGTTGGCTGATAAGCAACATATAAGCTTGTGGTGGGCCGAACAAACTGTACATGTGGGATCCACCATCTAAATCATCGTATGATTGGCCCCACAGTGGACAGGAAATACCATCCTAAAATGATCCTAGCCATCTAACTTGGCACCCATTCTTGTACACCCAAATCCCATGACGAAATACCAGATGGCCACAGTCACCTGATAAAGAGATATAATGGTATGGTCAATCCAAAGATGGGGCTAATGGACGTACCATCTTTTCCGCAAACACGCCTCAAGTTTACCACTTGTTTTGAGGTACCGTACCACCTGTATTCCTTGGGTCTTACCACCATTCATCAGGCCTAATTATGTTTTGGATTTGTTGTAAAACGAGTGCAAGATCTGTTTTAGCCACATGTGCAGATCTGTTCTAGCCACATGTGTAGTTCTGTTTTAGCCACATGTGTAGGATCTCTACTTGCCACATGTGTAGATATTGTGCACATATCTGTTTAATTACGAGCTTCCTATTTGTTGAATTCATGTTTAATCTATAACAATGGTGTGGACCACATTCAAATATGTTGCAACCTGAATGTGTTATCCTGATTTATGGATTTGATAAAATATATTTCTACATTATGGATTTCTTATGAGATGATGGACACATATCTCATAAGAAATACATACAAAAACAGATGATGGACACATGTCTTGATCATGACATGTACATGCATATGAATGTTGTTTCCTTTAAAACATTTTCTTCACTGTTGATCAAGAGATCATTAGTGATCGAAATGATCATCTACCATGATGATCAATGTTGATGAAAGGATCCATCATCAACAATGATCATTGACAGTGATGATTGGATCCATCTCTAATGGACATGATCACTAGTGAAGATTGAACTCTCTTCATATTTAAGCACTTTCTATTTTTTTTATAATAATGTTCATATATGTGTGATATTATTCAACTTGATGTGTTCAGATCTAAGCCTTTTTTAATTTTTCATTGGAAAATATATAAAAACTTAGTACTTAGATGCTCCCTATACACATAAAAATAGGTTGTGCATAACCTGAGTGGGAGTTTATTCTCCTTCACAAAATGATGCATGCAACCAATAATGGAAGGTTGCACGTTATACAAATTTATTCTTATAAAATCATTAAACTCGTCTTAAATAGAGAACTTGATTGTTCTACACCGCTCATTCGAGTATGTGGACTTTTAGATCTCATTAAGATGTGTTAACTACTTTTATATTTTGAAAATTTATATAACACATAAAAATGTTGATGATTAATGTCAATACCTTAAATCATAGCTAAGTAGTGATACTTATGTAATGTAGAGATGGCCACCAAAGCGTTAATCGCTGAACAACTAAAAGGACAACATTTCGACGACAACAACTACGAAGACTGGTCCCGCGCGGTGCAATGCCTTCTAGACGATGACGACATATCACATAGACTCGATGAATTTCAAGAGGAACTCATATTGGCTGAAAACGGAAATTTACAAGAACATAGGGTTACGATGACTCGCTATAATAAGTGGCGAAAACAGAATCGTCCAGCTCGTAATGTCCTTCTTAGCACCATGCACAAAGAACTCATACATACGTATGAAGTGCATGACACCGCTAAGGGAATCTGAGAAGTACTGACAAATGCCTATGTGAAAAAGTCAGATGCGAGAGTTAGGGCAATGAAATTAGAATTCCAGGAGTACAGTCGACTGCCCCATCAAAGATCATATCGTAAGATAGAGAAAATGATAGGTGCCCTTAAGAATGTTGGGTGTAAATTGACTGAAAATCAAAATATTATAGCCATGCACCGTTCCTTGCCTGAATCTTGGGCCCAAATCAAAAGAATTCTGAACCATACTGATTCTATCACTACGTTCAGAGACTTTTGTGGCCACTTGGTACGTGAGGTTGAAATGAATGCAATTCAGCCAGGTTCGGCCAAGGCCTTTCTAATAGAGACCTAGAAGAGGAAAGCTAACAAGAAACGATTCAAAGCTCGCAAGAAGGTGAAAAAGAATAACCAAGAACAGAAAACCATTACACCACCTCCAACTTTAAAGAAGGGGAATGGAAAGAAGAAGAAGAAAAAGACAAATATAGTCTACTTTGTCTATGAAAATTCTGGCCATTATACTCGGCAGTGTGCCCATAAAAAGACGGTAATTTCTCAGTCACTAAATACTTTGTATTTAGGCGTTTGTTCTGAAAATTTTTCCGCTGATATTATATCTAACGAGTGGATTTTGGATTCAGGCGCAACAAAGCACGTGACACAGAGTCGTCGAGGACCATTCCTAAGACCACATATGAGATGTGGTTGTTGAGGGTCAAATATTGCATATCAGAACCCAGTTATTACCTGGATTTATGAGCATGACACTGTTTAATGGCCCGTTTAATCGTAATTGTGATGCAGGGTGTATTTACGAGCTTAGATGAAAATATGGTGTTAAAAGCGTGGATTTAAGGCTTGGGCATCACCAAGGCATCACCGTCAGGAAGCTTTCACTAAGCTCAAGAGTATATCTACTTCAAAAGGATGCATCATACAGCCACCTGACTGGAGCATTCCTTTTGAACTTATGTGCGACGCGTCTGATTATGCTCTTGGGGCAGTTTTAGGCCAGAGCAAAGACAAGAAATCCTACGTTATTCATTACGCAAGTAGGACTCTAAATCCTACCCAAGTGAACTACTCGACTACGGAAAAGGAACTCTTAGCCGTAGTGTTTGCCTTGGACAAGTTTAGGTCATACTTGATTGGATCCAAGATCATTATTTACACTGATCACGCAGCTCTTAAGTATCTTCTGTCTAAGAATGATGCTAAGCCCCGCCTGATAAGATGGATCCTCTTACTCCAAGAATTTAACCTAGAGATAAAAGATAAAAAGGGTGTAGAGAACGTAGTGGCTGACCATCTTTCTTGCCTTAATCCCTCTGATTTCTTTGAGACGACACAGATTAATGACATGTTCCCTGACGAACAATTGTTCAGAGTCTCCCATTCGCCTTGGTTCGCTGATATCGCTAATTATCTTGCCACAGGTTCCATACCGACACATTGGACTGCGCAAGATAAGAAGAAATTTTTCACCGAGGTGCGCAAATTCTTCTGGGATGATCCATACTTGTTTAAATATTGCCCAGACCAAATCTTGAGGAGATGTGTGCCAGACAATGAGCATCAGAGTGTCATCTCCTTCTGTCACTCACAGGCCTGTGGTGGTCACTTTTCTGCAAAAAAGACCATGGCCAAAATTCTGCAGTGTGGCTTCTATTGGCCCACTATGTTCAGGGACACTCATGAGTTTTGCAAAGCTTGTGAGCGTTGCCAGAAATTGGGAGCATTGTCCCATCGAAATATGATGCCCTTGAATCCCATTCTTATCATAGAGGCATTTGATTGCTGGGGCATCGATTTCATGGGGCCATTCCCCAATCTTTTGGAAATTTATATATTTTGTTTACCGTAGACTATGTCATTAAATGGGTCGAAGCGATTCCGTGTCGAACTAATGACCATCGCACGGTCATTAAATTTCTGAAAGAAAACATCCTTTCCCGATTCGGAACGCCTCGAGCCATTATTAGTGATGGGGGCTCACACTTTTGTAATAGACCATTTGAGAGTTTAATGAAGAAATACAGTATCTCTCATAAAGTGAGCACCCCATACCACCCACAGACAAGTGGGCAAGTTGAGATTTCCAATAGGGAGATCAAACACATTTTGGAGAAAACGGTTAACCCTGACCGTAAGGATTGGTCAATTCGATTGACCGATGCCTTATGGGCATACCGTACTGCTTTTAAAACCCCTATTGGAATGTCTCCCTTTAGACTCGTCTATGGGAAGGCTTACCACTTGCCTGTGGAATTGGAACATAGAGCTTACTGGGCGATCAAAAATCTAAATTTCAATCTGAACAAAGCTGGCTCGCTACACAAACTTCAATTAAATGAACTTGAAGAAATCCGGAACGACGCGTACGAGAACTCGAGAATTTACAAGGACGGGATGAATGCGTTTCATGACCAACACATTCTACGAAAATCATTCACGCTAGGTCAGAAAGTCCTTTTGTATAATTCTCGAATACATCTCTTTCCGGGTAAGCTTCGATCTCGTTGGACCGGTCCTTACATTGTCATTACTGCATATCCTCATGGGGCCGTCGAGATAAGAGACCCCGACAATGGCAAGGAGTTTAAAGTAAATGGACATCGCTTAAAGCCATTTGTCGAGAAATTTGATTCAGAGGACATGTCCATGCCTCTGACTGATCCTGTTTACCAGGAATGATCTCCTAGTCTGATGGAGGTATAGGTAGGTTTCCAGTTTTCATAGGATTAGGGTAGTTTCTTTAGTCTGGCTGAAGACGTTAAACTTAGCGCTCCTGGGAGGCAACCCAGCTTTTGATTCCATGATTAGTTAATTCAATGTTTGTGGGTAACATTGCTGCAAACCCTCACGAGACTACAACTCATCCACTAGGGGCAACCTAGGGGTTTAAAGGCTTGTTGCATATGCTAAATGCAATCGAGAGCACCTGCGAAAGTGGTATAGGTAGGAGTTTATTTCTGTTATTTGTGTTTTACTTTCGATTGGCTTCACTCTTGTGCTAACCCGCTCTCATGTTGAGATCTCTATGGAAAAGTCTCTCTCGACTTGTTACCCAGGTACTATCTTCCCATCACTTCTCATTTACTTTCGTTGTCCCATGTGCATTGCATGCTTACATCTTTTACATTGAGGACAATGTAGATTTTAGGTTGGGGGTGGGAGATTAGGTAACCTAATCAGTTCTTTTTTCTTAGTCTTGAGCAAAAATTGTGAAAATTTTTAAAATTTTTCTGGAAATTCTTGTGAATTCGAAGTGATTTTTGACAGCAATGTAGAGCACTAAGCATTTCAAGATACGTGATGTTGGTAAATTATGACTCTTGGATTCAGTGTCTGTTAGATTTCACAGTTAAGTTTGAATTATTAATCCATGATTAGAAGTTTTAAACATTGATTGAGCCATGATTTCACATATCACACCTCGCTTACACATTAAGGTTCCGGTCCGATATTGAATGATTAACTTGGTAATCACTAAGCGTGAAAGGAACCAGCTTAAAAAACAAATTTTAGCATCAGTTTATAAAAAAGAATTGAAAGGGTAAGTCGAATAATCTTTACCATAGGTTTGCTCCCTATAGGTGTAGATTCGTTTCCCCATGGTTGACATGTGAAATAAAAGTTAGGCAGCAAGTTTTCACCATGGGTTTGCTCCCTATAGGTGAGGATTTGATCCCTCTCATTGACGTCATATTCATAAAGAAAATCAAAAGATAGAAGAATGAAAAGATGATTTATGAGGCAAGTTTTGATTTAGGTGGTTGTCCTGAATGCTCTCGTTGGTTACCAATCATATCATAAAATAACGAATCAAATCTTAATGTTGATAAGCCGAAATTAGACTATACAATCATGGATCCTAATGTTTAAAATTTTTCTGATGGATGGACTATTACGTTAAACTTGACTATGGAATTTACCGTGCGCTTAATTCCAGGAGGAAGTAATGCTCAATATGCATGCCTCTCAGAATTCTCATATTTAGATTGCTTTTCTAAAATCACTCGAGTTATTGAGAATTGTCCTGTAATTCTCAAACTTATTTTTCGCATATTTTGCTCGGGACTAGCAAAATGCTGGTTGGAGGTTGTGTTGAGGGTCAAATATTGCATATCAGACCCTAGTTATTACCTGGATTTATGAGCATGACACTGTTTAATGGCCCGTTTAATCGTAATTGTGATGCAGGGTGTATTTACGAGCTTAGATGGAAATATGGTGTTAAAAGCGTGGATTTAAGGCTTGGGCATCACCAAGGCATTGGATAGACTCCATGGGACCAAGATCAAGGATTTACATGCCGGAGATCAGAGAATTTCCAGCCACTCACGATGAAGAGGCCCGAAAATGGTCCAGAATGCGAGATCACAGGGTTCCCGCCATCCATTTGGCCCAAAATTTCATACATGGCCTGAGGACCATAAATTAACCATACACTCAGAACTTCAACCTTCAGATCCCTCCGGAAATGGCCCAATGGACAGATCAGCGCATTAAATCCTTGAGTGGGGCCCGCCTGATATCTGGACACTCTTCAATTTTGGACTCAACGCTTTAAATGATCTGAGGAAACGAATGGACGGAGTGGATTTCTCACGTTACATCAATGTGGACCCCAAATAGGGTGGTGTGTACACCAGCACAAGCAAACCGGCTGTGCACCGGACCACTGAAACTGGTCAAACTCGGTTTGACCGAGACTTCTTCACAAAAACGGAAGCTTCCGTTTCTCTGTTCGCAACAGGGAGATCCGGATGATCTCAGTAGGTCATCAATATGCGTTCTGATGGATGATCTAAGCTGTCCATTTGAAGAAGACAAGGGTCGTAACCAAGATCTGGTGATTCTTGGTTTGAAGAATGTTAAAAAGAAGATGCAAGGTGTGATGAACGGTAGAATCGTGCCACACGATAAAGCAGGTGGGCCGCGCTATCAATGCTCCAAACCTGGACATCCCTGAACGGTTTTCCGAATAAAACGCAGTAGATGGCGTGGATTTTGCAAAACATTAGTGAAATGGGACCCACCGACTTCAACAGTGGAAGAGGATCCGCGGCTCTGCTCGCACATCCGAGAAAACCGGCCGCAGTGGGCTGGTTTTGTGATCCCGATCACGATCGGTTGGAAGATCCAAACCATTCAAACACACTAAAAGGGGGCCATGATCATCACCATGAAGGCGAAATCAGAGAAATCATGGTCGTTCGTGCCAAAACAGGCCAAAACACAAACTGTTTTGCGTTTCTCTACGCGTAAGTAACTGTGTTTCGCACGGACTCTCCGGCTGCGGAAGGGAGTGCGTAACCTCCTACGGAATCCCCACAGACCTTGCCGGCTATAAAAAAAGAAAGAGAGAGGGGTGAAGGGGATCCGATTCAGGGCTAGAGAGACGGACAGAGAGAGAGACAGGGAGAGAGGGAAGAGAGAACACTTCTTTTATGCTGTTTTTCTTCCTTTGCTGTTGAGAGATTTAGCCAAACATGGTTGGCTAAACCCCTTAGGTAGGGCTAAGGGGTAAAGCTTGTAGCTTGATGGGTCTGTTTCTATGGTTATACTTCATGATAGACTGAATTGTTGATTGATTGCAGCTAGATCAATGGGAATACTTCTGGTTTTTAATGACTTTTTTGTGACTAATATTACATTAGATCTGTGATGGCTTGAGTTTTCCTTTTCCTTAATTCTGATTATGGGGATAGGAAGCCCTGTTGTTCACCATCGTCTCCTAGGCATGGTTGGATGACGGAACTCTTCTTAACGCTCATACATCATACAGATCGATTGTGGATTGGTTGAACTCTGTTGTTGGCTTTGTCTCATAGGCATGGTTTTGTGATGGAATCCATTCTGATTTATAACCGTCTGATCTATTGAAACTGCATTAACCAAGGTTCAATCTTGATATCTTTTACCATAGGATTCCCTGATCTCTACAAGTGGATCCCCTGAATCCCTAGTTCCCTTCTCTGAATTCTTTTAGTTTAGATTAATATTTCACCATTATTCATCAAATCACAATTGATTTAGATTTCATCTCATTCTAGTTCTAGTTCTAGTTAGTTTCATATTACGTACAGGTTTCAGTCCCTATGGATTCGACCTCGGTCTCACCGAGTTTATTACTACATCACAACCCTATACTTGGGGAGTGAACAGTGGGCTGGGAGGATTCCTTCTTTAGCCAACCTACGCCCTTGGGGATCTTTAGGATATGTTTTGCTACCTACTCCGCATAGAGGTAAATTTGATAATAAAACCATTAAATGCGTGTTCATTAGGTACCCTATGCATTCAAAGGGATACGTTCTGGTTTAAAAGGACTATGAACGATGGAATGAGATAGAGTCCCGGGACGTGACCATCGTTAAGGATAGATACCTCAGCCAAATGAAGCAAAAGGCTCCAATAGAACTTTTTGAAATACCCGATGTATCTCAGGAGAGTGAGAGTTCTGCTTCTCAAGATGATGATGCTCCTATAGTCCGTCAGGACAATGGGAGGACATCCCAGCAAGCTCCTGAGTTACGTTGAAGCGAAAGAGAATTGATTCTCCGAAGATATTTCGATATTGAGGGGCAAACATTCTCTTAGTTGCGGTTGATGATGATAAACCTGATTCGTATCAGGATGTATTATTATCTTCTAACTCGGCTAATTGGGTGAATGCAATGGACGAAGAGATCGCTTCCATAGAGAAGAATAAAGTCTGGGAATTTGTTAATCTTTCTTCCAATCGCAAAGCGATAGGTAATAAATGGGTACTAAAGATCAAAAGAAAGGCAGATGGTATAGTGGACAAATATAAAGCACGATTAGTTGCTAAAGGTTTTACATAAAAAGAAGGCATTGATTACGAGGAGACCTTATCACCTGTTACAAAGTTCTCCTCAATACGCATGATCTTATCCATTGTCACACGTTTAAACTTATTATATCAGATGGATGTAAAGACCGCATTCTTAAATGGTGACTTGGATGAAGAGATATACATGCAACAGCCCATGGGTTATGTGGACAAAAAACATCCAAAGAAAGTCTGTAAGTTGTTAAAATCTATCTATGGGCTGAAGCAATCTTCAAAACAGTGGTACATAAGGTTCCACTTGGTCATCACCACTTTTGGATTCATAATGAGTGAAGAAGATCATTGTGTATACATGAAATGGTCTAGGAGATCATTTCTGATACTATCTCTATATGTAGACGATATCCCGTTAACTGGTAATGACATGCAATTGTTGATATTGACTAAATATTGGCTATTCTTGAACTTTGAGATGAAAGACCTCGGTGAAGCCAACTTTATTCTTAGGGTAAAAATCATCAGTGATCGCCCTAGAAACCTATATACAAAAGATCTTAGAACGATTTAGGATGAAAAATTTAAAAGCTGTTGAAACCCCTATTGATAAAGCTACCAAGCTAGACAGGAAATCGTGTCCCCAGACTGAAGCCGAGAAATTGGCTATGTCCTTAGTACCTTAAGCAAGCGCAGTAGGGAGTTTAATGTATGCTATGCTTTATACCAGACCGAATATTATCTATGTAGTTGGCATAGTCAGCCGTTATCAGAGTAATCCTGAACAGTCTCATTGGCAAGCCGTCAAACGTATATTCCGCTATCTCAGATGAACAAAAGACCTAATGTTGTGTTATGAAGGCACAAGCCTCGAGCTTAAAGGATATTCTGATACTGCTTGGGGTAATGACGCCGACGAGGGAAAGTCTACTTCAGGGTATATATTCTTACTCGGAGGAGGAGCTATCTCATGGTCGAGTAAGAAACAGACATCCATAGCTCTTTCATCTATGAAGGACGAGTACATTGCATGTTGTGCTGCAGTTCAGGAGTGTGTATGGGTTCGCAGATTTCTATTGAGTCTGGGTGTTGTACCAAGTGTTCGTCAGCCTATATCGCTAAAGATAGACAATACTTTCGCCATTGACTTGGCAAAGGACCCTAAACACCACCAGAAATCTAAGCACATTGAGATCAAGTATCATTACATCCGTGATCAAGTGAGAGATAAGAAGGTCGCCCTCAGCTACATTCCTACTAAGGAGATGATAGCTGATCCCATGACGAAACCTATAGCTAGAGATTTATTTCAGGTTCACGTCAGGCAGATGGCATTGAAGAAAGCTTGACTGATGTACTTGTTTTGTAATACATTCAATCTTTCATTAATAAATAATATATTCCATTTATTCAGTATTGAACACTAATATAAACTAGGTAAGTTATCATTAGAATTTACCTTGAGATCATGTGGATTTCTATTTTTGTCGGCAGGCCGGTCACCCACTCGCACGGGTTGACTAACCTTGAATGTACAAGAGAGGTACATTTTGGGTCATGTTCATACACTGAGGCATGAACTTCTCTTTATTTTGAATAATAAAGGATAAGGATATGAGTGAGTCGTATCCGCCTACAATCGTTCAAGATTGAAGATGAGACTGATAAAGTCGAATAACATAATCGCACCATTCTTTTATTATGCGATTAATGTTATGGCCTGAATTTAAAGTCAAGTTATAGGGTTATGAGATGAGTCGTACCTCATGTAGAATGACCTCAGTATTGTAGACCCGACATTCACCTAGTATTGTTTACTTTACGACGTGGATTGTAGCCACGTGCTGGGACCTTTTACCTATATATTGCATTAATTTGATCTAATCATTGTAACGTGCGAGTAGCCAGTCCCATAGGTGACTCTTTGTGTCCTTAGTTACCCTCCTCTTGTGTATATGAGGACGAGATTGAGTGTCGCTACTTTAGTGTACCATGACGAAAGGTCCTTGATTGGCCAGACTCAGTTACGCTAGGAAAGCGGCTTGATTAATTTCAAATTACACATCTGCGCGGGGAAGATCCCGTGACAGCTACACGAAGTTTCTAGAACTTTAAATACGTACTTGAAGACTTATCCGCCGGCAGTATTGAGTTGTTTTTAATAAACCTTTTCAAATAATATTTTTTTCTTGAAAGCAAATTTATAAGTATTGCTTTAAATCGATTTTAGTCGAAGTTTGTGAAAAATCAAGTTTTCAGAATAACTCGATAAGTTGGATAAGTGGGTATGTTGGCCGAGTACTCTAGATCGGGAGTTAACTCCATCCGGTGTGGTCATGCGGACTAGGATAGGCATTGTAAAGCTTGGGTTATTGAGTACTAGTTAGGTGGTTACTTAGTACTTAAGCACCTGTGAGAAGATTACGGTGATCCAGCTGGTCCCATGCCTCTGATTCTTTTGATTGCGATGGTTGGTCTTTGATTGTTATTAGGAGAGTTAAATGGGCAAAATTTTGTGCCTATCCCATAATGTGATTGACTGGGAGATGTTGGATGTAGGCCAGTGGGGCCCGCTGGTGAGCAATCACTAGTGGGTGGGTCCCACAAGTTTAGGCTTCTTCCGGCTTTTTTCCTTTTCTGTTATATTTCAAATTCAACTTTGAATTTGATTTATGATAGGAGATAGGAATGAGACTGGATGATATGTGTTGAGGGTCAAATATTGCATATTAGACCCCAGTTATTACATGGATTTACGACCATGAAACTGTTTAACAGCCCGATTTAATCGTGTTTGTGTTGCAAGGTGACTTTACGAGCTTGGACTAAAACAGGGTGCTAAAAGTACGGACTTAACAGTCTAAAGTCACCAAGGCAAGGGAACCAAAATCGACGAATTTACATGCCGGAGATCCGCGAAAATCAAGAAACTGAAGTTCGAGTGGCCCGAAATTGGTCCAGAATGCAAGATCACGGGGTTCTCAACATCCGTTCGGCTTGAAACTACATACATGGCCTGAAAATCATAAATTAACCGTACACCTCAAATTTCAGCCGTTAGACCCCCCTGGAAGTGGCCTAACAGACAGATCAGCCCTCAGAATCATGATTCTGGGCCCACCTGATCTCTAGATACGCTTCCATTTGGGTCTCAACCGTTAAAATGAGGTGAAAAAGTGGATGAATGGATTGAATTTCTCACAAACGTCACAGTGGACCCCACATGTACACATGCGTGTACATAGTATAGGTTCACCGGCCGTGCACCGGTCTTTAAGAGCTCGGTCAGCAAGCGCTGACCGAGGATTTCTTTAAAATCCAAAATTCTCAACAGCGTCTTCGCTGCCGACGCCGGTTCCTCTCAGTGGGGCCCACTCCTCATCCACATCCTCAATCTGGACCGTCCATTGTATGAAAAGCGGGGGTATTAACCTCACCAAGGTGGCCTTTTGAGATCATTCAAACCATTGTAAAATCCTAGCCATTAAATGTCAGATGAACGGTGGAGTAAACTATTGTGTGGACCACACCTAAGTAACCCCAAAAACACCCCTTCCTGGGTGGTTTTTCGGCCTAAAGCCAATGGACGGAGTGGATTTTACACCTGGGATCAATCTAGGGCCCACCAACTATCGCAGGGCGAAGATCGAACCTCTGTTGTGAAACAGAGGTTGCCGACCAATCTTGTGGGCCACCACCGTGTGTCAAAAGTATGATCAGGACCGTCCATCAGGAGCCCACGGTCCCTCTCATCAAATTCTAGGTGGCAGAATTTCAGAATACAACGTACATCAGTTCTAAACCGTTCAAACAAAAGGCTAACGGTGCAAGGAAAAATAGATGGGACACACCAAATTCGGTCCAGAAAATGTCCAGTTTTACTGAAATTTCAAGGGAAATTCAATGAACGGAATGGATTCTTCCATACCTATAATAATGGCCTTCTTTCAGGAGTCCAGCGCGAGTACAGACTTCTCCTGCTGCTGCGTAAAACCTCCGCATGGAGTGCGGAAACTCTCTACCTGGTGCTTATAAAAGAGAGAGAAAGTAAGAGATCCAGGGATCCACGGCTGAGAAGGGGACAACAGTGAGAGAGAGAGACGGGGAGAGCTTGAGGGAGCATCGTGGCTTGGGGTGGAACAGAGAAGGAGACAAGGAGAGGAAGAGTTCGGATTTCCTTTCTTTTTTTCGTTTATGTTATATATGTGTTTTTTCTATGAATTTTGATGGAATTTAGCTTGTCCATGTCGAGCTAAACCTCTTAGTTAGGGCTAAGAGGTGAAGCTTGTAGTGAGATAGGGGATTCTATTAATTGCCTTTAATTTAAATTCATGAACCGAATTTGATATTGGTTTGATTATTATGGGAATATTTTTAGTCTTTAATGGTCTGTTGTGACTGAAATTACAATGGGTCTGCAATGGCTTTGAGTATTTCCTTTTCCTTTTGATGTGTATGACGTCAGGAAGCCCTGTTATTTACCATCGTCTCCTGGGCATGGTTGGATGACGGTACCCTTTCCTAACCCTCATAGCATATTGATTGGTTGGTAATTAGTTTAATTCTGTTGTTTGCTTTGCCTCTTGGGCACGGTGTGGTGATGGAATCCATTCTAATTCATATACCCTTCATCTCTTGAAAATGATATCAATGGCAGTTCAGTTGATTTTCATGAATCAAGAGTAGTTCTCCCTGATATCTACAAGTGGATCCTCTGAATCCCTAGTTTCCTATTTCTGAATTCCTTAAGTTTTAAATTAATATTTCACAAAATTTTCTCAAATTATATTTGATTTAGATTTCATCTTAGTCTAGTTCTAGTCCTAATTAGTCTCAGATTACGTACAGGTTTTAGTCCCTGTGGATTCGACCTCGGTCTTACCGAGTTTATTACTACATCACAACCTTGCACTTGGAGAGTGAACAAGTTTTTGGCGCCGTTGCCGGGGACTGACGGTTACTATTTTCTGAAATTAACTGGTATTAGGATTAGTGTAAGATTAGGACTCTTTTAATTTTAGGATTTTTAGTTTTAGAATTTCTAGGCTTTCCTTTTAAAAATTTCCTATTTTTAAGTAACTTTCTAATTTCTTTAAGTGTTAGATAGTCTTTGTTTCCTTTTTAGAAACTAACCCAATTCTCTTGTTTTGTAGACTCTGATAGACTTCTAAATTGGTAACTTTCTTCTTCTTTCCTTTCTATTTATAGAGTAGGATTTGTCTTCCTTTTTTGGTAATTTCTAATTCTAAAATTCTTTTAGAATCTAACCTTGTCTCCTATTTTATTATTAGAAATTTTCTGTTAGAAACTAACTTTCCTGCTTTATAGTTTTTTTAAGATAGAAATTTCTAATTTGATAAGCTCTTTCTAACTTTTACTTTCTAATTCTCAAATTTCTTTCATTACTCACTTATTTCCTAGTTTAGAATTTCCTAATTTGTTTAGAAGTTTTCTACTTTTTTTTTTTTTAGGGATTGCTCTTTTCTAATTTAGAACTTAGTTTATTACTATTTTTCATCTTAGGAATTTTTCACTCTTAGGCTTACTATCCTTAGAAACTAACTTGTTTTGTTTTATTTTGCAGGTTTTAACTTAGGGACTTCAATTTGGTAACTTCCTTCCAACCCTCTCTTCTTGCTAGTTTTTATTTTCCTTTCTTAGGATTAGGTTTAGAAATCAATTGAGGGCTGCGAGTGTTTCATGCCCAAGTGGGCTCGTGATAACACTCGACGTCTCTTGACTGAAGGAGGATTAGTCGAGGGGTTAACTGTCCATCGCAGGACTAAACATCGCTCGAATTCCCCTGAGTTGATTGAGGTTATGGCTGAAATCAACCTCAAGCACTACCTCAACATAAGGATGAGGAAATACATTATGAGAATGAGGTGCATCAAGCACCCCCGCCTCATACCTTACGAGATTATTTACAACCGGCAGGGATGAGTACGCCCTCATGTATGATTTTTCCTGAAAACACAGGACAGATGGACATCAAGCCAGGAGTTATCCAACTCCTTCCTAAATTCCATGGGCTTGAATCAGAAAGTCCATACTTACATTTGAAAGAGTTCGATGAGATTATAGCTACATTATATTTTCCTAATGTATCTGAGGATACAATCAGGCTGAAACTCTTTCCTTTTTCCTTGAAAGAGAAGGCTAAGACGTGGCTACATTCACTGCGTCCTCGATCCATTGGCACATGGAATGATATGCAGAGGGAATTCATAAAGAAATTCTTCCCACATCGTAAAACAATTACCCTCAGAAAAGCAATCATGAACTTTGCCCAAAAGGAAGATGAAACATTCTTCTAATGTTGGGAAAGGTTTAAGGATCTGGTTAGTTCATGCCCACAACGCGGCTTTGAAACGTGGCGCATTACAAATTTTTTCTACGATGGACTGACATCTTCCATGCGCCAAATGGTCGAGACAATGTGCAATGGAGAGTTCATTAATAAAGATGTCGACGAGGTATGGGACTACCTCGACAGTCTGGCTGAAAAAACACAATCTTAGGACTATTACCCAAAATCAAACACCACGTCTAGGCCAACTCAATCTAAGGAGAAGGGTGGATTGTATCTCTTGAAAGAAGAGGATGATCTCAATTATAAAGTGACTAAGCTCATAAGAAAATTTGAGGCCATGGAAGGAAAGAAGGATAAGGTCAATGAAATTGTTTGCAGCATCTGTGATTGCAACATTCACACAACTGAAAACTGTCTTACAATACCTGCCTTTCAAGGAGTGCTGAATGAACAAGCCAATGTCGTGAACAACTATCAAAGACCTTTTACTGGACCTAACTCCAATACATACAATCCTGGTTGGAAAAATCATCCAAACTTTAGTTGGAGAAATGGACAAACGGCTACCCCCCAAGGTATTTTTAATCAAAATCCAAATCAGGGGAAACCTCAAGAAGAACCGGTTCAAAATTCCATACAAGAGCTGGCTCAGGTGATGCGAGGATTTACAGATTTTATGCAAAAGATAGATTCTCGTATGGCAGTTATAGAAAAGGGGATGCTTCCTGCACAACCTCTCCCCAAATCCTAAACCGCAGTACGAGATAAGTGATCCCAACTCTTCAAATCAAATGGGGCACGCTAAATCCATCACCACTCTTAGGAGTGGGAAGATCATTGATAAAACCCTTCCGGTTAGGCCTGAAAAGCCTTAAGAACAAGAAGAGGACAATAATGATGGATTTAGTGATGCCCCACAAAAATTAGAACCGGAACTTCTAGAGAAGCCAGTTGCTCCGTTCTCCCAACGGTTGGTTGCACCAAAACGTCTTTCTAACTCTCAGGATATTCTAGAGGTGTTGAAACAAGTGAAAGTCAACATTCCTCTACTTGATGTCGTAAAACAGATTCCTTCATATGCAAAATTTCTGAAAGACCTATGCACGGCCAAAAGACGGCAGAGTATTCAAAAGAAGATTTTCCTGACTGAGAAAGTGAGTGCCATCCTGAAGCAAGATGTGCCGCAGAAATTCAAAGATCCCGGTAGCCCAACCATATCATGTGTAATCGGGAACCATCGAATTGATCACGCACTTCTTAACTTAAGAGCGAGTGTCAATCTGATTCCCTACTCGGTATACAAACAGTTAGGTTTGGGTGAGTTAAAACCCATCCTAACCACACTACAACTTGCCAATTGCTCTGTTCGTGTACCAAGAGGAATTATTGAGGATGTGTTAGTCCAAGTCGATAGATTTTACTACCCTGTAGATTTTATCATCCTGGACACCAAACCCATCAATCACATGAGCACTCAGATTTCCGTCATTCTTGGTCGCCCATTCCTTGCCACGTCAAATGCAATTATCAATTGCAGGAATGGTGTCATGACTATGTTTTTTAGAAATTTGACATTGGAATCAAACATTTTTTTCAATAACGGCAGCAACTCAGAAGATGATGACGATATCCACGACATTAACATGATTGACTCTTTCGTGGAAGATACAACACCTCTAACCTTATCCTCCGACCCTCTAGAGACGTGCCTGGCCCACTCCCATAAGTATAATGATGATATGATTAGGGAGACGTGTGCCTTGCTGGATACTGCACCGGTACTTGAAGTTAACCGGTGAATGCCACAATTTGAAGATTGCCACAAACTGATGTAGTGCCTCTACCGTCTAACCTCAAGGCACCGAAGCTTGACCTAAAACCTTTGCCCTCTGATTTGAAATATGCCTATTTAGGTCAAGATGAGACATACCCGGTGGTGATCTCTGCCCACCTGGAGAAAGAACAGGAGAGTATGCTCATATCTACTCTCATTGAGCATAAAGGAGCCCTAGGATAGACGATCGCGGACCTCAAGGGAATCGACCCCTCGATTTGTACTCACCGCATATACCTTGAGGATAATGCGAAGACCGCTCGGCAACCACAACGTAGACTAAATCCAAACATGAAGGAAGTGGTTAAGGCCGAAGTTCTTAAAGTATTGGATGTGGGTATCATATACCCTATATCTGATAGTCAATGGGTGAGTCCAACTCAGGTGGTTCCTAAGAAGTCTGGAATCACCATCGTAGTCAATGCTAATAATGAACTCGTGCCAACTAGAGTCACTATTGGTTGGAGAATGTGCATTGACTACAGGAAGTTAAATACCGTCATGAGGAAAAACCACTTTCCTTTACCATTCATTGATCAGATCCTGGAAAGGTTAGCCGGTCATTCCTATTACAGTTTCCTTGACCGGTATTCGGGCTATAACCAAATTGAAATCACCCCTGAGGACCAGGAAAATACCACATTTACTTGCCCCTATGGCACCTTTACTTACAAAAGGATGTCATTCGGGTTATGTAATGCCCCTGCCACCTTTCAGCGATGTATGCTGAGTATCTTTTCTGACATGGTGGGAAAATATCTAGAGGTCTTCATGGACGATTTCTCTATTTTCGGTTCATCTTTCAGTGAGTGCTTAGAGAATCTCAAATGTGTGCTGAAAAGATGTGAAGAAAAGAATCTGGTACTTAATTGGGAGAAGTGTCATTTCATGGTTCATAAGGGGATTGTCCTTGGATATATCATCTCATCCAAGGGAATTGAGGTAGATAAGGCAAAAATCGATCTTATCTCTAACCTACCTCCACCCAAGAACATCAGGGACGTGCGATCCTTCTTAGGACACGCAGGATTTTACAGGCGATTCATAAAGGACTTTAGTCACCTCTCTCATCCTTTATGTAATCTTCTTCAAAAGGATGCTCCATACGAGTGGACTAAACAATGCTAGGAAGCTTTCACCAAGCTTAAAGGCACGTTAACCACTGCACCCATCATGCAGCCACCCGACTGGAGCCTTCCTTTTGAGCTTATGTGCGACGCTTCTGATTATGCTCTTGGAGCGGTTCTAGGCCAGAGAAAAGATAAGAGGCCATACGTCATCCATTACGCAAGTAGGACTTTAAATTCTGCCCAAGTGAACTACTCGACTACGGAAAAAGAACTCTTAGCCGTAGTGTTCGCCTTGGACAAATTTAGGTCCTATTTGATTGGATCCAAGATCATTATCTATACAGATCATGCGGCACTTAAATATCTTCTTTCTAAGAATGATTCTAAGCCCCGCCTGATACGATGGATCCTTCTACTCCAAGAATTTGATTTGGAAATTAAAGATAAAAAGGGAGTAGAGAACGTAGTGGCCGATCACCTTTCTTGCCTCAATACGTCTGATTCCCTGGAGGCAACCCATATCAATGACATGTTCCCTGATGAACAACTGTTCAGAGTCTCCCATTCACCTTGGTTCGCTGATATTGCTAATTATCTTGCTACAGGTTACATACCGACACATTGGACTGCACAAGATAAGAAGAAATTCTTTACCGAGGTACGCAATTTTTTCTGTGACGATCCATATCTGTTTAAATATTGCCCAGACCAAATCTTAAGGAGATGTGTGCCAAACGATGAGAATCAGAGTGTCATCTCCTTTTGTCACTCACAGGCCTGTGGTGGTCACTTTTCTGCTAAAAAGACCACGGCCAAGATCCTGCAGTGTGGCTTCTATTGGCCCACTATGTTCAGGGACACTCATGAGT
This sequence comes from Magnolia officinalis, assembly GCA_021015155.1. NCBI lineage: Eukaryota > Viridiplantae > Streptophyta > Magnoliopsida > Magnoliales > Magnoliaceae > Magnolia > Magnolia officinalis. Next base: position 34,115,680 of record JAJHSJ010000016.1, on the reverse strand, counting down.
TTTGCAAAGCTTGTGAGTGTTGTCAAAAATTGGGAGCATTGTCCCGTCGAAATATGATGCCCTTGAATCTCATCCTTATCATAGAAGCATTTGATTGTTGGGGCATTGATTTCATGGGACCTTTCCCCCAATCCATTGGAAATCTGTATATTTTGTTCGCCGTAGATTATGTCACTAAATGGGTCGAAGCAATCCCGTGCCGCAACAATGACCATCGTACGGTCATTAAATTTTTAAAAGAGAACATCCTATCGCAGTTCGGAACGCCTCGAGCCATCATTAGTGATGGGGGCTCACACTTTTGTAATAGGTCATTCGAGAGTTTAATGAAGAAATACGGTATCTCTCATAAGGTGAGCACCCCATACCACCCACAGACAAGTGGGCAAGCTGAGATTTCTAATAGGGAGATCAAACACATTTTGGAGAAAACGGTTAACCCTGATCGTAAGGATTGGTCAACTCGATTGACCGATGCTTTATGGGCATACCGTACTGCTTTTAAAACCCCTATTGGAATGTCTCCCTTTAGACTTGTCTATGGGAAGGCTTGCCACTTGCCTGTAGAGTTGGAACATAGAGCCTACTGGGCGATCAAAAATCTGAATTTCAATCTGAACAACGCTGGCTCGCTACGTAAACTTCAATTGAATGAACTAGAGGAAATCCGAAATGATGCGTACGATAATTCGAGAATTTACAAGGACAGGATGAAAGCATTTCATGACCAACACATTTTACGAAAGTCATTCACACTTGGTCAGAAAGTCCTTTTGTATAATTCTCGACTACACCTCTTTCCGGGTAAGCTTCGATCTCGTTGGACCGGCCCTTACATTATTGTTACTGTTTATCCTCATGGGGCCGTTGAGATAAGAGATCCCGACAATGGTAAGGAGTTTAAAGTAAATGGACATCGATTAAAACCATTTGTTGAGAAATTTGATTCAGAGGACATGTCCATGCCTTTGACTGATCCTGTTTACCAGGATTATCTCCTAGTCTGATGGAGGTATAGGTAGGTTTATCGCTTTCATAGGACTAGGGAAGTTGCTTTACTAGTCTGGCTGAAGACGGTAAACTTAGCGCTCCTGGGAGGCAGCCCAGCTTTTCATTCTATTTTCTTAGTTCAATGTTTGTGGGTAACATTACTGCAAACCCTCACGAGACTACAACTCGTCCATTAGGGGCAACCTAGTGGTTTAAAGGCTTGTTGCATATGCTAAATGCAATCGAGAGCACCTGCGAAAGTGGTATAGGTAGGATTTTATCTTTTGTTATTTTTGTTTTGCTTTCTCTCTCGTGCTAACCGGCTTCCATGCTGCGATTTCTTGGAAAGTCTCTCTCGATTCATCATCCAGGTACTATCTTCCCATCACTTCACATTTACTTTCGTTGTCCCATGTGCATTGCATGCTCATATCTTTTACATTGAGGACAATGTAGATTTTAGGTTGGGGGTGGGAGATTAGGTTTCTTAATCAGTGTTTTCTTGGTCCTAAGCAAAGATTGTGAAAATTTTTAAAATTTTTTCTGAAAATTCTTGTGAATTTGAAGTGATTTTGACGACCATCTTTGATTTAGAATTACAGGATATGGAATGTTGGTGATTTACTACTCTTGGATTCAGTTGTCTATTAGATTTCACAGTTAAGTTTGAATTATTAATCCATGATTAGAAGTGGTAAACATTGATTGAGTCATGATTTCACATGTCACATCTCGCTTACCCATTGAAGTTTCAGTTTAATATTGAAGGTTTAACTTGGTAATCACTAAACATGGAAGGAACCAGCCTGAACAGTTGCCTGCCATGATCAATTGAAGAAAAAGAAAATACAAATGCCTTTGGAAAGGGGTGGGCGAAGAATCTTCACCATAGGTTTACTCCCTATAGGTGTGGATTTCATTCCCCATGGATAATATGAGAAAAGGTTTGGGTATACAGTCTTCATCATAGGTTTGCTCCCTATAGGTGAGGATTTAATTCCCCTTCTTGGTATTACTATTAATGGAAATCTAAAGGAATGGAAAGATGATCTGTGAGGCAAGTTTTTGTTATCACGATTTCTCTTGTTGGTTACCAACGATATCCTAAAATAGAGAATTAAATATTAATGTTGAAAGTTGGGATTACACTTTACACCTGTGGAACTCAATGTTTAGGATTGTTCCAATTGAGGGACTAATACTTTGAACTTGATTATGAAGTTTACCATGTGTTTGAGTCTAGGAGAGAGTAAGGCCCAACATTCATGAATTGTTGAATTCTAAATATCTGGATTGTTTTCCAAAATCACTCGAGTTCATAGAAATTCTCCTGTAATTCTCAACTTATTTTTCGCATACTTTGCTCGGGACTAGCAAAATGCTGGTTGGGGGTTGTGTTGAGGGTCAAATATTGCATATTAGACCCCAGTTATTACATGGATTTATGACCATGAAACTGTTTAACAGCCCGATTTAATCGTGTTTGTGTTGCAAGGTGACTTTACGAGCTTGGACTAAAACAGGGTGCTAAAAGCACGGACTTAACAGTCTGAAGTCACCAAGGCAAGGGACAGACCCCAGGGAACCAAGATCGATGAATTTACACGCCGGAGATCCGCGAAAATCAAGAAACTGAAATTCAAGTGGCCCGAAATTGGTCCAGAATGCAAGATCACGGGGTTCTCAACATCCGTTCGGCTTGAAACTACATACATGGCCTGAAGATCATAAATTAACCGTACACCTCGAATTTCAGCCGTTAGACCCCCCCTGGAACTGGCCTAATGAACAGATCAGCCCTCAGAATCATGATTCTGGGCCCACCTGATCTCTGGATACGCTTCAATTTTGGCATCAACCGTTAAAATGAGGTGAAAAAGTGGATGAACGGATTGGATTTCTCACAAACGTCACAGTGGACCCCACATGTACACATGCGTGTACATAGTATAGGTTCACCGGCCATGCGCCAGTCTTCAAGAGCTCGGTCAGCAAGCGCTGACCGAGGATTTCTTTAAAATCCAAAATTCTCAACAGCGTCTTCGCTGCCGACGCCGGTTCCTCTCAGTGGGGCCCACTCCTCATCCACATCCTCAATCTGGACCGTCCATTGTGTGAAAAGCGGGGTATTAACCTCACCAAGGTGGCCTTTTGAGATTATTCAAACCATTGTAAAATCCTGGCCATTAAATGTCAAATGAACGGTGGAGTAAACTATTGTGTGGACCACACCTAAGTAACCCCAAAAACACCCCTTCCTGGGTGGTTTTTCGGCCTAAAGCCAATGGACGGAGTGGATTTTACACCTGGGATCAATCTGGGGCCCACCAACTATCGCAAGGCGAAGACCGAACCTCTATTGCGAAACAGAGGTTGCCGACCAATCTTGTGGGCCACCACCATGTGTCAAAAGTATGATCAGGACCGTCCATCAGGAGCCCACGGTCCCTCTCATCAAATTCTAGGTGGCAGAATTCCAGAATACAACGTACATCAGTTCTAAACCGTTCAAACAAAAGGCTAACGGTGCAAGGAAAAAATGGATGGGACACACCAAATTCGGTCCAGAAAACGTCCAGTTTTACTGAAATTTCAAGGGAAATTCAATGAACGGAATGGATTCTTCCGTACCTATAATAATGGCCTTCTTTCAGGAGTCCAGCGCGAGTACAGACTTCTGCTGCTGCGTAAAACCTCCGCATGGAGTGCGGAAACTCTCTACCTGGTGCTTATAAAAGAGAGAGAAAGTAAGAGATCCAGGGATCCACGGCTGAGAAGGGGACAACAGTGAGAGAGAGAGATGGGGAGAGCTTGAGGGAGCATCGTGGCTTGGGGTGGAACAGAGAAGGAGACAGGGAGAGGAAGAGTTTGGATTTCCTTTCTTCTTTTTTTTTTCTTTTTTTTTTTATGTTATATATGTTTTTTTTTTCTATGAATTTTGATGGAATTTAGCTTGTCCATGTCGAGCTAAACCTCTTAGCTAGGGCTAAGAGGTAAAGCTTGTAGTGAGATGGGGGATTCTATTAATTGCCTTTAATTTAAATTCATGAACCGAATTTGATATTAGTTTGATTATTATGGGAATATTTTTAGTCTTTAATGGTCTGTTGTGACTGAAATTACAATGGGTCTACAATGGCTTTGAGTATTTCCTTTTCCTTTTGATGTGTATGACGTCAGGAAGCCCTGTTGTTTACCATCGTCTCCTGGGCATGGTTGGATGACGGTACCCTTTCCTAACCCTCATAGCATGTTGATTGGTTGGTAATTAGTTTAATTCTGTTGTTTGCTTTGCCTCTTGGGCACGGTGTGGTGATGGAATCCATTCTAATTCATATACCCTTCATCTCTTGAAAACGATATCAATGACAGTTCAGTTGATTTTCATGAATCAAGAGTAGTTCTCCCTGATCTCTACAAGTGGATCCTCTGAATCCCTTCCTATTTCTGAATTCCTTAAGTTTTAAATTAATATTTCACAAATTTTCCTCAAATTATATTTGATTTAGATTTCATCTTAGTCTAGTTCTAGTCCTAATTAGTCTCAGATTACGTAAAGGTTTCAGTCCCTGTAGATTCAACCTCGGTCTTACCGAGTTTATTACTACATCACAACCCCGCACTTGGAGAGTGAACAATATGGTCTCATCCAATTTCATCCGATCTCTTATTCTTTTCCTATATAAAGGATGAGACTCTCTCCCATAAGATATCATAAGTAATACCGAGAGTATACGGAGAGAGATATAGTGTGCACAATAGTTTGTCCATTTTGACTTGTCCTTGGGACGATCTAGTCCATAGATCGCAATCCGGGGCCACTTATACCGTAGGATCAGAGGTGTGAATAGATCTATCTGCTCCGGTAATAGATAGGCGGGCCATTGGAGCGTCAATCTTCTGCTTTGTGAGGGTTCCGAAACTCATGTAGAGCGTCAGATCTTGAGGGCTCACCTTCCGCGCTTCCCATCACCAACATCTTCGGATACACGCCTACTAGGGGAGAAATATAATCCCCTGCAACCTGTTTGGAGGGGGGTTGAATCCTGACATTTTTTACACTTTTCATGTAGAAAGGATCAGAGCAAAAATGCATTGAATGGGCACTACTTTCTATTCATTTGGTCTAATATTTGCTCTTATTGAGCTTTGTTGGTTTTGCGACAAGGCTGCCAGTGTTGTTTGGTTGCGGTTAATGAATCCATCACAGTTCATTTTGGTGAGCCTTGTATGGACCATCTATAAAAAGTACACCAAAATTTCAAACCTGTCTGCCGTTTTGAGGACTTCAGTACATGGAACAGGAAGGAAGACATGCTGTCCACAGTCAATGGTTCACATTCAAGGGAGAAAAACCCACAAAAAACAGATGGCTATGATTGATTCATCAGACTTGGGTCCATTCCAGTCTCTATAAAACGTGGAAAAACCAAAAGCTGTCCAATGCCTAGAGGAAACATACATCTTCAATAATCATGCATTCATGGGTTAATGGTGATTAGTGATCCAGGGCATCCATAAGACAGCCCCATGGATGGACTATGGCCCAAAAATCTCCTTGATGAGGCAATCCTAACCTTCCGATTAGTAGTGTTAGTAAAATGGTTAAGAAACACAAACCAACATCCACATGCAATTGAAGAACACCGATTGTCTATCCATGATTGGGGCCCATCCGATCAACAGCATCAGTCACTGATCCATGGACCCCACCTGTCCAAACCCACAAAAAGGAAAAGCAGAGAAAGGTGGACCAAAAACACAAAAGATAGAATTCCACGCAGATTAGAATAAAAAAACAAATCACCACAAATACAAAAAGGTCAGAACCCCATTTTACAAAAGATGAGAGAGGATGAAAATCAGTTAACTCGCCAAACAAAGCAAGAAAAACCACAACAAACGTTCTCGGGTCAAGAATATTATCTGCCTCTTTCGCCATTCCTTTGATGGTGGCGACTAATCCAACCATACAAGTGGCACAAATGCACATCAACATGGACCATCCATTTCATGGGCCCCCTTTTGGGTGGAACATGTCATGAAATCACACTACTTGAATGATCCTTAACAATGCTATCAGCATGAAAGTGACCAGTTTATGTTAGATAGTTAAGCTCATCTGATCAGCGTGAAATTTGGGCTACAATACATCCATGATAGGGCCCGCGATATGGACAGTCTGGATCGACGTACATGCAAGCCACAATTATGGTCGACGAATCACTGTCATTTGAGAAATGGCAGACAACACGAATACTAAGCTGAAGTTCTTGAGACTCAAACACAATCAGCAATTCAGGTGCAAATGCTACTGGTCTCAGATATGGAACCATATGGCTTATGCAAGACGCTCGTCGGAGAAGCGGTAGTTGAAGTAGACGAACGGAGCGCCTCCGCGAGTGGGCCCCCCATCGAGGCCTCCTGGTGGGGCCCCCACCCAGCCCAATTTGTACGTCGGTCCCCAGCATTGCCACTGGCCACGCCCAACTCATTGTCGCCCGTTGATAGCTTCAAGGAGAAATCCGAGGATGCAGACGATGGATTTCTTGGCATTGAAATAGAGAGGTGAGTGGAAGACATTGCTGAGCTGGCATTGCTGCTGGCAGTGCTGGGATCTTGCTGTGATCTCGGCCAGTCATCGAAGAAATGCCTGAGGACTTGGCCATCGGATTTGCTGCCCCCACCGGACTCTTCACCAGAAATATCGTGCTGGTTGATTTGTTGGTGGTGGGACCCATTTTCTGCTTTGTTGCCATCCGAGGATCTACAGAAAGATATGGCAAAGAAACAGCATAGTTTTCTGAGAACTGCACAAGATTCACCATAGAAAACAGTAGCAATTCACTGTCCACAGCACATGTGACAATGCGGTATGTGTATATGAGATCCAGGCCATTCAACAGATAGGGCCTGCCATGGACATTCCCTGGCTTGAAAAAATCAGGCCAGCCAACTCAATAGTGTGCGTGACATGACACGCTTACATAAACATGGACTGTCAATTCTTTTCAACCGTCCATTTTTCACAAGTGCGGCCCGATTGATGAGTGGATCAGCCTGATCTTTCAGCAGGATATGCTCCCCCTCGACTGCCCATTGTTAGTAACGAACTGCTCATCGCCATCAAAGGGTTACTCATTTCCACAACCTAACCACCAACATTGCATGGAGCTTTGCTAAGCTCACATGCTTAATGCAGAACATCTACAGGACACTGCATATGCTAGCATGTCAAGTGGGTACCAGATCCAAGCCATTCATCAAGTGGATCCCACCTTTTAGATGCTCTAGCCCTAGAATATGGGTAGTAGAATTATCATATGGTCCACAGTTTACGAAACAAATGGACGGCTACTTGGTTCAAAGGTTTGTTAGCCACCTGATTAGGATGAGGCAGAATCATGTCTGGCCAATATGCATACAGCTGCAGAAATCCAATGAGACCTTCACACAGTGTGGCCGACATGATGAGTTGACCAGATTGATTCTAGGGCAAGATCATCTATACAGCCAGACCGACCTGATGGGTGGTTTGGGTCTTGCATCCATGTGCCACACTGGCACATAGGTGGGCGGGCTCACAAACCTGTGGGTTTAGCAAACCTCCACTATGTAACAAAGGCAGCAAAAACCAATGTTGATATAATGAAAAAGGATAACGGTAAGACCACGTTACTTAAAAAATAAAAATAATTTTGTTTTAAGAAGGCAAAATGTAAAACCACATTTGGGTGGACAACTGAATGGAATTGAGAACATTAAAGCTTACCTGAGGAAAGGAAAAAACAAGCACAAACCAATCATCTACAACCAATAAAGCACCAGAACTCAAGATGCCATACCATCTTTCCCACCAACATGCTACATGTGTAGGACATCCAATACCATGAAAACAGTGGGCCTTACCATGACTATTATCTGACAAAAATCAGGCTGGAGTGCTCATTGGATGGGCCACACCATTGGAATTAATGGACAACCAACAGACTGACTCAACATACATGTGTGGCTCACCTAGTGAATGGATCAGCCTGATTATCAAGAAGGGCGATCATCGTGGTGGGGCCTACCATTTCTATCGAATGGATGCCCTACAAAAGTGGCAATGCTAGTAGCAAAGATGGTGCAGCACCACAAATGGTGATGATCGGCTCTCAAAACAATAACAACGTTTCCTAGCATTTGTAACAAGTAACCCTCAATTTTCAATTGCATTTCAGCTTTTATTTAGGTGAAAGAGATCATTGTAGGGCATCATATATTCATAAGTAATCAATGAGAGAGAGAGAGAGAGAGAGAGAGAGAGAGAGAGAGAGAGAGAGAGAGGTCAGATTTGGATGGGATCAAGACCTTTGGTTGAGATAGAGGAGATCATTTGAAGAAGGCGATGGGCCTGAAAGAGTGAAATGGGCCTCTTTAGCTGCTTCCATTGATGGTGCAGACAGGATGGTGTTGGCTTTTAAGCCACTGCTTGCAGCAGTGTGCAGAGAGGGGATTTCCACAGGCTTTCTTGAACGGTTCCGGCCTCGGTGCATGTGGCGCTCACAGTACTTCTGTCCGCACACCACATCCCTTGAGCACCTCCATTTCTTCCCGTCGGTTCTCCTACATCTCCCTGGCTCTGAGTCCACGACGGTTCTCCCCCAATACCCCGTCTGCAACACTGAGAAGACACATCGGAGATCATAAAGAGAGACCAAACTATAAGATGCATGTATGCAACACTGTCAGCAAGCCAGGCTACATACTACTGTACATGTCACATACACGTATGTCAATACAGACTGCACAAATCATGAACCCTGTCGTGGATTGAGGCTTATCCCAAAATCAGATTGATTGGACAATCTGATTTAGCCCATATCATTTGGACCATTAACTGTTTGTAGACAACCATCTGATGATCAGCAATGGATGGTTAGGATCATTTGATCATTGTAATCTTCAGGCTATGCTCTGTCCATGATGGGCTCCAGAGCTTGCAATCAGGATTTATAGACCACCCATACATAACAGTGGCCAATGGATATTACTGAGAAGAAAACAACATACACCAAGACAAATCGAGCAGGAGAAAAGATATGGGTGGCAGACACATGTGCATGATTCATACATTAATCTGGCAGCCCTAAACTACCATGTATACCCCAAAAAACATTCCGATGGGACAATCCCAACCATCAACTCAGTGGACTTCGAAATATATCAAATGGGCAGTTAAAAGAGAAGTCTGGCCAATGGTCTATATTCAATACACAAAAGTCCCCCATTTTGATAACCAAGACCATCCAATCAGTGTGGTTTTCTGAGTTGCCCCATCCATGGCAGGATCAACCAGATAATGGTCCAGATCCCCTACTTGGGAGCCATATGTACGGATTCCGGTGAGCGAACAACTCTTTTCAGCAAGAGCATTGGGTACACGAGAACCACCTACGATTGGGGGAAAAGATATTGAAAGGCAAAAAAGGAAAATAAAGTAGTAAATGAATATGCAAAGCAAATAGATCCACTTATCTACAACTCGATTTAGAAATAATGCCTTCTCATATCACATTCAATGAAAAATTAAAACAAGAACAAAACACTAATCTTCCAAAAACAAAAGAACAAAACACTAATAAAGCATATGCAAATTCCGTCTTGATTTTCTTTGGGAAAATATTTGAATCGCAACACCAAAATTTCCACAATTTTCTATTTATTTGTAGAGACTATTACATCCTTAATTGTGACATACTGATAACGCCTAAATATTGCATATTTATCCTATCAATTGCATTAGCTTTTCTAGCATTTTAAGTGTTAAATTGATTTAATTATATATGTTTTCTTCATACAAGATGATTTTGGACCTAAAGATGAATATACGCTTAAAAGAATGAATTAAAGCTCAAAAGAATGATTGATAAAGAATTGGAGATTTGAAGGATATTAATACAGAATTCAAGTGCTAAAGATCCAAGAAAAACAAGGACAAAGGATGGAGAGAAGACTAAAAAATCACAAAGTCTATCAACAGAAATAACAAACCGTTCGGTCCTACCTGAGATTGGTTGGGTCTGACCGAATGTACACAGAACAGTCCAGCAAGAAATTCTGATTTTCAGAGATAATTCGGCTCAACACTTAGGTCTGACTGAAGCCATGTTCGGTCCGACCAAAAGAGTTCGGTCCGACCGAAGGGAGACAGAGACTTTAGATCTATTTTGGTGAAATTCGATGGCAATTGGAGGTATGTTCGGCTGCAACTGAAGGCTGTCGTCGATGCGACTGAAGCGTAACATAATTGCGTAAAATTGAAGTTGGTTTTAAGTCAGTATGGACTTTCCCTATTTAAAGGGATGTTCTTAGCTATTCTAAACACGAATTAGGGATTGGGAGAAAGACCTAGGGGTGGCAGAGCTTACATAGAGTCTTCATTCTTCTTCAATCCCTCAAATCTAGTTTTTCTTTTGTTTTTCTTCTAAGATGTTAGCCATGTTAGGCTAATCTCTTAGTTAAGGCTTAGGGATGAAGCTTGTAGTTAATTACAATATTTAGTTTATTGATTCAATAACAATGGTTTGAATGATTATAGTAGATTGAAATACATTTAGATTTACTTTAAAGTCTTCGAGTTATTTATTTCTAGATTTGTTATGCGCTATGGGCACAATGAATGCTTTGATTTAACAATTATTTAGCATGAATTAGATAATGATTCAATCTATATAATTGATTGTTCTATTGTCGCCTAAGGGTGCTTTATATGCTTTCGATTCCCTGCGATTGAGAACAGGTGCTTCATAAGAGAATCGTTCAATTGAAAACATATTCTTATTGGTGTTTATGATCGGTTTAATAGAATTATCTTCTGATTGGATAGGATAAGACTTCGATTCCAATTGAGTTATATATTGAATCAATGAACAGGATATTGTGATTGCTATGAGTGGATTCATAGATCCTTAGTCTTTTATTATTGTTTTAAAACCCAGACAAACATTTACTATTAGATTAGTTCTAGGTTGTGTTACTCATTCCCTGAGGATTTGACCTCGGTCTCACCGAGTTATTATTGCATTGCAGCCCTGCACTTGGGGTTGTCAACCCTCGGGTTCGATCACATAACATAAGCCGTTAATTATATCTCTTGAAGAAAACCTCACTTAACAAGGAAAACCAGAAAATCTATCCTACATGAAATGTGCAGTATGTGCACTATGGAAGTGATTGTGTAGCTTTGGAGCGTTAAAGTCAGGCAGTAGATGAAGATCTTCTGGCTTTCCATGCATCGAATATATTAGAGAGAGGGTTGAAGGATCGTGGGAGCACTACACTGCTATCACAAGAGAAAGGAATGCAGCCTAGTGGGAAAGATAGTAAGGCCCCCGACTAAGGTCATCTAGTTCATGAGTAATCTTTTTGTTGTAGGTCCAGTTGAACCTATCTCAATGGACTATCGTAGTTTGGTTCATATTTAAAGCAAGTTGAATGCTTAGATGGGACTAGACTATGAAGATAAGGACAGTCCAAGATCGTGATTGACTCATGTGCAGGTCCTACAGGTTGAGTAGGATTGAAAGAAGAGCACCAAAAGCTCATTAAATGGGAAACTCATGGTAAAAGCACTGGTTGGTGATGTTGCATATCCTGTGATGGGCCCCAGGAGGACAACAATGTTCTGAACACAGTATCCTCTGAACAGGTTGACTCTATGGCACAACATATTAGTGCATGCAAGAGAGAGAATGCCATGGCATTCATAGTGTCATAGTTTATACATCAAGCTCTACATGATGGGCACAACATATGGTTAGACAAGTCACTAGGTGTAAATTGCAATTTGGATGCCCATGTGTGGGACAAAAGCACCATCATTTGCACATGATTGATCTTCAAAGCCATGCACAACTTCTACAAAACAATAGCTGAATGCGGGTAGTGTTTGAAGTATCGGTATCACATTCTTGGGGATATGAAAACATCTGGAAATCAACAATAAGGCTGTATTACTAAGTGATCACTATAAAGATCTTGTGAGAATCTAGCTGACCCTTTAATAATACAGTTCCTGCAAGCTACACACAAATAAGAGAGATAGTGCGGACTAATCATTGGAAGGAATTGAAAGGACAAAAATACCTTTGGGAGAAATCAAAGCTTACTTCTCTTTGTATTATTATTGCAGGGATAAAATTGTCCAAATGTTACTCGTGGCAACTGGTTTTTTGCAGGTGAAATCTAAACCTTATGTTGGACACCAGCCACATTTTCCAGTTTCAAAATACACCTAACTTCATTTAAAATGTCTTCCCATGACCTTTCAATATTCAAAATTCTACACCATAGGGAAACTAATTGCAATGGTAAAATTGACCAAGCTTTGCTCGTTCCAACTTTATTTGATCGCGGATATTTTGCATTTTACTCCCCATGGAATCCTCTCACATCACTTCCAACAACCACCAAGCATATAATCGTCAGACGTGGGGGGGGGGGGGGGGGGGGGGGGGGGGGGCGCATATAAGAGCAATGTAAAACTCTATTGTGCAAAGACAAACTACTCCCTCATGTATTGTCATTTCAAGGAATGATAAATATTCAGCTTCATTTTTTTCCCAAATTTCGTGCAAGTGCCACACTATTTAGTGCAATTATTTGCCCCGATCTTGCCATTTTGTTAGCCATCAAGTGTCAAATAGCCAATCCGATGTAATCATGTGTGCCGTATCACCGAGAACTAAGGACTGCAAGGTGACTAACTGCCACACCAAACAATTAAGTTCTACAAGGGTAACTAAGTGCCCATCTCATGTGATCATGGTATACAAACAAGCATCGTAATCATATTACAAATCATATTCATCAAGCATGAAAACAACAACAACAACTAAAAAAGAAGAAGCTAAAGACACTGATTATTGCAAAATGAAATATTTTCAATACATGCCAAGATTTCTATTACAATTTACAAATGATAAATCATGCATCCCGAACAAGAAAACAAAGAAAAGGGCTGGCTACTGCAGGCATTTGTTGAATAAGGCCCTCATTTCAACTTCCAGTTGCCTTACTTTAGCATCTGCTTGCTCCCAAGCACCCTAGGTCAGTGTTGGAAAGCATTGCTTCTGCAGAAGCTACCTCCTTGGCCGCAGCTTCTTCCTCAACCTTTGCCACCTAAAGCATCTTCAAGATCATGAACCTTGGCCTCCACGGCCGCATGAAGTTTCATGTCTTCTACCACTCAACTAAATGAAAAGACATGTTGATACCTCTTCTACGTTTGCGCGCTCACGGCTTTATGGGCAGCTTCAAGCTTCGGCAACCTAGTGAGGACACCTCCAACTAGGGGTGTACACAAACCAAGCTAGCTCGATTAGCTCGCTTGACTCGACTCGAAAAAGCTCAATTCGATTCGGTTTGAAGCTGAGTTCGAGCCGAGTCGAGCTGATTTTTTGAGCTCGAAAATGAGTTCGAGCTGGCCCCAACTCGACTCGAATCGAATCCAGCTCGAATCGAACTCGGATCGAACCAGTTCGATGACTCGGTTACTTTGATATTGATGTTGCTCACCAAGTGTTTGATGAAATGACTCAACGAAGTGTGGCTGGTGGCAAGGAAGGTATGTACATGAAATAAATACCCCTTTTTCTTGGTTTTTATGTTGCTTAGAAGCTGTTTGATAAAATACCTTGAAAACCATTGTTGCTATTTCCCATTCAGTGGGATTTTGAAGGTGCGGTCCAGGTGTTTGTGGAAATGCTACACAGACGAACTTAGCTCGATCTTGGCTCAAACTCAGCTTGAACTAGTCCGAGTTGCTGACCGAACCGAGCTGAGCTGGCCAGTCAGGCTCGAGGACTGAGCCGAGTTCAAGCTGAGGTTAGCTAGTGGCTGAGCCGAGTCGAGCTGAGGCCAGCTCGACTCGGTTCGACTCGATGTACACCCCTACCTCCAACCTCCACCTTCTAAAGCTCAATCACCACCCTTGCGAAGCTGGTGATGGCTTCGTTTAGTTCCAACAAATCTGCCCCAAGTTGATCGTTGACTTCAACATTCGGTCCTACTTCAAACGTTGGTCTCCCCACAATGTGACATCTCCAAAAGACAGCCACATCATAGTAGCCTTGGGAGCCCTCTGTAGGAATCTCCTGATTAAATGAAAGTTTCAGAAGGAGAGAAGCTTACTGCAAGCTTGGCACAGGGTGTGCTTGTCACCTCCTCACCTCTCCATTCCGTCGGTAGCCCCGATGCAAGAACCATCTGCTACACCAACCTGTTTCCTTGTGACTCCGCCTTCGATGTTGAAGCTTACACTAGCTCCCGGGTAGCCAAGGGAACCAACGACTTCAACGATCTTTAGGACCTTGCTACCCTTTCGAGGAGTATTAGGCAATGGCTTAGTATGCTACGTTGTTGTTGCCTAGTCTCGGCACCTTGTTTCTGAGTCACATCATCCTTGGCCCATTCTTTAACACTTTGCCCACAACTCCTGTTGTCTCAGCTTCTTTACTCGGTCGGCTCTCCTTGTATTGGCAGAGATTATAAATCTTCGTGTGCCTTGCACTTCTCTAGGACAAATGATGAAGACATCATAACACCATTTAGGGTCTACTAGGGGAGGAGGAGATCATCACCAGTTTTCCTTTGGATGATGACCACTACGTGGGCCCGCGTGGGCCGAGTGGCCTATTTTGAAGATCCTACACTAAGAAGATGCATGTGGGTTGCATTTTTGAGGAGTCTGGAGTGTTGGATTGAGTGTTTACATCGATCAAACTGTTGGATCGCGCATGATGGGCATTTGGACCACTCTTAATTGTGGCCCATCTTGATTGTGGACCACCCCATTGGCCACGAATAATTTAGTATAGTTTAGAATTTTTTTATTTTTTTTTGGTAGTTTTTGTCATTTATTTTATTATTTTTGGACTATTTTACGTTTTACTTGAGATAAGGTTATTTTTATGAGAATTCTTTCCTGAAAGAGGTTTTTTTTGTAAAAGTCTCTTTCTGAGGGGGGAGCCCTAATGCCATTATTTTAAAAAAAGAACTTTGTGTTTTCTCTTCTTCATGTGATTTGAAGAATACTTTAACTGATTTGGAGCTTGGGTGTGGTGTGATTCCATTCCCCATTCAATGGAGGTGCGAGGCTTCCCATCTATCATCTTTCTTCTCTCTTCCTTTCTATCCAAAAGAGGTATTTTCTCAAATTTTCATCTTTCTTCTTCCCTTCCCATCCAAACCATCATTTTCTTTAACTTTTCGAGTTGATCACCAGGGACCAGAACTCCACGAAACCATAGATGGCTTCCATATTCCATTCAAAACATTGACTCATTGCCTGAATTGCATCGAACAAATGAATGACCTTGAGAATGCCCTGGTACCACTAAGCCTAATGCATCAGTCTCCGTGTCATCAGTTCTATATGCACCCAAGTTTCCATTTAGCATTTTATCTATATGTAAACTAACAAGGTCTTTGAATTGTTCCATATCCTTCTTTCCTTCTTATTGTGTTTAAGGACCTGAAGATGGGCAGGACGATTGGTGGAGATCGTGAGAGAAATGGTTTGTATTACTTGGAGAGAGAATAAGTAGGTGTGGCAATGTTTCCTTCATATTCGGTAATTTAATGGCATCATCGTTTGAGACATCCATCTCTCAAAAATCTACAGACTCTCATCCCATCTCTTCCCAAGATGTCAAAGTTGGAGTCTGGGGCATACAAGCTTAGTGAACATCATAGAGTTCATTTTCTGTCTAGAATTGATTCAAGAAGTATGTTCCATTTAAATTGGTTCATAGTGATGTGTGGGGACCGGCTCGTGTCCCAAGTTTGTTAGGTTTTAGATACTTTGTTCTCTTTATTGATGATTACTCTAGGATGACGTGATTATATCTAATAAAGCAATAGGTCGGAAGTCTATCATGTATTTCAAAAATTTTATAACGAAATAAAGAATCAATTTGGTGCAAAATTGGGCATATTCAAGTTCAAATAATGCCTTGGAATTTGTTTCTAAGGATTTTCAAACATAATTACAAAGTCGGGGCATTATCCACCAGACCTCTTGTGCTTATACACCCCAACAAAATAGGGTGGTTGAACGCAAGAATAGACATCTGGTGGAAGTGACTCGAGCCTTGTTGCTATGAATGAATGTTCCACAAATCTTCTGAGGTGATGCAGTTCTTACTACATGTCTATAAACACTCCACCTCGGGCCGATAAGCTTGACTAAACAAAAACCCCAATCCATACCCTTAACCCAATGCCAAATCTCGATCCATAACCTTAACCCTCAACCAAACCCGAACCCTAGAAACCCTAAAATCTAATTAACCCAGTCACAATAACCGAACAGAACCCTAAAACTGGTTCCGAACCCCAACTTTAGGAAAAACCTAAACTATAAAGTCAACCCACTAAGTCAACTCACCCAATCAGCCCAAATAGCCTACATAATCAACTGACCTTATCAAACTAAGTCCATAAACCCATTTTGGCCCAAGCCCATTCCAAAGCCCAATTCGGGGGAAAGAGAAGACAGCAAAGCAACTTCAGAGGACCAAAACTATCCACATGTACAGAAGGAACCTCCCTCTGAAGCTAAACCAAAAAGGATGAGCGACACCCAGGGTATCGCTCGCCACGTGGCACTGGCCGTACTTTGGCCAGCTACCTACTTGTGTGTTATTGTCCTCCCTGCCTATTTCATGCATGTGCAAAACTTGGCAATTACTCTGATGCCCCTCCCTTAAGGCAGAATTACACCTTATGCCACCCAAACCAACACATGAGATCTTGCCACATGACAATCTCAAATCTTAGCCATCCAAACCCCTTAAGCCTTGTAGGAATTACCAGAAAATTGGGCTGGAGGGCTATTAATTACCTCCCTTCCCTTCACATTTCAAGAATCCCTCAATCCACAATAATCCAATAGCATCCACAATCAAGCATCCTTACCAATCCAAAAGCACCCTAACCCCCTTAGCCATCCCACACCAAGGAGAGTGAGGGTGAGGGAGAGAGCCTAGCCCAAGTCCAGCCCTAACACTAGCCTCTTGAGTCAACCCAAGTTCAATCCAAGCCACTCGATACAATCCTTGCGACACTATCGTCCACCCAACTGTTTTCAGCCAAGCTTCATCTAGCCAAAGTATTTGCATATCGCAATATTCATCTCATCATTCAACACACTTTACACCAAATTGGCTCGAAAGTATAATCCGAGGCTTGCCGATTTAATCGGATCTTGCCCAACAGAAAACCTGCCAATTACTTCACATTTTGTCACAGGCATTGCATACATTCATATATACGAGAACTGAATCCTCACCCTCGAGAACAATCAGATCCTATGAAGTAGAGACCGTACATCTATATGGGTAGAGTGGGTGCCTCACACATTCCCTCTCTGTAACCGCAGTCCCTTACTGAGAATTTCTGATCGTGGAACCAAAGAGTCATCTTAAAGCAGGAAATCTTTGGATCCCTACCCTAACGTTTCTATATGGTCTAGCCGACTGTAGAGACGAAAAAATTGGCTAGTGGCGACTCTGGTCAAACATAACCAATCAATCATAGCACAAAGCCCTCAAAAGAGGCAACTCGTGGATAAAGCGGCCTTGAGTCGATTCCGGCCCGAGAACCCAACGTCCACAATGTTATTTGATCAATAAGATGCCTTCATCAGTTTTAGATGGCAAAACACCATTTTCTATGTTGTTTTTTGATCAATCACCTTTCTTATTTCTCCAAATGTGTTTGAATGTACTTGCTTTGCTCATATATTTGGATTAAGTCGAGATAAACTCTACCTCATTCAGCTAAGTATATTTTTCTAAGATATTCACATACTCAAAAGGTTTAATGGTGTTGTTCCACAACTCTTCAGAAGCATTTTGTGACTATTGATGTAACATTCTTTAAAGATGTTTCGTTCTACATTAAAGATGATCATATTATCGACGCCAAATCTATGGAAGCTCCCTTGTCAAAGGTATTTCCTTCAGAATTTGATGTTGAGATACCTTTGTCACCTCAAAAGGATTTCACACAAACTTATTACAGAAAAAAAGGAGAAAAGACCAAGCATTACAGAAAATTCATCTTCAATCCACACAGTCGACTACTGCTCTTACTGAGGTTCTTAGTTCTTCTGAGTCTCCTAAGGTTGCAAATGATCTTCATATTGCAGTCTTCAAAGGTAAACGTTCTTGTGTTACTCATCCTATTTCCAACTTTGTCATTTTTACCCATTTTCTCCACAAATTATCATAAGTTTTTCGCCTACCTTGTCTGTTGTATCCATTCCTAAGTCGGTCCAGGAAGCATTGTCCAATGAAAATTGGAAACGAGCTATGGATGAAGAGATGAAAGCCATGTGCTCCAATAATTCTTGGAAGCTGACTGATCTTCCTACAGGTAAGACTCCAATCAAGTGTAGATGGGTGTACGCAATTAAGTTCCTACCAGATGGGTCAATTGATCGTTATAAAGCCAAGCTGGTTGTTAAGGGATATACTCAGATTTCTGGGTAGATTATGTGGATACATTTTCCCCAATGGCTAAGCTTAATTATGTTCTGGTGGTTATATCACTCGATGCGAATCATGATTGCTTCTCTTTCAGTTGGATGTGAAGAATGCATTTTTGCATGGAGACCTACATGAGAGACTCCGGAAGCCTCTCTTCAAACTCAGTTTCAAATCAAAGATCTTGGTCTTCGTCGATATTTTCTGGGCATTGAAGTGGCAAGATCGAAAGTTGGAATAAATCTACGTCAAAGAAAATATACTTGTGACCTATTAAAAGAGATAGGGATGTTGGGAGCCAAACCAGTTGGTACTCCAATGGACCCTTATCTTAAACTAGAAGCTGAAGAAGGAGAACTGTTTGAAGACCTTGGTATGTACAGGAGACTTGTTGGAAAACTCATCTATTTGACTATCACCAGGCCTAATATTGCCCTTTTAGTTAGTGTGGTGAGTCGGTTTATGCAAAGTTCGAGGACACCACACCTAGCAAAAGTTACGAGGAGTTATGAGGATCCTCTAGTATTTGAAATGTTTCCCTAGCAATGTTGTAAAATCGCATAAGCCATTAGCTTGGGCTGATCACTCATTCCATCGCATAATCACATAAACGATCAATCAGGTTGATGATTTTTTTTTTTTTCTTTTTTGAAAATTTAAAAAAATAAAATAAAATAAAAAATGGTTTAAAAAATAGAAGAAAAATATTCTAAAAAATTAAGAAAAACTATGAATAATTACTACAAGTGATTGGGTTGGGTTTATTTACCTATTTCATTGTGGTTTGACTATTAAGCCATCTATATGTTGAGTTATATTATATATAACAATACGAATTTAAATAATCAACAAGTTACACCAAGAAAGAATTAATTATTGAAAACTACAAATATAGAAATTGTATTGATAACTTGAATCTTGATGGGTTGATGCACGTAATACAAGTTGGAACTTACAACTTACTACAATCTACAAGAAACTTGATTGTTGGCCATAGAGCTGAACACAAGTCGAGCTAGCTCGAGAAACTCGCTCGAATCGACTCAGTTGAGCTTGATCCGACTCGACTTGCAATATGGTTCGAGTCAGGCCGAGCGCCAAAAACCATAGCTAAAAAAAATTTGAGTTGAGTTCGAGCTTGGTCAGGCTTGAATCGACCCGACTCGAAACAAAGCTCGAACCCGACTCAAACTTGACTCGCTCAAAATATATATTAGTTTTTTAAAAAAGTAAAAAGTAAAAACCCTAAACCCGACCCCATCCGGCTACCCCTCCACTTTCCTTCTTTTCTTTTTCGTTTTACCCTATTCGAGCGCAAGCTAGCAACAGGCTAGTAGACCTCACCACCCGACGAGCCGAGCGGACTGATGAGAGCAACCCCACCTCTCCCTCTACTCTACTCTCCTTCAAGCCAGGTAACATTTCTGATTTTTTTTCCTTGCATGATACAATCGAATTGGGTTAGGGTTTGGGTTGTCGGATTGGGTAAGCGTCAGGTTGGGTTGCGTCGGGTTGGGTCAGCGTCAAGTTGGGTCAGTGTTTGGTTGAGCCAGCGTCGAGTTGGGTCAGGGTTTGGGTTGGGTCAGCGTCGGGTTGGGTCAAGGTTTGGGCTGGGCCAGGGTTGGGTCAGGGTCGGGTTGGGTCATGGTTGAGTTGCGTCAGGTTGGGTCAGGGTTGGGGCAGCGTCGGGTTGGGTTACTTCAAGTAATTGATTTGTGTTTTATTAAAGTAATTTACTTCGATATGATTCTTGATTACTTAATAGTTGAATTTGAATTCTTGATTACTTGAGAAATACTAAACTTGTGTAGACTTGAATTTGATTCTAATTTACTTCGAGTAATTAATTTTTGTTTTATTAAAGTAATTTACTTGGATATGATTCTTGATTACTTGAATTTGAATTCTTGATTACTTGAGAAACTCTAAACTTCTGTAGAATTGTGTTTGGTTACTTGAATTTGATTTATGCTTAATTCAAGTATTCAACTACAAATCATATATTAAATATATGATTTATAGTTGTATACTTCAATTAAACACAAATCAATTAGTTTTAGAACGACTCCACTTGACACTTGACACACTTGGTAGATGAATTTAATAATCTACCTACCCGTTTAAGAATTCATATATAATAAATTGTATTCAAATCAATTATTGGTTTGATATTCTTTATATATATGAATTCTTAAATTGTCCAAGTTAGACAGTTTGGTAATTGGATTTGGACCAAGTCAAGCTGGTTTTTGGAGCTCGAAAAAATTTCGAACTGAGTTCGAGCTTGCTGGAGCTCGACTCGACTCAGATCGAACCTCAACTCAAATCAACTCGGAACAAATCGGCTCGGTGACTCGGTTATTTTGATATTGATGCTGCTCGCCGAGTGTTTGATGAAATGACTCAACGAAGTGTTGTTTGGGGTGCATACATTCTTCGAGGGATCGGTTGGTGGTGAGGAAGGAATGGATATGAAAAAAAAAAAAAAAAAACTTTACATTATAAGATTGCCCTCATATCTTGATTTTGATGCCGCTCGCCGAGTGTTTGATGAAATATCTATAAAGTGATGTTTTGCATTCTGTGAGAAATTGAAGATGCACTCTATATGTTTGAGAAAATGTCGCACAGGCTCGAACTCAACTCAAACTGGCCCGAGCTACTGATCGAATCAAGTTGAGCTAGCCAGTCAAGCTCGAGGACCGAGCCGAGCCGAGTTCGAGCTGGGGTTAGCTACTGGCCAACCCGAGCCGAGATGTGCCAAGCTCGACTTGTGTACAACTCTAGATATAAGGCCCGTCTTGTTGTGAAAGGCTACACGTAGACATACAATATTGACTATAAGGAGACTCTTCCACTAGTGGCAATGACAAACTCTATACAAGTTCTCTTACTATGGTTGTAAATTTGACATAGCCACTTTATTGGTTGGATGTGAAGAATGCCTTTCTTCATGATGATCTGGAGGTATACATGAGGATACCTCCAGGATTTCAGTATCCTAATACCCAAAGAACAGTTAGCGAGCTGAAGAAGTCCTTATATGGTCTCAAACAGTCACCCAGAGCCTGGTTTAAGCACTTCACTTATGCATTAAAAAGGGTTGGCTACTCACAAAGTCAAGCATATCATACTTTATTCATCAGGCGATCCAAGGGGAAGACGGCGGCTCTCATTGTTTATGTAGATGATATGGTGTAACTGGGGATGAGGAGGAAATTCTGAAACACAAGAGACAAATGAGTTTAAGATTAAGGATCCAGGCAAACTAACGTATTTTCTTGTGATAGAGGTGGCATGTTTAAAGCGGGGCATCTTCATCCCTCAAAGAAAGAACATCCTAGACCTTCTAAAAGAAACAAGTAACCTTGGAGCAAAGCCAACAGATACTCCAATTGAACAAAATCAAAGACTGAATGATGAGAATGGTCAACAATTAATTAATGCAAGGTGATTTCAGAATCTGTTACTTGGGCCAGATATTGCTTATGCAGTGAGTGTCGTTAGTCAGTTCATGCATACTCCAAAGACTACACACTTATAGGCAGCTCATCAGATTCTTAGATATCTGAAATCATCTCCTAGAAGAGGAATTTTGTTAGCTAGACATGGTCACCTAAGGGTTAAAGCATATATTGATGCAGATTGGACAGGTTCAGTTACAGATAGGCGTTCAACTTCTGGGTATTGTTCCTTAGTTGGGGAGAACTTAGTCACTTGGAGGACTAATAAACAGTCTGTTGTGGTTAGATATAGTGCAAAAACAAAAACTCATATCCATAGTTCACAGTGCATGTAAGCTATTATGGCTTAGGTCTCTGTTTTCAAAGTTGCGATACAACACTCCAAGACCAATGAGTCTATACTATGACAATAAGGCTTCCATAAGTGTTGCTCATAATCCTGTCCAGCATGACTGCACTAAGCACATAAAGGTGGATCGATATTTCATAAAGGAGAAGCTACGGACTGGACGAATTTATACACCTTACATTTCTACACAACTTCAGTTGGCAGACATTCTTACTAAAGGAGTTTGCAAAGCTAGATTGCCGGAAAATTTTAAACAAGTTAGGCATGGGTAGATATTTTTGCACCAACTTGAGGTGAGTGTTGATTATTGAGATGTATGGGTATTTTGGGTATATTTGGTTAAGTTAGTACGTATACATATATACGAGGGGAATATCCTTGTAGTCAGGGGTACTTCTTTCTCTTACGATTAGACACTAATAAGATAAGGGGGAGAATCATGAGAGAGTATTCGCGTTCTCACCTCCTTATTCTCCTCTTTTTCTTTCTTCTTCTCGTTCTTTCATTCTTTCAAAGGTTTTAATCTTTCAACTCCCACAATGACCATTTGGGATGTTTGATTGAACTCCTAGTGGTCCCGCACTAACTATCAAGGCAATTCACATTGACCCCTGTTTTACCCAACAGAATAGCCACGTGTTGTTTCTATCTGAGATCTTCCGAACACCTTCAAGCAATGCAGATATGCTGCTAGATTTTTTGAGCTTCTTGAGCTATACAGGACATGAACATTTAAGGCCATCAGGTTCTTGAAGTGCTAGAATAACTGAGCCTAATCGTTGATCTAGACACTCTCAAGGGGAAGGACCATAGATTAGGATTTATTGCATTAGCTATTGTGTACCATGTGACAAACTAGTTTTCTCTGGTTTTGACCTTGTAATCAAGCCTTTAAGAAACTCAAGCTTAACTCAAAGTAGCACATATAACTAAGGCCCCATTTGACACGCATCATACCACTACATGAATAGAGTAGCCTGGATAAAATTATTTAGTTACGATTGAAGTTATGATAATAAAATAGAAGTTACCATGAGAATGGATATATTGTGTTTGGAAAAATGATCACATACATGTGAGGGGTGCGTTCGATTGTTAGGTCATGCTCCTTTCGTAGTTTACTCAGCAATCTGGACGGTCTAGATATTCTGAAAACCATCACACATGTACAAATTTCTCAGTGCATGTGTATCAACAATGATAGTCTACCAGATTTCTTGAGTCCCCTTCCCTTTTCAAAAAGTCAGACAGACAGCCAAAGTTATTGCAAGTATGACGAAGGGTTGGGGGTGTGCCCACCCACGAAGGTGGGGTTAACAGCCTATTTACATAAGATCCACACCATCCATCAAGATGCAACAACCCATGTTTTTCTATGATCTCAAAAATTAAACTTATTCAAAACTAACATGGACTAAACACGATTAAAGACAGGCATCCCTAGTTCAATTGTTTCCTATGGTGTGGCCCTTCTAAGTTTTCAAATGGGCTTGATTTTTAACATTTGAGGTAAACAAGAGGCTGCGCACCTGATGGATGGTTTGGATCTGATCCAGCTTTCCTCCATCCACGCAACTATGAAACGCATGCTCTCCTTTATCAAAATAGTTGGATTTTGGTTTTTTCTGGGAATCCAACTATTGGCATAACATGGGAATTAACACTAGGAAAAAAAAAACATAGTGAATACCATTATTTTGATACCTATATTACCAACATAGCAAATTTAAGCACCGATGCGAGATTTTCTATCATATAACACTATGTATTTATAATAATAGAAATGAGACACCCAATGGGGCCTAAGCTCCTATTTACAATGAAGTATTTTAAGATCCTGCAAATTGGATGGTTTGCCAATCCAAAGATTCTAGACATTTGGAATTATCCATCAATGATGCAGACCGTCGATCAGATGAACAGACCGATGCCGTTAAGATCTTCTTTGGAATATCCTATCCTTTGACCATTGAACTATTTTCAATTGATGTGAACTATCACTAATATTCCTCCTTAACCATCTATTTGTAGGCCGTTGAGCAAAGGGATTAGAGTTTTTAATCTGGATTTCTAGGCATCACAGTGGGGCCGACAGATCATTGGCTTGGATCACCAAACCATGGTCCTAAATGTAGCAAATCTGACTGTGCAATTTCTGCTGCATATGCTACCATGTCATCATACCACTTCAATTGACTTTCTAATATATGATGCAGCAAAAACCCCAAGTAAAAATGGAAGAAGTGAAACAAATATAAATAAATAGAATAAAATAAAACATCCAAAATGCAAATGGAATGAGCTAAAGGAGTGCCCCACCATGATGGGCACCCAGATAAAAAAATATATATATCAAGCCAATCCAATCATCATGTGGGACCCACCCTAGTAACAGGGCACAACTGCCCAAAACCCCCCATATTCAAGTGGGATTTGCGTGGTATGTGTATCATCCAAACCATCCAATCCAATCATCAGGTGGGACCAGCACTAAGAACAGGCACAACTGCTGCCCTAGAAGTAGGCAACAACCGCCCAAAACTCCTCATAATCAAGTGGGGTCCGTGTGGTATGTGCATCGATCCAAACCGTCCAAAAGGCGTATCCCACCATGAAAATCCAAAGTGCCAAAAATGAAGTCTATCAAATCATCCGGTGGGCAGTTTCAGCGGTGGTCCATTGGTTTCTATTGAGTGGCCCACCCAATGATTGGCTTGGCCTGATTTTTGGGGTGCCGGATCTTCATATGGGGCAAACCTGTTGGGACGGGTTGGATGTGATACGCACAGGACGTGGGCCACACGGTGGAGTTGACCACGTGTATATGCCCACCTAGCGCAGAAATCAGGCCAATCCAACCATCAGGGGGCCACGCGTGATTTTGGAGGTGTTTGGACGGTTCTCCATTGTTTTCTATTGTGTGGCCTACCTAATAATTGGTTTAGCCTGATTTTTGCGCTGGGTGATCTTCATGGTAGGGCAATTCTGTTGGACGGGTTGTATGTCATACACACAGATGGAGCGGACCCTACAACATCAACAGGACAAAAAATTATATAATTCCAGATAATTACAAAAATCCATCCAACCCATCAACAACATAAAAAATCAAATTAAAAATAATAATAATAATAATAACACAAAAAATCCAATTCATATATATATATATATATATATATATATATATATATATATAGAGAGAGAGAGAGAGAGAGAGAGAGAGAGAGAGAGAGAGAGACTCACTAGGTGGTGGGTAATGGTGATACTGCGGATGAAGAAGAAGATTGTGATGGTGATGATAGAAAGCAGGTGTATTGAGCAGACTCTTCCTAACTAGCAGAACAAGATCCAAAGGAACAGAAGCCCCAGCTAACATATACTTGAAAATCAATGCCTGCAGCTCCAGTTCCTGCCACTGAGCTAAGCTGAAAAACCCACCTCCCATCCCTTCAAATTTTCATAAACAAACGCATCCCGTCAAAAGAAATAAATCAAACACCTTAAAAGCTGCAGGTTAAAAAAGCGAAGATATTTACTAGGAAATCTTGTCATGGTTGGATCTGGAAATGGAGACAGACTGCTGCTGTTCTTGCTGCTGTTTGGCTGTTGTACAGACAATGAAAGACCACCACCAACAGCAGCAGTAGTAGCAGGCTCAAATGGCTGGTTTTGCCCATGGAAGAGGAGCTTCGGAATCTTTGCAGGAGGTGACTGATCTGGTTGGTGATGTGGGTTTCTCCATTGCTGCTGCTGCATGTAATCCATAGAGGAAACCAAAAAATCAAATGGGATAGATTTGAAATGGGTGTCTTTTCTTCAGATTCTTGATTTTATTAGCTTCTTTTTTTTTTTTTGGCCGGGGGGGGGGGGGGGGGGGGTTTTTGGGGTTGATGGGTAGGGGTTTTTTAGCAATTCTTGGGGACTGGTTTCTGAATGATCTAAAACATATTTGAAATAGCTTGTCTTTATATTCTTGACATTTCCCCCCTCTTTTTGGGTTTGTGTGTAGCGGTTTCTAGAAGTGGGCTGTCTTTAGAATATTGATATTTTGTCTCTTTTTTTGGGTGTGTTGGCCCTTTTGGTTTTGGTGGGTGGGGGGCGTTCTAGCAAGTTTTTAAGGTGGTTTTGGGGTGATATTAGAGAGATCTGAAATGGGCGATCTTTAGAAAATCTTCCCGTCTTTTTTGAGTGTTTTGGACCTTTTTGGGGTCATGGGATGGGGTGTTTTAGCAATTCGGGGGTTTTATTTTGTTGGTTTTCTGTTATATGGAAGCCTGCAGGTTTTGTGTTTGAGACAATGGCGAGAAAAGACAGTGGAAGCGAGAGTTTGTAAAAAGATATCTCAGATAAAAAGGAGAGAGAGAGAGAGAGAGAGAGAGAGACAGTAGTAATAGTACTGCTTTCTGTCATCCTACGCTGCTACTGCTGTTTTGCTCCAGGAAGGGAAACGTGGAAAGGTAGGTAGTCCTCGGACTACTGAAATTGACACTGTAGCCGTCCCCAAGTTGGGGTGGACCACGTATTACCGACGGACGCGAATCGACTGGTCACCCCTGCAACAGCCAGCTAGCCAGTGAAAAGGCTCCGTGGCCCCACCATGGTGTATGTGTTTTATCCGCTGCATCTAAAAGCTCAATTAGACCACACTACACGAAAGTGTTAGGAATGACATTGAGAACTCCCTGAGGAGCCACTTAGCCAGTGAAAAGACTTTGTGAGCCCACGTGGTAATTTATGCATTTTACGGTGTCTTTGTTCTTTCTAAATCATTTAAGGGCCATCACACCTAGAGCTTAGCAGAATCCGATCAGATCCGACTGATCCGACCCAATTCGATCCAAACCGAAGGTCAGGATCGAGTCGGATCGAGTAGGTTCACTCAAATTCGACCGTATATCGGATCGAATTCGTATCAGTGGTCAATTCAGACCAATCCGATCCGATTGAATCTGATGCGGACCGATCCGATTGGATACGGCCAAGTACCTATAATCAAATGTTACAGACGTGGCACGCATTAAACTCTAAGTTAAAAAGTTAAAATAGGGTCCTGAGGGAAGGTATGTGACGTGAGGGAAGTTGGGCCCACCCTGAATATATGTGGTTTATCCACACCGTCCATCTATTTTCCCAGCTCATTTAAAGGGTTAAGCCCAAAGTTAAAGCATATCCAAATGTCAAGTGGATTATACTGCAGGAAACAGTGGGAATAATGATTTCCACCATTGAAACCTTTCTAGGCTCCCACAGTGATGTCTATTTGTCATCCAACCTGTTAATAAGATCACAAAGACATATATTTAGGGAAAAAACAAATATAAGCTTAATCCAAAAATTATATGACCCCCGAGAATTTTTCAACGGTATAAGTTTAATTCACACTATTTCATGTGGTGTGGTCCATTTGAGCTTTAGATATATTTAATTTTTGGTCACATGTCATAAACTTATATGATAAAATGGATGGACGAAGTGGATAAAATATACGGACAATGGTGTACCCCAAAGAGTTTACTCAGTACGCTTACACAGTACAATCCGCTTCCCTTGAAACCTGGTTCACGGAAACGTGACTTGTACTCCACTTCTCAGTCCTCCGCCCTAATCTGTCGCTCCCTATCAAGTAGGTCTTCTATCCCGCCCATTTCATAAAGAGTTTTTCCCTTTTTTTTAATTTTTTTAAATTAAAAAAAAAAAAAAAAAAAACTCGATTTGACACCCGATCCGACTCGATTTCCTTGACCGAGTCGGACTCGGTTCGGGTTAGGCCAGCGGTGCATCGGATCGGATCGAGTCAGCCAACCCGGACTCGATCCCGGATCGAATCGAGTTCGGGTCAGTTACTTAAAAATTCAGATCGAGTCGAGTTGGACCCAATCCGATCCGACTCGACTCAATGCCCACCTCTAATCACACCATGGATTCGAGGGGATTTCAAATCGCTTGGTTGTTTAGCACCATATAAGGTAATCGGGGTATTTAAAAAGAGGGGTTTGAAATCCACCATGAAAGCTTGGATTACATCTAAAATCCTTCCAAGAATTGAATGTGTAAAACACATGTCACTAGAATTTTAATTTATTAGACACATGACCCACTAATGATACCTAAAATAATTAGAATATCAATTGCATCAATATAATTACTTTAATACGATGATCAGCGTCGTCCAAACATTGTCCATGTAAATCAATGGTTAAAAATTGTTGGTTACATGATCTTGTGCTTGTGGCCCATTCGAGACTTGGAAATTCATCAATTTCGAGCAAAGTATATATTTCAGTAGGCTTATTACAACCATTGTGTCAAATATTACATACGTTCGCTAATTAGAAATATTAAAGTTGATTTAGTAATTAAATTCAAACCTCCATAAATATACCATGTATAGCTACTTTTAGATTAAATTTGATTCTGAATCAAGGGTGCCAAACACAATAAAAGGATTTCAAATCCAGGGGTTTCAATCCAAACAGGGCCTAAAGCTGATCCAAAAGCTCTAGTGAACAACACCACAGGAAACAATAGGATTGAATGACGCCCATTAAAGGGGTTCAATCTTTAGCATTCAGTGTAGTCTTTATTTATTTATTTATTTAATATCCTAAAATGAACTGAATAAATGGATAGACATAATGGATAAAACACATACATCATGATGGGCCTACAACTTTTCCGTAAAGATTGGCCTTTCTTTATGGTAAAGATGGTCAGTCGTTACTCTTGAGCAAACCAGGAAATACACATGAATTTAAGCTCTTGTCTATTTTATATTTCATCCGTTCATAATCGGACGGTTAGGTTCTTACTTGTCAACTCGTACCTTTCTCACATACCATTCATAGTCAGACCTGCCTCTAAACAGTTCTGATCATCCGTACACATGGCCCGACCAAGCTGACTTTGCATTCAGCTTTCAGCGGTTAGAAACTTTGATGCTCTGGAAAAGGGTGATGGTGATGCGCAGGCACTTAAAATTTGCATAATTGGAAGAAAACCAAGTCAAATTAAAGTTTCCAAATCATGGTCCCCAACTTAACTGGCCAGCTAAATATTAAGCTGATGGGCATTTATTGGACAGTTAAAAATAAAAAATATCAGGTGGTCTTTTTCTACAAATAAGAATCTACGAATGGGATGGTTGATGCACAGGCCTTATGAATTGCACGCATGTTGAATACAATGAAGTAAATTTAACTATTTACACTGTTTACCCAGTGGTAGATTCGGGCCTGTTTGGCCAGGTGGATTGAATGGGATTAGGAGGGATGGGATCTGTCTTAAGGTAATGATGGCCTGGTCAGTGGATTGGTGCCAATACTATGGTATTGTTGTATCCCATGGCCAAAAATGCTGCATGTTTGGGATGCTTGGCTTATCCAGGGATCACAAACAATGGTCTCGTTTGGCCGGGCATGGGATGACATGAAATCCCATGGATTGTAAAGCAAGCCCGTTTGGGCAGTTTGGGTTTAGGTGGGGCGGGATTCAAAAAGGATGGACATCACTGCCTAGGCCAGACAGCCCGTCCAGGCAGGGCTCCGTGGGGCCCACTGTGATGTATTTGTCTCATCCACGTCGTTTATTGCGCCATGCAACTGATGTATATACATATTCCGGAAAATGAAGCAGGTCCATATCTCTAGTGGACCACACCAAAGGAAGGTGCGGTGATAATGAAACCACTGTTGAAACCATTCCATGGGCCACCATTATTTTGTTTATTACCATCCAAAAATCCAGTGGACCACACCAAATAGCTCTGCCCCCAATGAAAATCACTCTCACGTGGGTCATGTCCGCGTATCCAGTGGACCACACCATATGACAGTGGTGTGAGACAAAACATCAACTAGGTGAAGCAGTCAATAATGTAAATGATTCCCACAACCCATATGGCCAATGTATCCAGAGTCATTGCACCATACTATGACTAAAATAAACAAGTAATAATCATTCAGTTACAGTACCAGTAATATCTATAATTAAAGGATAACAAAAAAAAAAAAAACAAACAAAAAGAACCACGATGGCAACTAGAAGTGCACAGAATGTCTCTCCAACTGATGGGGCAGGATCATCAGTCAACGTGGCCCTGGAAACTATGGCCCGGGTCATCTGGGTCATCTGACAGATAGACGAAGTTGAAAAATGGTGGATGTCCACCTTATCAGAATATACGGCAACCTGAACCGCAGGAGATTCTATGCAAGGCCTCGACTGTGCACTGGCCTTATTGAAGTAACTGTCTCAACATGCAACAGCTTCCTTCCAGTTCTTGAAGGTCGGTGTCTCCCTTCGCTAAATCCTTCCACCTCCAATCTAGCATCGTCCCAAGTCAGATATATACCTGGCCGACAGCCCACCAAGACAACATAGTACTTCCCCCTTGCCATCTGCATTGACATGTCCATTATTGGCATGAGATTCGTGTTTTGGAATAGGATCACGAAATAAAAAACATATATTATTGTCCTACCGAAACTGAAAAGTACAAAAAAACTTACGAAATGTTTTAAAAAAAGTTATAAGTACGTACCCTTTCTCTGAACGAAGTGTGTGGTCCTATTTGTCTTAATGTGCATATGGCAAGCATGTGATTACATATATGAAAGATGTTAAATAGCAAATAATTGTCATTGTCAATTGATTCATAATGGTATACACTGTATACCACATATATCAATCCAAAAAAAAAAAAAAAACCATCATCATGTCTAAAAAAGTTATTACATGCCCATAAAGAAACAAAAAAACAGAATCAGGGACAAAAAAATAGAACCGGGACCACACCATGTCAGACGGACCCAACGCCTGCGTTACCAAAGTTATCACGGAGTGTTTTCGTCAACCACTCGACGCGGCGCTCAGGTCGAAGACTGACAAAGAATGATGTCAGCTTCTCGTCCCTACTCAAGAGCTGACCAACTTCGATAAACTCTGAGTTGGTCAAGCCCGCACCTCTTCCAGAACATCAAGTACTTTACTAATATGATTCACCTCTTTGTCGAGGCCAAAATCACGCATAGCCTCTGCAACTTTCTTAAGAGAGGTGTCGAGTACATCACAGGGACGAGGAGGGCGCAAACGTTTCTTGGAAGTGGTCCCACCTCGGTTACCATCGGAATCAGTAGTGCGAGTAGGAGTGCCACGGGAGCTGCGATGTTCCATCGAAGGACTATCCGACGAAAATGGAATGGTCCTTGTGGAGTCTGTTACATGATCCTCTAAGAGGTCAATCGCATCGTCGATATCATCATCGAGCTCTCTCCATGCATCATTGAGATCTCATTGAATCCGAGATAATGATGCGGCCATACTCTTACTGCCTTGCACATAACGTCTCGTGACTTGGTCTGATCCGACGAGAACTACAAGGTCATCCATTCTACCGATATGTTTCCCGCAGAGTCTTTCAGCATGCAGGTGAGAATGCTGCCGTAGAAGACAGTTGTAAGTCAGCAAATAGTATATATTTATTTAATTATTAAACTCAACCTTTATAAATCTTACCCTAAGATATTCTTCCCAGACTTCATCAGGAGCCATGACCACCATCTGCTCATTGTCCCATCCAAACCCGCTGGCATCCAGCATGTCCTTCACTGCATTATACCCTCTCTTGTAATACCTCAGCCGGTTCTGCACGTTCTGCCAGTTGACGACTATGTATGTATGTTTCATCACTTCTTCAACAGTTTTTGGTATGCCTCCCGATTGAAACCATTATTGGCTTTACGTCCCAGTGCAACTTGTTCGAGCAATGTGTCGAAAAGAACTTGATCCATAGTAATAGTCCATTTGATTTTTAGGGCTCGGGATAGAGGCTTGGCTAGGGATTTCACCGTCTTCTCGCATGGAGAACATCGAGTGGACACCACTAGTGTTTTAACCGGTGATTGCGTTGGTGTCGATGTATCATTGCACCAAAAGTCTGTCATTCCACCTATGAATGCAGCACATGTCAAGTATATATGATGTTTTGTAAATCTCAACCAAAATCGTGAGAATTTACATGATTAGTGAAGAAGGATTATTTAGAAATTCACAAATCATTACTATTAAGGAATTAACCCAACCAGATTTTGGGAGACCATAATTCCATTGTCAGGTTCTTAATATTCCTTGAAACTAAATATTATTAACTAAGTAATGAAAATTAAACTTAAAAAATTGACTATCTACTCCTACTATTCTGTTGCGCATCTGCCCACATTCTGGTTGCAATATCATCGCGCACTCGAATCCAAGCATCTTTTTCTTATTGAATTACTCGCAGCAACCATTGCCTCTAATTAGATGTTGATACCTCATGGGGCGTTAGGTTACTTTCCCCATCGGCAACAGATATACCAACGTATTATTGGTCCTGATGAGACTCGTGTCCGGTACGTATGAAATTGTGTAAGACACAACAGGCTATCACAATTTTAACTTGTGTGTGGAATTCATACTGCATAGCGCTCTTCAATATGAAAAATCTGCCTTTCATAACACCAAAACAACGCTCGATTGTATTACGCAATTGTGCATGTCGGTAATTAAACAGCTTCTTCATGTTGGCAGGTGCTCTCCCAGTTCGGTACTCCTGTAAGTGGTATTGAACGCCCCAGTATAGAGCCATAAAATAGGGTGAATGAGTGTATCCAGCGTCGACAACATAATATTTTCCTACACATTTGAATCAATGTTGCATTAAGTGGACGATCAAAGAATTCATAAGTATGAAATAGATTGACAATCTTTGAACAGATAACCAGTACCATTTGGGACAAGCAAGGGATCATCTGATCGGGTCAGTGCGTTGTGTAGCACCCTCGCATCCGAAGCAGAACCTTCCAACTGGCCAATATATATATATATATATATATATATATATATATATATATATATATATATATATATATATATATAATTCATATTAAATGAACATGCCGCCAGTACGTTTTGGGGGAGGACCCCTTTTCGATTGCAGAAGCTCGCATGTTTGACTGCGAGCACATGAGCTAGAATGTGTGTACCATCAATTGCACCGACGCAATCCTAAATGCAATATTGAATCAAATTTCGTTTAGGCAAAAGGTGTGAATGGAGGGAAGTGAAAAATAATATATAGAAATCCGACCAAATAGAAATAATACCTGAAAGTAAGCAGCTCAATTTACATTTGTTTGGATCTCAGAGGGCGTCTCTGGTCCGACCTATTTAACGAAATCGGGGTACATTGATACAAATGCATTTAGTACACAGTGAAAGTAGCGACTTACGGTTTCACCCGATCGAATGAATCTGTGACCTATGACCTGATTCCGAACATAATACTCCAACGTGTGTAGGAAAATAACTAATTGTTCTTCAAGACTCACACTACGAGTATCACACAGCTGTGTCTTCTCGCGTAGCTTGGTAAATAGTTCAAAGAATGTCTCTCGATTCATCTTGAGTTGTGTGACACAATCCCGGTCACTGGCCCGAATGATAGAGTTGATGAACCTCGCTCACTCATCATCCCCATGACGAGCCGGTTGTTTGAACATGTATACGCGACAGTATTCCCCAATAGTTGCTACACAAACTGTCATTGCTTGAACAATAATAGACCTCTCCATCTCTTCCTCATCTCCATTTTCCATCGCCAACTGATAACCTACACTCATAGGTATGGATGTCTTTTAAATATATATCCTAAATCATTGGTTTACACTACATTTATATTCCATCTCTTATTTCACTAAATTGATGACTGCGGTCATTCAAACAAGTGACTTGTGGACAATCAAATAAGAGATGCCAGATTTTGGACGGTCCACAACACAAATAATATAAAATATCCATGTTATTGAATAACAATCAAATAAATACTATTGTCTTGTAATAGTGTCTGTGTGTGTGTGTGTGTGTGTGTGTGTGTGTGTGTGTGTGTGTGTGTATGTGTAACAACATTTTTCAACTTGAAAGATAATCCTAATGTGTAGATTCGTGTAACAGTCTCCTCACTATTACATGAATTACATCCTTACGACCTAAATTAATTTCAGGCAAACAAGACTTCCTACATAAAAGCAACCCTTCCTAAGTTAAATTTGCACTATCTCAAAGTCATGCACTAAGCTGTAGAAGGCAAAAATATACAATTCCAGTTCAATATTTAAATATATTTCAGCCAAGGACAAAGATAACACAAGCGACATACCGTGGGTGATATCAGCTTTGTGCTAACACCAATTCCTAAAGAGTAACTAATAGAAGAAGTGACAACAGACCTGGAAGGAATAACAATTAAGTTCCAAAACTATTAATTCATCGTCTTAAAAATTCCATACGTGACATACAATAGCCCAAATTAAACTGTCCTAGCAATTCCATATGTGACATACAACAACCCAAATGTAACTGTCCTAGCAATTCCATATGTGACATACAACAACCAAATTAAATTGTCCTATATGGCAAGAAATCAAGTGTTCCATGAGAGTTCAAAATAAATAGAGGTGTATTGCCGCTTCATTAGGGAGAAGATTGCCTCTTGAGAAGTTGTGATGAAGCATATTCCTTCCACGACCTTGTAGGCAGATATCTTCACCTTGCTGTTATTGAGCGTACAAAGTTCATTCATTAAGTAAAGCCCATATGCATTTTTGTATACAGGCTTACTTAATATGAGATAAGGAGAGAGGCTAGGGTTTGCATTAAGTAAAGCCTTTCTCCTGTTTTTCCCTTTCTTTTCATCTATTTTCTTCATCATTGCATTTGATCATGAGATACCACAACACTCTCTACTAAGATATCAACATTTGTAGTTGATTGTCCCATGACAGAACTTTTACAGGCTAACTAATTTTAATGATTAGTTATCCACTTTTAAATATTATGCTTTTCGTTAGTGAAAAATTATCACCCGAAAGAACAAAAAGCAAACAATTGTTGGCTAGTGTATTCACTCCATGTGAATTAAAGTGGCTAAAGAAGTGAAAAAATTAGAAATTTTATTCCATAAGCCTATGGAAATTAATTAGATAAGACAGTTGACCAGCCATCTATATATCAATGAATCTCATGTACCATGAAAAGATTAAACACTTTGAAGTCAATTGCCACTAATTCGAGAGAATTTCTGCCAAAGAAATAGCCATTCCATGCAACAAATATAGAGAATAGTTGGCTAGTGTGTTCACATTCTGAGAAACGGTAAAGCGAAATAGATGAGAGTAACCATACCAGAGATCTATAACAATTCCAGAGATGAGATTAATGAACTTCAAGACAATGAAACCATGCTGCGAGTAACCAACAGATTTCCACAAAAAGCTTAGAGCATTAGGTTTCTAAACTTAGTATATTTGAAGTATAAAGAAGGAATCCAACTACACATATCTATCAGGAATCTAAAGGATACACCAAACCACAAAAAATAAAAATTTTCAAATATACTAACCAAAAAGAAAACAATTCCTCCTCTATATAAACCAAGAAAGTAGTTCCGGTTTAAACTGAATGTGAAAAACAAGATACTTAAGAATCTTTGCACAAACATACCACTTGACAGTTTAAATGGTAGATACCTCTTGACAGGCTACAAATTCCACCATCATCCAGGCTACACATTCAACTAGATGGATTTGTATGCATCTACCTTTTGAAATAGATTGGACATCTACGCCTTGCATCAAGTAGGCAACCATGGAGATGACCTGGTCAATCAGTCTTGTCAACTCATAAGGTGGGCCACATGTGAAATGAATGTTCTATTTAAATGAAAATAAATTGCTTTTTAGGTAGATCCACATAGAGGGCTCACCTGATGTGTGAATTGGATTTCATACAAGTGCATGTGTAGCTGTAAGTAAAGTTGGTGGACTTTGAAATAGATTGTCATCATCACTTGTATTGGTTGGAGCAACATGTGATAGTTTCATATACATACTTCAACATCAAATGGGCTATTGATGTTTTCTAGGGGATTCCATGCTTGTTGAGAGAGATCATTAACTGAAGGCAAGGACATAGGGTGGTGAACCACCATGAAAGAAGAACACTAATATGAATCTGATTCTTCTTTTACATGAATCTTTTTCCCTTTTTTCTGAATGGTGACCATGAAATTCTCAGATGGATTTCAAACATCATCG
The DNA here is from genome assembly GCA_021015155.1 of Magnolia officinalis. NCBI lineage: Eukaryota > Viridiplantae > Streptophyta > Magnoliopsida > Magnoliales > Magnoliaceae > Magnolia > Magnolia officinalis. The sequence continues at coordinate 34,079,214 of JAJHSJ010000016.1, read as the reverse complement.
TCCCATGTCATAAGTTTTCAAGGGGGGAAATAAAAAAAGGATAGTTACTGAGAATACATTCCACTTCCACCTAAAAAATGAGTTCATCTCATTTTATTTAACAGAAACCACACATAGAAATCTTTCAGCAAATGAAGATAGCTCTGGGAACCGAAGATTAATATACGTAGTTTAAATAAAATTTCATAACTGGAATCCAAGGAAAACCAACACTAGTAAATTCATTTGAGATCACTAGTAACAAGAACAAAAAGCAGAATTTCAAGTCCAATGAATAGACATATGAGATCTACCAAAATAACTCTCCAAGGAAGTAAAAGAAATTCATGAAGAGCAATCCACAACACATGTCAGAGAAATAACTAGATTATAAGACCTATAACCTTTATGCATATTGAAGAAAACCCCTATGACAGAATCTACAAAGATATTCAGAGAACCCAAACTAAATGTATCATGAAATTGCATAGAATCCATCTGCCGACATTTTGAGAAACAGTAAGTGAAATAGATGAGAATAACCATACCAGAGATCTATAACAAATCCAAGATATGAGATCAATGAACTTCAAGACAATGAAACTATGCTGCGAGTAACCAATAGATTTCCAAAGAAAGCTTAGAGCATTAGGTTTCTAAACTCAGTATATTTGAAGTATAAAGAAGGAATCCAACTACACATATCTATCAGGAATCCAAAGGATACACCAAACCACAAAAATTAGTTAAGAGTAACCACACTAGAGATCTATAGAAAATAGAAAACTAGCAAATTCATTAACAAACTAGACAACAATTTTCTTTCTCTAACTATTCAAAAAGAAAACAATTCTTCTTCTATATAAACCAAGAAAGTAGTTCCGGTTTAAACTGAATGTGAAAAACATGATACTTAAGAATCTTTGCACAAACATACTACTTAACAGTTTAAATGGTAGATACCTTTTGACAGGCTACAAATTCCACCATCATCCAGACTACAGATTCAACTAGATTAATTTGCATGCATTTGAAATGGCGGTGAAGACCGCACTAGTTGAAGAAGGAATATGCCAATATGTCCTAGAGGGGGGTGAATAGGACTTTTTAAAGTTTTTATGATTTATTTAAAAATCCTACTTCACTAATCCTATGAATATGCAATTATCAGGATTACTCAAATGTAACTCTACTAGATTCCAAGCCAGGTAGAGGATCCAATCACAAACTATTCAAGATATAGCAATGTGCAACTTAGTTTATGTTGGATGTGACCATGTATGTGTGTGAGGTGTGATCAGATATATAAATATGAATGCATGGACATAAATCACACACACAAAAGAGCACTCACAAACACAGTCATTTTTATAGTGGTTCGACTACTTGTCTACTCCACTCCCGGTAACCGCACTCAACCCTTGAGTGTACCGGATTTCACTAAGGAGGTTTCACAGCGGTTCACCTCAAACCTAAGGTTTTAAATCAGGTTCACCTTCAACCTTTACAACCTACACTGAGGCTGACTGTTTATGCTCTCACGAGCAAGGGTCAACACAATGCACCCACTTTTAGGCACACTGGCCAAGGATCTTCCATAAGACCATACCGGAGGTTTCTACACAGTTCACCCCAAACCCGAGGTTTTACATAGTTCACCTCAAACCCAATGTTTTATGTGGTTTACCTCAAACCCAGAGTTTTATTGGTTCGCTCCTAACCAGATGTTTATGCTCTCCACAGAGCAAGGGTCCACACAACGCACCCACCACGTACACTCCCGCCGAAGGCCTCCTTGAGGAACTCAAAGGGTGAGAACCACTTAAGACCCAATCCTAAAAAAGAATTATCACAAGTGTCCTCTTGGACTCTAGATACTTACAAATAAGCTGATGAGTCTCGATAAGCGCACTACTGAAGATCTCCTCCTCTTGGTTGACGAAGAGTCTTTTGCTCCCTTGATCCACAATACAAAATGATATACCAGTACTTGGCTTCGGGTTGGGTCAAGGTCAAGATGGAATCCTACTCTCAAAGTGTTTTCCTATCAGGAAGATAGAGCGATTCCAATCTTATGCATTCAAGGCATCCCAGCATAATGATTTGCCATTAAGGAAGTAGCTGGAGGATCCTTGAATGCGGAAGTTCATTCCCCAATCCACTCTATTGAATATCAATGATGAGGGTGGATTGGAGGATGAAGTTCCTTGAGAGAAAGGGCTTTGGGTATATGATCTAAGGTTAAACACTCAAAAGCTCTCTTCTTTCTCTCTCTCAGCAACAATAGACAAGTCCTCTATATATAGGCAAAAGGTTCCAACGGATATAAAATGGTCACATTTATAACTGAGTTCGATATCATCGAGCGTATACTCTCGATAGCATCGATGGTCTGCTTGATGACTTGAACTCAAAGTCATACGCTTTTGAAACCTTTTGCCAGATGGTCGATGAATCGAAACCACTGTCGATATCATCGGATTTCGAACTCTGATTCCATCGATGGTAGGTTCGATCTATCGACACTTGAAAAATGAGAGAGACTTGTCATAAAATATTTTAGGCTTTTAGGATATGATCGACGGTCAGTCGATGTTATCGGAATTTGTGTATCGATGATATCGAAGGTAGTGTCGATGCATCGATAAATCCAATAGATTTACCAGTAAACTCGCTGGACAGTTTGTGTCCAGTTTCGATGCAATCTACTCGGCCTCGATATCATCGACATATGAATATCGATTTCCTCGAATGACCCCCGATCAAAGTTAAAAACAACCTAAAATATCTGCTGAAAGAAATGTGCGCCCTCGATCGATATCATCGATGTACTCCCGATCTTATCGATATTTGATTTCAGATCATATCGAGAAGAGCATCGATATATCGAAGAAATTTGAAAGTTTCTCTAGAAAACAGGGGCGCCAGAAAACTGTCTGTCGATCTTTTCGAGCCACTTTCGATGGGCTCGAGATTTGAGTATCGATGATATCGATATGTGTATCGATACATCGATAATTCGTCCAGATATGTTGTGAGGTTGCTGGACATATTTGATCCTCTTTCTGATCATATCGATGAAGCATCGAGGACTCGACAGCGTAGGTCGATCATATCGAGGGTGTTTCGATAAATCGACAACGCAAGAAAAACTTAGAGATTTTCTTGTTTTGAAAAAAGTTTTCTCACCTTAAAACCCTATGATTTTCTAACTTGTTTTTAAGGGTTTTATTCACCTGGTGTTTTGGGTCATGGGATGTGAGGCTTTAGGTTTACGTGTGGCGAGCTTGCACATATCCGATTGAGGTAGACGCTTGAATTAATCTTCATATCAGGCTCTATAGACAATCTGATTCAACACTCATGTAACTTGACAAACCAGGGCACTTTCAGCATCTACCTTTTGAAATGGATTAGACATCTACGCCTTACATCAAGTAGGCAACCATGGAGATGACCTGGTCAATCAGTCTTGTCAACTCATAAGGTGGGCCACATATGAAATGAGTGGACTGTTTAAATGTAAATAAATTGCATTTTAGTTAGATCCACATAGAGGGCCCACCTGATGTGTGGTTTGGATTTCATACATTTTAAAATAAAATTTCATAACTAGAATCTAAGGAAAACCAACACTAGTAAATCCATTTGAGATCACTGGTAACAAGAAGAAGAAGCAGAATTTCAAGTCCAATGAATATACATATGAGATCTACCAAAATAACTCTTCAAGGATGTAAATAGAATTCATGTAGAGCAATCCACAGGAAATTCAAAGAAATAACTAGATTATAAGACCTATAACCTTTATTTAAATTGAAGAAAACCCATATGACAAAATCCACATAGATATTCAAAGAACCCAAAACTCTCAAGATCATGAAATTGCAAAGAATCTAAGAAACAGAATCTAAATACCCTAAATCTGATAAACAGTAATGCAAAATAGAAGAAAACCCATATGGTGAAATATACAACAAATCCAGAGATGAGATCAATGAACTTCAAGATAATGAAACCATGCTGGGAAATCCATCAGATGTGCATAAGAAAGCTTAGAGCCTTAGAATTAAAAAAACAGTATATGAAGTATAAAGAAGAAATCCAACTGCACATATCTATTGAAAATCCCGAAGCCATGACAGCCAACCAGACAGGCCAAATGCATCTCAAAGGGCCTGTTTCGCCGGTGATGACAGGGGTATATCACAGGCATGAAATTTCATCGTGGCCCTCTCAAACGCATTGAAAACCCACATTTTCTGGAACATGCAGGACCTCTGGACACTACATAAGGGTGTTTCATGCCCGGGGGCGAGGAAGAAGACCTACCTCAGCCCTCAGACACCGTCAGCTCGCGATGGCAACGCCCAGTCGATGAAAACAGCTATCGCGACCAACATGCAGCCCTTTATAACTATGATTTCGCGCCAAAAACCTTCCACCCGCCATCTCTCCTACCAGCAAGACTTCTTGAGAAATCCCATCCCGCAGTCCATACGATGGATTGCGGATGGGAAGAGAGATGGGCTCGATGAGCGATCGGACGACGCAATGTCTCCAAGGAGGGATTTTGTAATCTCTCAGGAGTCCCGTCCAAATCTAGTCAAAATCTGCAAATGTCTTTAATCCATCGCTGCCTAAACAGACAGCCATACGAAAGGGATAGGATTTTACAATCCTATCCCTCCTACTCCCTCTTAAGTCGCCCGGCCAAACACGCCCTAAGAGATTCAACACCTGGTGAAGGGTTCAAGTAAGAAAAGTGGTGAAATCCTACTATTTGGTGTCAAAGCTTGGTTCTTTTTTTTAATAATTTTTTTTAACACACACGCGCGCACACACACACACACACTCACGCTGTAGTGGGATTTCACCATCTATGGATACTTGAACCTGGGTGTCGAAACTCCTGAGAGTCTACCACAGAAGCAAGAGTAAGGATCCGTCAAAGCTTGTTCTGTCATGCCCTGAACTTGGAAACCGGGCTCACAAAATTCTCGATCGCCGAATCCGACGCCGACAGCCTCCGTAGTACCCCATTCTCGGCTCCTGACACCCATATACCAGGTTCCGATCCTGGGATGCTACAAGGAGGATTTCTAATAATCAATTTGATTCGTAATGAGCATAACCATAAGCATAACCCACGAACAATAACCATAAGAACACCATCACAAAATCTACTATGATAAAAAACTTTTGAGTACAGGCATATGAAAGGGAAATACAATATATTGAAAATGACAAAAACTCCAAAAGCTTGGAGCACACTCCAACCGCAGCGAGACTATGGCTGCGTCCTGGAGTCACCTGAACGCATCAATCGTGCATAAGCTTCTAGAAAGCTTAGAGGGTGGTGTAAGTGTGTGCGCCATAATAGCATGCTCAGAATGCAAGGTCAGAGTAAGGCGAAAACATGCTGATGAGTACATGAATGCAATCAGTTGTACCAAGGCTATGCGGTGCAAGATATGAATGCTATCGGCCATGTCAAGACTATGCGATGCGAGATGCAGCTCAAGCATGTCAATCCTAATACAGCTCATCAAATATCAATACAGTTCTCATTCTGGATAATCACCGGGGTTTAGTACACTCCAAATGACACTACCGCTCTTTAAGCCGCACAGTCCAAGTGAGCGTAAGAAACCTCACTATCCTCCTGACCAATAGTCTGCCAATACCTATCCGGCACGTCGATAGCGGACCCATTCCCGAGTTGGTCAAACTCAGCCTAGTATTGCCCCCACCCTTGGGCGAGTAAGGCCACACCCCTTTCCAACCGACCACGACACAGTGGAAAATGCGGCCTCCTGGTATTCGGCCTTCGCGCACTCATGTATCCACTCGGTCTTGACGTTGGAGTCATCCTCTGGTACCATCGGGTTTAGAGATTTTCACCCAGGGACATCTATTGCGTCCCGATGCTCAGTAACAATATTTTCGATATCTAATCTAGCCACTCACAATGTGTCTGTGGAGCCTATGGCCCTGATGTCGTTAGGGCATACAATAATCACAATGACACAAATGCAAGTGCATGAATCATACTGCCAGACATGCAACAATCCTGCGCATACCGCGCGCTCATGTAGGGCAACTTTGCCTATCAGGGAGCCCGACCTGCCCGAGGGCATATGCTATGATCAGTCACTTCTTATATCAGGCATACATACGATGCGTATGATCATGAATCATGGATCTATACTATACATGTTATGTGGTGATGAGATCTGATCAAAACGAAGATGGGCCTAGACGGCCTACACATTACAAGTATGGGCTAACAATGGCCCCTAGGGAGAGTATAATGCGGACATTTAACCAACATTATTCGCACAATGTGGACGTCAAACCAACATTTGCTCCCAAAGCATAGCCTGCTATAAAGGTCAACATATAAACCATGGTGGAATCACACTACAATGGGCCTTATGTACATTCCATTGGGCCTCGACCCGTGGGCCTCTAATACATCAAATGGGCCTCATATATGTCAAAGTGGGCCTGGACAACGGCCCACAAATACATCTAGAGGGGCCTAATCACATGGGCCTTATATGTGTCAAAGTGGGCCTCGACAATGGGCCAGAGATACATTAAGATGGGCCTCAACAATCGGCCTTATACAAATCAAGGTTGACCTCAACAATGGGCCATAAATATGGTAAGTGGGCCATACTACATGGGCCACATGTATATCAAATGGGCCACACTAATGGAAGGAGTGGATATAAAACATACCTTAGGGGGGTCCCACATGGGGCCGCCATACATTTATTTTCCAGCCAACCTGTTGATATGGTCATACAGACCTGGGCCCATTTGAATGTTTATTTTCCTCTCAACCTGTGGATAAGGTCGTACAGACTTGTGGAGCCCACTGAAATGTTTATTTCCATCCAACCTGTTGAAAAGGCCACATAGGCATGGGGCCCATGGAAATGTTTATTTGCACCCAACCTATCTAAGAGGTCACACGGACTAGGGGCCCACCAAAATGTTTATTTGCATCCAATCTGTTCATAAGGTCATGTATACATGGGGCCCACCGTGATATTTATCTGCCATCCAAACTGTTCATAAGGTCACGTGGACCTGGACGAATAGGAAAAACGAATTTCATATTTGATCCGAAACTTCTGCAAACCCAAAGAGGGTTTCAAGGGCAGATGTTTACTCCAACTGTTTCCAGTGGTGTGGGCCACCTGAGCTTCAGATGAGGTTGATTTTTGGGGTGGCCCACTTGTCAGAGGGGACCCTTCAAATGCACGGTGTTGATGATAGGAACACATCATGGTGGGGCCCACGGCTGGGACCGTGGGTCCCTGCCCGTCCGCCCGTCACATGCAACCGTAGGCACTGCCTGCGCCTCTGGTAGCAGCAGCTGACACTGCTGTTGTAGTTTTTTTTTTTTTGAAAACCATCTCCTCACGGTTTTTCGTAGGTGAGGCCCATATCAGAAAGATCCACTCCAGCCATTGGTTCCCATGGCTCAATACAAACCTATCAAGCCCAATATTGGGTAGGTTTTGGTGCATAGAAGCATTAGGGCGTATTTCAACGGTAGAAGTACCATTTTCTATGCTACGGCCCGCTAGGAAATCAGATTGGGATAACCTTTTAGCTCAACACCTAAAATGATCTGAGGAAAAGGATGGACGACTCGGATTAAGTATATACATCAAGGTGGGGCCTGCATGAGTGGCCCACTCCATGCTTAGTACACCCACGTCACTTCACACTTCACTGTGAGTACACGCCCATGTCTGTACACGCACTCCATGTTAGCCACCCTCCTGTCCAGCGTCCAGGGACTCTGGACGACATGGATAAACACTGCATCATGGTGGGTCCCACATGTATGTGGCCCACCATCCACGTATATATGTTTTTATATATATTAATATAATATACTATATAACATGTGGGACTTCTCACCATCCCAAAAATGGATGGTGGATTTCACCTGAAATGTGGTGGGCCACACCGTTTGATGGATGGAGTAGATTTAACATGATTCGGTGGGCCCCACTTCATTCCAAGGGAAGGAGAGAGAGAGAGAGAGAGAGAGAGAGAGAGAGAGAGAGAGAGAGAGAGAGAGAGAGAGAGAGAGAGAGAAGAGACGGTGATGGTGGGGCCCCGCCACTATGGGCCCCACATGATACAAATCATACATAAAAAATGGGTCCCACCAACAAGTGATCCCTAAAAAAAAGAAATTTAATTGTGGATCACCCACCTCTAGGCCTCATTCTTGCTCCCTTAGGCTTGTATGCTCCTATGCTTGACTTTTAACGGTGGATGATGGAGTTTCGATGGTGGGGATGAGAGATGAGAGGGTGGGCCACACTTGTGGTTTGAGAAAGCTTGGTGAGAGGAGCTTGGACGTATGATGTTGCTTGGGAGAGATTTTAAGAAATGAGGGAGAGAGAGGAGTGATGAAGTGATAAGGTTGGGTGATGGGTTGAGTGATGGATGAAGTGATGGAAGGGTTGACTTTGGGATAGCTTATGTAAGAGAGAGGTAAGGGTAGGGTATGGGTTGTTGTACTTGGGGTATGAAGTAACTTGACTTGACTTGACATGAGTGATTGATTGATTGATGGGACATGTGGTAGAGATTCCCTCGAAATTCGCAACATGCGACATTTTTCTCAAAGTGAACGTGGGCCCACATCTTCTAGCCTCGGTATCAGTTTAGTGCACGAGTCGTGGCATTGGAACCTCGGTGACGGCGCGGTCACCAAGGTATATGTCTCGGGTTGAGCTGACTTCGGCATGCAGGTCTCGTCTTAGGATCGCGCACAATCGTCGGAAACAGGTCGAGGATTGCCTGAATTCAACCAGAAGGATCGCGGAAGCCTACGGAATGGTACAAACTAGGATACGGGTCTTACATGTTCTACCATGATGTATGTTTTCTTCATCCAAGTTTCCTTGAGCTCTTATTGTTGAAAAATTCTTGGAGGAATGGAAGTTTTCAATCAAACATATGCCCTAGGAAGGTTTCTGTAGTGGATATCATTGTTTCCAATGTTTTTTATAGTGTGGTCTACTTGAGCTTTGGATTTGCCTCATTTTTGAGTTCATTTCGTAAAACCAGTTAAAAATTATTTGGACGGCATAGATAAAACACATACATTATGGTGGAGAACACAGAAAATCCACAACACGCTATAGTCATAGTGTATGGCATTTGTATGATTTAGGAGTAATATTAACCATCGTGTCCACATTAAGCTAGATCAACAAATGACTCCACATTTCATATAGAGAACCGGTCACCTAAATTTCAGCCATAAAACATAGTGGTAGATGGTGATTTTTCCCATTTTCTCTTATTAGAAGAAACTAGCTCACTTGCCATTTTAAATTTCTTCATGATAGGATGGGGATTGTGTGGTGAGGAGCTCACTACACTATACCGTGTTGTGGATTCTTTATGAATCCATTGTAATGTATGTGTTTTATTCATGTTGCCCATTCATTTTTCCAACTCATTTTTTAGCACGAGCCCAAAATTGACGCATATCCAAAGCTCAAGTGGATGACACCAAATGAAATATTGGAAATTGAATGTCTATTGTTGAAAGCTTTTGAAGGGCCTTATGAGTTTTGGATCAAGCCGATGTTTATGTTTGGCCTTCATCAATACCCGTGTAACCTTATCAATAGGTTGGATGACAAATAAACATCATTGTGGGCCTTAGGAAGGTTTTAATTGTAAACGTCATTATCCCTACCGTTTTGTGTGATGTGGTCTACTTCTACTTCAGCTTTGGATATGCTTCAAATTTGGGCTCATGCCCTAAAATGAGATAGAAAAACAACCCTAAAATGAGTTGGAAAAATAGACGGATAGCATGGATAAAACATAATCCACATCCTTCAAAAGTTATCATTGGCGTTCTTGGAAACTGTAAGTTAGAAAAAAAAAGACTTAAATTTTGAATTCTTTCTTCAATTATTAGCAATGAAAAAGTATCAGATAAAACAGTTGTCACATGTGTAGCATATTGAATCCCTGCCAAAGATGGGCTCCACCTTAATAATCACCTAATGCCAAAACTAGGCTGATTTACCTGTTAGGGTGGGCCACACTAGTGCACTAAGTCATACCATTGGCTATTAAATGATTTTGGCACTGTCCCACTAAATGAGTGGATTTGTCCTATTTTCGTACATGGTTGGACCAACCTTTTTACGGTTGTATTTGATCATTTTAAAATTAAAAATGGCCTCCTAATATGATAGTTTGCGTGTTTGATGATTAGCATGGTTCTAAAACAAGAAACAATGGTGTATAAAAATTTCTTTCTTTCTTGTTGATGAGTGGAATATCTAATATGTGCAAAAGGGGGTCCAATCTGTTATAAGAAAATCATACTCAACTACTTATTGAGTGGGACACTAAGGGCCCGTTTGGATACCACCAAATAAGTTATTTTTTCTACTTATAGTAGTAGATAGGTGATGCAGGGATGGACATGATGAGGTCGATCACCATCTTCCTCAAGGGGATAATTACTCCGAATCCACGAAGCTTATCTGGACTCTTCATAGATATTCTTCGAATACACAAGGGAAAATAGGGAAATATAAAAAAATTCTAAGAAATTTGAAAATTAATTAATTGATAGTAAAAATGAATTTACAATCCTTTAAATAGTGATATCAAACTTAGGAAGAAGTCTCAGAATCAAACTCCATAAAATTCGTAACTTACTATAAATAAAAAACTTACTATTTATAAATGGTCATATTTCTACTAGACAGTTTTCGACCAAAAATAGTAAGTGTCCAATTTGGCCTAACCTCGTTATTCTCCTAAAATTTCTAAGCCCTTTTCATTTTGGGCACGACTCCCAAAGCTTAATGGATCAAGAGTTATGATCGAATTAAAACTTATTATAAATAACAAAAACAAAATTAAAAAGGACTTTCGACCGTCGATTTGATGGATTCTTGCAAATTCGGCATCAATAACCCAACATATCAGGGTTAGGTGACTAAAGTAGCTTCTCCTACCCAAAATCATATGTGGTACATCGAATAACTCATTCCGGTTTGCAAGATATGCCTGTTTTAGGGTTCTGACGGTCATGATCACTTCCACCTCCGATTGGGCCTTCTCTGGTCCATCTTGGTCATGAAAGTATTTGAAACTCGCTCTACATCAGTCCCCTCCACTTCAAAAGAACTCGTTCTTGAGTTCTCATCTTGCTTCGGTTCATGATACTCGGTCAGGTCTGCGACATTGAAAGTACGTAAGATCTCCATGTCATCTGAAAGATCAACAACGTAAGTGTTGTCATTGATCTTTCTAAGGATCGGTACCGGTCTAATCTTCTTACTATTCAAATTTTTGTAGGTATCGATCGAAAATCTCTCATTGCATAGATAGACCATAACATGGTCGCCCACCTTGAACACCCTTTGTCGCCGATGCTTATCGGCATGCTCTTTGTATTTGTCGTTCGAGGCATGCGGCTTAGCTTGCACATCCGCATGAATGCCCACAATTTGGTCCACCATATGTTTTGTTGCAATACTCATACCCGGGAGCTTGGGCAAAGGGACCAAGTCAAGTGTGTGGCGAGACACTTGACCATAAAGAATCTAGAATGAGGACTTTCCTATCGAGCGGTTCACCATATTGTTGAATACGAACTTCACTTAAGACAAGGCCAAATGTAACATTCTGAATTTTTATGGCCAGAGTTTATATTAGTGCCTGAAGAAACCGGGTGTTAATAATGTATAAATTGGATGCTTTAAAAATTGCTTGTTTTTTTTTTTTCATTTTAATCACATCCATAAACATTCATGAAGGTACCATTCATGAGAAGAAAATTGACTGTATTGATTATCTCATTAGAGTAAAAGAGTTCAGTAAATAATCGAATGCCTTCTTAATGGGAGCTTATTACATTTATCGAGTTTGCAGCGGAAGTATAAAACTAAATCACAGAACTATCTTATTATTCTTTCAATATAATCTTCTAGGGAGATGGTCCTCTAGGTCTTCATTTTGTATGTCACCTGCACCATCTGTATAGTTGGAAATGGTCAACCCCCTACTTATAGTGATGGTTATCTTTTAAGATTAACAATAATTTAAGAGATTCATAAAAGTAATATAATGGTTCTGATACGTCTCGCACTCCACTACTACGAGGGGTATCAGCATGTGCAAACAACCTACATGAGATGCATGCCTAGCAAAGCGTGTGCGGCTCATTAAAAATTGTGATCATTACAATGTGGAATACGATTCATAGCAAACCTGGATTGCCCAGCATTCTCACACTATGGAGATTCACCGGCATTTCCAACGCTACTGTGGATTTACGTGAACACCTCAAGGCGGCACAACACATGAATGAGATGAATTATGTGACATGATTTGTTCATGGAACGACTATTTGCGACATCCAATCCCGGAAGTGATGTAACACGCATTGCGAATTATTTACATCGATTTGTGCACCACTACCCAAAACCCATGGAATTACATGCCGACTAAGAGGGTCTTTACCCAGAGCGCATTACGTCCATGATAAAATATTTGAATCACTAGTTGTGATACCTCTTAATACATCACTTACATTTATAGAGAACATAAGCTAAATCATGGGGGTTCTGAAGTATCAAGATACATGCCCAGGCCTTAAAGGTAAATAACATAAGGCAATCAAAGTAAGGAAGAGAGTAGCAATGGCTATCTCACAAAGAGGAGAGTGACAATGGTCAACTCATTAATAAATGGAGAGCAACAATGGCTAACTCAACAAATAGAAGAGTGGCAATGACCAACTCAATATCAAGGAGAGTGGCAATGACTAACTCAATAAAGAGAAGAGTAGCAAGGGCTAACTCAACAAATTGATAAAAATAAGGGCAGGGTCTGTATCCATCGCTCCACATAAATTCGTAAAGATCACTTGTAATAAACATAATATCATAGCTCCCAAAAGGGTAGATAATTGTTGATGATAAATTAAATAATTACAAGAAGGAAATCAAAGCAACATGAAAACATAGTATGTAACAGGTAAGATAAAAAAAAGTCAACTTAAATTATTGTAAGCTCAAAGGAATAAAACCCTCACCTTAAGGTCGAATCACACTCTCGTATTGTTATGATTCTAGATATGCTTTAGAGTTGAATTCTAACATGATTACATGAATTGTTTGATCAGATTGCAAAACCAGATAGGTTTTATGATCGACTTAAGCTAGAGTTAGTATAAGGTTTCAACCTACTATTATCTTGAATTTTAGATGCAGCTAGAACATGTGAAACTGAATATAATCTAGTTCTTATGGAAGATTTTAGGAGGTAGCATGAGGGCTAATTCACCTCTTGGAGTTGTAGGGGACTAACTGAGCTTGATGGTTTTGCTTCATCTTGGATGTTGAACCTGACAGTCATAGCAGACGGTCCTCTCTCTCTCTCTCTCTCTCTCTCTTCATCTCTCTTTCTCTTTCTTTTCTTTTTCTCTCTTTTTTTTTTGTTTTTTTTCTTCTTTTCTTTCTTCTCTCCCACAGTCGGACGAGAATGGTCTCTACTTTTTCTTCCTTCTTTCCTTTCTCTTCCTTTTTCAGTGGTGTAGTGTCTTTTAGTCAGAGGTTTTATAGGCTGCTTAAGAGGCTCTAGAAGTTTCTTGCGAAATCCCTGTTTGTGCAGCAAAGAAACCAGAGGGTTTCCTTACGTAACCGCTGTTTGCATAACCCAGAAAATAGGGTCGCGGTTCTTATTCTCGCCAGCAGTTATCTTCTTAGATTCTTCTTCTTCTCTTTCTCAGATCATCCTAAATATAGTTTAGATGCTCTGGATCTCTCAGTGGTGGGGCGAGGATGGGTCAGATCTTGATCATGTACAGATTCTTGTGACACCATCTCTGCAACTTGCTATTGTGCTCCCATGGAAGACGATAGATTGCCGCATTCGGTCACCCTCCATCTTGTTTTCTGTCGACATGGGAAGCTTTAGAATTATTTTGGGTGGGCCTCGGATAGCTGAGATCTTAGGAGGAGCTTCGCAATGGACACGAAGATTTTCTGTTTTTTAGAAAGTCTAGCCGTACACGGCTTACTTTCATTCTGCTTATGTGCGCACACGTGTGCATCTGCGTGTGGGGTCTTCGTGATTCTGGTCGGACCATCTGTGCGAACTGGTTGGATAGTTCAGATCATCACGGAGGTCCTTGATGGTAGGCCACTACTTGGCGCAGGGTCGATTTTGTTCGAATTCCGCCCTAAGCGGGATTTTGAAAAGATGAAGGAACTCCTTCTTAGCTTTCGTTTCAAATCCGGTTCGACTGGATCCTTGGTTCGGTATAGTGCAAGTACATCCCTACTGTGTTCATGCACCACCTGGAGTGGTGGAGTCTACATTGTTGTTTCAGGGAGATCTAATCTGTCCATTCGTTTTTCCATCTAATTTAAGGGGTTGTAACTGCTATGGTTTCTTGCTCCATTGATTGTCAAATTTTGTAGTGCCAAAACCACAATCTGTGTCTTGTGTAACTCATTGATATATGTTCAAGGCAATACATCACATGTACAAAGACAATGCTTCAAGTCAAGAACAAATATCTACTTCAAGAAATGCAAGATCAAGTACATTGTTCACTCCTTTAAGCTTCAAAGTTCAATGTTTTAAAGTGACATCGAAAGACAAGTCAACTATTCATACTCAAGACTCAAGGTGAAGTACAACTTATGTACTACAAATTTAAGCTTCAAAAGATCTCAAGTACAAGCTTCATCATGTGTCAAGATCTCAAGCTTCATGAACTTCAAAGATCATCTATCATCAGAAGAAAAGAAGGTTCAATGTTCATATATCATGGTTAAGGTATGAAAGACCTTAGATTGACCTTAAGGTAGGTCATTTTGAATACATAATTCAAATTGAATCATTTTATAAGTGTTTGGACTGTTCTTCGACTAGTCTTGGACTTTGTTCGACTAGTCCTAGCACTGGTTCGACCAGTCCAAGAAATTTCAAGACCAGTCTTAAGATTGTTGTAAATTTTCAGAATTTTTTGTTAAGCCACGACCAGTCCTAGAGATTGCTTGACCAGTCGTGTGAACAGTGCACGACTCGTTCACGACCAGTCCTGCAACCATGACTCAAAGTCCAGCGACTAAATCTGGTTCCTCACGACCAATCGTGGAGGTCACACGACTGGTCGTGCAAGGCCTACGACCAGTCATGGAACGGTTTTATCCGATCGCGCTCAAAATTTCAAAAATTCATTGGTCTTACGACTAGTCGTAGTATTCATAGGACCATTCGAAGGTGCGACTTCTTCACTTATAAATAGACGACGAATTTCAGAGTTTGGTATCCAATTGAAGTATAATCAAGACATCACACTGAGGGATAAGTTTGTAAACTTCTTAAGCTATATTGTGCATATTTAATATTCTCTTTTATTAGCTTTTTATATTTGATTTTGTATTCTGCATTCCAATCTAATTTGAAAGAGGGATTGAAGAATTTCCACTTCTTGGAATCAAAATCAAATAGAGCTAGCCCAACTTGATTTAATTTAAAATCAATTTAGAACCTAGAACCATTTCATAAGTGAGTGTGGACATTGAACTTCTATATTCGAACTTCTACTCCGATTTGGTTCTTCGTGGCTGCAACAAAAGGAGAATATCCAGGTATTTTACATTATTGTAATTTCCTTTGTTTTGGTTTCTTTTGAGATTGAGCTAGAAAAATCTCTGTTTTGGTTTGTCTGAGGTGATCCAGAAAACTCAGAGTATGGGGTTTTTTGAATTATGTAAGCCCACTTGAAAGACACAATTGTGAGGGTTTTAGGTGAACCTGGAAAAACCTATTTTCATAGTGAACGCTAATATCCACTATGTGAGGATATTAGGAGTGGAGTAGTTGCGTGGCTGTTGTTTAACAGTTGGTGTACACACAAGCGAACCACTATAATTCTTTGTGTCTTGTGGTTTAAATGTTTATCTATTTTCTATATCTTTTATCATTCAACATTATGGGATGTATTTGTGGATGTGAATGTTGTAATATTTTCATTTCAGCATTATGGGGAATGTTGTAATAACTTAGATTTCCTTTCTTGCTATTTCCTTTTTATTCTTCTTCAGTTTGAGTTTTTGATACACAAATCGTTCTAGTAAGGTTGTCCTACCATAAGCCCTTGGTTGTTATGGTGTAAGGTTGTCCTTAGAACAACACTTGTATCAACCTCTCAATACTAGAATTTTAAGGTTGTTGCTTCCTTTATTTATATACAATTCATTTGGCTATCCTATTGTTTAATTCCACTGTTATTTTTTAATTTGGCATAGTCCTATTCACCCCCCTCTAGGACATATAGCTCGACCTTTTCAAGTGGTATCAAAGCCTAATAGCTCGTTTTTTAATTATTTTATTTGAATTTATTTCCTGAGCTAATTGATCTGAGCTATTTATAAGATGTCAAATTTTGATAGCCTTTCAGTTACTAGGCCTCCACCATTTGATGGCTCCAATTATGCCTATTGGAAAGCCAGAATGAGGATTTTCTTAAAATCTGTGGATGAGAGTGTGCGGCTAGCCACAATGACTGAATGGACCCCTCCTACCACTGAAGTAACTGGTATTGATGGATCCAAATCTATGAGAGTAACACCTTATTTTTCTTGGACCACACTTCAAAAAAGTAAGAGTAGTGCCAATGCAAAAGCACTAAATGCAATCACTTGTGCACTCTCACCGGATGAATTCAAAAGAATTATATCCTGTGATTCTGCAAAGTAAGCCTGAGATATTTTAGAAATGACACACGAGGGAACATCAATTGTTAAGAAATCTAAAGTCCAAATCCTCGCAACCAAATTTGAGGAAATACGTATGAAAGAAAATGAAATGTTCATGGACTTCTATACAAGATTAAATGATATTGTGAACTCTATGTGGGGTCTTGGTGATAAAATCTCAGAAAGTAAAGTTTGTACAAAGATAATACGCTCACTTCCTGAACGGTTTGATTCTAAGGTAACTGCGATCAGGAACTTCGTGATACAGATAATATGAAGGTAGAAGAATTAGTTAGCTCTTTACAGACTTATGAGTTAAACTTTAAAGATCCTAAAGGTAAATCTATTGCCCTAAAATCTTCTAAATGTTTTTCTCAAGAAAATTGTAAAAATTCTGATTTAGAAAATTCTGAAGATGATATGGCCCTTTTAGCTAAAAAGTTTTACAAAATTTTCAAAAGTAAAAAGAGAGTTGATTTCTTTAAAAGATAGTCAATGTTACAACTACCATGAATATGGGTATTTAGCAAACAAGTGTCCTAAAAAGGACAAACCCAAAAAGAAGGGTATGTTGGCTACTTGGGATGAATCTTCTGGCACTGAAGCCTCTTTTGAATCAAAAGATTCTGAAACTGAGTCAGGCAATGAAGTTAAGGCCCTTATGACTCTAGCCAAGTTCACTTTTTCATATCATGATGATTCAACTAGTGAAGAAAATCTGAATAGTGATCATGAAAATGAAGAAGTTCTTCAAGATGCTTACAATGCCCTATAAAAGGAAAGTTGTAAAATCGCTGTAAAACAAAAACTTCAGAATGAAAAGTTTTCAAAACTTAAAGAACATTTTGATACTCTTGTTTTAGAAAAATCCCACATTTCATATTGTTTTGAAATGACTAAATGCGATTTAGATTTCAAAACCTCCATTATTGAAAATCTTAAATCTGAAAATAAAAAACTAAAACTTGAAGTCTCTTCACTTTTGAGTTTAAAGGATACATAGAGGTATGCCCAAGGTGATCCTAAGTTAGAAAAACTTTTATCCGAATCCCGAAAATGTGGCGATCGATCCGGTTTGGGCTACGACAAAAATGTTCCTCCCAAACATAAGAATACTTCTCCTAAGTTTGTGAAAGGAGAGTCTTCAAACTCAAAAGGGAAAAGTTCAAATCAAAATTTTTCTAAAAATACTAAAACTTTTCAATCTTTAAAACCTAAATATAACCATATCAACTATAAAAACCAGAACCGAAATCCTTTAGCTGAGAAAATAGTTGATTTACTTAAGGAGCTCTTAAAATCTAACTCAGTAGGTCATTCTTACAATAACTACAAACATAAGAAGACCAACAATACTCCTAAACCCAAAACCGTAATGAAATGGGTTCCTAAGGTTACTTGCTTGCTTGCCCATATGGCTTTCAAAGCTTTAAGCCATTCGAAATGGTACCTAGACAGTGGATGCTCCAGACACATGACCGGTGACAAAGGTTTGTTCACCAATCTTAAAGACATGACTGATGGCTCAGTAACATTTGGTGATGGTAGCAACTGCAGTATTATTGGCCAAGGTACAGTTCAACTTTCTAACCTTTATTTGAGAATGTTTTATATGTAGAAGGTTTAAAACATAACTTGTTAAGCATTTCTCAAATATGCGATAAAAACCAGAACGTAAAATTTTCTAACCTAGGGTATGAAATTATAAATAAAAATGGTTCTGTAATATTAACTGGTCGCAGAACTTCTAAAAACTACTACATTATAAGTGATTCAAGCTCATCTAATTTATCATGTTACATGGTCCACACCGATGAGACCGAGTTATGGCATAAACACCTTGGACATGTACACTACCATAACTTATATAGATTGACCAAAAGAGAGTTAGTAAGAGGCTTACCCAAAATATAAAAATAGATAAAATATGTGGCGAATACCAGATTGGCAAGCAAACTAGGAGCTCTCACAAAGAGGTGGACTCCAATGCTACTCTAAGCCACTCGAACTTCTCCATATGGATCTTATTAGACCAACTAAAACAGAGAGTCGAGGTGGCAAAAAGTATATTCTGGTAATCGTTGATGACTTTACCAGATATACTTGGGTAGTCTTCTTAAAAGACAAATTAGAAACTCTCGATGAAGTTAAAAGGGTACTTAGACGTATCCAAACTGAAAAAGAAACTCAAGTCTACAAGATCTGTAGCGATCATGGTTCAGAATTTGAGAATAGCGGTTTTGAGAAGTTTTGTAATGATCAGGGAATATCACATGAATTCTCTGTACCCAAAACACCACAACAAAATGGAATTGTTGAAAGAAAAAATAGAGTGCTTCAAGAAATGACAAATGTAATGTTAAATAGTATGAAGCTCCCTAAAAATCTTTAGGTGGAAGCTGTAAATACTGTGTTATATAATTAACTGTGTTTATACTAGAAAGTCAAATAGTAAAATGGCTTATGAATTGTGGTTTGATAAGAAGCCTTCTGTCAAATACTTTCGAGTTTTTGGTATTAAATGCTACATTTTACGTGACCGAGAAAATCTGGGTAAGTTCGACGCCAAAAGTGATGAAGGGATATTTTTAGGGTATGCTCAGAATAGTCGAGCATATCGGGTTCTTAATAAGAGGACTGGTGTAATTCAAGAATCCATTAATGTTGTTATTGACGATCACTTGAATACACCTGTCTCGAGTTCAGATAATGACGAAGTACTTCTAATTGATAAATCAAATTCATCATCAAGTCAAAATAACTCTGAACTAAGGACTATTAAAGATCATCCAACCACTCAGATTCTTGGAAACCCTCTCACAGGTGTGCACACTCGTAGACAACTAGAAGATGTGTGCAAGTACGTGTGCTTTACATCTCAGATAGAGCCGGCTAACGTAAAAGAAACTCTTACTGACGAAAACTGGATTGTTGCATTGCAAGAAGAACTTAATCAATTTGTTAGAAATGATGTTTGGTACTTAGTTCCTAGACCTAAAGATAAACATATTATCGAAACTAAGTGGATTTTTAAAAATAAGTCTGATGAACTTGGTAATATAATTCAAAACAAGGCTAGACTGGTTGTACAAGGGTACACTCAAATTGAAGGCATCGATTATGATGAAACCTTTGTCCCAGTAGCTCATCTTAAATCAATCAGACTGTTTATATCTATTGCATGCTTTAAAAAATTTAAAATTTATCAAATGGATGTAAAAGGTACTTTTTTAAATGGTGATTTGCATAAAGAAGTATATGTTGAACAACCAACGAATTTTGAAGACCCTAAGAATGCTGATCATGTATACCGCCTAAAAAAGGCTCTCTACGGTTTAAAACAAGCTTCCAGGGCATGGTACGAAAAATTGACTAAGTTCTTGCTAAGTCATAATTTTCTAATGGGAAGTGTTGATAAGACATTATTTGTAAAGAAACATAATAAACACATTCTAATAGTGCAAATATATGTTGATGATATTATTTATGGATCTACTTGTGCTAACATGACTGTTGAGTTTGCAGATATAATGAAATCTAAGTTCGAAATGAGCATGTTGGGGAATTGAATTATTTCCTAGGGTTGCATGTTAAACAGCAACCTGATGACTTCTTTATTTCCCAAACCAAATATGCTCTGAACTTAGTTAAAAAGTTCGGATTTGAGAATGGGAAGAATTATGATACTCTTATGAGTACAACCTTAAAACTCTCAAAAGACTCCACAGGTAAGAGAATAGATCCTAAATTATATCGTAGTATGATAGGTAGTTTGTTGTATTTGACTGCAAGTAGACCTGATATTGATTTTAGCGTTGGAATTTGCGCTAGATATCAATCTGACCCTAAAGAGTCACATTTAACTGTTGTTAAGCGGATTATGTGATATGTCATAAGTATAACATATTTGGGTCTCTGATATCCACATGATACTAGTGTTCAATTGGCTGGTTACATAGATGCTGATTGGGCTGGTAATATCGATGATAAGAAATCAATCAGTGGTGGTTGTTTCTATATTGGAAACTATTTAATTTCTTGGTTTAACAAGAAACAAAGTTCCGTATCACTCTCAACTGCTGAGGCTGAATACATCGCAGCTAGAAATGCATGTACTCAGCTTGTATGGATGAATAGAATGTTAAGCGATTACGGAATTGCACAGGATTCAATGGTTTTATATTGTGATAATTCCAGTGCAATTAATATATCTAAAAATCCAATCTAACATTCATGAACCAAGCACATTGACATTAGATATCACTACATTCGAGAATTAGTGGAAGAAAAGACAATTTCTTTGGAATATATTTCGATCGAGACTCAACTTGCTGACATTTTCACTAAACCGCTCGACAAAAGCAGGTTTAATAAATTGAAATTTGATCTTAGTATGTGCAATTTGAATTGATTATTCATGCATTTTTGTATCATATTGTATATATTTGTTATTTTAAAAGATTAGAATTTCAAATTTCAAGAAAAATGTACATTTTTAGCTGTGCACGACCAGTCGAGTACATACTCGACTAGTCGTGGTACGACCGGTCGAGCATGTCCTCGATCAGTCGTGTAGCGCATCTGGTGCTTTTAATTTGGGGGAAAAACCATTTTCTTCTCATTTGCTCTTCCTCTCCAACGAGTCTAAGCTTGACCGGTGATACCCAACTTTCTTGATCTTCAAGGTTAGTACGTTAATTCCATTTTTTCTTGTAGATTCAGGTGCATATCACTTCATTTTCATACTTGGAGTGATTTATTTCTTGTTTCTTTGAGGTTTTGGGGATTTTCTTCACCAAAATCTGATTTTAAGAAAACCCATTCTACAACTTTTGCAACCTCTTGATTTCTTATATTCTTAGTTGCAAATGGATGCTAGAGGCAAAAAGAAAAACTCTCGTGCTCCTTCCTCATCTAGATCTTCAACTATCACAAGGCGCCACCTTCGGTCACCCGAAGATGATCCCTCCTATGTAAGGGATTTACGATTGCTCAATGTGATAGTTGAACGACCTGTGCATCTTGAACATATTGCTCCATTTGAAATCTTTCCTCTTCTCCAAGCTGTAGGATGGGATAACATTCTACATCGGGGTGGGCCGGCATACCGGTCTATTGCGCAAGTTATGTTTGCATGTATTTCTGAGTTTTCAACTGAGAATTGAAATTTTGTTATTGCAACTAGAGAAGGTCCATTTGAAGTAGACCGACACTTGATTTCTGGTCTAATGGACATACCTGTCAATGATGAAGGTATTCCTATTAGCTCTCTAGTTGATAAACCATCTGAATCAGAAAAATGTATGTTTACTAGAGCATTATGCAATATAGATGCGTAATAGAGTCAAAGAGGGAATGCACTTGCTTCAAAGTACTTGTTACCCAGATACAGGGTTCTTCATAAGATATTTATTTCAAATTTGTATCCATATTCTGGTAACAAAACCGAACTGACCTCTTTTAGGGTTTAGATTTTGCATTCCATCATCTCTGGTACAAATGTCTGTCTTTCTTCTTTTATCTGTCATTCCATCATTCAATTCCGTCTCCATCCTAGACACAGTGATATTCCTTTTGTATATCTTATGACTGTGTTAGCCACTCATATGTTATTAGTTATGCCTGTTGGGGAGGCTCTTATTCATCACCTTATTTTCAACAACTCAAATATAAACAAAATGAATTTGCGGTTGACTGCTGGCCAAGTGAATGTGGGTGGTGGTGGAGCTGAAGCAGTGAATGAAGAAGAAGGTGACGATTTACCTCCAGATGATATAAACATGGATGATATCTTTAATGAGATCGAATCAGATTTTGAGGCTGACCCTGACTATCAACCTTCTGATTTTATTGAGAGGTTACATACTCTTGAGGAACAGGTGGCTCAGATTTGTGTAACCTAAGATTCTCAATTTGCTTATATGCGCATATATATGAGGCGCATTAATAAGGGTTTACACCACATTGATGCTTCTATTCTTGCTCCTTCTGGATCTGATTAAGTGTTTTCTCATATGGCCTGTAATAACTCTTATGATACTTTGCTTTGTTTCAGTTTGTGGGACTGATTTTGGATGAACTTGGTTCATGTTGGTTACTTATATGTGAACATTATTTGCTTATATCTTGCCTAGTTTGATCCCTTATTCCTCTTTTGTTTATTTTCCTCTTCCATATCTTAGTTGCTTCTTTTGTCATATTGTGACAAAAAGGGGGAGAATATTTTATTATGCTTGCTTATGGATATGGATATGGATTGTGGGTAGTATACAACTCATGTACTACAAATTCAAGCTTCAAAAGATCTCAAGTACAAGCTCCATCATGTGTTAAGATCTCAAGGTTCATGAACTTCAAAGATCATCTATCATCTGAAGAAAAGAAGGTTTAATGTTCATATATCATGGTTAAGGTATGAAAGACCTTAGATTGACCTTAGGGTAGGTCATTTTGAATACATCATTCAAATTAAATCATTTTATAAGTGTTTGGACTGTTCTTCGACTAGTCCTGGACTCTGTTCGACTAGTCCTATCATTGGCTCAACCAGTACAAGAAATTCCAAGACCAGTCCTAAGATTGTTGTAAATTTTCAGAATTTTTTGTTAAGCCACGACCAGTCCTAGAGATTACTTGACTGGTCGTGTGAATAGTACACGACTCGTTCACGACCAGTCTTACAGCCACGACTCAAAGTTCAGCGATTAAATCTGGTTCTTCACAACCAGTCGTGGACAGGTCACGACCAGTCGTGGAGGTCACATGACGGGTCGTGCAAGGCCTACGACCAGTAGTGAAACGGTTTTATCCGATTGCGCTCAAAATTTCAAAATCCGTTGGTCTTACGACCAGTCGTAGTGTCCGTAGGACCAGTCGAAGGTGTGACTTCTGCACTTATAAATAGACGACGAATTTCAGAGTTTGGTATCCAATTGAAGTATAATCAAGACATCACTCTGAGAGATAAGTTTGTAAACTTCTTAAGCTATATTGTGCATATTCATCCAGGGTAACATCGATCATGGACTGTTGAAATTTCCAGAAAAAGGCGAAGAAGTAATGCTGATCGATCCGATCCATTCCCACCTAATCTGGACATTAACATGGCTATAGTGAACCTACAAAGATTGGATCGACCAAGGTAGATAGTTGATCTTGGTCCCGGTTATCACCACGATGCACTGCGATAACTGATAATGAGACGATACTAGTCCTATACAATAACCGCAAGTTTCATTGAACAATGGAGAGCAACGCAATGTGTCAGTCGAGTTCGCCACTATGTAGTTGATGTGTTAGAATGGCCCAAGACGTGGAAGCTACACCTTGGCCAATAAGGTAGGTTGAACATGCAACTCCAAAATTGATCAACATGAGAGACCTATTGACCATGGAAAGCCTTCCCTGTAACGCCCTATGTTTTCAGGACCCGAGTATATGACTCGTTTCCTAAAAACCCGAGTGTTAACCTTTAGAGAACCAAATTACACGTGTATTTTTTTTCTTCTTTTTCTGAGTGAGCAACTTAGTGAAAGATGGACAAATCAACATAAAGGAAAATTCACACTTACATTAAAATTTTACGAGCGATTGTCCATAATGACTTATACAAACCAATGTCCGAATACTTATAATTACAAAATGAGATAACATCACATGTGAAACAAAATACATTATAACAAATCTTGAGTTGTAAAATCACGCAACAACTCTTAGTAATACAATCGTGCATCCTTGACGATTGTACCCTGCTCTTCATCAATATAAACATGAATATCAACTAGGCTACCTATGCTACCTGTACGGTTATATATTCGATGAATGAGTAGCCAACTCAGTGTGAATTCTCCTCAAGATTACATACCGCCACATTAAGCAAGCAAAGTTATGAAAACATACAAGGCATACAAAACAATACATGATGAAGTCTTATTAAATGCATGGATGTATGAGTGCACATCAATTGGGGATGCTGGTCCAGTTGGCTTTTGGCAAAACCCATGTAATGTGGGTGGTCACCAACGAAAGTACATAGTACATGCGTAGTGCCAAACTCAATGAAGGTGGGTCGATAGTCAATGGTCTGCGAGCTAGTGAAACGATACTCCAACTAAATCCTATTAGGCATGTGCTACAGCATCCCGAATTAGCCACCTATCATCTCCTAAATGCTATGAATGTATGATTAACCCATCCGTAATTATTCCATTTACAACTAGCCAGTTTAATAAGCTCAATGGTCACTATGGGGGGTTCATCACCCAACGTAGGCCGACAGCTCAGGCATAGTGTCCCATACCACCATCCCTGGCTCATGAGGCTACCACCATAGGAGGTTTAATGGAACCTATCAGCCAGTGGCTAATCATATTTAGTATATGGGGCTTGCCATCGCATGGTTGCACAAAATAAAATGTTGAACCTTTATAGGGAAAGTGCCAAAACAAAGCCACATATGGAAAATATAAAAAACTATGCGATAAAAGACCATCCTTAAAAATTACTTAGACGTAACAACCCCGAAATGGCAGGCCCACATCAATATTCAATTTAAACTACCATTCAATAACCACTAAGTCTAAGGTCCATTACAATCACAATCAATCGAGTTACATCCCAAGTATGGGTGTACATTTATAAGTGGGGGTTTTCCACTGATGTACCAGTTTAAGTTCCATAAGCAATCCACAAGTAATCCACAAGCATGAGAAATTATGCAGGATAAATATTGAGCATGTAATCTAGTAATTCAATTCCCACAATTAACACATGTGATTATAAAACGAAGATATAAATTATCAATCAAAATAAAAATAAAAACTATCACTTAAGCTAATGTGAAAATGGAAAGCTCAAGGGGAAGAAATCATCACCTAATGAACCGCATCGCCTTTTAGTGTTGCTAAGTGCTTACGCCCTTAGAACCGAGTCCTACCATGAATTATAAATTTTGTGTGGTTAGATCCAAGTTTTACACATAATTTTTAGTTAAGGTTCTAACCTAAGGTTTGGATCACTTAGGTGTAGGGTTTTACCCCTAATCTAATTTTAGGCTTTGTTTTAAAGTTAAAATCTAATTCATATAATTAATTTATAATAATATTAGAAGTGAAGTGATAATAAGTAATAATTGTCAGTTAATACTAACAACACTATCCTTATAATCCATAATCTATTAATGACAAAATAAGAATAACATTAATATTAATATTTAATGCTAACAATCAAGTAGTGGAATTAATAGCGTCTAATGATAATTTCCAACAATAGTAAATTAGTGATGATTTGATTTTGACAATTCAAATGTATGAAAGAATTGGAAGTTGACATACCTAAGTTGAACGAAGCAGGATCTCATTAAAACTGGCCCAGTTTGAATATGGAGTGGTGAGTGTAAGTGCTATGGTATCTAGCTCCTATGATTGTCAAATTTTGTGGTGCCAAAACTTCTTGGAATCTGTGTCTTGTGTAGTGCTTCTACAAATTCAAGACAGTACATCTCGTGTACAAGGACAAAAGTCTTTACTTCAAGATCTTCAAAAGCAAGACTTCATGATTCAAGAACATCATTTAGTGTTTCAAGCTTCATAGTTCATGTTATCAAGAACTTTGTCCAAGTTAAAGCGAAGTTTCTTAAATGTTGAACCTCAAGCTCAAGCTTCAATATATCACAAAGTCAAGCTTCAGAAGTCTCGATTTCAAGCTTCTACTTATGATAAGATCTCAAGCTTCATGAACTTCAAAGATTAATTATCAACTGAAGGAAAAGAAGACTCAATGTTCATATATCACTAATAAGGTTTGGATGACCTTAGATTGACCTTAGGGTAGGTCATTTTGAATACACAATTCAAATGGTTCATTTTATAAGTGCTTAGTCTGTTTTTAGACTAATCCTAGGCTATGTTCGACTAGTCCTAGCACTGGCTCAACCAGTCCAAGAATTCCTCGACCAGTCCTAAGTATGTTACTGATTTTCGAGAATTTTTGTTAAAGCTTCGACCAGTCCTGGAGACTGCCGACCGGTAGTGTGAACAGTGCTCGACTCGTGTTCGACCAGTCATACAGGCTCGACTCAAAGTCTAACAACTAAATTGGGTTCCACACGACCAGTCGTGGACAAGACTCGACCGGTTGAGCAGGTCCTTCAACTAGTCATGGAACGGTCTTATCTTATCGCACTCAAAATTTCAAAAATCCGTTGGTCCTACGACCAGTCGTGGAGACCTCAGGACCAGTCGAAGGTGCAATTTCTGCACTTATAAATAGAACACGAATTTCAGAGTTTCATATCTAATTCAAGCTAAATCAATATGTCACTCTGAGAGATAAGTTAGTCATCTTTTTAAGCTATATTGTGCTTATTTAATATTCTCTTTAATTAGTTTTCTTTGTATTTGATTTTGAATTTCGCATTCCAATTTTATTTGAAAGAGGGATTGTTGTATTTCCATTTCTTGGAATCAAAATCAAATCGAGCTAGCCCAACGTGGTTTAATCTAAAATCAATTTAGAACCTAGAACTATATCACAAGTGAGTGTGAACATTGAACTTCTACTCCGATTTGGTTCTTCTGGGCTGCATCAAAAAGAGAATCCAGGTATTTTACATTGTTGTAAATTCTATTTTTGGTTTTGTTGAGATTGTGTCAGAAAAATCTCTCTATTTTGGTTAGTTTGAGGTGATCTAGAAAACTCAGAGGGTGGAGTTTTTTTAATTGTGTAATCCCACTTGAAAGACACAATTGTGAGGGTTTTAGGTGAACGTTGAAAAATCTATTTTCTTAGTGAACGCTAATATCCACTGTATGAGGATATTAGGAGTGGAGTAGTTGTGTGGCTGTTGTTTAACAGTTGGTGTACACACAAATGAACCACTATAATTTCTGGTCTTGTGGTTGATTGCGTATTTTATTTTGTGGATGTTGAAATTTCCCTTTTTGTATTTGTGGAGAATATTGTAATTTCTTTTATGCAAGTGTGGGAATGTTGTAATAGCTTAGATTTCTTTCCTTTCTATTTATTTCTTTATTCTTTTGTATCAGTTTGAGTTTTTGATACACAGACCGTTCTAGTAAGGTTGTCCTGCCATAAACCCTTGGTTTTTGGTGTAAGGTTGTCCTTAGAACATCATCTATATCAACTTCTCAATACTTGTACATTTGAGGTTGTCTTTAATTTCAGCATTGTGGGATTGTTTATTGCTATCAGTATTTAATTCACTTAAATTCCGTTGTTATTTTTTAATTTGGCATAGTCCTATTCACCCCCCCCCCTCTCTAGGACTTAATTGCTCGGCCTTTTCAAGTGGTATCAAAGCCTAATAGCTTATTTAATTATTATTTCATTTGGATTAAATTCCTGTGCTAATCGATTTGAGCTATTTGAGATGTCAAATTTTGATAGCCTCTCGGTCACTAGGCCTCCACCATTTGATGGCTCCAATTATGCCTACTGGAAAGCCAGGATGAGAATTTTCTTAAAATCCATGGATGAGAGCGTGTGGCAAGCCACAGTGACTGATTGGACCCCTCCTACCACTGAAGTAACTGGTATCAATGGATCCAAAACTATGAGAATTACACCTTATTTCCCTTGGACCACTCTTAAGAAAAGTAAGAGTAGTGCCAATGCAAAAGCACTAAATGCAATCACTTGCGCACTATCACCGTATGAATTCAAAAGAATTATATCTTGTGATACTGCAAAGCAAGCTTGGGATATTTTAGAAATGACACACGAGGGAACAACAATTGTCAAAAAATCTAAAATCCAAATCCTCACAACCAAATTTGAGGAAATACGTATGGAAGAAAGTGAAACTTTCATGGACTTTTATACTAGATTGAATGACATTGCCAACTCTATGTGGGGTCTCAGTGATAAAATCTCATAAAGTAAAGTGTGTGCAAAGATACTACGTTCACTACCTAAACGGTTTAATTCAAAGGTGACTGCGATCCAGAAACTTTGCGATACAGATAAAATGAGGGTAGAAGAATTAGTTGGCTCATTACAGACTTATGAGTTAACTTTTAAAGCCCCTAAAGGTAAATCAATCGCCCTTAAATCTTCTAAATATTTTTCTCAAGAAAATAGTAGTAATTCTGATTTAGAAAATTCTGACGATGATATGGCCCTTTTAGCTAAAAAGTTTTATAAGATTTTCAAAAGTAAAAAGAGGGTTGATTTTCAAAAATCTAATGATAAGAAAGGATCTAAATCTAAAACTTGGAAATCTTTAAAAAATAGTCAATGTTACAACTGCCATGAATATAGGCATTTAGCAAACAAATGTCTTAAAAAGGACAAACCTAAAAGGAAAGGAATGTTGGCTACTTGGGATGAATCTTCCTGCTCTGAAGCCTCTTCTGAGTCAGAAGATTCTGAAACCGAGTTGGGTAATGAAGTCAAAGCCCTTATGACTCTAGCCAAGTTCACTTTTTCAGATAATGATGATTCAACTAGTGAAGAAAATCTGAATAGTGATAATGAAAATGAAGAAGATCTTCAAGATGCTTACAATGCCCTATACAAGGAAAGTTGTAAAATTGCTGTTAAACTAAAACTTCAGAAAGAAAAGTTTTCGAAACTTAAAAAAAATTTGATACTCTTATTTTAGAAAAATCCCACATTTTAGATTGTTTTGAAAAATTAAAGTGCGATTTAGATTTCAAAACATCCCTTATTGAAAATTTAAAATCTGAAAATGATAAACTAAAACATGATGTCTCTTCACTTTTGAGTTTAAAAGACACTTGGAGGTATGCCTAAGGTGATCCTAAGTTAGAAAAACTTTTATCCGGATCCAGAAAATGTGGCGATTGATCTGGATTGGGCAATGACAAAAGTATTCCTCCTAAACATAAGAATACACCTCCTAAGTTTATGAAAGGAGAGTCTTCAAACTCAAAAGGAAAAAATCAAAATTATCCTAAAAATGCTAAAACTTTTCAATCCTTAAAACCTAAAAGCAACCATATCAACTATAAAAATCAGAATCATAATCCTTTAGTTGAGAAAATTGTTGATTTACTTAAGGAGCTCTTGAAATCTAACTCAATGGGTCAGTCTTATAACAACTACAATCATAAGAAGACCAACTACACTCCTAAACCCAAGACTATAATGAAATGAGTTCTTAAAGTTACTTGCTTGGTTGCCCACACTGCTTGCAAAGCTACAAGCTATTCAAAGTGGTACCTAGATAATGGATGCTCCAGACACATGACTGGTGACAAAGGCCTGTTCACCAATTTTAAAGACATGACTGATGGTTCAGTCATTTTCGCTGATGGTAGCAACTGCAGGATTGTTGGCCAAGGTACGGTTCAACTCTTTAACCTCCCTTTATTTGAGAATGTTTTATTTGTCGAAGGATTAAAACACAACTTATTAAGCATCTCTCAAATATGCGATAATAATCACAGTGTAAAATTTACTAACCTAGGGTGCAAAATCTTAAATAAAAATGGTTCAGTAATATTAACTGGTCGTAGAAATTTTGAAAACTGCTACATTGTAAGTGATTCTAGCTCATCTAATCTATCGTGCTACATGGTCCATACCGATGAAACCGAGTTATGGCATAAACGCCTTGGGTATATACATTATCGCAACTTATATAGATTGAGCAAAAGAGAGTTATTAAGAGGCTTACCCAAAATATAAAAAATTGATAAAATATTTGGCGAATGCCATATTGGCAAACAAATTAGGAGTTCTCGCAAAAAGGTGGACTTCAATGCCACATCTAAACCGCTCGAACTTCTCCATATGGATCTTGTTGGACCAACTAGAACGGAGAGTCGAGGTGGCAAGAAATACATACTGGTAATTGTTGATGACTTTACTAGATATACTTGGGTAGTCTTCTTAAGAGACAAATCAGAAACTCTTGATGAAGTAAAAAGGATCCTTAGACGTATCCAAACGGAAAAAGGTTCTCAAGTCTGTAAGATCTGTAGCGATCATGGATCAGAATTTGAGAATAGCGGTTTTGAGAAGTTTTGCAGTGATCAGAGAATATCACATGAATTCTTTGCGCCCAAAATACCACAACAAAATGGTATAGTAGAAAGAAAAAATAGAGTGCTTCAAGAAATGACAAATGTAATGTTAAATAGTATGAAGCTCCTTAAAAATCTTTAGGCCGAAGCTGTAAATACTGCGTATTATATAATTAACCGTGTTTACACTAGAAAATCAAATAGTAAAATGGCTTATGAAATGTGGTTTGATAAGAAGCCTACTGTCAAATACTTTCGAGTTTTTGGCAGCAAGTGCTACATTTTACGTGACCGTGAAAATCTGGGTAAGTTTGACACCAAAAGTGATGAAGGGGTGTTCTTAGGGTATGCTCTGAATAGTCGAGCATATCATGTTCTTAATAAAAAGGACTGGTGTAATTCAAGAGTCTATTAATGTGGTTATTGATGATCACTTGAATACACCTGTCTCAAGTTTAGAAAATAATGAAGTCCTTTTAATTGATAAACCAGATACTTCATCAAGTCAAAATAACTCTAAACTGAGGACTGTTAAAGATCATCCAACTAATCAGATTCTTGAAAACCCTCTCACTGGTGTGCACACTTGTAGACAACTAGAAGATATGTGTAATTAAGTGTGCTTTACATCTCAGATAGAACCGGCTAACGTAAAAGAAGCTCTTACTGACGAAAACTGGATAGTTGCAATACAAGAAGAGCTCAATCAATTTGTTAGAAATGATGTTTGGTACTTAGTTCCTAGACCTAAAGATAAACATATAATTGGAACTAAATGGATTTTCAAAAATAAGTCTGATGAACTTAGTAATATAATTAAAAACAAGGCTAGACTAGTTGTACAAGTGTACACTCAAATTGAAGACATCGATTATGATGAAACTTTTGCCCCAGTAGCTCGTCTTGAATCAATCAGACTGTTTATATCCATTGCATATTTTTGAAAGTTCAAAATTTATCAAATGGATGTAAAGAGTGCTTTTTTAAATGGCAATTTGCATGAAGAAGTATACGTTGAACAACCAATGAGTTTTGAAGACCCTAAGAATACTGATCATGTCTATCGCTTAAAAAAGGCTCTCTACGGTTTGAAACAAGCTCCCAGGGCATGGTATGAAAAATTGACTAAGTTTTTACTAAGTCAAAACTTTATAATGGGAAGTGTTGATAAGGCTTTGTTTGTAAAGAAACATAATGATCACATTTTAATAGTGCAAATTTATGTTGATGATATTATTTATGGATCTACCTGTGCTAACATGACTATTGAGTTTGTAGATCTTATGAAATCTAAGTTCGAAATGAGCATGGTGGGAGAATTGAATTATTTTTTAGGGTTGCAAGTTAAATAGCTACCTGATGGGTTCTTCATTTCTCCAACTAAAGACGCTTTGAACTTAGTTAAAAAGTTCGGTTTTGAGAATGGGAAAAATTTTGATACTCCTATGAGTACTACTTTGAAACTCTCAAAGGATTCTTCAGGTAAGGGTGTGGATCCTAAACTATATCGCAATATGATTGGAAGTTTGCTTTATTTAACTGCAAGTAGACCTGATATTGCATTTAGCGTAGGTATTTGCGCTAGATATCAATCTGACCCTAAAGAGTCACATTTAACTGCTGTTAACCGCATTTTGCGATATGTCATAAGTACTGCTAATCTGGGTCTTTGATATCCACATGATAATAGTGTTCAATTAGCTGGTTACACTAATGTTGAATGGGCTGGTAACATTGATAATAAGAAATCAACCAGTGGTGGTTGTTTCTATGTTGGGAACTGTTTAGTTTCTTGGCAGAGTAAGAAACAAAGTTCCGTATCGCTCTCGACTGCTGAGGCTGAATACATTGCAGCAGGTAATGTTGTACGCAACTTGTTTGGATGAAAAGAATGTTAAACGATTACGGAATTGCACAGGATTCTATGATTTTATACTGTGATAATTCCAGTGCAATTAATATTTCTAAAAATCCAATCCAGCATTCACTGACCAAGCACATTGACATTAGATATCACTACATTCGTGAATTAGTAGAAGAAAAGACAATTTCTTTAAAATATATTCCGATTGAGTCTCAACTTGCTGACATATTCACAAAACCGCTCGATAAAAGCAGGTTCTCTAAATTGAAATTTGATCTTGGTATGTGCAATTTGAATTGATTATATATGCATTTCTATATCATATTGTACATATTTGTTATTTTAAATGTTTAGAATTTCAAATTTTATGAAAAACGCATATTTTGGGTTGTGCACGACCGGTCGAGCATGTACTCGACTAGTCATGTAGCGCGGGTTGGTGCTTTATTTGGGGGAAAAATCCATTTTTCTTCATATTGGATTTCTTCTCCAACAAGTCCTAGGTCGACCGGTCGAACCCATCTCCTAGTTCTTCAAGATTAGTGCTTTATTTTCATATTCCTTGTAGATTCAAGTTCTTATCACTCCTTTTTCATCATTGGTGTGATTTATTTCTTGTTTCATAGTAGTTTTTGGAGTTTTCATCTCCAAGATCTGATTTTATGAAAACCCAATTTACTTCTTTTGCAACTACTTAGTTCCCTGATTTCTTAGTTGCAAATGGAAGGTAGAGCTAAAAAGAAAACTTCCCATGGTCCTTCATCCTCTAGATCAACACCTATCATAAGGCGCCACCTTTGGTCACTCGAAGATGATCCCTCTTATGTGCGGAATATTAGGTTGCACAATGTTATAGTTGAATGACCTGTTCATGTTGAACATATTGCTCCATTTGATATCCTTCCTCTCCTCCAATCTGTAGGTTGGGATAACATTCTACATTGGGGTGGACCGACATACTGGTCCATTGTGCAAGCTATGTATGCATGTATTTCTGATTTTTCAACTGAAATTTGACATTTATTATTGACACTAGAGAAGGTCCAGTTGAAGTAGACTGACATCTGATCTCGGGTCTAAAGAACATACCTGTCAACGATGAAGGTATTCCCATTAGCACTCTAGTAGATAAACCTTCTGAATTTGAAAAGCGTATGCTTACTAGAGATTTGTGCAATATAGATGCTGAATGGAATCCTAATGGAAATGTGCTTGTCTCAAAGTATTTGTTACCCGGATATAGAGTCCTTCACAGGATTTTTATTTCAAATGTTTATCTACATTCTAGTAACAAACCAAACTCACCACTTTCATAGTTCGGATTCTTCATTCCATTGTTTTTAAAACCAGGGTATGTCTTCCTTTTTTAATCTGTCACTGTATCATACAATTCCATCTCCATCTAGGACACAGTGACATTCCTTTCGCGTATCTTATGTCTATGTTGGCCTCTCATATTTTACTGCCTATGCCTGTTGGAGAAGCTCCCATTCAACACCTAATCTTCAACAACTCCAATATAAACAAAATGAATCTGAGATTGGCCCTAGGCCAAGTCAATGTGGGTGTTGGTGGAGCTGATACAGTGAATGAAGAGGAAGGTGATTTACCTTCAGATAACATTAACATGGATGATATTTTTGATGAGATCGAATCCGACTCGGCAGATGATCTTGATTATCAGCTGTCTGACTTTGATGCGCTTTTGCGCTCATTAGAGGAAAAGGTACAGAACATGAATTGTCCCATGATTTGCAGTTCAATTATATGCGCAAGTATCTTAGGCGCCTGAACAAGGGACTTCATCAGATTGATCCTTCCATACCTGCTCCTTCGTCGGGTTCTGATTAGTTTTTACTTGTCTTGGTCTGTAATAACTTTAATTATATTTGGCTTTCTGTTGAACTCAGTTGCACTTGGTTGAACTTTGTTTCATTTAGTTGAACTTGGTTGATCATGCTTGAACAATATATGCTTATGAATTTTATAATATTGACTTTCTTGTTCATTTATTCCTCATTACTCTTCTTATTCTTCCTTCTTTATCTACTTCATGTCCCATTTATTGGTTCCTTCCTTTGTCTTCTTGTGACAAAAAAGGGGAGAATTTTATCATACTGCTTGTGTGAATTGGCATGTGGTGGATTGTGGATAATTGTGTGATGGATTGTGGATATGTAGCCATCATCCTTTATGTGAAAGGGGGAGTAAGTAAGGGGGAGTATTGTTGGAGTTAGAATTTGTGCATGTTTCTTTATCTTGACATATTGATAACTGGTGCATGATTCTTCAACCAGGTTGTAACTGATTTATATTGATAACTGGTGCATGATTCTTTGTGCGTATAATACTTATAATGCTTATGTTATTATAAAGTGTGTTTTGTCACAAATTTGACAAAGGAGGAGATTGTAAGTGCTATGCTATCTAGCTCCTATGATTGTCAAATTTTGTGGTGCCAAAACTTCTTGGAATCTGTGCCTTGTGTAGCGCTTCTACAAATTTAAGACAGTGCATCTCATGTACAAGGACAAAAGTCTTTACTTCAAGATCTTCAAAAGCAAGACTTCATGATTCAAGAACATCGCTCAGTGTTTCAAGCTTCATAGTTCAAGTTATCAAGAACTTCGTCCAAGTTAAAACAAAGTTTCTTAAATGTTGAACCTCAAGCTCAAGCTTCAATATATCACAAAGTCAAGCTTCAGAAGTCTCGAGTTCAAGCTTCTACTTATGACAAGATCTCAAGCTTCATGAACTTCAAAGATCAATTATCAACTGAAGGAAAAGAAGACTCAATATTCATATATCACTAACAAGGTTTGGATGACCCTAGATTGATCTTAAGGTAGGTCATTTTGAATACACAATTCAAATGGTTCATTTTATAAGTGTTTAGTCTATTTTTAAACTAGTCGTAGGCTATGTTCAACTAGTCTTAGCATTGTCTTAACTAGTCCAAGAATTCCTCAACCAGTCCTAAGTTTGTTATTGATTTTCGAAAATTTTTGTTAAAGCTTCGACCAGTCTTGGAGACTGCTCGACCGGTCGTGTGAACAGTGCTCGACTCATGTTCGACCAGTCCAATAGGCTCGACTCAAAGTCTAGTAACTAAATTGGTTCCGCACGACCAGTCGTGGATAGGACTCGACCGGTCGTGGAGGCCACTCGACCGGTCGAGCAGGTCCTTCGACCAGTCGTGGAACGGTCTTATCTTATCGCGCTCAAAATCTCAAAAATCTGTTGGTCCTACAACCAGTCGTGGAGACCTCAAGACCAGTCGAAGGTACAATTTCTACACTTATAAGTAGAACACGAATTTCAGAGTTTCATATCTAATTCAAGCTCAATCAATACGTCACTCTGAGAGATAAGTTAGTAATCTTTTTAAGCTATATTGTGCTTATTTAATATTCTCTTTAATTAGCTTTCTTTGTATTTGATTTTGAATTCTGCATTCTAATTTTATTTGAAAGAGGGATTGTTGTATTCCCATTTCTTGGAATCAAAATCAAATCGAGCTAGCCCAACTTGGTTTAATCTAAAATCAATTTAGAACCTAGAACCATATCACAAGTGAGTGTGAACATTGAACTTCTACGTTGAACTTCTATTTCGATTTGGTTCTTCTAGGCTGCATCAAAAAGAGAATATCTAGGTATTTTACATTATTGTAAATTCTATTTTTGGTTTCATTGAGATTGTGCCAGAAAAATCTCTCTATTTTGGTTTGTCTGAGGTGATCCAGAAAACTCAGAGTGTGGGATTTTTTGAATTATGTAAGCCCACTTGAAAGACACAATTGTGAGGGTTTTAGGTGAACCTTGAAAAACCTATTTTCATAGTGAACGTTAATATTCACTGTGTGAAGATGTTAAGAGTAGAGTAGTTGTGTGGTTGTTGTTTAACAGTTGGTGTACACACAAATGAACCACTATAATTTCTGGTCTTGTGGTTGATTGCTTATTTTATTTTGTGGATGTTGAAATTTCTCTTTTTGCATTTGTGAAGAATATTGTAATTTCTTTTATGCAAGTGTGGGAATGTTGTAATAGCTTAGATTTCTTTCCTTGCTATTTATTTCTTTATTCCTCTGTATCGGTTTGAGTTTTTTATACACAGAACGTTCTAGTAAGGTTGTCCTGCCATAAACCCTTGGTTTTTGGTGTAAGGTTGTCCTTAGAACAACATCTGTATTAACCTCTCAATACTCGTACATTTGAGGTTGTCTTTAATTTTAGCATTGTGGGATTGTTTATTTCTATCAGTATTTAATTCACTTAAATTCCACTGTTATTTTTTAATTTGGCATAGTCCTATTCACCCCTCCCCCCTCTAGGAGTTAATAGCTCGGCCTTTTCAGTGAGGACTGAGTTTGTCACGCCCCAAACTCAGAAATCGGGCTCACAAAATTCCCGATCACCGAATCCGACGCCGACAGCCTCCGTAGAACCCCATTCTCGGCTCCCAGTGCCCATACGCTAGGTTCCGATCCTGGGATGCTACAAGGAGGATTTTCAACATGAGTTTAATTCGTCATAAGCATAACCAAAGGTATAACCCACAAACAACAACCAAAAACTCCATCACATTTTCACTATGATAAAAAACTTTACAAGTACAATGAGTATAAAGGGAAATACAATGATGATAGACAAAAAGCTCCAAAATGATCTACTCTGCGCTCCTGCCTCAGCGCTGCTGCGTCCTGACGTCACCTGCACGCAACGGTCGTGCATAAGCTTATAGAAAGCTTAAAGGGTGGTGAAAGTGTGTGCGCAAGGTAGTAATGCAGATATGCAGTATCAGAGTAATGCTGAACATGCTGATGAATCCATGAATACCACTAGCCATACCAAGGCTATGCAATGCAAGGCATGAATGATGTCGGCCATACCAAGGCCATGCGATGCGAGATGCAACTCAAGCATACAAATCATCATCTATATCCACATATCAGTACAACTCAAATCTGGGATATCACCGGAGTCTAGTACACTCTAAACCAGATTGCCGCCCCATCACGCACAATAAGGTAAGTGGAAGAGACCTCACTACCCACCTGCCAATATCGGGCTCGGTTCGTCGATTGCGAACCCATTCCTCGAGCTGGTCAAACTCAGCCTAGCATTGCCCCCTCCTCTCGGGCGGATAAGGCCGCACCCCCTTCCAACCGACCACAACACAGTAGAAATCGCAGCCGTCTAGTAATAGGCACTCGGCGCTCCTGCACCCACTCGGTCTAGACGTTGGAGCAACCTCTTGGTACTATAAGGGTTTAGGGACTTTCACCTAGGGATATCTATAGCACCCCATGTAGAACAAGATTTCCAGTATCTAATCCTGCCAACCACGATACGCCTATGGAGGCTACGACCCTAATGTTGCTAGGGCGTACAGTAACCATATCACTCAATGTGAAATGCATGAATCATACTATCTAGTCATGCGGCAATCCTGCGCGTATCGTGCTCTCATGTGGGGCAACACCGCCTAACCGGGAGCCCCTAAACAACCTGCCCGAAGGCATATGCTATGATCAGTCACTTCTCATATCAATCATATATATGATGCGTATGATCATGAATCATGGAACTATACTAAACATGTTATACGATGATGGATGATGTTCATAACGAAGATAGGCCTACACGGCCTACAAGTATGGGCCTAACAATGGGCCCTAGGGAGAATTATAATGCGGACATCTAACCAACATTATTCGCACAATGTGGACGTCAAACCAACATTGCTCCCAAGGCACGACTGTCATAACATCATTACACAAACCATGGTAGGGTTACACATTGTAATGGACTTGTGTACATCCTATTGGGCCTCGACCCGTGGGCCTTAGGTGCAACAAATGGGCCACATAGCATGGGCCTTATGTATATCAGGTGGGTCTCAACGGATGGGCCACAAATAAACCAAGATGGGCCTAATCATATATGGGCCGATCAAAGGGGTCAAAACAAATGGGCCGATTCACTGTATCACTATGGGCCTTAGAAGTCTTGAACGGTGGATATCACTATCTACTATTTAAATGGTGGGGCCCACCTAAACTTTAGATCTGTCATCATTCTTTTTCCCGTGTCGTACAGTAATCTCACAAATAGTTGAACGGCATGGATACAACACATGCATCATGGTGGGCCCCGCCGTTCAAATATTGAACGATGTTGCTAAAGCACATACATCATTGGGACGTACGCCACATGGATGAACCACATGCATCTGGAGTGAGTCCCACCGTCAATTAAAACTGCATGGATGGACAAGCACATCACGTGGGACCTACACAACTTAACAATGAGAACAGAGAGAGAAAGAGAGAGAGGAATATAGCTACTGTGGAGGTGGGTTCCACGTAGGGCCACCACAGGGTAACATATAAAATATATATTATAATCTATGTATAATATACCTTAATCCAGGCCTTCTAAAGACTTGAACTTTCACCTAACATCAAGGAGGGCCCCACACATGGGATGGGTCCCACCGTACAGGGACGGTGGAGATCACACACGTGGCACGGTGTGGCCCACTCCAAGGGATGGACGGCGTGCAAACACATACATTAAGTGGGACCTGTAGCTCCCTGACGTTGAAGGAGAGATAGAGAGAGAGAGAGATAGAGAGAGCGTCAACGAGAGAGTGATAGAGAGTTAGAGAGAGATAGAGAGAACGTGAGAGAGAGAGAGCTAGAGAGAGAGATAGAGAGAGCGTCAGAGAGAGAGTGAGAGAGAGCTAGAGAGAGATAGAGAGAACGTGAGAGAGAGCTAGAGAGAGAGATAGAGAGAGAGGTGTAGAGAGAGAGGTGCCACGTGCCCCTCTCCTTTTCCTTTTTCTTTCTTTCTTTTTCTTTCTGACAACGCAACAGAGGTGGGTCCCACGTAGGGCCCACCATATATATTGTATATGGGAAAGGTACAACGCTCGAGCTGATTTTAACGTCCATGAGGTCGATCGGTGTGGGCCTCACCATTGATGTTTGCCAACATCAAGTCCACTAGCCAGATGCACCATTCTAGCGTGGGCCTAGGTCTCAAAATTCCAGTCAGGCTGTGACTTGTGTGGGCCACACCAAGTATAACAATTGAGAGGGATACCCTCCATTAAAAACATTCATAATCATTTATTTGGGCCCACCGAGATGGGGTCCACCAATCCAGCCCACCCATTGTGGGTGTCCCGCTTGAATGAAGGGTCCGACCAAGTTTCAGCCGCACCCAAAGGTCAGGTGGGCCCCACATTAGTGGTCACATCACTGTTAGCCACCCCACAGGGATGGTACCAAGACCTCAGTGTAAAACGAGGTGTCTCCACTCCGCTGCCGGTTGAGATATGGATTTGGGTATCCAACGAGGGCCCGCACAAGGTGGGTCCCACCGTCTAATGACGGTGGACACCACACGTGATAATGTGGCCCACGAAAATGGATGGACGATGTGGATGGATCCCCTGACCCCCACCGTCAGTTCACACACACCGTCAGTGCACACCCACTGTTAGTGCACACTCCATGTTAGTACACCTCCCTTTATCAGTTCACACTTCACTGTTTAGCCACCACCACTGATGTATCCGCCTGGACAGGCGGTGTGGATGAACACCCCATCAAGGTGGGTCCCACACGGCCCACCTGTTTCGGATCTAGGCTAATATTTGTGTTTTCCCTATCATTCGGGTGGCCTACCATTTGGATGGCCCATACCAAAAACAAGGAAAAGGTATGGTGGCCCACTATTTGGATGGTATGGCTGAGATACATACATCAAGTGGGCCACAAATCATCATACACAAACGAAAATGGAGAGAGAGAGAGGGAAAAATCGGTGAGGATGGAGGGACCCCGCCACTATGGGCCCCTCATACAAATATACATTAAGGTGGGTCCCACATATATGGACCCTTAATCAAATAAAATAAACGAAAAACAAAGATCTAAGATCACCCACCGCTTCCTTCTTGCAGCAAAGGCTTCCTTAGCTCCTTAACTTTGATTCCATTGGGGGAGATGAGGTTTGGATGGTTGAGATGGAAGATGAGAGGGTGGGAAAGGTGGGCCACACTTGTAGCTCTCTTGGAAGAAATGGGAGAGGCTTGGACGTGGGATGTGTTTTGGGTTGCTTGGAATTGTAGTTTGAAAATGAGAGAGAGAGGTTTGTAAAAAGGGAGAGAGATGGGTGATGTTTGATGTGGTGGTGATGGGTGTAAGAGCCACTTTTTGACTTTTGTGGCAAATTATGTAAGAAAAGCATGGGTGGTGTAAGAACTTTTGACTTTGGGGCTTGCTTGGGGAAGGGTGAGAAGTGATGAATTGATGAGATTGATTGATGGGTGATTGATGTGACATCTCGTTGAGATTCTCTTGGGTTTCGCAATGCGCGACGTTTTCCTCGCACCAAATGTTGGCCCACATCTCCTGACCAGGGTATCGCCTCGGCGCGCGAGTCACGGCATCGGAACCGCAGAGACGGCGTGGTCGCAATGGTACAAGTCTCGGGTTGAGTCGAATCATATTAACAACGTGTGAATCAAGGTCGCGCGCAATGCCGGTTAAGGGTCGAAGGTTGCCGGAATTTGACTGGAAAGACCGCGGGAACCTACGGAACGGTACAGTCTAGGATACGGGGCTTACAGAGTTGACTCAACACAACTATCAACCTTCCTCTCTCTCATTCGCTTCCTTCTTGATTCCCTTAATACAACCACAAACAACAACTAGCTGGACCATACCGACTCACAGAGTTAATGAGTCAAGGCCCAGTTGACTCGGTAGTGAGTCGAGCTGGTGCGAGAGCCCTTTCACCCGATGCCAGTGCAACACCACCCCTTTTGGGCGAGTAGGGACCTAGCGACGACTAGCCGGTCGCAGAGTCCGGTTGACTTGGGACCAGACAGACTCGTCTTAGCCCAACAATGGAGGATGATGGACTATCTCAGCCATTCGTCCCTCCATATTTTCCTTCGGAGGATACATCTAAATGAGGCTGAAACGGTGCAAGATCGTGCTGTTGGTTGCAACTGATGCTGCGATGAGTCGAGTCGGCTTGCTCAGTTCAGTCAGGGACTCGAGCTTGGTTGAACGGCAACGAGAGACAATGCTGGGTTCCGGAGCTCAACTCGGACAGCACCACCCAAGCCAACCTTCGTGGGAGGATGGTTGAGCCAACTCGGCAGACCTCACTTTCACGGTAGCGAGCCCTGACCCGACTTGATTGCACCAGCGATCTTAACTCGACAACAAGTGCGGCAGTTGCACTAACTCTCTCCCTTTCTCTCTTTATCCCTCCATCTTCCTCTCTCCTTTCTTTCTCTCTTTCAATCCTGGCCAGTAGTAGCTCCAATCTGACCAGAACTCGCCTCGACTCGAGGCAACCTGATCCGGTTTGAACGAGGAAGAAGACATGGGCGACAATGGTGGATTTCTTCCCTTTGCTTCTTTCTTCATTCCGACTGCATGGGATGGTTTGTATGAATGTTGTGGAGCTTGTAGATAAAATGTTTCAAAGATCCACATTTGTTTGGGTGGTGGGTTCGAAGGAAAGGAAGAAACGGTGGGTTTTTTTTCAAGTGCAAACTCAAAGTTAAGAGGGAAGAGCATTCAAATGGGATTTCTAGGGTTTCCTGCATCAAGGATGTTGGAGTGGATGGTTTGGATCTAGTTGGAGGAGTCTTTTGAGGTAGATGGATGGTTGGGATTGAGCCAACATAATAAGAGATATTTGCGGCTGCTCTTTCTCTCTCTCTTTCTTTGTATGAAACCCTAGCTTTGTAGGGCTAGGATTGAGTTAAGTGGATGGCTAGGATTGAGGAAGGAGTGCTCACGCGGATTGTTAAGCAAACAGTGAAAATAGTTTCCGTTTTCAGAAACTTTGTGATTGTAGGCTCTACTTGCATCAAGAATCGTGTGTCCACACGTACAGGAAAACCTACTATAACAGTTGGATTTTAGTCGAGCCCACTGCCTAGATCAGATGGACGGTTTAGATCGTCTAGATGGCTAGTGTAGGTGGGCCACTAATCAAAGAAACGGACGTTCGTTCTTCCGTCCGTTGGCAAAAGCAAGAGGAAGGGACGTTTCTTCCCATTTATGGAAATTCTCGGGTCATACCCGGTTTGACTTGAGGTGCAGTCCAGTGCATCACTGATGCATGTGAACTGTGCTTATGCACTACCCCAAAATGGGGCCCACATGATCGTATTAGGAGATCCACTCTGTCCGTTCGATTCTACTCGCCTTGATAGTGCATTTGTCTGGTGTTAAGGCAAATATGATGCTCAGGTGGGCCATACCAACCAATTTTGTCATATCTATTGCCCTTCAATGATCCTATGGTTGGATTGCTCCCAGTTCGAATATCAATGGCCAAAAGAGAACTAAGGTTTTGTTTGGATGATTAAGACACTTATTGGTTGACTATTATGTGGGCCATCCCTCACGAATGTCACAGTAACAATTCTCGTTCCTTTACTCAAATGATCTAATGGTTAGATCGACTAATATTTGACTATTAATGGTCCTAAGATCCTAACGGGTGTTTAGGTGTGATATGGGGATTGAATATGGACTAGAATAACCTGATAGCATTTTTGAATGATGGACCTTACAATGGTAATCCTGATGGTCGGTCAGATTTGTATATCGATGAAATTAAAATCCTAAGAATGTGTATTTCTAATGACGTGATCGCCCATCTTGAAGAATAACAGATGGATGGCTTCATCTGTGGGTAAAGGTTACTTCCAACAACCTTAAGGGTCATAAGGTTTGTTTAGATGAAGATCTATAGTTGGATTTGTTGTCCGATGATTTGATTGTGATGGCCAGGTGGCAGACCTTTACGTTAGATGTTGTAGATCCAATGAATGGTTGATTTGGCGATCTAAGGCCTACGATTGATAATATAGGGCTTGATCTGTCTAATAGGATAGGGTTAGACTTCTGTCGCCATTTGGATCCTAACAATGCAGTGGGGTTCCTAAAGATCAATGTCACTTTTAGGATGGGATAATTATTTTTTTCTTGAGAATCAATGGTCAGATGACTC
Source organism: Magnolia officinalis (assembly GCA_021015155.1). NCBI lineage: Eukaryota > Viridiplantae > Streptophyta > Magnoliopsida > Magnoliales > Magnoliaceae > Magnolia > Magnolia officinalis. Next base: position 34,035,509 of record JAJHSJ010000016.1, on the reverse strand, counting down.
GATATATGAATGAAGAATGTACTAAATGGCCTAGATTGATGAGTTGAGGACAACTAGATGATGATATGTAAGGTGAGTCACGCGCACGTGTGATTAATTTAGATTTTCAAGGTAACACCCGAATATTGAAAAGCACGTGGTGTTACATTCCCACCCCTTAACTTTCGACAGAGAGTTCTGAGTTAAAGGATGGTCAAGCCTCCACCGACTCAGAAAGGAGTCTAGAAAAGGGTCATGCATCCCAAATTCCCAGTCGCCCTTGAAGCAATGACTCGAACATAGAATCAACATTGGCAGTGGCATCAAGTGGCTATGAGAAGGCCTAGAATGCATCTCAGGCAGGAGTTGTGCATTCGTGACCATTCTGGAAAGTCCCTCAATAGGAGAAACAATTAATCGTAAACACGGTCAAAGTAATTCTGAAACCTATCATGCACGATCAGGTCATAAAAGATGGTACTCGACCTAATAGTACCGTAAAATTAATTAATATTAGCAATCGTGATGACTTATCCAATTATCTCAACAATGAGTGATTTTTAGGGGGTGATCTGCTGATTAAGGAACTAATAGTGATAACCGAAGTTTCACAAGTATCGTCGGCCATTTTCAAATAGGTAAAGGCAATTTTTATGGCCGATAAGAGTGTCGAACGTTTCGTCCAGTGTAGGTTCTTGACGCAGGGATGAACGTGATGAGGTCGATCACGGTCTTCCTAAACGGGATAACTACTCCAAATCCACTGAGCTTCTTTGGACTCCTCACAGAGACTTCTCAAATCCATAAGAAAAGCAAGGAAAATAGAAAATAAATTCTATAAAATTTATAATTTGATTGATGAATGAAATAAATGAATTGAAAACCATTTAAATAGGGATATTAAGCCATGGGAGAAGCTTCGAAATCAAACTACAACTAAAACTCCTAGAATTCGCGACTTACTATGTATAGATGGTCGTGATGTTTACTAGTGTGTATGGTTTTCAGCCAAAAATAATAACTGTTAGGCACGAAAAATTTGTAATTTCTCCCACCATGCAGAAGCACCAAATTTTAATTTAAATGCTACTAATTTCACCTTTTTTATGCTTTGGCATGTCCTTGAAATTAAAATATCATTCTACTTCGGCTAGCCAGTCGAGAAAATCTTCTATGTTTAATAAACTGTTAAAAGCAGGATTGGTCATAGGGCAAAGCCTTCATTAAGGTCCTCGTCGCTAGAGCTCGAATCATCTAGTGTAGCCCTGCGATTTACCACTGGTAGTGCTTTATGGAAATTGAGGTTGTGTCGTACAACAATTAGAAGCGGTGGAGCATCGCCTAGGGCTTGGGGTAGAAGTAACGCATTCGCAAGATGGTCGAGGGTTGCCTGCAGCCCTTACAGGGTCAACTGACTCTCCCGGTGGAAAGCCTTCATTCTTTTCGAGAGATAACGAATCCCTGGATCACTATTCACAAGATTTTGGTTCAGACCTTCGTTGTTTACCATCGGCTTGAGGGGAATCCTCGCTCTGATACCAATTAATGCAGGGATGAATGTGATCAGGTCGATCATCATCTTCCTCAGGAGGATAACTACTCCGAATCCACAAAGCTTCTTTGGACTCCTCACAGAGACGTCTCAAATCCATGAGGAAAAAGCAAGGAAAATAGAAAATAAATTCTATAAAATTCATAATTTGACTGATGAATGAAATAAACGAGTTCACAATGTTCACAACCCCAAGTGTAGGGTTGCGATGTAGCAATAATCTCAGTAAGACCGAGGTCGAATCCATAGAGACTGAACCTTGTACGTTGTAAGTGCTAATGTATATAGCCCCTTTTATTGTCAAATTTATGGTGCCAAAAACACTGTTATGAAGCTTGCATATGTGAAGATCAAAGCCCTACTCAAGATCAACTTTGTTGGACAAGCTCTGCTCACAAAACAAAGCGCTACTCAAGATCAACTTTGTTGGACAAGCTCTGCTCACAAGTCAAGACTCAAATAAGTGAGCTTGTTCGATTTAATTTAAAGACAAGGATAATGCAAGAAGGGTTCAAGTTCAATCTTAAGATCTCTAGAAGCTTTCAAGTTTGAGCTACATCAAGACTTCAAGCTTCATCACTTTCAAAGGTCACTCATCTTTTAAGTTTCAATGTCCTTACTTCATTATTGAGGTATGACTGACCTTAGGATGACCTTTAGAGTAGGCCACTTTGGATACATAATTCATATATTTTATATAAGTCAGTTTGGTCTGTTCTAAGACTAGTCCTGAACTTTGTTCGACTAGTCCTAACACTGCTTCGACCTGTCTAAAGATTTCCTAGGTCAGTCGTAAGTTTGTTGCAAAATTCAGAAATTTTTTGTTAGGCTTCGACTAGTCTTGGGGACTGTTCGACCAGTCGTAGGAACAGTGTCGACTGGTTCTTCGATCAGTCGTAGACCTTCGACTCAAATTACAGCAATGATTTGCACTTAGCTTCGACCAGTCGTGTGTGACCTTCAACCAGTCGAAGGGGACCTACGACCAGTCGAAGGTGCCCTACGATCAGCCGTGAAACCGTCTTATCCAATCGTGCCTGAATTTTCAAATATCTGTTGAATCTTCGACCAGTCGTAGCGACTTAAGACCAATCGAAGACGTGACTTATTCACACTATAAATAGAGCACGAATCTCGGAATAAAATAGACCATTCAAGCTAATTTAATTCAGCTTTCTGAGAGATAAATCTGTGCTCTGTTTAAGCTAAGTGTGCTTATTTAATATTCTATTTCTTTAGCTTTGTTAATTGATTTTGTTTCTTGCATTCCAATCTAATCTGTAAAGAGGAAGTTTTATTTTCCTTTTATTGGAATCAAAATCAATTTTAGCTAGCCCATTTGTTTTAATTTAAAATCTATTAGAACCTAGAACCATTATAAAGTGAGTATTGGACATTGAACTTTGACATTCAAATCTCTACTCCGACTTGGTTCTTCTAGGCTATTACAACAAAGAAGAAAAATAAGTATTTTACAATTTGTGTAATTTTCTTTATTTAGTTTTATTTAAGGTTAAGCCAGAAAAATCTCATTGTATTAGTTATCTGAGGAGAGCCAGGAAAACTCAGAAAAGAGGGTTTTTTGAATTGTGTAAGCCCTTTTAAAAAGACACAGGTTTTGGGAAAACCTGGGAAAACCTATTTGATAGTGAATGCTAATATCCCCTGTGTGAGGATATTAGGAGTGGAGTAGCATTTTGTGTGGCTGTTGTTGAACAGTTGTGTACACACAGGTGAACCACTATAACTCCTTGTGTTATGTGGAAGTGTGCTTTATTTTTCTATATTTGATTATTATTTTATGGAATGTATGTGGATGTGAATGTTGTAATCATTTTAATTTCAAGCTCAGTGGGGAATGTTGTAATAGTTTAGATTTAAATTGCTGTAATTTATTTCAAGCTATTCCTTTATTTGTTTGAGCTTTAGATTCTTTAAATTGTTCTAGTAAGGTTGCCCTGCCATTTTTATGATGTATGGTTGTCCCTAGAATAATCAATATTTAAAATTACATTTTATTCCTTTGATCAGCTTCAATTTTGTTTATTCTTAGAAAGTTTGAGTTCTTGATACAAAGACCTTTTTAGAAATCAGGTTGTCCTACCATAAACTTTGGTTTTTGGTGTAAGGTTGTCCTTAGAACAACTTTTGTATCAATCTCTCAATACTTATTTATTGAGGTTGTTATTCATTTCAGCATTGTGGATAAAATTACTTTATTTGGCTATCTCTTTATTTAAATTCCACTGTAATTATTTTAAATTTGGCATAGTCCTATTCACCCCCCCCCCTTTAGGACATAAAGCTTGACCTTTTCATACGAAATCTGAAAGTAACTAGATATAGAACTAGAAGAAGATGTAACCTAATCAAGAAAATTTAAGAGAATAATGGTGAAATATTAAACTAAAACTTCTAAAATTCAAAGGTGGGAAACTAGGGTTTCCAAGGATTCACTTGTAGAGATCAGGGAGATCTATGCTTGATTCAAGAACACAATTGGAATAAGAGTCCTATCTGCATCCAATTGGAAGATAATTCATTAAAATCCAAATCTAAACTTCCTTTGATCCAGTTTTCAATAGACGAGAGGTATGAGAATTAGAATTGATTCCATCACTAAACCATGCCCATGAGACAAAGCAAACAATAGAATTTAACCAATCTAAGAGAATTATGAACGTTAGGAAGGGTTCTGTCATCCAACCATGTCCATGAGACGATGGTGAACAACAGGGTTCCCAAGTTCACAATCCTTATAAGGAAAAGGACATACTCAAAGCTATCATAGATCTATTGTAATTTAAGTCACAACAAACCATTAAAAACTATTAATATTCCTTATAATCAAACTATAATCAAAGAGCTTTCATTAAACATAAATCAAAGGCATAGAAACAATCCCATCACACTACAAGCTTCACCTCTTAGCCCTAGCTCAGAGGTTTAACTCATCATAAACATGATGATCTAAAAACTCTTAAAAAGCATCAAAGGAAAGAAAAACTGTAAAGGAAGGAAGAAGGAGATGGTCGGCTACACGTCCATGCTCTCTCTCTCTCTCTCTCTCTCTCTCTCTCTCTTTCTCTCTCTTCCTCCACGTCTCCACATCTAGGTGATGCCCTCTCTCTCTCTCTCTTCTCTCTCTCTCTCTCTCTCTCTCTCTCTTCTCTTCTCCTTTTATAACCAAGGCTGTGTCGGTGGAGTGGAGTGCGCAAGGAGAGAAGTCGGTGGCTGGAGTCTTACGCAGTGCAATTTGCAGTATGTGCAACGAAACGACACTCGACCCACGTTTGACACGGATAGCCGATCCGTTTCGGCCATTAGATCCATTCGAGCTTCTTGGTGGTGGTTGGTCGCCCCATGGGAAGGATTTAGTCGACTAGGATCGTCGGTCTGATCCTAGCTAAGATCACAGAATGGCCCGGATCATCCAGCAGCGTGCGGACTGCTTATTGCATGCGAAAATTAGATTTTCTGTTATCAGTGGGGCCCATGATCGATGTCATCAGAGAAATCCACCCCGTCCACTAAATTCTCCTTGAAAACAGTCGGAGATGGACGTTTTTGCTCGGATTTGGTGCGGCCTACTATATCTTTGTTCTCGCCATCCATCTTGTGTTTGGATGAGAGATTGTGTGTGCACGTGCATGGATGCATGTGGACTCCATGGTTATGGTCGGCGCCCCCTGGTTGAATGGATGGTTCGAATCAGTCATTCGAGTGACTAAGGTGGGCCCTAGCATGCCCCAGCGGACGTCCCTTATGGACGCTATGTAAACGGTGAGAATTCGGTCGGCTTAAACGACCCTTGACCGAATTACTGGTCTGGTGTGCTGCCAGTGTACGTGTGTTGTGCACACGCACACCACTCAAAGTAGGGTCCACAGGGATGTTTTAATAAATCCACACCATCCATCCGTTCTTCTATCCAATTTAAGGGGTTGAGACCAAAATTGAAGCATATCTAGAGATCAGGTGGGCCCCAAATTGGTGATTTATGACTGATATTATCCATTGGACCACTTCCACAAAGAACCAACAGCTGAAATTTTACGTGTACGGTTACTTTATGATCCTTAGGACAGATATATAGTTTCGAGTCAAATGGATGGTGAGAACGCTGTGATCTCACATTCAGGTTGATTTTTAGGCCCCTTTAACTTTAATCACTTGATTTTCTCGGATCTTTGGCATGTGATTTCTTTGATCTCAGTCCCTTAACATCCGTCCCTTGCCTTGGTGATTTTTGAGCATCAAATCTATGCCTTTAGTATCCTTTTTCAGTCCGAGCTCCTAAATTCATCTTACAACACAAACATGATTAAAATAGGGCATTAAGCATTGTCATGTGCATAAAATTAAGTAATAATTGGGGTCTAATGTCACGCCCTGAACACAGAAATCAGGCTCACAAAATTCTCGATTGCCGAATCCGGCGCCGATAGCCTCTGTAGTACCCCATTCTCGACTCTCAGCGCCATTCGCCAGGTTTCGATCTTGAGATGCTATGAGGAGGATTTTCAACATCAGTTTGATTTGCAATAAGCATAACCAAAGGTATAACCTACAAACAACAACCAAAAACTCCATCACATTTTCACTATGATAAAAAACTTACAGGTATAATAACATAAAGGGAAATACAATGATAATGGACAAAAAGCTCAAAGATGATCTGCTTATGCTCCTGCCTCAGCGCTGCTGCGGTCCAACATTACCTGCATGCAATGGTCGTGCATAAGCTTACGGAAAGCTTAGAGGGTGGTGAATGTGTGTGCACAACGTAGAATATAATTATGCAATATCAGAGTAATGCGGAATATGATGTTGAATCCATGAATACTACTGGCCGTAACAAGGTCATACGATGCAAGGCATGAATGATGTCGGCCATACCAAGGCCATGCGATGTGGGATACAAGCCAAGCACACCAATCCTCATCTAAGTCCACATAACAATACAGCTCAACTTTGGAATATCACCGGGGTCTAGTACATTCCAAACCAGATTGTTGTCCCATCGCGCGCAATAAGGTGAGTGGAAGAGACCTCACTATCCGTCTGCCGATATCGGGCTCGGCTCGTCGATAGCAGACCCATTCCTCGAGCTGATCAAACTCAGCCTAGCTTTGCCCCCTCCTCTCGGGCGGGTAAGGCCACACCCCCTTCTGACCGACCACGACATAGTGGAAAGCGCGGCCTTTTAGTAATCGGTGTTTGACACTCATGCACCCACTCGGTCTAGACGTTGGAGCAACCTCCTGGAACCATAAGGGTTTAAGGACTTTCACTTAGGGATATTTATAACACCTCATGTAGAACAAGATTTTCGGTATCCAATCCTGCTAACCACGATACGCCTGTGGAGGCTACGACCTTGATGTCGCTAGGGCGTATAGTAAACATGTCACACAATGCGAAATGCATAATTCACACTATCCAGTCATGCAGCAATCATGCGTATATCGTGCGCTCATGTAGGGCAACACCGCCTATCCGGGAGCCCATAAATAATTTACCCGACAATATATGTTATGATCAGTCACTTCTCATATCAAGTATACATATGATGCGTATGATCATGAATCATGGAACTATACTAAACATGTTATATGGCAATAGATTCTTGTTCGTAATGAAGATGGGCCTAGACGGCCTACACACTACAAGTATGGGCCTAACAATGGGCCCTAGGGAGAGTTATAATGTGGACATTTAACCATCATTTCTGTTACAATGTGGACGTCGAACCATCATTGCTCTTAAGGCATGACCACCAAAAAATCATCACATACATCATGATGGAATCTCACATCGCAATGGGCCTCATATACCTCACATTTGACCCACACTAAGGCCTCGCATATGTCTCATTGGGCCTCATATACATCAAATGGGCCAATTCAAATGAGCTGAATCAAATGGGCTGAATCAAATGGGCCGATCAAATGGGTCGAATCAAATGGGCCGATCAAATGGGCCGAATCAAATGGGCCAATTCAAATGGGCCGAATCAAATGGGATAATCAAATGGGCCGAATCAAATAGGCCGATTTAAATGGTCCGAATCAGATGGGCCGATTCAAATGGGCCGAATTAGATGGGCCGAATCAGATGGGCCAATCAAATGGGCCGAAACCAACACACCATTCATCTATTGCTAGAGATCATTTTAGAACATTATCACAAAAAAATGAATCATATCCAAAGGTGGACCATACCACACCTAACCGTGGTGATGATGATTTCCACTATTAAATCCCAGTGGGCCACACCATAGTATTTATTTCTCATCCATGCTGTTCATAACGTCACAAGGACCTGAACCGGGAAGGAAAGCAAATATTATATTGATTCAAAACTTCTATAACCTAAAAGGGGTTTCAATGGTGGACGTTCATCCCACTGTTTTCTGTAGTGTTGTCCACTTAATATTAGATCTGTCTTATTTTTTGCCTCAAGCCATAAAATGAGCTTACCAAAAGGATGGATGGTTTGGAAGGAATACATCCACCAGGGGTGGGTTCCACTGGCCGTCCAGCAGATGGATAGCCCAACAAATGGCTGGACGACACATGCATCGTGGCTGGGACCCACGGAACTTGCTGATGCAAATGGACAGTGGGTCTCACCAGTTGGACGGACTGGATATTATATGGGACCCACAAAATTTTTTACGCTAAATGGCAATGGATCCCACCATCTGGCAGATGGCTGGAGTGGATTAAACGTTGATGGATGGCATGAATGTCACACGCATAATACAGCCAAACCCTCCGTCCCAGCCCATGGACAGTGGGGATTTCCAACGCATCTCAAGGTGGGTCCCACATGGGGCCCACCATCTGTTAATATATTTGATTATATATATATTTTAAAGGGAGCTGCAATGTCCAGCGTCCAGATGGACGGCTGGAAAAAACACATACATCACAAGGCCCACCGTCCCATCCCTGCTGGACGGACGGTGGATGAACGACACATATATCTGGTGGGCTCCACCCTCGCACATGTCACACGTGTGGGGTGGGTCCCACGCAAATGGATGGACGGCGTGATAAAATCCGTATATCAAGGTAGGGCCCACAATTTGGGATGGCGACTAATGCAGCAGCCGTCTGCTGCTGTAAGATGGATGGACGGCGTGGCTGCATGCATCTGGGCCCCACAGCATCGTGTGAGTCGTCCAGCACCGTCCAGATCATCTGGACGGTATGGATGGACAAATATATCACAGTGTGGCCCTACAACACCGTCCAAGTTGGTCCTATGGATGGACAGGTGGATGCACACGTACAAAGAAGTGGGCCCTCATGATTGTATGGTGTAGATCAAGTGGGCCACAAGCCCTCACACAAAGAGAGGAGAGAGGAGAGAGAGAGGAGGAGAGAAGAGAGAGAGAGAGAGAGAGAGAGAGGAGAGAGAGAGAGAGAATGGGAGAGATTGGCGATGGTGGAGGGGCCCCGCCACTATGGGCCCCTCTTGGATGCAAAACATACATCAAGGTGGGTCCCAACATATGTGGGCCCTTACATCCAAAAAAATAATGAAATGAAGATCCAAGATCACCCACCGTCTTCTTCTTGCTCCCTAGGCTTTCCTTGTTCCTTGGCTCCGATCCCAACGGAAGATGGTGGGGTTTTGATGGTTGAGATGGGAGATGAGAGGGTAGGAAGTGGGCCACACACAAAATTCTCTTGGAGGTTTGAAAGAGCTTGGACGTTGGAAATTTTGGTTGCTTGGAAAATGAGTATGAGAATTTGAGAGAGAGAGAGAGAGAGAGAGAGAGAGGAGAGAGGAGAGAGAGAGAGAGAGAGAGAGAGATGGGTGATGGAGAGGTGAGTGATGGGTGTGTAAACAATTGTTGACTTTAGGGGTAGATTATGTAAGAAAGGTATGGGTTGTGTAAGAAATTGTTGACTTATGGGTTGCTTGGGGTTGGGTGTGAGGTGATGTGTACTTGACATGTACTTGACCCTTGATGGGATTGATTGATTGATTGAGGTGACAAGTTGTAGAGATTCTCTTGGGTTTTGCATTACGCGGTGTTTTTCTCGAACTAAATGAGGGCCCACATCTCCTGGTCTGGGTATCGCCTTGGCGCGTGAGATGTAGCATCGGAACCACTGCGACGTCGCGGTCGCTATGGTACAAGTCTCGGGTTGAGCCGACTCTGGTTGATGGCGTGTAACTCAGAGTCGTGCACAAAAGTCGGATAAAGGTTGAAGGTTGCCGAAATTCGATCAGGAGGACCGCGGAAACTTATGGAATGGTATGGACTAAGATACGACTCTTACATCTAATATGCAATATTTGACCCTCAACACAATCACCAACCAGCATTTTGCTAGTCCCAAGCAAAGTATGCGAAAAATATTTTGAGAATTACGGGACAATTTCTATAAACTCGAGTGATTTTTGAAAAACAATCCAGATACTAAAATTCTAAGATTCATGAATGTTGGGCATTAGTTCTCCTAAACTCAAGCGTAGGGTAAACTTCATGGTCAAGTTCAAAGTATTAATCCATCGATTAGAACAATTCTAAACATTGAGTTCCATGGGTGTATGGCGTAACCTCGGCTTATCATCATTAAGAGTCCAATCGTCAATTTTCATGATAACATTGATAATCAAACGGAGCATTCTTGGACAACCCAAACTGAACCGAAACTTGCCTTATAGTTTGGCCTTTTTATTCTTCCAGTGTTTGATTTTTCCATCGATGGCTTCATGCTGTGTCAACCTTTTTGAAGATCTTTAACAGGTAGCCATTTTCGAAGATAACTATTTTCTAGCTAGATATTCTTCTCTTTTTTTTAGCTGGATATTCTTTTTTTTTTTTCATGAACATGATGGACAAATTCCCCAAGTTGATTCCTTCCATGTCTAGTGATTACCAGATTAATAATTCAATATCGAACCGAGGCTTTAATGTGTAAGCTAGGTGTGACATGTGAAATCATGACTCAATCAATGTTTAAAACTTCTAATCATGGAGTAATAATCCAAACTTAATTGTGAAGTTTACAGGTAACTGATTCCAAGAGTCATAAATCACTAACATTACGTATCTTATACTTCTTAAATCAAGAATAGCCTTCAAAATCACTCGAATTCATAAAATTTTTAGAAAAACTTCAAAAATTTTCACAATTTTTGCTCAAGACTGAAAAAAAACACTGATTAGGTAACCTAATCTCCCATCCCCAACCTAAAATCTACATTGTCCTCAATGTAAAAGATATAAGCATGCAATGCACATGAGATAACGAAAGTAAAGGAGAAGTGATGGAAAGATAGTACCTGATGAAGGAGTTATACGGCTTTTTCCAAAGAATCTCAGCGTGAAGGTGGCTCAGCACAAGAGTTAAACCAACAAAAAGCAACCTATCATAGAACAACTGGAAGGCAAACTATCCTAACGACATAAATTCGACTATCCTAAAACGACAAAAAGTAAACTACCCTAGTCCTATGAAAGCAGTAAACCTACCTATACCTCCATCAGACTAGGAGATCAATCATGATAAACAGGATTATTCAGAGGCATGGACATGTCCTCTAAATCAAATTTCTCAACAAATGACTTTAATCGATGTCCATTCACTTTAAACTCATTGCCATTGTCTGGATTCTAAATCTCGACAGCCTCATGAGGATAAACATTGATAAGATTGAATGGGTCGGTCTAACGAGATCGGAGCTTACCCAGAAAGAGATGTAACTGAGAATTATACAAAAAGGACCTTTTGACTTGCCGTGAATGATTTTCGCAGAATATGTTGGTCATAAAACACTTTCATCATGTCTTTGTAAATTCTCGAGTTCTCGTACGCATCATTCCAGATTTCTTCAAGTTCATTTAACTGAAATTTGTGCAGCAAGCCAGTGTTGTCCAGATTGAAGTTCAAATTTTTGATCGCCCAGTAGGCTCTATGTTCCAACTCCACAGGCAAGTGGCAAGGCTTCCCATAGACATGTTTAAAGGGAGACATTCCAATAGAGGTTTTACATGCAGTACAGTAATCCCATAAGGCATCAGTCAATCGAATTGACCAATCCTTAAGGGTCAGGGTTAACCGTCTTTTCCAAAATGTGTTTAATTTCTCTATTGGAAATCTCGGCTTGCCCACTTGTTTATGGGTGGTATGGAGTGCTCACCTTATAAGAGATACCATATTTCTTCATTAAATTCTCAAATGGTCTATTACAAAAATGTGAGCCCCCATCACTAATGATGGCTCGAGGCGTTCTGAACTGGGAAAGGATGTTCTCTTCTAAAAATTTAATGACCATTCGATGGTTATTGTTCTGACACGGAATCGCTTCGACCCATTTAGTGACATAGTCTACGACGAGCAAAATATATAGATTTTCAAAGGATTGGGTGAATGGTCCCATGAAATCGATGCCCTAGCAATCAAATGCTTCTATGATAAGAATGGGGCTCAAGGGCATCATATTTCGACGGGACAATACTCCCAATTTCTAACAACGTTCATAAGCCTTGCAAAACTCATGAGAGTCCTTGAACATAGTGGGCCAGTAAAAGCCACACTGTAGAATTTTGGTCTTGGTCTTTTTAGCAGAAAAGTGGCCACCACAGGCCTGAGAGTGACAGAAGGAGATGACACTCTGATGCTCATCGCCTAGCACACATCTCCTTAAGATTTGGTCTGGACAATATTTAAACAAATACGGATCATCCCAGAAGAATTTGCGCACCTCGGTGAAAATTTTCTTCTTATCTTGCGCAGTCCAATGTGTCGATGTGAAACCTGTGGCAAGATAATTAGCAATATCAGCGAACCAAGGTGAATGAGAGACTTTAAACAATTGTTCGTCAGGGAACATGTCATTGATATGTGTCGTCTTAGGGGAATTAGGGAGATCAAGGCGGGAAAGATGGTCAGCCACTACATTCTCTACTCCCTTTTTATCCTTTATTTTCAAGTAAAATTCTTGGAGTAGGAGGATCCATCTTATCAGGCGGGGCTTAGCATCGTTCTTAGAAAGAAGATACTTGAGCGCCGCAGGATCTGTGTAAATGACGATATTCGATCCGATCAAGTAGGACCTAAATTTGTCCAAAGTGAACACTACGGCTAAGAGTTCCTTTTCCGTAGTCGAGTAGTTCACTTGGGCAGGATTTAGAGTTCTAGTTGTGTAATGAATAACGTAGGGCTTCTTTTCTTTTCTCTATCCTAAAACCGCCCCAAGAACATAGTCTGACGCATCGCACATAAGTTCAAAAGGAAGGCTCCAGTCGGGTGGCTGCATGATAGGTGCAGTGGTCAAGATGCCCTTAAGCTTACTAAAATCTTCCTGGGATTGCTCAGTCCACTCGTATGGTGCATCCTTTTGAAGTAGATTACATAAAGGATGAGAGAGGAGACTAAAGTCCTTTATTAATTGTCTGTAAAAACTGGCGTGTCCTAAGAAGGATCACACGTCTCGTATGTTCTTAGGTGGAGGTATGTTAGAGATAAGATCAATTTTTGCCTTATCTACCTTGATTCCTTTGGACGAGATGATATGTCCAAGGACAATTTCCTTACGAACCATGAAATGACACTTCTCCCAATTAAGTACCAAATGCTTTTCTTCACATCTTTTCAGCACACATTTAAGATTCGTTAAGCAATCGCTGAAAGATCGACCGAAGACAGAGAAGTTGTCCATGAAGACCTCTAGATATTGCCCCACCATATTAGAAAAAATACTCATCATGCATCGCTGAAAAGTGACGGGGGCATTACATAGTTCGAATGGCATCCTTCGGTAAGCATAGGTGTCGTAAGGACATGTAAACGTGGTCTTTTCCTGATCTTCATGAGCTATCTCTATCTGGTTATAGCCCGAATATCCGTCAAGAAAATAGTAATAGGAATGACCAGATAGCCTTTCCAAGATTTGATCAATAAAGGATAAAGGAAAGTGGTCCTTCCTCGTGACAGTATTCAACTTCCTGTAGTCAATGCACATTCTCCAACTAGTAGTAACTCTAGTTGGCACGAGTTCATTATCAGCATTGGCAACGATGGTGATTCCAGACTTCTTAGGAACCACCTGAGTTGGACTCACCCATTGACTATCGGATATAGGGTATATGATACCCACATCTAATAGTATAAGGACCTCGACCTTAACCACTTCTTTCATGTTTGGATTTAGTCTACATTATGATTGCCAAGAGGTCTTCGCATTATCCTCGAGATAAATGCGGTGAGTACAAATCGAAGGGTCAATTCCCTTGAGGTCCGCAATCGCCCATCCAAGGCCTCCCTTATGCTCAATGAGAGTAGATATGAGTATACCCTCCTATTCATGCTCAAGGTGGGAAGAGATCACCACCGGGTATGTCTCATCTTGACCTAAATAGACATATTTCAAATCAGAGGGAAAAGATTTTAGGTCAAGCTTCGGTGCCTTGAGGTTAGACAGTAGAGGCACTTCATTAGTTTGGGGCAACTCTTCAAATTGTGGCTTTCACTAGTTAACTTCAAGTACCGGCGCAGTATCAAGCATGGCACCCATCTTCCTAATCATGTCATCATCAAAATCATGGGAGTGGGCCGGGCACGTCTCTAGAGGATCAGAAGATAAGGTTAAAGGTGTTTTATCTTCCATGAAAGAGTCAATCATGTTAATGTCGTGGAAATCGTCATCATCTTCTAACCGTCTACCTGTATTGAAAAAGATATTTAGCTCCAATGTCATATTCCTGAAAGACATACTCATGACTCTACTCTTGCAATTGATAATTGCGTTTGAAGTGGCAAGGAATGGGAGAACAAGAATGACGGGAATCTAAGTACTTATGTTACTGATGGGTTCCGTATCCAGGACGATAAAATCTACAAGGTAATAGAATTTGTCAACTTAGACCAACACACCCTTAATTATCCCTCTCGATACACGAACTGAGTGATCAGCAAGTTGTAATGTGGTTAGGGTGGGTTTTAATTCACCCAAACCTAACTGTTTGTACACCGATTAGGGAATCAAATTTAGGCTCGCTCCTAAGTCAAGAAGTGCGTACTCAATTTGGTAGTTCCCGATTACACAAGGTATGGTTGGGCTACCGGGATCTTTGAATTTCTGTGGCACATCTTGCTTTAGGATGACACTCACTTTCTCAGTCAAGAAGATTTTCTTTTGAATATTTTGCTGTCTTTTAGTCTTACACAAGTCTTTCAAGAATTTGACATATGAAGGTATTTGTTTTACGGTATCAAGTAGAGGAATATTGACCTTCACTTGTTTCAACACCTCTAGAATATCCTGAGAGTTAGAGAGAGGTTTTGATGCAACCAACCGTTGGGAAAAGGGAGCAATTGGCTTGCCTTAAAGTTTCAGTTCTAATTCTTATGGAGCAGTGCTAAGTTTATCATTGTTGTCCTCTTTCGGGTCTTTAGGCTTTTCAACCCTTACCGAAATAGATTTGTCAATTATTTTCCCACTCTTAAGAGTGGTGATAGACTTAGCTTGCTCCATCTGATTTGAAGAGCTTGAATCACTTATCTCATATTGTGGTTTCGGATTGAGGAAAGGTTGGGCTGGAAGAATCCCTTTTTCCCCAATTGAATTTTTTGTCTCACGCCCTTGTATAGCCTTTGAAATGTCTTGAAGTGTTTACAATATACCCTGAGTAATAAGCTCTTGGTTTTGAATATGTTTTAGAACCGGATCCTCTTGAGGTTTCGCTTGATTTGGAATTTGATTAAAGAAACCTTGAGGAGTAGCAGTTTGTCCATTCCTCCAGCTGAGATTTGGATGATTTTTCCAACTAGGATTGTATGTATTGGAGGTAAGTTCATTGAAAGGTCTTTGGTAATTGTTCATGGCATTGGATTGCTCATTCAACACCTCTTGAAAGGGAGGTATTGTTGGACAATTTTCGGTTGTGTGAACGTTGCAAGCACAAATACCGCAAATAGTTTCCTTAACCTTATCCTTCTTTAATTTCATGGCCTCGAATTTCGTTATGAGATTAGACACTTTAGTATTGATATCATCATCCTCTTTTAGAAGGTATAATCCGCCCCTCTCCTTTTATTGAGTGGGCCTAGAAGTGGTGCTTGATTTTGGGTAAGTGTCCCATGATTGTGCGTTTTCAACAAGTCTGTCCAAGTAATCCCACACATCATCGACATTTTTATTCATGAATTCTCCATTGCACATTATCTCAACCAATTGGTGCATGGAAGATGTCAGTCCATCATACAAAAAGTGTGTAATGCGCCACGTTTCAAAACCATGTTGTGGGCATGAACTGATAAGATCCTTAAACCGCTCCCAACATTGGAAGAATGTTTCATCCTCCTTTTGGGCGAAGTTCATGATTGACTTTCTAAGGGTGTTCGTTTTATGATGTGCACAAAATTTCTTTATGAACTCCCTTATCATATCATTCCATGTGCCAATAGATCTAAGACGTAGTGAATGCAACCACGTCTTAGCTTTCTCTTTCAAAGAAAAGGGAAAGAGTTTCTGCCTGACCGTGTCCTCAGACACGTTAGGAAAATATATAGTGGCTATGATCTCATCAAACTCATTTAAGTGTAAATATGGATTTTCTGACTCAAGCCCATAAATTTAGGAAGGAGTTGGATCACCCCTGGCTTGATATCCATGTGTCCCGTATTCTCTGGAAAAATCATGCATGAGGGCATGCTCACCCCCACCGGTTGTAAATAATCTCGTAAGGTACGAGGCGGGGGTGCTTCATTCACCTCATTCTCATCCTGGACATCCCTAACCCTAGGTTGAGGTAGTCCTTCAGGTTGATTGGCCAGTTGATTTGCAGCCATAACCTCAATTAACTCTGGGGATTT
This sequence comes from Magnolia officinalis, assembly GCA_021015155.1. Lineage (NCBI taxonomy): Eukaryota > Viridiplantae > Streptophyta > Magnoliopsida > Magnoliales > Magnoliaceae > Magnolia > Magnolia officinalis. Next base: position 34,019,135 of record JAJHSJ010000016.1, on the reverse strand, counting down.
CGAACGGTGTCTAATCCTGCAATGGATAGTCAACCTCTCAACCAATCCTCCTTCAGTCAAGAGACGTTGAGTGTTGTCACGGACCCACTTGGGCACAAAACACTCGCAGCCCTCAATTCAAATTCTAAACCTAAACCTAAAAGAAAGAAAGGAAATAGGAATCTAGAAATAGAAAGAGAGAAGAGTTGGAAAGAGGTTACCAAGTTAGAAGTTCCTAAATTAAAAACCTACAAAACAAAGCAAAACAAGTTAGTTTCTAAAAATAGAAAGTAAACTAGTTCCTAAAAAGGGAAAACTTCTAAAAACTGAAAATAGAAAGTTTCTAAAAAGAAATTAGGAAAGTTCTAAACCTAGAATTAAAAAGTAAGTTAGATTCTAAAAATAAAAGAAATCCTAGAATTAGCAATTTTCTAAAAATAGGAAATAAAACCTTAATCCTAAAAAAAGAAAAGGTAGAAAAATTAGAAAGAGATTACCAATTTAGAAAGTTTATATCAGAATCCTACAAAACAGGAAGGTTAGGTTAGTTTCTAAAAATCAAACAGAAAAATCCTATCCTAAAATTAGAACCCTAATCTTAACATAATTCTAAAACTAGCTAATCTCAGAAAAAACACAACCGTCAGTCCCCGTCAACGGCGCCAAATACTTGTTCACAACCCCAAGTGTAGGGTCGTGATGTAGTAATAATATCGGTAAGACCGAGGTCGATAACTTTCTTCCTCAGGGGGGATAACTACTCCGAATCCACGGAGCTTCTCTAGACTCCTCACAGTGACGTCTCAAATCCACGAGGAAAAAGCAAGGAAAATAGAAAATAAATTCTATAAAATTCATAATTTGACTGATGAATGAAATAAACGAGTTCACAATGTTTATAACCCCAAGTGTAGGGTCGCGATGTAGTAATAATCTCAGTAAGACCGAGGTCGAATCCACAGGAACTAAACCTTGTACGTAATTTGAAAGTAACTAGATCTAGAACTAGAAGAAGATGTAACCTAATCAGGAAAATTTAAGAGAATATTAGTGAAATATTAAATTAAAACTTCTAAAATTCAAAGGTGGGAAACTAGGGTTTCCAAGGATCCACTTATAGAGATCAGGGAGATCTATGCTTGATTCAAGAACACAACTGGAATCAGAGTCCTATCTTCATCCAATTGGAAGATAATTCATTAAAATCCAAATCTAAACTTCATTTGATCCAGTTTTCAATAGATGAGAGGTATGAGAATTAGAATTGATTCCATCACTAAACCATGCCCATGAGACAAAGCAAACAACAGAATTTAACCAATATAAGAGAATTATGAATGTTAGGAAGGGTTCCATCATCCAACCATGTCCATGAGACGATGGTGAACAATAGGGTTCCCAAGTTCACAATCCTTATTAGGAAAAGGACATACTCAAAGCTATCACAAATCTATTGTAATTTAAGTCACAACAAACCATTAAAAACTATGAGTATTCCTTATAGTCAAACTATAATCAAAGTGAGTTCATTAAACATGAATCAAAGGCATAGAAACAATCCCATCGCACTACAAGCTTCACCTCTTAGCCCTAGTTAAGAGGTTTAGCTCATCATGAACATGATGATCTAAAAACTCTTAAAAAGCATCAAAGGAAAGAAAAATCGTAAAGGAAGAAGGAGATGGCCGGCTACACGTCCACGCTCTCTCTCTTTATCTCTCTTCCTCCATGTCCCACGTCCAAGTGATGGCTCCTCTCTCTCTCTCTCTTCTCGTCTCCTTTTGTAACCAAGGTTGTGTCAGTGGAGTGGAGTGCAAAAGGAGAGAAGTTGGTGAACTGTAATCTGATTACCAAGAAGATTCACTGCGTTTTGACTCAGAAGATTCACGGCATAATCATTAAGGGGGCAGACAAAAGCATACAAAATACGTTATCCTTGAAGATAATTACAGTTTTGATTTTGAAGATTATTAGCATAATACTTTCAAATCAAAAGGGGGCAAGATAAGCAGAATACCAAGAAAACTAAAGTTTCAGAAACCAAAGTCTCAGAATCCAAAGTCTCAGGATCCAAAGTTTCAAATAACCAAGTCTCAGGAATCCAAAGTCTCAGGATCCAAAGTTTCAAATAACCAAGTCTCAGGAATCCAAAGTCTTAGGAATGCCAAGTCTCAAAATGCTGATGTCGTATATGAATAAAAGGCAGATTCCTAAGCATATCAAGTTGAAGTATATTATTATTGTCGAGCACCAATGATAATTGCTGGATTAGATTAGCAAAACTGCTATTGCCATCGCCAAATCGCTGATGTGAAAATTATTCTATTATCGAAGATTATCGGAATTGATATTATTACCAAGCTGAAGCTCCGTTTGGGCCAAATTTTATAATATCATCAACAACAGCAGGGGCGATATATCAATTATCGATCTGTTATCTTTAGCAAAGCCTATACGATCAACTATCACGTCAGCAATGATAGCTTATCATTTAAGGCAGCCTAGCCAAGCCTTATACGGCCAACTACGCATAAGACCTATCATCATCATCTATATATATGACAGCAGTGAATGCTTGAGTAGATCTATATACAAATCTTCAATGACTTAAAGAGCCCGAAATCAGCGGTAAACTATAATTTCTCTTTGAGCCAAGCCTGAAATTGGCGATAAACTAGAATTGCTCTTTGAGCTCAGCCCGAAATTGGTGGTAAACTAGAATTGCTCTTTGAGCCCAACCCGAAATTGGCGGTAATCTATCTTGCTCTTTGAGCCTAGTGTCAAGTCCAGTTCAGTCAAGTCTGGTCGAGTCAAGTATAGTAAAGTCAAGTCAGGACAAGTACAGTCTTGTCCAGTCAAAGTATGGTCAGTCAAAAGTACACTAGCTCCACTGCTCAAAAAGCATAAACTATGTGTAGCATCAAAATGCTGCAGATACATATTCACTTCAGATATGCTTTAATATGCAATTGCCTGATAAAATTAATTTTAAATATTGAGTAAACAACATGCAAAAATGCATTTCTCTTGAATCAGGTTCAAATTACAGCAACAACAAATGCCTTCTTGATGTAGAAAGATATTATCGCACAAGATTTTCAAAGGCGGCAGAGAAAAAACTAGCGAAGAATCATCGTTCTTTTCGGACAATTTAAAGATCCAGATATATTCTTTAGATTCGTTAGAGGAGCAGTAAAGATTATCCATCCTTCAGGGGTATCAGCAGGCTTCCCTTCGAAAATATTTCTTCTTAAGAAATCTTTATGCAGAGTTAACCTAGAAAGAGGGCATGATCTATGTCTTCAAAGTAATCTATGCCTTGGTCTTTCTGACAATCTCTTATGCACAGTGGAGAAATCCATATGCCGATGTCGTAACTTCTCATTGTCCTAGTAGTGATATCACAAGACTACAAGTACTAGATCTGATGGAGACAAAGAATAAGTGGAATCATCATCAGTAACTTCTATGGTTTTCAGAAAGTTATTAAATGAAAATTGAAAAGAAGTTTTGTCTATGTTTTAGAATCAGCAAAGATCCAAGGAAAAGTTTATGAAGAAATACCAATGGACACAAGCTAGAAAAGACTCAACAAAAAGACTCAGCGGTTAAACCTTTGGAGATGAAGATGACATTTCCAAAAGTGCGATATAATGAACAAAGAATGCAATGCGAAGCATGATGACAAGCGCAAAGATGAAATGATTAAATCATTATCATATTGCGAATGTCTCTATCAACCTAAAAAGAGAAGAAGTTTTCAATATATTTCAAAATTATTAATACTTCATAAAGCTAAATTGAAAAATTATAATGTCTTGAGATACAATTCCGATCAATTTGGCAGGAAAAATTATCATTCGAAAGCTTGGGTTATGCAGATCATGAATAAAGAAAATAATCAAAAAACTTGTTGCGGTAGGAGCACATTAAAGAACAACCCCTAGATATAAACTTTCAAGAAAGAGTCGCTAGAGTTAATTAAAGAGACCGTTGTAGTAGCAACGGTGTTGAAAGATAGTTCTTTGGTCAAGATACTCAGAGATGAAGTCGCCTCAACTAATTATAGTAACGGGCTTTGATGAAAAAGAGAATTTTATCCTCTCTAATGAAGCATTTGGTCGAGCTGCTGGCAGGGGGCATTCAAATCTTCCATTCGAGCGCGATCATTCAAGTTTTTCGTTCGAGCACGATCATTCAAATCTTCCATTTGAACGTGATCAATAAAGTTTTCCGTTTGAGCGCGATCATTCAAATCTTTCGTTCCATTCAAATCTTCCGTCCGAGCGCGATCGATCAAATCTTCCATTCGAGTGCAATCATTTCAGTCTTTCGATCAAGCGTGATCATTCAAGTTTTCCATTTAAGCACAATCATTTGATCTTCTAGTCAAGTATGATTATCCAGTCTTCCATGCAAGCATGATCATCCAGTCATCCTTGAGTTGCAGTTCATTCAGTTCTTTGGTTGGAAAAAGATCGATCCTCCATTTGATTTCATGAATCAATGAAAGAAGGATTGACGGGGCATCTGTTGAGGCACAAAAATATTTCAATACATTGGTCAGAGAATTCCATGGTGCGGAACTTTCCCAGGGTCACTCACTCTATATTTTGGTAAAAATCAGTATCCAGGGGTATTTTGGTAAAAATCAGCATCCGGAGGTACTTTAGGCATTTTGGTAAAAATCAGCACCCGGAGGTATTTTACGTATTTTGGTAAAAATCAATATCCAGGGGTATTTTGGTAAAAATCAATATCCGAGGGTATTTTAAGTATTTTGGTAAAAATCAATATCCTGGGGTACTTCAGGTATTTTGGTAAAAATCAATATCCTGGGGTACTTTAGGTATTTTGATAAAAATCAGTATCCGGGGGTAGTTTAGGTATTTTGGTAAAAATTAGTGTCCGAGGGAGTTTAGGTATTCAATAAAAGGCAGTAAAGAGGGTGTTTTAGGTAAAAAATGGTGCACGGGTGTCATTTTAATGAAGAAGTGGTTGTACAACATCATTTAAAGGAGAGCTTGGTGGACACCGTTGTTTAAGAGAGGAAGATGGACATCATGTGAAGGGAAAAGTGGTAGTGATCACCACTATGTAAGAGAGTGGGGCCTATAAATACCCTTCTCCATGCCTCATTTGAGAGGTTGGTTAGTTGGTAGGTTGGGACACAAGAGGAATGAAGAGATGTGAAGAGAAGGAAGGCAATGGAGGAGCTCGTTGTGCCAGCCCGCGCAAAGGAGGAAGTCATTGCGCCAGCCCGCGCAATGGAAGTTGTTTACGCGGACCCACGCAATGGGAATGAAGAAATCCCATTGCGCCACTCTTTGTGAAGGTTGTTTGAATGGAAGGCTTTTTGCGCCATATTTTGTGAAGTCTTGTCCTAGACACATGGCCTTTGCACCACATTTCAAGAGGACTTTGTCCTAAAGACAGATTTGTGCATAATCGCGCAATAGAAGACGTTTTCGCGGACCTGCGTAATGGAAGTTGGATGAAACTCCTTTGCACCATTTTCAAAGGAACCTTGTCCCGATGAAAGCCCATTGCGCCATTTTCAAAGGAACCCTTGTCTTAACACCTACCTTCTGCGCCACATCAAGTGGAAGTTTGTCCTAACACTTGGTTTCCAATGCCACTTCCAAAGGAAGTTTGTCCTGACACTTGGCTTCCAACACCACTTCCAAAGGAAATTTGCTCTAACACTTGGCTTCTAAGCCACTTTGAGAGGGATCTTATCTTGGGGAGCCTTTGGTGCGCCACTTTGCATGGGAGATGTCCTAAGGCAAGGCTTTCAACGCCACCTTGCATGGAACCATGTCCTAATGCATGATATTTGTGTCATTTCTCGCGGAAGAAGCTTCTTATTTCATTTCATGCAGAAAGGGAGTTGTATGCCCCACCTTTGCATGATTTGAGTGTTCACTAGTTGAGTGTCCACTCATGACATTCAAGAATCACAGATGAGACGAAAAAATAGAGTATGATGTAAGGTCTTCACAATTCAAGGGATCACTCCACAATTCAAGGGATCACTCCACATTTCAAGGAAGAATGAACCGAATGATGATCGGAATTTATCTCAATGGTCAGATCAAGGAAGAATGAACCGAAGGATGATCGGAATTGATCTCAATGGTCAGATCAAGGAAGAATGAACGTAAAGATGATCGGAATTGATCTCAACTGTCAGATCGAGGGTTTCAAGCCCGCACGACCCATCTCCCCTAGAGATAAATAAAAAAGCGTTGAAAAGCTGCTGAAAATCGCCATCGAACTGTCTTCTCTTTCATTCATTGCTTTGATTGATTGTACTCTGTTTTAGAATCAAGGGAATCCAAGGATGTAAATGAACTCAGAATAAATGTGATCATTGTTCTCTCTCTTTCTTTGTTATCATTGAATAATTCCCCTAAATCCAATGCATTTGTTTTCTTGTCGAAACAACCAGGTCATCCGGAAGATCAACAATGTAAGCGTTGTCATTGATCTTTCGAAAGATCGGTACTCGTCCAATCTTCTTATTCTTCAATTTAATGTAGGTCTAGGTAGGAAATCTCTTTTTACGTAGATTGACCATAATGTGGTCGCCCACCATGAACACCTTTTATCATTGATACTTGTCCGCTTGCTCCTTGTACTTCTCGTTCGAGGCATGTAGCTTGGTTTACACCTCCGCATGAATGCCCATGATCTTATTTGCTTATGTTCTGCTACAATGCTCATGCCTGGGAGCTTGGGTAGAGGGACCAAGTCAAGTGTATGGCGAGGCTTGAGACAAGGCCAAATCTCACTGCTTCAGTTTTTCACCTAAAATACATTGAATGAGGTTTTTCAACATGCAATTCACAACTTCAATCTACCCATCAGTTTCTGGGTGGTAGGTGCTGCTGAACTGAAGTCGCGTATCGAATCGAGTCCATAAAGTCAACAAAAAGTGGCTAATGAACTCCATATCATGGTCAGAAGTAATGGTCTCAAAAATCTCGTGTAAGGCCCGTATCCTAGTCCATACCGTTTTGTAGACTCTCATGGTCCTCCCTGTCGAATTCCTGCAAACCGCAACCTATAATCGGCATTTGCACGTGACCCTGAGTCTTACCCTGTCAACCCAAGTGGACTCGACCAGATACTTGCAACCATGCCGTCGCCGAGGTTCAAACGCTGCGTCTCGCGCGCCGATGCGATACCCAGGCTAGGAGTTGTGGGCCCCCGTATATCTCGAGGAAATGCCGCACGTTATGAATCTCAAGAAAATCTCTACAATCAATCACATCAATCATAAGTCAAGAGAACCCATACCCTCCATCCCATCTCCCTTACAACAACATCTTCTCTCCATTTCTCACTCCATCCCAAGCAATCTAAGGGAGAGGATCGTCCAAGCTCTAAGGAGAGTAAGGGGAGCCTAGTGTGTGGCCCACTTCCTACTTCAAACTCCCATCTCCACCCTTCAATCCTCATCTTCCTCCATTAAAGTTGAAGCCAAGGAGCTAAGAAACCAAGGGACTAAGAAGAAGACAATCAATGGGTGATCTTGGGGTTTCCACCGTTGATTTCTATTTGTGGGCCCACTTGTGGTGGGACCCACTTGATGTATGCATTGTATAGGGAGGGCCCATAGTGGCGGGGTCCCTCCCCTTCACATGATGCAGATGTTTTATCTGTAGCCATCCTTCCTGGACATACCCCATATGGAGGGAAATAACAGATATTAGCTTATTCAAGCTGTTGGTAGGTCCCACATGTGTGTACCCACCTCGTGCATGTGTTGCAACTGGGCCGTCTATCTGCTGGATGGCCAGTAGCACCTGGCTGCTGCAAATTTTCATCAGCAAGTTCTGTGGTCCCAATGTCCGTTCGTTTGAGGATGTGGACCCCACCAGAAGATGTATGTGTTTCTCCACTGTCCATCTATTATGAGGTGTGGGCCCACCCCACACATGTGACACGTGTAGGCAAGTGGGACCCACCTTGATGTATATGTTCTATAATCCACACCGTCCATCTGGACGGGTGGCGTGGCGTACACCATGATATATGTACTTCTCTACTCTATCCGTCCCTTTTTTCTGGGATGTGGGACCCACCCCACACGTGCTGCACATGTGGGGGGTGGGGCCCACCTTGTTGATGTGTGATTCATTCACACTGTCCATCTGACAGTGATGTCCATGAGTCAAATCCATGCCATCCACCGTCCAGGGGTCTGGACGGTGGAGCCTACCTTTGATATATATGTTTTGTATCCATACCGTCCGTTCAATACACGGACCTAGGGCCCACCTTGATAGATGCCTTGCATCCACACGTGTGGGGCCCCACCTTGATTTATGTATTCTATATATGCACCGTCCATCTGGACGATACTAAGAGGGATCCACCTTGATGATCCAGTCCACTGGACATGGACCCTACCATAATGCAAGTGTTTCATCCGTGCTAGCCTGGGTCCACCATGATATTGTGTTGCACCGTCCAGATCGTGTGGGACCCACCAGATGTTTATGTTATATCCACACTGTTCCAGTATTTTAGACGGTGGGTCATCCAGACCGTCCAGAGCATATGGGGCCTACCTCTCTGCATGTGTAGAATCCACCGTCCAGCTGAGGACGGTGGGACCCACCTTTTATGTATGTGTTTCGTACACATCATCTGTCCGTGAGATGGATGTGAGACCCACCTCCATGACGTATGGGTCTGATCTTCACCGTCCAGCACTTTGGACGGTGGGACACCACCTTAATGTTTGTGTTACAGCCGCACCGTCCATCTGTTTCTAGACGGGTGGGGCCCACCTTGATGTTGTGCTATGAAGCCTACCTTGGATGTATGTATTATATCTAAGCCGTAAGTCCAGATCATAGGTCCCACGTGGGACTCCATGATGTATGCGTTTCATCCATGCTAACCGTCCATTTGTTGGGGGTGGGGCCCACTTGGAGGGTGTGTTGTATATTCACACTGTCCATCAAGTGATTGACGTGGCCCCACCATGATGAATGTATTGTATATTCGCACCTCCTGCTGGATGGTGGGGTTCACCCCGATGTATGCATTTCATATCCACGTTGTCTACTCGTTTTGATGGCGTAGGGCCCACTTACTGCATGTATTAGGCTCGCCTGCACTATACAGGCCCACCATGCTGTACGTATTTCATTTATGCCGTCTATTCTAGCTGGATGTGGACCCTATCTTAATGTATATCTACATTGTGCATCCATGGGGTCCTGATGTATGTGTTCTAACCCACGCCATCTAGGGCAGTGGCCCACCCTGATGAATCCATTGTATGTCCAGGCTGCCCATCCGTTTTTCTTGAACCATGAGGTCCTCCATTAGGCCCATGAGTGAGGTCCATTGTGATGTACATATGGCCTTTGGATTAGGCCCATTATGATGTATATATGGCCCATTTGGTGAGGCCCAATATGAAGTTTGTGTGGCCCATATGTGCAGCCCAATATGATGTTTGATGGTCCATATATGTGGCCCAATATGATATTTGTGTGGCCCATATGTGCGGTCCATTGTGATGTATTTGAAGCCCATGTAATGCGGCCCATTATGATGTATTTGAGACCCATGGATATGGCTCATTATGATCTATTTGAGGGCCATGGATGTGGCCCATCGTGATGTATTTGAGGCCCATGGATGTAGCCCATTATGATGTATTTAAGGCCCATGAATGTGGCCCATCATGATGTATTTGAGGCCCATGAATGTGGCCCATTGTAATGTATATGAGGCCCTTATGTTGAGGCCTAATGTGATGTATAAATGGCCCATACGATGAGACCCATTATATTGTATGTTAGGCCTTGTGTGAGGCCGTGTACCCCACTATATGTTAGGCTCTATGTGGGCCTCTCCTTGGGAGTAATATTGGTTAAATGTCCACATTAATGGGCAATGATGGTTAAATGTCTACATTGTGACCTTCCCTTAGGTCTTGTTAGGCCCATTCTCATCATTCTCTAAGTGAGTTAACCCAAATCTTTGGGCCCCATTGATGTTGCATGGTCCATCATCGCCATAGATGGATGGCTCCGTGCTACCGAATTTGGCATATCCACGGCCGAGGGCCGATCCTTATATTATGGTTTAGATTGACTGTTCATCTACGGACCCCGCCTTGTATGTAGGTCGATTATGGATACCAATTATGAGTATGTGATAGCCTAGCATCATGACACATGCCCATACACATTATCTACATGTTTGTTATGAGATGTGGTTGACCATTGCATATGTCATAGGGCAGATTATTATGGGACTCCTTGATAGGAGGAGTTACCTACATGAGCGCATGGTACGCGCAGGATTGCTGCATGACTGGATGGTATGACTCATGCATTTCGCATTTTGTGATATGACCACCGTACGCCTTAGTGACATCAGGATCGTGGCCTCCACAGGCAAGTCGTGGATGGCCAAATGGGACACCGAAAATGTTTGGTTCTAGAATACGGGCGTCATAAATGTCCCTGGGTAAAAATTCCTAAACCCCCAAAGCCAGGGGACGCTGTAACGTCTAAACCAGGTGGATATATATGAGCGCATGAGGGCAGTATACTAGTAGGTCGTGTCTCCCACTATGTCGTGGTCAGTTGGGAGGGGTTGTGACCTTACCCGCTTGAGTGAGGGGGCAATATCTTGAGTTTGACCAGCTTGAGGAATGGGTCCACTATCAACGATCAGGGCCTGATATTAACAGGCGGATAGTGAGGTCTCTTCCACTTACCCAGTCGTGCGCTCGATAGGGGCGGTAAGATGGCGTAGAGTGTACTAGACCTAGGTGATGATCCCAGAGATGTACGGTGTTGATATGTAGACTTATTGAGTAGGAGCTGCATACTGATTCATTCATTCAGTCACTATCCACTCGGGCTAGTGGTGTACAACTAATTGTTATTTGTACCTTTGCAGTGGCCAGGATTTCAGTTGGGGTGTGTGACCAACCCGAGATCAGGAGTTTACCACATTGAGTCAAACTATCCAAATTTAGGTATGGGACTGGTTTGGATAGAAGTCCCTTGTGATGGACCCCATAACTTGCGATACTATGTACTATCATCCCGACTTCAACTCCATCTTGGTCATTTCATTCGCACCGCATATAAAAGCATCCCCAGCACATAGCATTTAGTTTACTATACTTTTATTTTCATGGCCTATATATAGTTGATGATATTCATGGACTCATCAGGATTTGCATATTGCATTGTATCCTCAGTTTATGATATTTGGCTCACTATGTCTCTGTATTGTATAGTTAATTTACATTACTTCATCGGTATATGATATTGGCTTATTATGCTTCTGTATCGCATAGCCTGGATAAGGTTGATGATATTTATGGACTTACTAGCATGTTTCTGCATTGCTCTAATATTGCATACTTGACACTTACCTTGAGCACATACTTTCACCACCCTCTAAGCTTTCTATAAGCTTATGCACAATGGATGCGTGCAAGTGGCGTTAGGTCGCAACAACGTTGAGCTTAGAGCGTGCAACCATTTTCTGGAGCTTTGATTATCGATATATGTATTTCCCTTTTTGCATTGTACTCAAATGTTTATATTAGTGGATATGTGATGATGATGTTGCCTTTGTGATTTAGGTAAACTTGTGGTTATGCTTCTTATGAGATAAATGTATGTTGGAAAATCATCCTTGTAGGATCTCAGGATCGGAATCTGACGTATAGGCACCGGGAGCCGAGAAAGGGGTACTACGGAGGCTGTCGGCACCGGATTCAGCGATCGAAATTTTGTGAGCGCGGTTTCTGAGTTTGGGGGTGACATCTCGCGTAACCGCATGACCTCTTTGAATAATAGATTCGCCACATGTGTTGTATTGAGAATCTTCTTGCATTGGATAAAGTGTGTCATCTTGGAGAAATGATCTACCACGAACACTGAATCCATGCCGCATTGTGTTCATGGGAGACCAATGACAAAGTCCATAGATAAATCCTCCCAAGAGTCGTTAGACACATGTAATAGGGTGTACAGGCTTGTAATATGAGATTGTCTTTTGAAGGTCTGACAAACATGACAACGTTGCACTACTTTTCCCACATCACGTATCAATTGCGGCCAGTAATACCTCTCCTTCACAAGAGCTCGCATCTTGTCTCGCTCATGCTATCCACCAAGGTTACCTTCATGTAGCTCTTGAATAATCTACTCCTTTAGAGAACTTCGTGGGATATACAATCGATTCCATTTAAAGAGAAAACCGTCCTGTATATGTAGGTCATTGGGTTGAACTTCCTGGCACTTCATCCAATAATCTTTTAAGTATTCATACTTAGCATACAGCTCCTTGAGACAATCGAAATCGACCACCTCATCGTTCATTATAATAAGTAGTGATGCGTAGTGGCTAAGTGCATCAGACACCTTGTCGTGCTGCCCTGACTTGTGCTTTAGAACGAACGTGAATTCTTGCAAAAATGCAACCATCTAGCATGCACACAATTCACGTGAGTCTAACTATCAATAAACGTTAATGTTTGATGGTCATTGTATAGAACAAACTCTCTTTGAATTAGGTAATGCCGCCAATGACGAAGCGCCTGAGCAATTGCGTACAACTCAAGCTCATAGGTCGACCACTTCTTTCGGGCTTCAATGAGCTTCTCACTGTAGAAAGCTACCGGCCTGCCTTCTTGTGATATTACTCCTCCAATTCTGACATATGAAGCATCAAACTCAACCTCAAACGGCTTGTTGAAATTAGGAAGAACCAAGATCAGTGTCGTGGACAACCGATGCTTGATCTCATGAAAGCTTTGGTCAACCTCATCAGTCCATTGAAATGGTTCCTTTTCCATGCAATCTGTAATAGGTGCAAATATCGTGTTAAAATTCCACCCGAATCGATGATAGAAGGTTGCCAACCCATGGAAACTCTTCACTTCATGAATGTTTGTCGGGATCGGTCATTCCATAATGGCTCACACCTTTTCATTGTCCACGCAGATGCGTGTGGACATCACAACAAATCTTACGAATAATACGCTGTCCATTAAAAAGATACACTTCTTTAAGTTGAGGTACAACTTGTTAACTTGCAGGACCTGCAGCTGCCTGAGATGTTCCCTATGCTCTGTCTCATCCTGTCTATATATCAGGATGTCATCAAAATATACTACCACAAATCGGCCAGTGAACGGTTTTAACACTTGATTCATCAATGCATAAAAGTTCTTGGTGTGTTCGATAGACCAAAGGGCAAAACCAGCCACTCATACAACCCTTCCTTGGTCTTGAATATCATTTTCCACTCATTACCGGGTCCGATATGAATCTGACTGTACCCACTCCTCAGATCTAGCTTAGAGAACACCTTGGCCCCTTCTAGCATATCAAAAATGTCATCCAATCGCAATATTGGAAACCGATATTTGATGGTAATTTTGTTAATTGTTAAGCTGTCAACACACATGCGCCAGCTCCCATCTTTTTTGGCATTAATAACGCTAGTACGACACATGAGCTCATGCTCTCTCTTAAAAGACCCTTATAGATCAATTCGTCCACCTACCCCTGAAGTACCACACACTCCTTCAAAGTCATCCGATAATGAAGGTGGTTGGGTAGGCTAGCCCCAGGGAGAGGTCTATGTGATGTTGGATGTCACTCATGGGGGGCAATCCATCGGGTAAATCTTTAGGCCAGACATCTTTGAATTTATTTAGCAATAGCCTTAAACTTGGAGGAATGTATGAGGATTTCGATTCCTCACCCTTCACCACTACAACGTATACCTCACCGATTTCTTTGGATTCCTCCATGAAATCCTGAATAGTCAGAGGGAACTCCCCTCCACTTTAGAAGTTTCAGGGTGGTTCTCTGGTACCATAAGGGCAAGGATTATTTTTCGACTATCCTTGACGAAGACGCAAACATTATCTTATCCTCGGTGGGTCGCATCACGGTCCAACTGCCTTGGTCGACAGAGTAACATATGACATGCTTCCATGTTGACCACGTCACAAAGTATTTGATCCTTATAAGTTTTGCCAATTGAAAACGAGACAGTGCATTGTTCAGTTACCTTGGTCTCGTTCACCCTTTTTATCCAGCCAATTGAGTACAAGGAAGGATGTTTCATCGTTAGTAGTTGTAACTTATCCACCATTACTCTTGAGATGATGTTCTCGCTACTGCCACTGTCTATGATTATATCATGGACCTTTTCATTGACGGTGCATCATGTACAGAATATATTGTGTCGCTGTACATGTAATTCCTTCTATGGGGTGTACAGTAATCACCTCACAACTAGAGATTCACCATGATCCTCGACCGTCCATTCATAGCCATCTGCTCCTTCCTCAATGGCTTGTTCATGTTCATCAAAGCCCTGAGTCTTCTTCTGTAGCCTCAACTTCAGTGCCCCCTTCATTTATGGTCAAGTGTGTTGCAGGATGTTGAGGATACTGTTTAATAAGTGGACCGGTTGGCCACATCGATAACATTTGTTCGTCCTTGATCGAGTTTAAGGATTTGGAATCCTACTCAGGCCCGCTTTGTGGGTGCTACATGTTGAGGCCTAGATAAGTCGCTCCCCGTATCATGATTTGTAGTTGTAGGAGGTTGATGATGTTCTCCTACTAGTTCTTTTCCCCGTGCCAGCACTGGATCATGCAGGGGACCCGTCATGGGGGCTCGAGTTGAAGGATAAGGCCTAGCAGGAACTCTTGCAAGTTGCATTTTTGCCTTACCTACCAATTGAACCACTTCATACATGGTCCCAACTGGGTGCATCTGAACTCAATCCTGAATCGTCGATCATAACCACCAATAAATTGTGTTACCTTCTGTGATTTGGTTTCTGACAGATCGTTTCATTTTGCTAACCGCTGGAATTCTTTGATGTAGTCGGTGATGGTTCGATTCCCCTATCTACAGTTTTGGTATTGTTAGAACAATACATGCTCGTAATCACTAAGAAGGAATTGTGATGAAAGAAGGCATCTCATCCGTGGCAATGATGAGATGGGCGCCTTTTTTTGTCAAGCATGTGAGAGTTATAATAGCTCCCACCATGCAGAAGCACCAAAGTTTAATTTAAACGCTATTAATTTTACCTTTTATGCTTTGGCACGTCCATGAAATCAAAATATCGTTCTACTTCGGCTAGCCAGTCGAGGAAATCTTCTATGCGTAATAAACCGTTAAAACTAGGAAGTCTAGCCTTACCTCAATAGTCTCTCTTTAGCACGATCTAGATGATTGCCTCCATAGATTGGTCATCGTGCAAAGCCTTCATTAAGGTCCTAGTCGGTAGAACTCGAATCATCTGGTATAGTCCTAAGATTTACCACTGGTAGTGCTCTACGAAAATCGGGGTTGTGCCGTACAGCAACCACAGATGGTGGAGCATCGCCTAGGGCTTGAGGCAGAAGTAACGCATCCGCAAGACGGTCGAGGGTTGCCTGCAGCCCTTGTATAGTCATCAACTGACTCTCCCGGTGGAAAGCTTCCATTTTTTCCCAAAGATAATGAATCGCTGGATCACCGTCTACAGGATTTTGGTTCATACCTTCGTTGTCTGCCATCGGCCTTAAGGGAATCCTCGCTTTGATACCAAGTGACGCAGGGATGAACGTGATGAGGTCGATCATTGTAAGACCCGACCTGAGTGCATGTGTGTGTATGTGTGTGCATTTCATTTCTCTTGGTCCCGCAGTCCTACCGGTCGAATTCCGATGACCCGCGACCCTCGGATAATGTTTGGGATCATCCTCAAGTCCGGTTATGTAGACCCGACCCAGATCAAGCCGAAACCTATGCCATCTTGTTCGCATTCGATGATGCATCTTGTGCGTCCATCCGATGTTTAGATCATAAGTTGTGTGCATCTCATTTTCTAGCCCTTGATCATAATCATGTGGCCCACCTAGGGATGGTGCACACATTTTTTTCTAGATGGCCCCTCCCTATGCACAAGTTCCAACACACACCACCCAAACTCTCATATCTTACACCACCCACTACCCACACACTACACAACCCTAGTCTATAGCCTCCATTTAGGCTTTCCTTTTTGCTAGCTCATCATAAGACTCTCTAACCAAGCACCTCGTTTCTAGAGAAAATCAGATTTTTTTTTTCTTCCCCATGCCATTTTGCAATCATCACCATACTACTACACCTCTCTCTCTCTCTCTCTCTCTCTCTCTCTCTCTCTCTCTCTCTCTCTCTCCCCCTTCTCTCCCTCTCATTCCTCTCTTTCTCATTTTCATTCTCCCTAGCTAGAGAAGGATGGGACGTCCCCACCAGCCCCTACCATTCCAGCCACTTCTCCTCTTATTTCCTCCTCATCCCTCCATTGAAGACCCATCTCAACCATCAATTTACCTTCCTTGGAGCACTAGGAGCTAGGTGATATACTTTTGGTGGAGATCAAGAGGTGAGTGCTCCTCTACATGTGTAAATTCATTTCTCTAGTATAGATTTTCTTATTTCCTTTCATTTGGGAAGTGTAGGACCCACCAATCAATGGTGGAGATCCTACACAATCCCTTAGATGTGGCCAAATGGCCTATCTTATGCATGCATGTCTCATGCATGAGGTTTCTCCTTGATGGACCCCATCATGGAGGTTTCTCCTAATTTCTTAAGCATGATGGGTAATCTAGACCCTTGCATCATGTTTGGGATGGCATCTCAACCATTCATCTTGAATATAGATCATGCATGATGTAGATCCATGATGTAATATGTATATGAATAAAATGTGTGGGTGTGATTGTCTTAAGGAAGGCTCAATAGTGGCGGTGCCTTCTCCCTATGGCCGGGATGTTCTCCGTCTTCTCTCTCTTTTCTTTTATTTTTGCTGATGATGTGTGTAGCCCACTTTGTGGGCCTGGATCGTCCAAAAAATCCAGCTATGGTGAACGCCCATACCCACCTACACCAACGGTTTGAGTGTCCCATTTGCTACCTTAAATGATGCATGCAACTGATGTGGCTTGGGAATTTGATTTAGACACTAGTGGGGCCCACCAAGGAAGGCCGCACCACCCTTGGATCGATGTATAATCTCAGATATGGGCTGGAATATCCAACCATATATGGCTGCCCAGAACTTTGGGACAAATTTATTGGACTGTTGTAGCAGAATTTTGGCTTGGGATTGACCCATGTTTTGGACCCCCTTTCTTCCTTGATATGGGGTGTACCTTGGAGTAGTGGACCCCACCTTGTAATACCCCAAATTCCACCTCAGGTTGTCCATGCAATGGGACCCAAAAAGGGTGGCCCATAGGGGTGGACGGTCCACCTTGCTTGACCGTCTAGCCTTAAGGTATGAAGGGAAAACACAAATTTTAACTTGGTTTTTGGGAGTGGTGGGCCACTTTTGTGGACCCCACCTTGATGTATTTTATGAGAAAAATACTAGCCATTCACCCCTCCCCTTCTAGTCATAGATTGGGCCCACTTTCTTGGGTAAACATTGTATGGACAACAATGTATTTGGTGTAGCCGAAATTCTGTTTTACCTTGCTGTCCATGTTCTGCTTGGGCTTTAGGCTTCCTTATTGGCCCATTGTGTGGTCCAGCATATTGGGACCCTTCTTGGGGGTGTGGGCCACCACCTTCCAACCAAAATGGGAGAAATTACTGCTGGATGGACAGCCACAACTGGACGTTTTAGCTAGGCTAGTCGTCCTAACCCCAAATGGCCCACCATGATGTATTTTGTATCCACACCGTTCTTCCAGATTGTGGTCCACATGGGACGTGACCCACTTCCCTATGGGACGTCCACATATGGGACCCACTTTGATGTCCATTAGGGCAGCCGTCCATGGCCCCATGGACAGCCCAAGCAAGGATGCCCAGGCCGATTGGGCTGCAGCTGGACGTCTAGTCCAGCAGCATGGCCCACCTGATTTAGGTGTTTTATGTACTCCATTTATCTGGTGGGGCCCACAGTGATGTGTGTGGGTCACCAGGGAATTATAATTTTATAAATTAACGTTTATTGCTGGACTCCAGCAGGCCCAGAAGCAGGTGGCCTGGAATTCCAGCAACAAACCTAAACTTGCTGCCCATAAATTGTATGTTTTGGGGCAGCATGGCTCACCAGATTTGGAAATGTTTTAAACACATATCATGTCTTTTTCCTAATGTGCCTTTGGGCTAAATTAATGCACACTTGAGACCCACTCCAGTTGGGTTTTGATTAGATCAATGTTCATAGTTAATTGTTGGATTTCCCTAGGCCCTTTTATCCTGGAACTTTCTAGATAGGCCCCTTGACCTTTGGGCCCATATTTACAAATTATTGTGATGTGTTTGTGGGCCGTAATATGCAAGTAGTTGGGCCCTTGGTCACCCACCAAAATAACCTTGTACTTGGGCCAAGTTGTGAGGCCCAACTCACTTAAATTAAGTACAAGAAATGCCCTTATGGTTGGATTACCGGGCTGCCCATTAGGCCCACCACAATATATAGGCTTATGACCCTTATGTTTGGGCCCAAACCTTGCTTATGGGCCCACAATGTTGCCTATGAGTTGGGCTTTATATGATTGTCCACTAGGCCCATGATTGGTATAGGCCTTGAGCCTTGATTCGTATTTGGTTAGAGGCAGGCTACCTCTTGGGAACCAGTTCAAGTTGGATGTCCTCCTTGGTGATCCTAAGGTAGGCCCATGGGTTTTCTATAGATAGTTAAAGGCCCACCGTAGACCCTTATTAGGACCGTTTATCCTTCTAGGCTCATATATTATATTCCTTAGCCTTATGGGCTACCCCAATCTATTGGGCCCCCCCTTGAAGATTTCTCCTTAGAGTATCTGTCTATATATCTAGACTTGATCCCTCCTTGGGAAGGAGGAGTGCATTCCACGTCATCATCGCTGTATAGGGCACCTATTTCACCCTCATGACCCATATGCATCATTGAGTGGTTGGATTGCATTTGTGTGTGGTCATTGGGTTGATATGATAGAGGGATGGAGATTTCTCCTCTTGTGCACATTGAGTGCTTGGAGCTAGTGCATATTTGGTATGCGTGATTCATTCATCTAGCATTGCATCTCATGGATACTATCGCCCTTGCTTCATTAGGGCCTTGCCTCTACAGGGGTATTTGTGGATGGCCGTATGTGGACACCGAAAATATATTATTTGAGCATTTGGGGTACATAGGATATCCCTGGGTGAAAGCCCTTAAACCTTCAAGGTACCTAGAAGATGCCTCAACTCCGTGACCAAGTGAAAATTAAGAGTGCCTGAGTGCCTTTCACCGTTAGGCTGCGTCTCTCACTGTCGTGTCGGTTGAGATGGGATGTGGCCTTATCCATCTGAGTGAGTGGGCATTACTAGGCTGAGTCTGACTAGCTCGTGAGTGGGTCCGCTACCGTCGAGCCTTGCTGGTGATTGGCTGTCCACAGGTGGGTAGTGTGGTCTCTTACGCTCGTTTGACTGTGCGGTCTTGAGAGAGGCAGTCATCCTGTAGTGCATTAGACCCCGTTGGTATTCCTTACGATGGAACTATATGGGATATGTTGACTGGTTATGAGCATTAACATTACTTGGCATTGCATTGGTATCGGCTGTATAAGCCTTATTGCATTGCATAGCCTTGGTATGGCTTTCTGCATTCATGGCTTAGCCTGCGTAAGGCTAGTGATATTGGCATTGATTATGTTTTCCTTCTACATCCCTTATTATTCTTCTGTGCACCATTGTCACACACCTTCACCACCCTCTAAGCTTTCTATAAGCTTATGCACGATTGATGCGTGCAGGAAATCCTAGGTCGGCATCTTAACAGTGGAGTTTGGATAGGAGTTGAGCCGAGGACCCCAGTGTTGTAGATCTTTCCCTCTTTCTTCTGTTATCATATGTATTTCATTTAGCCATGTATCTAAAGTTCAAATTTATAGTGGATTTTACGATTGTATTCCTTGTTATTTCTAAGATTTACTTGTTGTGATCTTGGGTATGCTCGTATTGTAATGGATCTATGATTATGAAAATCCTCCTGTAGGATCCCAGGATTAGAACCTACTTCAAGAGCCGAGAATGGGGTACGACGGAGGCTATTGCGGCCAGAACCGGCTATCGGGTTCCTTGTGAGTCCAGTTACCGAGTCTGGGGCATGACAATCACCATCTTCCTCAAGGGGATAACTGCTCCGAATCCACAGAGCTTCTCTGGACTGTCACAAAGACTTCTCGAATCCACGAGAAAAAAGCTAGGAAAATAGAAAATAAATTCTATAAAATTTGTAATTTGATTGATGAATGAAATAACCAAGTTCACAACCCTTTAAATAGGGATATTAAGCCATGGGAGAAGTTTCAGAATCAAACTACAATTATAACTCCTAAAATTCATGACTTACAATAAATAGTAAACTTACTATTTATATATAGTCGTGATGTCTACTAGTGCGCATGGTTTTCAGCCAAAAATAATAAGTGTCCTATTTGGCCGAATCACGACGTTCTCCTAATTATTCTAAGCACTTTACATGTTGGGCGCAACTCCTAAAGCCCAACAGATGAAGAGTTATACTCAAACTAAAACTTACTATAAATAGTAAAAACGAAAATAAAACGAGAATTTGACCATTGATCTACTGGTATTTGGCTAAAGTAGCTCGTCTTACCCCAAAATCATATTGGTACGCTGAATAACTCATTTCGGATTGCGAGATACGCCCGATTTAAGGGTCCTAACAGTCCAGATCACTTCCACTTGCGATCAGGCCTCTTCTAATCCATCTTGGCTATGAGACTGTCTGTGACCTATTCTACATCAGTTCTAATGAGCATCAAGGCATGGAAACACTGTGGGGGGAGGGGGGGAATGTTCGGGTTCAGAAAAAAAATTTCGAATCATTGCCACCCTTGGTGTTTGATTGCAACATGGTACTCACCATTCCATCCAGTTTTCAAACTAGACCATCCAAGCTCATCAAATTTATAGGCGATGTGGAAGAACTCGATCCCCCTGTAGTAATACAACATGCTTCTTTTCCTCCAGAAGATGCAATTGAGGGAGCACCGAGAGTGAATGAGATACCACAGGTAAGTACTATTACCATGGAGTCAGGCGCATCGTCTAAAAGGGTAGTTATAGAAAGGCTCATTCACGATGTGACTCAATATTTTAAACGTTGTACATATCCCCTCACATCGAGGACTACCCAGTCACCAGAATCTTGGTTGACAATGGGGTTGCCGTTAATCTTCTCCATGCAAGAATGATGCCAAAATTGGAAAACAATACGACCAATCTGATCCTGTTTGAGGTAACGGTCAGAAACTTCGCTGGACATGTACCAACACATATGGTGTGCTACTAGTCGACTTGGTCGTAGCCACTATGAGAGTAATGGCCCCTTTCTTTATGGTCGATACCTCGTCCATTTATAATTCGTTGCTTAGGAGGAACTGGATTCATTTCTTTATGTGCATCCCATCATCCTTACATCAATTCATATTTTGGAATCAAGATAAAGTTGAGTTGATGTTGGCTGATAACAAGTCATTCTTGGCTACCTTAAATGCGAATGAGGCCTGTTATTACGGAGATGAAGTAGGACCAGT
The DNA here is from genome assembly GCA_021015155.1 of Magnolia officinalis. Classification (NCBI taxonomy): domain Eukaryota; kingdom Viridiplantae; phylum Streptophyta; class Magnoliopsida; order Magnoliales; family Magnoliaceae; genus Magnolia; species Magnolia officinalis. The sequence continues at coordinate 33,997,555 of JAJHSJ010000016.1, read as the reverse complement.
TCACTTTACAGGAAGGAACAAGCATGGACAACCAACTGGGATATTTGTCAAAAAGAACAAAGAAAGCATCGTATGGGATATTGTTGCCATAATTCATCTAATCGATAACCTGTTGAGCGACATTGTACCTTCTTGGCTAGTCCATGTTATACCATCGAAGAGGCCCCATGGCCAATACACCGATATATGGGAAGTGAATGGTTGATTTCGTCGCTATAATAAAAAGGCTCGAACAAAGCCTGAAAAATGTCAATGATAGTTGCTTTGAAAATCTGGCCAACACGGTTGTTCCAGCCAATGAGGATGAGATAGACATGAAATTAAAGGAAGCACTCGATATACTGGAAGAATCTTAGGCTTAGGTTTAAGATTCCTTGGTTGAGGTGAATCTAGGAATAGAACATGACCCTAAGCCAACTTTTATCAGTAGATTGTTGAAACCATATGATAAAGTTAAGCTCACTGGTTCATTTAGAGAGTTTGTCGATTATTTTGTATGGGATTATCATGAGATGTCGGGATTAGATTGAATTTTTGTTGAGTACAGATTATCAATAAAGGAATGTTATCAACCGCCTAAGCGACCGCTTAGGTGAATGATGGCAGAGGTCACTCAGAAAAAAAAAAAGAAAAAAAGAAAAAAAGAGGAAGAGATTGAACATCTATTGAAGGAAGATCGATTTCATCAGGCCCATTAAGTATGCCGAGTTGATCTCGAATGTGGTCTCAGTCATCAAGAAGAATGGTAAGTTACAGGTATGTATTGATTTTAGAAATTTAAATTTAGCAACACCCGAGGACGAATATCCAATGCTTGTATCCGATCAACTAATTGACCAAGCAGTTAGGCATCAAATGGTTTCTTTCATGGATGACCATTCTGGATATAATCAAATATATATAGCACTTGATGTTGAGTGTCAAATATTGCATATTTCCCCCTATTTATATCTTGGTTTTATGAACATAATAACGCTTAATGGATATATTTTATACATGTTTGTATTGCGAAGTGAATCTGAGAGCTTGGATTGAAAAGAATATTAAAAGCATGGATTTGACGCTGAAGAGGCACCAAGGAAAAGGGTGGATCTTAAGAGACCAAGAATGAAGAATTCACATGCAAAGATCCAAGGAAACCAAGTACGAAGGATGAAAAAAGGACTATAAAGACTTTAGAATTCCCGGCAGAAAACAGATAGGTTCAGTCCGACTGAACCCAACTTCGATTCGACCGAAATCGCACAAACAAGTCCAGTAACCAACGATGAAATTCGGAGCTAATTAGTTAGACCGAAGGATAATTCGGTCTAACCGAACCTAAGTTCGGTCCGACCAAAAGTGCACAAAAAGCTTCAGCAAAGAACGATGAATTTTGGAGTTAATTCAGTTTGACCGAGAATTAATTCGGTCTGACCGACACTTAAGTTCAGTTTGACCAAACCCAAACTCAGTACGACAGAAATCGGGCAACTGCTGAAATAAAATCTTGTCATGATTCAAACTCGACTTTGGTCTGACCGAAGGTGACTTCGGTCCAACCAAAGCGTAACACAGATACATAAATTTGAGGACGTTTCAAGGTCGGTTTGCGAAAATTTCAAAGCGGTGCGAAAGATAGTGTTTTACAACTATAAATAGTAGTCCCGAAGACGTCCCAAACCATCTTCTAGGTTTTAAGGACTGGATCCAAATGGTGGAGAAGACTCCTAAGAGTTTTTCTTTATCTTAGTTTATTTTCATGTTTTATTTAAGAGTTTTTTATTTAATCATGTCTATGGTTAACAAAACCTCTTAGTTAAGGCTAAGAGGTAAAGCTTGTAGTGTGTTGGGATGTTTATTTGCTTTGATTCTTATTTATGTTGAACTTCATTGAATTCTAATTTGATTTTAAGGAATATTTTCAGTTTTCTATGATTTATTGTGACTCAAATTACAATAGACGTGGTGATAGCTTTGAGTATCTTCTTTTCCATTCTGAGATTGTGAGATTGGTAAATCTTATTGTTCACCATCGTCTCCTAGGCATGGTAGAGTGATGAAATCCCTTCCAGTCATCACAATTCTCCTCCATTGAGAACTAGGTCAATGAAAAGTTCAGATTTGATTTAAATTGCTTTACCTTCTAATTGGATAAGATAGGACTCCAATTCCAATTATGTTAATTGAATCAAGTAAGGTAGCATCTTGATAGCTACAAGTGGATCCTTGGCACCCTAATTCCCACCTTTAAATTCATAAGTTTTAATTAACATCATTCACCATTACTCTCAATTATTCCAGAATTCAAATTTAAATCTTCTTCTAGTTCTAGTTGTAGTTACTTTCAGAATACGTACAAGATTAGTCCCTGTGGATTCAACCTTGATTTCACCGAGATTATTACTACATTGTGACCCTACACTTGGGGTTATGAACACTTGATGATGTGCTGAAAATGGCATTCAGATGTCCTAGGCCTTTGGGAACCTATTGCTTGGTAGTCACTTCGTTTCGGCTAAAAAATGTAGGGGCTACATATTAAAGGGTAATGAATGTCATATTCCATGATATGATTGGTCAATTCATGTAAGTTTACGTCAATGATGTAGTGGTAAAGTCGGCCGATATGGGAGATCATTTCGCTCATTTACGTAAGTTGTTTAAGTGAATGAGGTTTTATAAGTTAGAAAATGAATCCCCTCAAATACGCTTTGGGGTGTCAATCAGTAAATTTTTAGGATTCCTTGTACGCCGGCATTGAATCATAAACACTCACGTGCCAAAGAACAAATCAAAATTGCAATGCTTCCTTGGGCAGGTCAATTTTATGTAAAGATTTATTTCTAACTTTGTAGGAAATACTAACATTTTCTCTCCATTGATAAAAATAAAGAATGGTATTGAATTCACGTGGGAAGCAAAATATCAGTTAGCTTTTAAAAAGATTAAGGAGTATTTGATGAAATTGTTATCGTTAATGTAAGAGGATGTTAGGGTTTCGAGAGTAAGGAAATAGGGGAGAACGCTTGAGGAATGGGAAAACGTGTTAAAATGGGATATATATTGATTGAAATCTGATGCATTAATGACGATGTAACCATGATCTCGTTTGGCATGATGCTCATACACGCATTGCCATGGAAATAACTATTTATTCAAAATAGGAAAGCATGACCGTCATTCAAAATTATCTCAGTCATGCATGGTAACTAAGGCATCACCATGTGCCCTACAGAACGATTGCATTTATAAGGGGTCTCACATCACCTTCACCTTTTTCTCGAAAGGTGAGTGGCATGGGGGGCATAGCGTTGCTTAAGATGATCAGGCAATAGTCAGAGGGTGGGGTTCATCCTTTGAAAGTGGGCCACACCACTACCTTCCATATGAAAAGACTTTTTTTCTTTAATACAAATAAAACGAAAAGAAAATTCTTACAGTCGGCCACAGAGAACAACTGTAAAATGTCTCTCTAAATGGAGAACTTTGCTTGATACTTGAACTGAATCCAGAGTATGAGCGTAAACTCGAATTACACCTAAAGTTAATAACTACTTTAATTACTACTATGATTTACAATAAAGAATATAAATGGTTGATAAAGGTAAAGGATTACATTACGGAATGTAAATGACAAATAAAGATAAGGATTACACTAAAGAATGTAAATGATTGATAACTGAATGGATAATTGAAAGATAGATTTGGTTTGGTGTGGTGCGATTTGGTTTGGTTGGTATGAGACGTCTCTTTTACTGAATTTTCTTGTTATTTATAGTATTAAATTGATCATCTAGATGCTTCCCACATTCTAACGGTTGCTATAACCACTTTATCACTACTAATCTTCTAGAACCACCTTTCTAAGCTTGCCACCTATACCGATTACCGCTCTAAGCCTCCTTGCTCACTCAACCACGTTCTGCTCAGTCACTAGTGCTTTATGGATGACATAACACCGCTCGATAAATGCCAGTTATATACACGTAAAATATTCTATGGGTATCTCAACAGATTTTAGAGACACTACGCATCTCGAGCAACATTACGCATATCTCTCTCTAATTGGTTTATGAAGGAATGGATGGAAATAGGGTGCAGAATTACCCACAAGTGGATGAATGGGTGACTGATGTTATTAGATCTTAGTCATATATGAAATGGCCAAGCTATATGTCCTAAAGGGGGGGTGAATAGGACAATGCCAAATTTAAAATAATTACAGCGGGATTTAATAAAGAGATAGTCAAATAAAGTAAATCAATTTACAATGCTAAAATGAAAAGCAACCTTAATAATCAAGTATTGAGAGGTTGATACAAAAGTTGTTCTAAGTACAACCTTACACCAAAAACCAAAGTTTATGGTAGGACAACCTTATTTCTAGAAAGGTCTTTATATTAAGAACTCAAACCGAAGAGGAATAAATATATTCAAACTGTACTGAGGAATAAAATGCAATCTCAAATATTGATTGTTCTAAGGACAACCATACACCATAAAAATGGCAGGGCAACCTTAATAGAACAAATAGAGAAACTGTAGCTCAAACTAATAAAGGAATAACAAGGGATAAATTACAGAAATATAAATCTAAACTATTACAACATTCCCTACTGAGCTTGAAATAAAATGATTACAACATTCACATTCACATACATCCCACAAATGAATAATTAAAGATAGGAAAATGAATCACACATCCACACAACACAACGAGTTATAGTGGTTCGCCTGTGTGTACACCAACTGTTCAATAATAGCCACACAGAATGCTACTCCACTCCTAATATCCTCACACAGGGGATATTAGCGTTCACTATCAAAAAGGTTTTCACAGGTTCACCCAAAACCTTCACAATTGTGTCTTTTTCAAAGGGCTTACACAATACAAAAACCCTTACTTCTGAGTTTTCTAGCTCTCCTCAGATAACCAACAACCTTGAGATTTTTCTGGCTTAACCTCAAATAAAACCAAATACAGTAAATTACACAAAATGTAAAATACCTATTTTTCTTCTTTGATGTAGCAGCCCGGAGGAACCATGTCGGAGTAGAGATTTGAATGTCAAAGTTCAATGTCCAGTACTCACTATATAATGGTTCTAAATTCTAATAGATTTTGACTTAAAACAAATGGGCTAGCTTTAATTGATTTTGATTCCAGAAAAAGGAAAACAACACTTCCTCTTTTCAAATCAAATTGGAATACAAGAAACGAAATCAATTTAAAAAGCTAAAGAAAGAATATATTAAGTATGCACACTTAGCTTAAATAGAGCGTAGACAAATCTCTTAGAAGGCCGAATTAAATTAGCTTGAATTTCATATTTTATTATGAGATTCGGGCTCTATTTATAAGTGAGCAAATCACGTCTTCAACTGGTCTTAAGTCGCCACGACTGGTCGTAGGACCAACTGATATTTGAAAATTCAAGCGCGATAAGATAAGGCAGTTTCACGACTGGTCGTAGGTAGTCTACGACTGGTCGAAGGACACCTTCGACTGGTCAAAGGTTGCTCACGACTAGTCGAAGCAAGTCGAATTTCATCACTTAGTTTGAGTCGTAGGTCTATGACAGGTCGAAGAAGCAGTCGACACTGTTCATATGAACAGTCGAACAGACCCCAGGACTGGTCGAAGCTTAACAAAAAATTTTGAATTTTTGCAACATGCTTACGACTGGTCCAGGCAATTCTAGGATAGGTCGAAGCAGAGCTAGGACTAGTCGAACAACATCCATGACTAGTCTTAAAATAAACCAAACTCACTTATATAAAACATATGACTTATGTATCCAAAATTGCCTACTCTAAAGGTCAACCTATGGTCAGTCATACTTCAAATGCGAAGTAAGGACATTGAAACTTAAAGATGAGTGACCTTGAGTATCATGAAACTTGAGATCTTGGTGTAGCTTTGAACTTGAAAGCTTATTGAAATCTTGATTCTTGAAAGTTGAACATTCTCACATTCTCGAGTCTTCTTGACTTATGAACATTGCTTGTCTATCGAAGCTGATCTTGTGAGACTTTTGTCTTGACTTAACATAACATGTGTAGAGCTTTGTTCTTCACATATGCAAGCTTCATAACAAGATACATATAGTGTCTTTTGTCACCTCAAATTTGACAATATAGTGAAGCTATCAACTATAGCACTTACAATATACGGTCGATTTTCGGACATATTTACCTATCTCGGCGCTTGAGGTCATAGTTGTTTGGTTTGAATTGAGCTGTGATTGTTTGCCTCCAAGTGCAGAGGTTCGTAAGTAATATCATATGAATACAGGGTCGATCCCATAGGGAGATGAATTGTGAGAATGAGAAAATCAAATGCAAAATTAATTAAGTAATGGAAACTAAACAAATGAAATGATTTTGAAGGTTTTGACTGTATGAAATTCAATTAATTTAAAAACAACACCCAAGCTTCAAAGTTCCACACATAGGTTAGTGTTCCAAAATCATGATGACTTGGATAACACAACTAGGATCCGAGCACTATGGTCGGCCTAATCAGAAAATAAAACAATTTAAACATTTTAAATAAATGATATAAAAGATTAGAAAATCATGGATTTACACCATTGATATATATTATCAAGCACCAGTGATTTTAAGCATTCAATATCCATGAGATATTGAATCAAAGAAATGTAGCAGGTTGAGAACCTTTCCTATCTAGGAAATCTAATTGATCTAGGGTAAGCCTATTCATTAATGTGAATATCATATGATGAAAACATATGGATCTCACATTAGGATAAAAAAACTAACCTAAACAATAAATAACATATATATATATATATATATATATATCATTATTCTTATCATTAAAATAATCAATCATCATAACTATGAAAACATTAAACTAATGTGCTTCCCTTCTAGCTTTTGTTAGAGGGAACTTAGAAAACATAATTAGAATAGAGAAAGAAAGCAACAAGAAATAAATAAATGCAAATAGAAAAGATTTAAAAGAAAAAAAATAATAATTTATAAAACTTTAATAAAATTGAAAACCCTCTAAAAACCCAAAATCTTGCTCTTAAATGCTTTGAATGATGCTTAGGAATGCACTATGAAGCCCTGTAAAGCCCTATTTATAAGTGATGAACTCCAACTTTCGTACTAAGTTGGAAGACTCTAGAAACTGCCTCAAATTTACACAGTTTTCTAAAATATACTTCACGCTGCGCGGTTTGTTAAAATAGACTTCACGCTGCGCAGTTTTTCAAAATAGACTTCAGAGTTTCAGAATACACTTTTTCAGGACAATTTTAAGATTCTTCACTTCAAATCTTCGATTCTCTACATTCCTCACTTAGTTTTCTTAGATCTTTGGCATGTGAATTCTTCAATCTTGATCTCCTAAGATCCATTCCTTGCCTTGGTGATTCTTGAGCATCAAATCCATGCTTTTAGTACCCTTTTTCAATCCAAGCTCTTAAATTCACCTTGCAACACATACATGAGTAAAATAGAACATTAAGCTGATTCATGTTCATAAAACCAAGATATAAATGGGGAAAATTATGCAATATTTGAGTCTCAACACACCCCTAACCAGTATTTTGTTAGTCCTGAGCAAAATAAGCAAAGAAAAATAAAAATAAGAATAAAAATGAATTCTAGAAATAAAATTAAAATGAAAAAATTCTAACTACATTTTTGCAGGTAATCTCGATTGCATTTAGCATATGCAACAAGCCTTTAAACCCTTAGGTTCCCCCTAGTGGACAAGTTATAGTCTCGTGGGGGTTTCCAGAAATGTTACCCACAAACATTGAAAATATGATAAATAATTCAACACTCAGAAATTTATACAATTATGCCACCATTCATCATATAAATTCTAAAACAAAACAATACTTACTCTAAGTTTGAAGTTAGTTAGAAGTTCAATTTCCTAATCCATTGCATCTTTGAGTTCAAAGACCTAATCAAAATTTAGAATAGTTATGATCCAATATACTCAGATGATCTGTGACACTAGTTTAACTTTGAGAAATATGCATGTTCCCTATCCTAACTCATTTCAATCATCCCAAGATTATGAAATCTCTAGTTATCTCATTTCCTTCATGATATTTCTTCTTTTATCATCATATTCTCATTATTATAAACCACCCTTTGATGAAGATTCTCACCAGTTTTGCTTCATAACATAAGGTATCGTACTTGTAATGGTAACGGAAATGGATACTTAGGTATCCTTACTCCAGATTACTGACACGATTGTTATGATCATTGCATTATGCTCTATAATAAATTTTTCTTTTTCCTTCAATATTCTCTCTTTTAAGCATATATCAATGGTACTAGTTCATCCAACCTTGTTTGAATCAAAATTTGTTATTCTAGTTCACATATCACATTCCTCACTTAGTTAGCTAGGGTGTATTGTAAATTCAGTACATCAAATTATAACTCACTTTAAACTAGTGATTAGATAATTGAACTCAAATCTATAATTTTTAGTTATCAGAATTCTGACTACTATCAACCTAGACTAAATATTAACTTTGCCTTTGGAATTCGCATAATATCATGTTCACATTCTTGTATATAAATATATTATTTTGAAAATGTTGAAATTTTTTTTTCCATAAACCTAAAAAGTAAACTAAAACCTTAATAATAATAAATAAATTAAAAAAAAAAACTCAAATAGATGACTATCCACACCCCCAACCTAAAATCTACATTGTCCCCAATGTAATGATAATGTAATGCAGAGTACAATAAAAATGAAAGAAATAGTGGATGGTACCTACCATGAAGAACTCACCTGCTAGCTAACACTATAAAAAATGAATATGATACAAATCCTACATAAATGCTCCGTCAAACTAGGAGCATCAATCTGAATATTCCGTCTCATGAAGAGGGATGGACTCCTCTCCCAAATGAAAGTTTTCTATATAAGGCTTCAATATCTGACCATTAACCTTGTACACATTGTCATTACGTAGATTTTCAATTTCAACAGCCCCATGAGTATAAACATTCTTCACAATGAAGGGGCCTGTCCATCTTGATCTTAATTTTTTCAGAAAGAACTGTAGATAAGAATTGTACAATAGGACCTTTTGCTGAGATTCAAAATTCTTCCTCAAGATGTTTTTGTCATGAAAAGCTTTGCTCATCTCTTTGTAGATTTTAAAATTTTCATAGGAGTCTCTCCTCAGCTCCTCTAATTCATTCAACTCTAATTTCCTTTGTCCACTTGCTTAGTCCATGTTAAAGTTTAATTTATTATTGCCCAGTAGGCTCTATGTTCCAATTCTATATGCAGTTGGCAAGACTTTTCATACACCAATATATATGGGGACATTCCAATCGGGGTCTTATAAGCAGTCATATAAGCCCATAAAGCGTCAGATAGTCTGAGGGACCAATCCTTCCTATCTGGCCTTATAGTTTTCTCTAAAATGTGTTTGATTTCCCAATTAGAAATCTCAGCTTGTCTACTCATTTGTGGGTGGTATGGAGTGCTCATTTTATACTTGATGCCATATTTCTTCATCAAAGCCTCAAGTGTCCTATTACAAAAGTGAGACCCGCCATCACTAATGATGGCCATTGGAGTTCCAAATCTTGAAAAAATATTATCCTTGAGGAATTGTATAACCACTTTGTTGTCATTGGTCCTACTTAGAACTGCTTCAATCCACTTTGAAACATAGTCCACACCAACCAATATATAAAGAAATTCAAAAGAAGATGGAAATTGGCCCATAAAATCAATACCCCAACAATCAAATAAAGGCATCATGTTGCGCCAGGACACTCTTCCCAACCTTTGACATCTATCACAAGCAACAAAGAAAGCATGGGTGTCTTTAAACATGGTGGCCAGTAAAAACCACACTGCAGAATTTTTGCAGTGGTTTTCTTAGCAGAAAAATGGCCACCACATGCTTCCATGTGGCAAAAGGAAATAACACTCTGAACTTCATCCTCTGGGACACAACGTGTAAAAATCTGATCAATCCCATATTTATATAAATACGAGTCTTCCCAGAAGAAGTTCCTACCCTCAGTTTTAAAACGCTTCCTATCTTGTGACTTCCAATGATATGGCATTTTTTCCATTACAAGATAGTTCATTATATCCGCATACCAAGGCAATTTGGAGATCGTAAATAATTGTTCATTAGGGAAAGTGTCCTGGATATGCATCTCCTCAGTGGAATCATCTAACACCAATCTAGAAAGGTGATCGGCCACTACGTTTTCTACTCCTTTCTTATCTTTTATCTCTAAGTCAAATTCTTGGAGTAGGATGATCTATCTCAAAAGTCTTGGCTTTGCATCCTTCTTGGATAGCAAATATTTCAAAGCCGAGTAGTCCATGAAAATAACTACTTTGGATCCCAGCAAGTAGGACCTAAACTTATCCAAAGCAAAAACTACTGCAAGTAACTCTTTTTCAGTTGTTGAGTAGTTCACTTGGGCCAAGTTTAGAATTATAATCGCATAGTGAATAACGTAAAGCCATTTATCTTTCCTTTGGCCCAAAATAGCCCCTATGGCATAATCACTTGCATCGCGCATTAGTTCAAAAGGAAGTGTCCAATCTGGTGGATGCATGATAGGTGTAGTGGTAAGGGATGATTTAATTTTTTTAAAGGCACTTGAACACTCATCTATCCACTTAAATGGGACATCCTTTTAAAGAAGATTAGTCAAGGGTCTAGTAATGGCATTAAAGTCCTTGATGAATCTTCTATAGAAACTAGCGTGCCCTAGAAGTGATCTAATATCTCTAACAGTTCGGGGGATAGGTAGATTAGCTATAATGTCCAGTTTTGAGCGATCTACCTCGTTTTCATTTTTGGAGATAACGTGGCCCAAAACAATTCTCTTTTGAACCATGATATGATATTTCTCCCAATTTAAAATAAGGTGCTTCTTTTCACACCTAGATAAGATAAGAGATAAATTATAGAGGCATTCCTCAAAACTACTCCCAAATGCAGAGAAGTCGTCCATGAAAACCTCAAGAAACTTTCCAACCATATTTGAAAAAATACTTAACATATACCGTTGGAAAGTTGTCGGGGCGTTACACAATCCAAATAGCATCTGTTTGAAAGCAAACGTGTCAAATGGACAAGTGAACATGGTTTTCTCTTGGTCTTCCAGGGCTATCTCTATTTGGTTTTATCTGGAATATCCATCAAGAAAACTATATAATGAGTGACCTGCTACCCTTTCTAAAACTTGATCAATGAATGGCAGAGGGAAATGGTCCTTCTTTGTGACCTAGTTCAATTTTCCATAGTCAATGCAAACACGCCAACCTGTGGTGACACTTGTTGGTATGAGTTCATTATTAGAATTTTGCACAATAGTTATTCTAGATTTCTTTGGGACTACTTGAGCTGGACTCACCCAAACACTATCGGATATTGGGTAGATGATTCCCACATCCAATAATTTGATCACCTCATTTTTTACAACTTCTATCATGTTTGAATTAGACGCCTTTGAGGTTGTCCAATTGGTTTGGCGTCCTCATCGAGGTGGATCCGATGGGTGCATATGGAAGGGCTTATACCCTTGATGTCAAAAATGGTCCAACCTAAGGCTCCTTTGTGGTCCCCTAGAACATTCAACAATTTAATCTCTTGATCCTTGTCTAAAATTGGAGATATCACCACAGGATAAGTTTTATTTTCACATAAGTATACATACTGAAGCTCATTTGGTAGTGGTTTTAAATTAAACTTTGGAACATTGGTTGGTGATGGCAGAGGTCGCGAGTCCTCGATAGATAGGATTTGAGTACACGGTCTCTATTGGTACATACTAATGTCATGGGTGGTATTGCTCTCATTATCATCACAAATTTCACCATGCACTTTTTCTAAATCAGAAATTTTCAAGTCCCAAAAGACTTGACTCAATTCCTTAGTCAGACTAGGTTCTAATTCCTCTTCTTCTATCAAGCAGTCCATGAAATTTAGCTCATGAATCTCATTATTATCAATGGGCTACTTACATAGATTGAAAATATTTAGCTCTAGAGTTATGTTACCAAAAGACAAGTTCATCATTCCATTCCTGCAATTTATGATTGCATTTGAAGTTGCTAGGAATGGGCGGCCTAAAATGATGGGAACTTAAGCACTAGCACTTACAAATGATTAAGTGTCTAGTACAATAAGGGCCTGTTTGGTTTTCCAATTACACCGATATTTGGGTGTAAAGACAACATAATTACATCTTTACATGTATTAGCAATGATTGGTTGATTACCGGTATGTTACTTTCCCATGCTTGTTTTTGGTATGTTTTTGGGTGTAGTAGATGGCAAATCAATAGGAACCTGTTTGGAAAGCCAGTGTAGTTGTCACATCACTACTAAGATGCTGGTATGGTGTCCACCATCTCAGCTCTACAGCAACTGTAATCATATGTTCGATTTTTACAGCAATACTGAATCAACGTGATTCAGCTCTAAGCAGTTTGGTCAATGTCCTGACGACTGCTTAACATTGGACGCAAAGTTTCAACATGGTAAAACTTGATATCCACATCTCTAGGTTGCCGACTGCAGGATAATGTCTATGATAAATCGTGTGGTCCACAACATATATCGAAATGCATCGAAACGTCCCACATGATGACCTTTGTTACATATTGTGGGGTCCACAACATGCATGAAAATGCACCCAAACGTTTTCATTCAGCACTTTGCGTCCAGATATTTTCATATGAAGTGTCTCGAGGTTGACAATCCATGATCTGAAGGTAGTACCTGCATTTTCAGTGGCAGAATAAATCCCACTACTTGGGTCCTTCAAATTGGGATTGGAAGGGTAATAGATCATCGAATACAAATTTCTGCAATAACATGGATAAATAGATATAGGATTGAGAAACAGATATTTAGAAGTCAAGGTGTACATGTGGCACACCAAATTATTTAATTTGATGTGTACCACCGTAGCATTCTGCCACTGACGGATGGGGTGGGATCTGCAACCCACTGACAGTAGCTAATTGGATAACGCCTATTCCACTGTACGTGTGGATATCTCATGCCCCACTGAAGAAAATAATATACTAACCCTGTGAAGATAATAAGTCAGTAAAAACCATGAGAAGGTTAACCAGCCCACCTTCCTAAACCTCCATATAACCTGTTCAAAGCAAACCACAGTCCTCCAGAAATTCATAACAGTCAGTAGTTAACATAACTATGGAAAACAGAAATGTAAAAACTAGCTCCACGCAATAAGCTAAATGGCGAGGATTAAAAGCAAGCAACCAAAGATTATCCTAAGGAGGGCCTCAATTGACCCTGGCGTTTCTTCATCGCCATCTGCCGTTATGCAGATGCTAGCACACTTTGTACAGTAGTGGGATGGTGACGGGGAGCGCCCTCTAGGCAGGTTGCTACAACTGGCAATGATTGGTCATTCGGTGTCCAGTGTCCCCGTCTGAGAGTTGTTACCCAAGTCCGTCACCAGTTCATAGTGCTGCACCGGTTCATTGTGCTGCGCCGCATACTCACAGAAAGCAGTCCATTACGTATAAGCCTCTGAAGTGGACTTGTATCCTTTGAAGTGGGCCATGGAAAATTCGTCCGCCTGCTGTCGGCATTCCTCCCAAGTGTAATACATGCCGGGTCGACGTCCACTGAAGATGACATATATTTTCTTCCCCATCTGCAAATACTGGAAATACCAATAACTACAACTTGCATATGGATGGATTATCACCATTAATCAAACTTGCAATGATTGTAATCACGTTACAAGGACCTATAGATAAATGATAATGTAACAAATGTCAGAATCCGAAAGCATACCTGAAGCGTTGACTTGACCAGAAATAAATAGGACAAGTCCTATCGAAAGTGCAGATATGAACAAGACAGTCACATGGCAAACAATACATGAATGATATAAAAAGCAGATAATGCAGGATTAGATATCAGTAGGTAATGCAAGTTATAATGCATCAACGGAACAGCTCCCAAAATAAGCAGAAAAAAAAAAAAAAACAGTAGAGATACCAGAAACATATCATCCAACATGTTAAACATATTTCAGGCTAGTGACGAAAACTAACCCCGAAGCAAAAAAGTCAGTTTTGTCAAAAACCACTTGGCAGACAAGCCAAGTAAAAGTTAGGTGGATGGCAGTGCAATCAGTCAGATAACTGATCTGGTGCAAGCAGCATCAGCACAAAGTCCAACCTCCTATGCTCAGAGAGTGAAAGGAATGAGGAAGATTGTTGTTCATCTTTAGATAGTATCCTCGTGGCGCGTACGATCTCGTGACTCGTGAGGCCTTCAATCTGCTCCAAAGCAAGCACAATCTGGGACATGCGTACGAAATCCTTCCCTTGGTGTATGGTTATAGCCAGTGACTTGACAGCTTCTGCAACCTCACTCATCCCTTTTCTAATGACATTGCAAGGGCGATCCTGTCTAGCTCTCTTCCTAGAATTGGATGTGCTGCCTGTGTTCACCGACCTGTTCCCGTTGACATTCGGCCTACGGGTTGCGACATGAGCTCCCTCACCAGTGTGAAATGACCACTGGATGTTCTGCCCACTGTCCCCGATATCGTCACTCGATAAGACGAGTGTATCGTCATTCAGATCAACCGATGTCGTTGGTGTAATGTCGGAATCATGGGGCGTTCCCTTTCGCGCGGTACTAGGCATATTTCTTGTGGAAGCGCGCGATCCGGTAGCGCGATCATTTCCAAATAAGTAGGTGAGGTCATCAAACCTTCACACCGCCTTCCCTCGAATGTGTTATGCATATGGATGTGACTATTGACAATAAGCAGGAAAAATCTGTATTACTCACAGACATATGGAGGAGATATACTTTAAATCAAACATGTGGTAAACTAACAGATGGATTCAAAAGGAACAAAAAAATGGAAAAGCTCACCCGTATGTAATCCTCCTAGACATCATCTGGGGCAGTAACTACCTTATTGTCCTCATCCCAGCCAAACCCACAGGCATTGAGGGTGTCCCGCACCTCAAAATACAATCGTTTCATTGTCCGTAAGCGATTACCAACATGCATTTCCTGTACTGATATCCCTAGGGCACTCCTAACAGTTTCCATGACCGTTTTATAGGTCTCCTTCTTAAAACCATTTGCACTCTTACGGCCATTCGCCACAACATCCATCAAGGTATCAATGAGACACTCATCCATCTCATCTGTCCACCGCATTACACCACCAGACACAACGTTCTCATCGAGTGATTTTGATTTATACTTTCATGGTGTCCTATGCGGTGTGACAGACTGCTCCTGGCCAGGTTGTTTCGTGGGGGTTGACGGATTGTTCAGCACTTTTGGAGACATTTCCTCATCACTATTAACTTCAATTATCTGCACATAGCACAATGGACATATTTAATCTAACTATACAACATTGCATATAAGTTATGGGAAGGCAATAAAATGAAGAAAGCATAATTTTAATAGACAGATACAGAATATGGTAGACAAAAAAAGCAAGTTGATGATCATCTTATTCCAAACTTCCAACAAGGTACTAATACATGCTTGTAGGTATTGTCATACAATCATGTGATATTATAACCTACTACAAAAAGACAAAATATACTCTTAGTAACATCAAACACCACGACTCACAGGAAGCGATTCATTCCACATCCTCATAGCTATATGGTCTCGAAATTTGGCCCATTCATCCTTCTCACGTTGTGTCACATTATTTGAGCATGATAAGTCTATACTCTCTGTTACATCTGCAGATAGACTTCATCTTCTACTAAACCATTTCCTCTAGATAGACGGATGAAGTTGTGTAACACACAACATGCGATAACTATCTTCACCTGTGTGTTAAGGTTGTATGGTGGAGCTTATTTGAGAATTGGAAAGCGAGCTTTCAATACTCCAAATATTCGTTCTATAACATTTCGTAATTGAGCATGCCGGTAGTTGAATAGTTCTTTCATATTGCTTGGAACGCGGCCGGTGCGGTACTCATTGAGGTGGTACCGTACACCGCGATAAGGAGCCACGAATCCAGGAGCATGGGCGTAACCAGCATTAACTACGTAATACTTACCTACAAATAATTACGAGTGATTGTCAATCTATGTACTGAGAAGTCATGTATTCATAATGTTTGATCATATACATACACATGAAGTACCCTGGGGGATCGTAAAGCAATCAGTTGAATGTGTCAATGCACTGAGTAACACGCGTGCGTCAGAGGCTGATCCCTCCCATCCAGTGAGCATATATACGAATTTCATGTCAAATGTATATGCACCCATTACGTTCTGAGAGAGGAACCCTTTCCTGTTACGGTAGGTTGCACTTTCCAAAGCCGGCACGTGGGCAGGTATATGGGTCCCATCAATTGCACCAATGCAGTCCTAATTTCAACTTGAAATATCATGATAAAGTAAAATATACGATAAATGTTTCAACAGGACAAGATGTTGCATTAATGTGATTACAAATGAGCGTACCTGAAAGTACATGCTCCATTTAGGATTGGAAAGGATCTCGTTCGGTGTATCTGCACTTGGGAGTGTCACAAACTCCCGATATAATCTGACAATTGCATCAACCGCTTTACTAAAATAACGGCTCACGGTTTCTCCAAACCTTACAAACCTATGTCCAATGACACGGTTTCTAACATTATGCCCTACTGTGTGAAGAAACATGACAAGTTGTTCCTCCATACTTACATGTTTCCCATCGGGAAGAAGATTTCTATCCCTGAGAAGCGAGCATAGGTTGAAGATGCCTTGTTCATTCTGAGCTGTGATATGCACTCGTTGTTAGCCGCTCTTATTATTGCATTTATTATCTTCTTTCTTTCAATGTCCCCAAATCTTGAGGGTGACTTAAATAACATATTTCTGCAATATTCCCCTACTCCAATAATAGTAGTCGCTACAACAAGTGTTGCTGCAAAGGCAGCAATTTCCTCTTCCGTCCATCCTTGACCCTCCATGTCTTGATATTACACTTTCATTGCACACCCAATGAAATGTTGTCAACACCAACGAGTTGTTATAAGAAACTGGGGTTCAAAAAGTGTAGCGTAGCATTATTACGTAATCAATATATACATTAGTTGGTGTTATGTATTGTAAAAAAATAACTGACGATACATATCTATACACACGAAGATTGGTGATCATTAGTAAGATTTCATTACAAGATGGTTGAAGTTTGGAGAATACCTAGGATTTTATATTGTTATTTTTCTCATGAAATAAAAATCAAAGGATGCTTAGTAGTGTAATTACTGAAGTTTGGTGATTAGCAGAAAATAGTAATCATATGAGAAATTAAGGATGACTGTTTGAAATGACCGGTTGCCGATATAACAAAGATAATCTGTAATATCATCCAACAGTCTTCATTACCTGTGAGATGTGATGATACAGGCTATTTATCTAAAAATCTCATGTAGTTATATGTGCAATACATATAAAATGTCATGCATATAAATAGTAATCTGTGCAACCAAGAATACATGCTTGTTTACACTGTTTAATTGAAATTTTCGACTTTAATTTCATTCACTGCAATTTTTTTCCTTATAAACCATACCAATAGGTTGATGGTGTTGACTGGTCGAAAAGGTCCGGGACCTCAATGAATTTTTTATAATCGTCTTAGTTATAATAAACAGAACAAGTTATTGGTCTTGTGCATGGGGCACGCTCAAACAGGAAATTCACAACAACTCACTACATCACAAGTGAGATATCTGAAAACCATTTCATACAGAAATTATTTTCTCATCTGTAGAGTAACCAGCAGATGACAGAGGGACCCAGTAGCTTTTGTCGGGGCCTTATTTGTATCTTTTCTTTTCCTCTCTGTAGCCTATTGCCACCTACAAAGTGTAGTTTTTCTTATATAGGGATATACATGGAAAAGACATGCATGAATGTCATTCCATCTGATATTCACGGAACAGCTGTGTGAGATGCAAGCGGATCATCAGATGAGCCCCACTGCCTATATGTATCTGAACCAGAAAAACTTATTGGCTTCCCCAGACATAGCCATCTCTCACAACATGTAGAGGTTTACGGGTGAAAATCGACAGAAAGTAATGAGTGGATTTAAGCAGAGGCTAGACAGAAAGTAAACAGAGGACCACATCGTCTGCTGGACATTTCATCTTCACCAGTGGTAACAAGTAAAGAGAGAACGTAGGTCCACCCTTTTTGGCATCATATGCCTTTTCGTTCAACAGATGATAGGCAAAGATAAATAAAGGTCCAGAACGTCCGATTGGACTTTCCATCTTAGCCCTGGACCACCCCATTCAAACATTATATGCGGCCGGACGATGGGGACACATCAAATGGCAAAGTCTATCACAGAACTTTCCATGCAACCGATAAAATGCCTCATTTCTACAATGAAAATCCATTTGAGGTGTCGACGCACCTCAAATCGCAGAAAACACCATAACGATGGAGGAGTTGCTGATATTCATCAGAAAATGTGCAATCAAACCCTCGTATGCCAGTAAAATACCATAATGTGGGGCGTACCTGTTACGATATCAGACCTTTTCCGTCGCGGATTGATGGTGCATGTACAGTTCGTGCAGCGCTGAAGATAATGTCGTCGACGTCTATCGTTGAGAAGGTTCCTTGTCTCTGTCCAGAAGAGGGAAAGAGAGAAGTCAGTTCATTTGCAATTATTTGAGGAAGGTAAGGTCGGTAACCTTGCATGACAACCTTTCAACAAGATCGTCGGATCTCCGGCGTCATATATCGGAAAAGGTCATCGGATGGGGTGGGAGCTTATTGGACGACTGGTAGAAATGAAACAGTAGTGGTGTCTTGATGAAGAGAGCTACGCTGCAGTGGGAATGAGGGGAAGAAAGAAAAGAACAATCGGAAAGCTTAATACTCGTGGATGTTTGCTGCGTGGTGTCCCTCGGACCACCGGTACGTTTTCAATCGCTGAGACTGGCGTCACAGACGCCCTTATCGATTACCTGTATTTTGCAGGGCAGGCGTCTGAAATACCGCCGAATCAAGCAAATTCCGGATTCGGCTATCAATGCAGCCGATTACGCTTAAATTCAAACGCGTGTGAATTGTCATTATTACCCTTTTCCATCAAAATACTTGTATTCAGTAAAACCAAACAGGCCCTAAAATCCACAGGGAAGTAGAATTTCTCCACTTGGACTAGCACGTCCTCTAAAATTCTCATCGGTACCTTAATGAAGCGGTCAGCGAGTTGGAGTGTAATCGTGGTTGGTTTAAGCTCGCCTAATCCCATTTGTTTGTAAACCGAATAAGGTACTAAGTTGACACTTGCACCCAAATCTAGCAAAGCATGCTCAATTTGGAAATTCCCAATAATACAAGGAATAGTGGGACTTCCCGAGTTTTTGTATTTGGGTACGGCCCTTTGTTGAATGATAGCGCTCGCTTTCTCAGTAAGGAAGGTCTTTTGTGCACATTTAATTTCCTCTTTACAGTGCATAAGTCCTTAAGATATTTAGCATATGATGGAATTTTTCTAATGGCATCAAGCAGAGGAATATTGACAGTAACCTTTTGAAGCACATCCAATACCTCTTAATATTTCATGGGGACAGTTAGGTTCTGAAGTCTAAATGGGAACGAAATTGGAGGCTTATGTGACTTAGTCTCTTTATCCTTTTGTTTTTGCGGCTCTTAAACCATAGCCGGTTCATCATTCTCTTGAGATGGTGGCTCATCCTCCGGTATTTCTACCGGTTGCATTATCTTGTTATCGACCTCTTTTTCACTTCTCAAGGTAATGATGGTCTTAGCTTGTTCATGATGTAGCTCACTTGGATTTGAGTCTCCAATGAAATGTGTGTTGCTAGGGTTTGGGACAGGTTGAGAAGGAAGAGTGCGTTTTTCCCTAGCATTTAATTGAGTCTCAATCCTAGCCACGGTCGTCTTTAATTACCGATTTGATTGGATTAGAGACTGATTCATTTGAGCTTGAGAGTTCATGAATGCGGTCAATGCATCCTCCACAGATGATCGCTTTAACGGGGGCACATTGGTGCATTGTTAGATGCCCCAAAGAAGTTGTTTTGTGGAGGCATTTGAGGTGCATTAGGCGCATTAATTTGTGGTCCATTCCTCCAACTAAGATTAGGATGGTTACGCCAAATTGGATTATACGTGTTTCCCATTGGTTGCATAACTGACCTTTAGTAGTTATGTATAGCATTTGCTTACTCATGCTCATGCGTGATATTTTATACAACTGGGGTTATCGGACAATCCTTTGTGTCATGGTCTACACCACCACAAATGCTACAAAAATTACCTAAGGAAGTGTTTGCTTCAACCATACAACCTTCCTAATTTCCAAGGCTTCGACCTTTATAGCTAATGCAGCAAATTTTGCATTAAGGTTGTCTTCCTCTCTTAGGACATACATCCCCGCTTTCACTCTAGGAATGGGTTTAATATGGTCTGGTTTAGTAGAGACATCCCATGTTTGCATATTCTCTGCTAACATATCTAAAATCCCAAGCCTCATTATGATCTTTGTCAAGAAAGGTTCCACCACACATCATCTCTATGAACTGACGGGTATCCATGGTAAGCCCCTTTCTGAACCATCAATCACATGTCATGGTTCATAACCATGATGTGGACAAGTAAGTAGAAGGTCTTTGAAGCGCTCGCATGTTTGGAAAAATAATTCATTCCCCTTTTGGGAGAACGACATGATTTCCTGTTTAAGTGCATTTGTTTTGTGCTCGGGAAATAACTTTTTCAAAAACTCTCTAATTAAGGCTTGTCATGTAGTGATGGTATTAGGTCTTAGAGAGTTGAGTCATGCTTTGGCTTGATCCTTTAGGAAAAATCAGAATAACCTAAGCTTAAGTGCATCCCTATTGTCATTGTTTACTTGTAATGTTGCGATTACTTCCTCAAAGTCCTTGAGGTACAAGTAGGGGCTTTCAGAATCCAAGCCGTGAAATTTAGGAATCAATTGAATCACACCTAGTTTAAAATCAATGTTCCCTGTGTGAGCAAGGAACACTATGCAAGATAGTAAATTTGATCTCTCAGGGTGTAGACGTTCACGTAAAGTCCATGGTTAGTTTAACACATTCAAATGAACTTCATTTTCATCTTCAAGAGGAGGATTATGTTGATTTTATTTGTTTTGATTTATAGTTGGATCTGGGAGATTTAGATTTGGATTATCAATTGGGTCTGCCATGGAATCCAAGTGTTGAGTGCCTCTTCTAAGTGAATGATCAAGACCTGGAACTAGTCCGCCTTCGGAGGAGAATCGATTGTTTTGATCCCTACTCCAATGGAACATAAATCATCCACACCACACAACAAATACCACTAATTCAAATAGAAAGTATGATACTTAAAATAAAAACAAAAACTTAACCAACAACCCAAGCGGCAGGGCCGACCATGAGGGTTCAATCCATAAAGCAAAATAAATCACCAACCCAAGCGATAGGATTGACTATGAGGGTTCAATCCACAAAGCAAAAATAAATCAACAACCCAAGCGGCAGGGTCGACCATGAGGGTTCAATCCACAAAGTAAACATAAATCAACAACCCAGGCGGCAGGGCCGACCATGAGGGTTCAAACCACAAAACAAAAAATAAATCAACAAAGGTAAAACTAATGCAGAAATTTTACTATGCTAATCTGGAAAATAGATTCGGCAGATGATCTTTGTGATCAAACAGCAACTGTAGGACAACCATAGCACTTGGGTGATAAAATCCCAAGCAGAGCAACCTTATGTCATAGTTAATGCTTGAAAGACCCAACTAAATTTACTTTAAAAAAAAAAACAGAAAATCTACAAAAAATATGGAGGGTTTAAAAGAGAACTTACCTTAGCTATCTTACACAGATCTAATCTATCTCAGTCTCTCCCTAGCAACGCCACCAAAAACTTGATTGCTTACCTCCAAGTGCAGAGGTTAGTAAGTAATATCCTATGAATATAGGGTCGATCTCACAGGGAGATGAATTGTGAAAATGAGAAAATCAAATGCAAAATTAACTAGGTAATGGAAACTAAACAAATGAAATGATTTTGAAGGTTTTGAATGTATGGAATTCAATTAATTTAAAAACAACACCCATGCTTTAAAGTTCAACACATAAGTTAATGTTCCAAAATCATGATGACTTGGATAACACAACTAGGATCTGAACACTATACTCAGCCTAATAAAAAATAAAATAATTAAAATATTTTAAATAAATGATATAAAAGATTAGAAAATCATGGATTTGCACCATTGATGTATATTCTCAACCGGCAGTGATTTTAAGCATTCAATATCCATGAGATAATGAATCAAATAAATGTAGTAGGTTGAGAACCTTTCCTATCTAGGAAATCTAATTGATCCAGGGTAAGCCTATCCATCAATGTGAATCTCATATAATGGAAACATATGGATCTCACATTAGGATAGAAAACTAAACCTAAACAATAGATAACATTCATACATCATTCTTCTCATCATTAAAATAATCAATCATCATAACTATGAAAACATTAAACCAATGTGCTTCTTTTCTAGCTTGGGCTAGAGGGAACTTAGAAAAACATAATTATAATAGAGAAAGAAAGCAACAAGAAAGAAATAAATGCAAATAAAAAAGTTCTAAAAGAAAAAATAATAATTTGTAAAACTTTAATAAAATTAAAAACCTTTTAAAAACCCTAAATCTTGCTCTTGAATGCTTTGAATGATGCGTGGGAATGCCCTGTGAAGCCCTATTTATAAGTGGGGAACTCCAACTTTCGTACAAAGCTGAAAAACTCTAAAAACTGCCTCAAATTTACGTAGTTTCCTAAAATAGACTTCACACTACGCAGTTTGTTAAAATAGACTTCACGCTGCGCAATTTCTCAAAATAGACTTCAGAGTTTCAGAATACACTTTTTCAGGACGATTTCAGAACTATAGAATTTGCAGACCCAAGAAAACTATAGAATTTGCAACCCCACTGATGATAGAGGAGTGGAATATGGTGGAATGCGTGCGAGATTTCGAACAAAAACTGACAGTGGAGGAGCCATTCGAGAGCGTCGCACACTTCCACGTGCAACCACTTATTGATAACTGAATCATTGTGGCCCAAAATGAAGATGAGTTGTTGGTGAAGATGAGAGAGCGTGCAAGCGACAATGAAGAATCAGAATGGAGGATTGACTTAGATGGAGGTTTGCGGTATCGTGGCCGCCTATGCGTCCCGAACCTTCACAACTTGAGGAGAGAAGTTCTAGAGGCCACTAGTAATTCATAGTTAGCGATACACCCGGGTAGTACAAAGATGTATCAAGACGTGAAGCGTTCATACTGGTGGGACAACATGAAGGTCCAAATAGCAGACTTTGTATCCCGATGTCTCACGTGCCAACAAGTCAAGACCGAACATCGCCGACCCCCTGGTTTACTTCATCCTATGTCCATAGCGAAGTGGAAGTGGGATTTCATATCTATGGATTTCATTTCTGAGTTACCAAAGATGAAAAAGCGGGCATGACTCCATTTGGGTGATTGTGGACCGGTTAACGAAATCGGCCCATTTCCTTCCTATTAGAGTTTCTAATTTGACAGATGATCTGGCCAAGCTGTACATCAAGGAGATAATACGACTGCATGGGGTTCCTATAGAGATTGTGTCGGACCGAGACACACGATTCACGTCTATTTTTTGGACTCAAATCCAAGAAGCAATGAGGGTGAAACTAAAATTCAGTATCGCGTTCCACCCTCAGACCGATGGGCAGACGGAGCGGGTAAATCAGATACTTGAGGACATGTTGCGAGCGTGTGTACTTGACTTCAAGGACAGCTAGGATGACTGTCTCCCTTATACCGAGTTTGCTTATAACAACAACTTCCAAGCAAGCATTGGCGTGACTCCCTACGAAGCTTTGTATGGGCGTCCATGTCGAGCTCTACATTGTTGGGCAGAGATTGGCGAGAAGAGCTTGGTTGGCCCAGATCTGATTCAGGCAACCTCAGAAAAGATTGATATTATCTGGCATTGACTCCTTATAGCCCAGAGTAGACAAAAGAGTTACGCTGATACGAGACGGAGACAATTAGAATTCAAAGTTGGGGACCATATATTCCTTAAAGTTTCCCCAATGAAAGGGATACTTCGTTTCGGCAGGAAGGGGAAACTTACGCCGATATTTATTGGCTCGTTCCAGGTTTTAGACCGAGTGGGTGTGGTAGCATACCATCTCGCCTTGCCCACACCACTCGCAGGCGTGCACAACGTATTTCATGTATCGATGCTGAAGAAATATGTTCCTGACCCTACCCATATTATCAAATGAGAGCAAGTGCAGCTAAGTGAAGACGTTACCTATGTATTGCGACCCACGCGTGTTCTAGATAGGAAGGAACAAGTGTTACGCAGTAAAGTTATCCCACTCATGAAAGTGTTATGGACACCACACTGAGGAGGAGGTTACTTGAAAAACGAAAGCTGAAGTCCGTAAGAACTACCCTCAAATCCTCGAGGAATACGAAAAGGTACTAATTTCGGGGATGAAATTTTTCTTTAAGTGGGATAGATTGTAATGTCTCGAAAAAATTCGTACAAGGACCCGAGTACCACCTCAAGCAGGACTACCCAAGGACCGTATCCTGCCGTAATTTAGGCAGAATTTAGTTAAGCACTAAACTAAATAATCAGTGGATTAAGCTTGGGCTACCCTTTTCACAAATGGAAACGCCTAAAACCATTATTACCACTGACTCAATGTCATCTTAAAGACCTAAGAGAAATTCCAAGAGCCTGTTGCTCTGGAGAGTACATTGAAACCCCGTATCGGACTTAGACCGCACATCGAGGATCCGATGACCACGAAACTATAAGACTATGTCCGTCCTACTGGGCTTGACAACCATTGCGGGAATCAAGCCCAGATAGTGTCCAAAAACGTACAACTTGATCCATGAGTAAAGTGTGTGAGAAACGTGAATACCTTTAGAAAATGAACTAAAACTTAAGTGAATTGGGCCGTTCACTCTTACACAAAATTGAGGATTTCAAACCATCAGTTTCTGACCAAACTTCACCCATAAGAAAAGGAAATTTCCCTGCACATATCCGTATAACAGTGGCACCGTTCGAGCAATTACGACCGTTGATCTGACGTAGGTCCTCCATGATCGATCGGCCTATCCGATCGCACCGAAATCACGTCATGGCATAGATCCATTGTCAAGGAACGTACCCTATGACGTAGGTGAGTAGTGGGCCCTCCTGTGAACCCTGTTTGTCAAAAACAATTGCCCAAAAGATATAACCTATGTATATGGTGACCCTGGGGCCATTTGCATCACTTATGGGCTTATAAATAGCCCTTATTTCACCCCACCTCTCTTATATACGAATTTCTTCAAAACCTTAAGGGAGAGAGAGAGAGAGAGAGAGAGAGAGAGAGAGAAGAAGAGAAAAGAGGAAAGCGAGAAGAGATATCTTGGGAGATCGTTGCAGGAATCCTCTCTCACAACTCCACGCACTAAATCTCCGTCCCGTTATGCTACACAACCTGTTTCGGCTACGATTGTAGGTAAGAAAACCTAACCCTAATGTCATTGTAAAGATATAGGTTGATTGTTCGTCAAACTAGCTAACCTATTACGTCATTTAGGTGCCCGACGTTCCGTTTTCGGCAACGTAGAGTTTGAACCGAGTCCGAATCGAGTATTTCGACAAAAGGTGCAGACTATAAATGCTTAGGTTATGGCTATCAATGCTTTCAATGTCAGCGAATGATTTATGTCTGACTTGATTACTGTCATATTGTCTTAGATACATCGATTTCTGTACGAAATGTACGCATGAACTGTTATGAGTAAAGGATGCATTCCATGTGTTTGTTGAAATGTTTGAATGAGCATGTGAATATGATTTGTTCTTGTCATGATTATTGATCTAGGATTAATCATTGTCATATGCACGTTAATCTCTCCGGATAAGGAATTGTTAAAATATATGTTGTAACTAACCTAGTTTATGTATTTGGTGAAGTATAGTCTAAGTGTTTGATGAATTGTCTGAATGAGAAATTGTTGATGATTTGTATTTATTACGAGTATTAAGATAAGATTCTTTATTGCCTTATACATGTGTAGCTTCTTTCATGTAATCATATTTGCCTCTACGCAATTTATGGATAAAAATGCAAGTGTTTGGTAATATGATCAATGTGTTTGATAAAATGCTCAAATGAGGAATTTACTTGGATTGTTTGTTATATGCTGAAATGATTATCACATGTGTTTATTTGCTACATTTGAGTAAAATTGGGGCTACAACGTAGCCCAAGCAATCAGTAATAGTCCCTGTTCGGGTGGTCGAATTAGTCACGCCACATTGGAAAAATTCGACTAGTCCGGGTCGCACGACGATTGTCGACAATGGTTAGGCCACAAGGGGTGCTTATGCGCTCCATGTCGATTAAGTCAGCGTGTGCGCGTACCAATCGAACTTGCCTAACCAACCGATTGGCATATTGTGTGTTTACCATGTATAGACACTACTGCTTGAATCGAAGGTACCCCTCACCAATGTAAAAGCCCACTTTAGCCATGGTACCACGAACCGCTAAGACTCATAAGCCGGGTATGGTGGTATGGGACACCGTGTTCGAGCTGTTGGCCTACGCTGGCTTGACGAGCCTCCACATAGTGACCAATGAGCAACTAAAACTCGTGAGCCAGGCATGGTGGTATGGGACACCGTGTTCGTGTTGTTGGCCTACGCTGAGGTGACGAGCCTCCCTGTAGTGACCACGAGTATAAACTTTTGAATTTGTTTATCGAATGTTTTTCATTGAGAGTGATGACCCTACAACTTGCCTATAGTATATGCTTAACTAGGAGTGACGAACCTAGAGAGATCCTTCAGTTTGGGTCGATGATATAAAGGGAGGTACCCTAGCTTCCCAAATCTGCTATATGAATACGCTTAATTAATTACTTAGCTAACATGACCATGCATCGCACTGCATTAGTTAGGATATTCTTTAAAGGCGATGAAGTTGCACCGGAGGCAGTGATGTCATATGCGAAATAGGTTGTCAGAGTTGCTTGTGAGGGAGCTTTGATTGAGGGCATACATCATTACTTACACTCCATTCCTGCATTAATAAGAATAGTTAGAAAGTGATTGTTATGTTGCTTTATCATTACTGTTTGATTGACTTGATAACATGTTAACTTTTGCCTTATAATACCACTGAGTCGGCCACTCATTCTCACTCTGGAACGGTATTTTAAAACACCAACCAGACTCTGGTTTAGATGCATGTGCTGATGAAGTCTATACGACGGAGCAGGACTTTATAGATGAGGAGGACGAGTTCAACCTCGTACTAATACGCAGGGACTACAGGAATATTTGGCTTAGTTGGACATATCTACTTTTCCGCATTTTGTTTATTTTGAAACATTACATGTATATATTTAGCCCGGTTACATACTCATACTATGAAGGTTGTGAAACACTTACATACTTAAATATATATGTTTCGGACTTCCACTTGCTTAATTTAATTATATCCGGAGTATGATATGATGTTTTAGTATAATCTCACTCATGTTTAACTCATTAATATGAATGAAATCTGAACATCATTATCCATATTGCATAAGTGATGTGCTGGATCTCGAGAGTAAAGCTTTGCTCGACCCTCGAAATCCAGGACGTTACAAACATATCTTGAAGTTTCATTGAAATCAAACAATCTTCAAATATTTTTCAATGCATGCAATATTTTCATATGATACTTGATATATTTCTACATCCCAAGGTTACAATACATGTGTTAAGCCTAATGCTCAGTTGCGCAATGGTTCCGATCTTTTTTAGAAGTCATTACATCTTATGTGAACTCAAAATCTAAACAGTACAAGTGATGCAACACTCCCATTAAATCCTTAATGCCCAACTTTTACCTTGATCCAAAACTTAGGTGGTGTTTGGCGCATGGTATTAGATGGGATTAAGTGGTATGGAATTCAAAAAGTATAATTATTCTATATGACAAGAATTGTCTCGTGTTACTATAGGATGCCATGGTACAAACATAATTTCATGCCTTGTATGTATTATGGTGGTATTCGGTTGTTAGTTTGTTGGTCATTCAATAAATATACCAGCTATCATTTGTAACCATTAAAAATAATGTATATGTGTTATATTTGTACCGTCCATTCATTTTGCAACTATATTTTATGGCATGGACCCAAAAATGAGGTGGATCCAAAGCTTACGTGGACCACAACATAGAAAGCAGTGGGATAATGACGCCCATCGTTGAAATCTTCCTAGGGTCAACCGTGATGTTTATTTGTCATCCAACCTGTTCATAAGGTCAAATAGACCTAGATGAAAGGAAAACACAAATATCAACTTGAACTAAAATTTCAGTAGCCCCTAAGAAGTTTTCAATGGTAGGCGTTCAATCTCCACAACTTTCTATGGTGAGGTCACTTAAACTTTGAATATGCTTGATTTTTGGGCCCATGCACTAAAATGATCTCAAAAAATAAGTGGATGGTGCGGATATCGTCCATACATCATGGCGGAGCTTACAAATATCTACAAAAGTTTTCAAAAATTTAAGCTGAGTCTTTGAATCAGGGACTAAATTCATATCTATATAACCTAAACTCAGTCTTTTCCATTCTCCCCGGAAGTTGGGTGGAATTTGCGAAGTACCCAATGTAACTCCATCCCACCTGATCTCGTATAACACGTGAGCCAAATGCATCGTCAGTGACTGATGGTTAATTTACATTTCTTTATACGGTCAATTGGGGTTTTGGATTTTGAGCTATTACACGTGTGCAAAAGTGCGCACGTGCGCAGGTGAGCATGCCTCCATGTGTCGATGTCTATACCGGAAACAACGTAGTTCCAACTATATTGATCATCATACACACGTGTGAGCGATCAGAGGGCAGTTTTGGCATTTCCGAAGGTGCAGTCCACCCGTTGATTGGTACGGAGTAGTTGTGTCCCAAGTAATGTGGTGGGGCCTACCGTTTTCACTGTAACACTGTTATGTGCACGAGGGAAGCGGATTGGCTGGCGTACCACGCACTGGCTGTACAGCTAGTGTATTGACGTCAGCAAGTTCTGTGGGGTATGTGTTATATCCGAACCCTCTATTCATTTTTGGAGCTTGTTGTAAGGCTTGATATGAAAAATTAAACAAATCTAACGAACAAGTGGACCACACTGAAAATAGCAGCGGGGGATTGAACGTCTGCCATTAAAACCCTTTCCGGGTTAAAAAAGCTTTGGATCAATATGAAATTTGTTTTTGCTCTTCATCCCGGTCTTCATGACTTTATGAACAGATTGGATGGAAAATAAACGCTATAGTGTGCCTTACAGAATTTTTAACGGTGATAATCATTATCTCGACTGCTATCTATTGTGTGATCTAGTTGACATTTGGATATGATTCATTTTTTGGATAGTGCTCTAAAATGATCTGAAAAAATGTATGAACAGTGAGGATATAATAAATACATCATTGTAGGCCCATGTAACTTTGATATCCTTTGAACGGAAGTGGATTGGCTGGTGTACCACACAACAGCTATATAGCCGGTGTAGGTACGTGTCATGCGAAGACAAGCGCTAACGCTCCTCAAGCTTTGAGTTGTACTAACCATTCAAAGGAGATCAGAGTTACATGGCCCCGCAATGATGTATTTATTATTTTCCTACCATTCATCCATTTTTCGAGATCATTTTAGAGTACTATCCAAAAAATGAATCATATCCAAATATCAACTGGATCACACAATAGATAGCAACTGAGATAACGATTTTCACCATTAAAACTTCCGTAGGGCCCATTAGAGCATTTATTTTCCATCCAATCTGTTCATAAAGTCACAAAGACCTGGATGAAGAGCAAAAACAAATTTCATATTGATCCAAAACTTCTGTGGAACCCAAAAGGATTTCAAAGGCAGACATTCAATCCCCCACTGTGCTTTTTAGTGTGGTCCAATTGATCATTAGATCTGTTTTATTTTTCATCTTAAGGCTTAGGATGATGTCACCAAATGGATGGACGGTTTGGATATAAGACATACCTCATGATGGGACCCACAGAACTTGCTTACGTTAGTACATCAGCTATATATCTGGTGTGTGGAACACCAGCCAATCTGCTTCCTGTTTGAACTGTTCGTACAACTCTGAGCTCGCGAGCATCAGCACTCGTCTTTGCACGACGCCTACCTACACCAATTATTTAGCTGGTGTGTGGTACACCAGTCAATCCGCTTCCATGCATGTGACAAGTAAGCGGGAAAGACAGTGTGGTTATTAGGGCTGAAAGTTGGGCGGATTCAACTCGACTGACCCGTGACCAACCCGACATTGGGTTGGGCTTTGACAAGATGTATCGAGTCCAGTCTCAGGCTTGGCTATAGAGATACCAACCCTATAAAACTTGGGTCGGGCTCGGGTTGGGGTCTTGGGTTGCCTGACCCAACTCGAACCCAATCAATATATAAGTTATTTATAAATTATAATTAAGTGTGGATCGTCTGTATTGAAGACATAGGAAATTCCGGCATTGTCAAGTCTCATTAGTCCACATCATTTCCGATGACTCAAGCTAACATGATATGCTAAATTTCTCTCCCAAATAGATTGGGCGCTACATAACACGACTTTTAAATGAGTAGTTTTCCTATATTTTAACTTGTTTGTTTAGAAAAAATAAAATTCTTTACGATAAATAACTACATATATAATTAATAAAATCATAGATATAAAAAAATAAAATGTTTATTGAAATATAATAAACTAATGCAATCATGAAAATATTAGCATGTATCCACCCGACCAACCCGACTGAACCCACTTGGGTTGGGCTTGGGTTGAGAATTCCCAACCCGAGGTTGGGTTGGGGTGGGTTAGGGTTGAGGTATAGGAACCTTGGGTTGGGCTAGGGTTGAGCACCAAGCCGACCTAACCCGCCCAACTTTCAGCCCTAATGGTAACACATGTTGTCGAACTTTGCTTTGTGTTCAGTCCTTCTATTTGGTGCATTTTGTTGAGGTTTCCAACCATACATCCGAGCTGACGGATGGCTATTTTGTGTCGAGATTGCATTCTTATATGATCGAAACCGTTTATACGATGGCCCCCACAGTGGATTGGGTATACAGAAAGAAAAATAAACTTTTTTATGTAGAAATATTTCAATTCTTTTATTGTTTAACTCTTTTCCCGTTGATTATGGACCGACTCTTTCAATCTTGATGATTCCTTGCATATCACCTATCAAAGATGAGGGCCATCGAATAAACGGTTTGGATGATTGCGATATAAACCCAGATATAACTATAACAGTTTCGGCGTATAAAGTAGCGAGAGGAATGCTCGCCTGCACACTTTTTTACGTGAGCACTTGTGCGTATCTTTGTACACGTGTTATGGGAACAGAATCCGAACGGTCCACGTGATGTTGCACCCCTTGAAACCTCACACGACTAACTTTCAGTCTGATACAAAACTCTAATGGGCCATAAAATTAAAAAATTTTAAAAAAAAAAAAAAATGATTTATATTTCTCTTTTCTATGGCCCACTAGAGTTTTGGATCATGATTAAAATTGGTCTCATAGAGTTTCAAAGGATTCTGTATGACGTGGACCATTCAAATTTTGTACCCATGACACGTGTGAAAATATGAGCAGGTGCTAACGTATGAAGGTGAGCAAGTGAGCATTCCTCAAAGTGGTTGCAGTCCCGCAGAACATGCGGGACAGCGTAAGAATGAGCAATAACTCAAAGGCATCTCTCCACCATACAGGTGGCAAGTCAATTTATCAATCATAACACTCTTATGTAGTGGACCCTACTACAATGGACACTCATAGATCTAACGATACTATCGAGTTCTTCTGTGTCCTCATAACGAACGGCGAAAAAACAAAACTATTTTATGGTCAAATTTAAGGGCAGAAAATTGATGGAAAATTGACGCCCAAGGTTACTTGATGTTGATGCAAAGATTTGGACGTCTTCCTTAACCATTTCGTACCTAAAAAAGAAGACAAAGATGGAGACCCTGGCTGTAGCAGAGGATTCTTCAATGCCAAAGTAAGACTAGGAAACTAGGTCTAGTAGAACGTAAGGTTTTTGGGAGTGTTTTCAAAGTTGGATTGTGCGTAACTTTCACGACTAGGGATACTCTATTTATAATTGAGAGATAATGGTAGCGTAAAGGATGATCTCCCTATTTAGTAGGACTTGTAGAGGGATTTAGATCCCGAGTAAGTCATAGGCATCTCTCGAGATCTTCGGCTGAGATCTCAGGCAAATCTGTGTTACGGTCGCCTTTCGAGATCTTTGGCTAGAATCTCGGGTAGGGTCAGTTGCATCCAAGTCGGAACCAGTAGAAGCACATGGTAGGAGTCCGAAGTGGATGGTCATTCCAAAGAGGAGTTTCGCCGACCCAGATTCTTTAGCGAGTTGTTGTCGAGTTTCTCTTGGCATCGAGCAGATTACCGACCTGCCCTTAGAAGCCGCCTCAGAGGACCAAGTTCGAGCTCCTTTCCTTAGTGGAATATGGACAAGATATCAGGGATGATCGTCCTCTTCATTTTGTTGTACGGTGTGGGGCCGTACTTCGAGAGTTTTTGCTGGGAGATGTTCTGAGCATCAGCTCAAAAATTGATGGGACCGTAGAAGGGCTCAACATCTAATGAAGAGCCTTCTGATTACCGAGCTCGAGGAGTGGGTTGTTTCCTTAGTAGCGTATTCATTGCTTTCTGGCCGTTGAGGAGCTCCTTGGTCATGACTGGCGTTGACCAACCTACTCATGTTGTGCATGTATGTCTGAGCTAGCCTCTTCTTAGTAGTCAATCCATTTTTACTCATAACACCTGATAAGTTTGATTATCTATACACAGCCCATATATGACTAGGCCCAATAGATAGACGGTTCCGATCTACCACATAATCCTACAACTTGTCCAGTCGCAAGATGGCTCTTTCTTATTCTGGTTCTTACGAGCATAGGTACAGGAAAAGTACCAATGCATGTGATACCATTGTGCAGGACATCAGAACCATGAAAACGATAGGCCCAAGATCACCCGCGACAAAAACAAGAGCATGGATTGGGTACTAACCCCAGTAGGACGTAGCTAAAAATGGATGGTCCCGGTAGGGGCATGTGGGGCCAACACGAGATATGTGTTTTATCTAAGCCATTCATTCATCCGTTTTGAAATATCATTTTAAGGCATGAGTTAAAAAAGGAGGCGGATCAAAGGCTCTCGAGTGGATCACACCAAAGGAAACAATGGTGACAATGACCCTCACCATCAAAACCTTCTTAGGGCACACCGTGATGTTTATTTGGGAAGCGGATTAAGTGAGACCCCAAATCCATGGAGGTGTGTGGGACTCTTAACTGTGGGGCCCACTGTGATGTACATGACTACATCCACACCTTCCATCCTATTGAAAGCTCATTTTGGGGCATAATCCAAAAATGAAGCAATTCTAAATCCCAGATGGACCATGTACAGGAAACAGTGGTGATTGAGCATTAAAAACTTCCTATGGGCCACAAAAGCTGTGGATCAAGATGATATTTATGTGGTCTCCTCATCTAGGTGTTTTTGACCCTTTCAACAGGTTGGTTGGAAAATAAACATTCGGTTTAATACATCAAGTTTTTAATGGTGAGATTCAATCAAAACTGTTTCATGTGGTGTGGTACACCTAAGATTTGAGTCGGCTTCGTTTTTGGGATCACACCCTAAAATGAGCTTTCAAAATGATTGGACGGTGTGGATTTAAGGCACATACATAACCGTGAGCCCCACAGTCAGGGGTCTCACCCACTGTGGTGGATCTTGGTCTCACCTAATCCGCTCCTACCATCCAACCTGTTCTTAAGGTCACATAGACCTCAATCAAGGGATAAATTAAATATTAGGGCCTATTTGGATTCGCGTACTAGCGGGCGGTGTATTGTATTAGAAGTGAATATTCTCGAATATTCTAAATACACAACGTTTGGATCGTAGTGTATAACGGACGGTATCCCATGCGAGCGATTTCCCTCCGGTACCAGAAATTCGAAATCGCGGTATTATGTTATCAGATTTCACGCCTCCCGTCACTACAGCCGAATGACGGCACTGCACTGTATTTCCCCTCTCTTCAAAACATGTTCTACCATAATGGATTTGAACCAAATACATGCCCAGATCATACAGACTGGCTTTGGTCAGAACATCTTCGTGTCTGGTCGGATCATCTCATTCTGCACAGTTTGGGAGGACGAATCAATGGATTACGAGGTTTCAGTCTTCAAACAGATCGAATATCCAGATGGGTTTCTCTGGAACACCATGATAAGAGGATATGGGAAGGCAAACCAACCCCGCGAAGCTTTTCTTTTCTACAAGCGGATGGTGGACAAGTGTGAGGTACCTGATAACTTCACCTTCTCTTTCTTGCTCAAGATATGCGGGCAACTGAAAGTGCTTAAATTGGGCAAGCAGGTTCACTGCTCTACTATGAAACATGGCCTGGATTCTCATGTCTATGTCAGGAACACGCTTATTCACATATATGGCTTGCTCCATGACCTTGACAATGCACGTCAGTTGTTTGAAGAAATATCTAGACTGGATTTGGTGTTGTGGAATACCATCATCGACAGTTATGTCCATTGTGGCCAATGCAACAAAGCACTGAGGTTGTTCTCGAGAATGCAGAGAAGCGGATTTGAACCAGATGAAGCCACATTAGTCATCGTCCTTTCTGCTTGTTCGGATTTGGGTGATTTGGATTTTGGAAGATGGGTCCATTCTCGAATCAACAGTACTGGATTTGATCACGTCATTTCGGTGTCAAATTCTTTGATTGATATGTATTCAAAATGTGGAGCAATTGATAAAGCACGTCGAGCCTTTGATGCAATGAATCAAAAAAAATGTAGTTTCTTGGAATGCCATGATATTAGGACTTGTTATGCATGGCTATGCAGATGAAGCGTTAGATGTCTTCTCTAGAATGCAGAAATGGGAATTCGGAGTGCCCAATGAGGTTACCTTCCTTGGTGTTTTGTGCGCAGACATAATACCTCTTATCCAAATGTTGATTGTAAAAGATACTGTATACTATTCTCCATAATACCTCCAATCCAAACACCGATTTGTCTCGCCCTGATTTGGATGTATTCTGAAAACCGTTCATTGTATACATGAACAGTACCCGAATACAATACAATACAATACAATGTACGAATCCAAACAGGCCCTTAGCTTATCCAAAACTTACGTGTCTCCAAAGAAATTTTCAAAGGTAGGCAATCAATCCTCACTGTTGCCTGTGGTATAGGCCACTTGACCCCCTATCTCATCTCATCATCTAAAATGATTTTTAAAAGTGGATAAAGTACATGGGTAAAACACATACAACACTGTAGCCCCAACGGGACGCGGATTGCGTCCTACCCTACCTAGACGTCCCGGCAGGGCTCTGTGGGATCCACCATTATGTTAGTGTTTTATCCATGCCGTTCATTGCTTTTCTCAGATCGTTTTAAGATTTGATCTTAAAAATGAGGCAGGTAAACAGCTCCAGTGGACCACACCAAAGGAAGCTGCGGTGATAATAACACCCACTGTTGAAACCTTTCTAAGGGCCACCGTGATGTTTTTTACCATCCAACCTATTCATAAGGTCTCGTAGACATGGATGAAGTGAAAACACAAATATCAGCTTGATCGGAAACTTCTCCTCCCAAGAAGTTTTTAATGGTGAAAGTTCAATCCCCACTTTGTGGTTCTCTTAAGCCTTAAACCTGCTCATTTTTTTGATAATATCTTAAAATGATCCGAGCAAAATGATTAACGGCGCGTATAAAACACTTACATCTGCTTGTCCCAACAGATTATCCTCCGGGCGGGGTAGGACGCAATCCGCGTCCGCCCCCAGAGAGCACCTGACAGGACCGTCCGTCTCTAACTAGGTCCGGGTGGGAAATGAACAGTACCTAATCCCCACCCGAAAATAAGGCCACACCGTTTTAATCAATGGACAACTAAAGGTCTGACTCAAGCATATGCGTCCAGGTGTAAATATAAGATATACAGATTCAATATCAAATCCCATGATTTAGTGTGATTTAGTGTATTATTCAATAAATTGACCGGATCAAGCCAGATTTTCAAGGAGCCTGATCTTTACGTGAGGCCCACCGTTTTCCTGGTATTGATGTCCTACACAAGAGTTATTTAATACTCCGGCTGCTGATAACCCTTGATACGCAGGCATTTGGAGATTGCAGACGTGGCATGCATTAAATCAAATAAAACCTACTGGATTGTGGAACCAACTGTCGGTAAATCAGTGTCCCAAAATCAGATTGGTTGGACACTCCTAACCTCTGATTCGTGGCCAATTGTATCTTAAAATTAGACCATTAGATTTTATTTTATTTTTTATCTCTAACGTTCAGTAAATCTCCCCCACATGGTATTTAAATAACCTAATAAATGTAATTTTTGGTCAATGATACATCTAAAATTAGCCCGTAATTTGGAACGGTCTAAAAGCTTGTGTATGATGTTGGAAGAATGCAGTGAAAACAGTAGATAATATTTAGAAAAAAAAAAAATTTTAAGAAAAGAAAAAATAACTTATAAATTGAGTCTTGGTGTGACTAAGTCACTTGGCTTAAACCAAATCTGACCTCTTTGGACCGCATTCTAAGTACAACGGGATTCTTGAACAATCGACTTCCAAAATACAATGACTATGTGCAACGTCTCGGAAAAATCTGTACAAAGGTCCGAGTATCACCTCAGGCAGAAATCCCTAAAGACCGTACTCTATAGAAATTTATGCGAAAAGTAATTAAGTACCAAACTAAATTAATCGGTGGATTTAGCTGAACCACTATTCATATAAATAGCAAGACCCAAAACCATCAAAATTGCTAACTCAGCACTACTTAAAAATCTAGGAAAAATCCCAAAACTCTGTTGCTCTCGGGAGCGCATTGAAACTTCGTATCGGACCTGGACCGCACGTCAAAAGTCCGATGACCACAAAACTAAAGAGATATGTCTGTCTTATTGGGCTTGACAACCATCGCGGGAATTGAGCCCAAATAGTATTCAGAAACGCGCAACTTGAGCCCTGAGTAAAAGTGTATGAGAAACGCGAATCTTTAGAAAATGCATTCAAATTTAAGTGAATTGGGTCATTCACTCACAGGAGAAATTGAAGATTTCAGACCGTCAGTTTCTAACCAAACTTCACCCAGGGGAAAAGGAAATTTCCCTACTCTTATCCGTATACTTGTGGCCCGGATCGAATATGTACGACTGTTGAACTGACACGGGTCTTCCACGGCCGATCGGCCTATCCAAACGCGCCGAATTCACATCCTGGCATAGATCCATTATCAGGGAACTTACTCTGTGATGTAGGTGAGTAATGAACTTCCCGATGAGCCCCATTCGTTTGAAACAGTCGCCCTTTGGATAGAAACCAAGTATACCATGGCCCTGGGGCCATTTACACCAGTTCTGGGCCTATATAAAGCCCTTAAACCACCCCTTCTCTCCCTCATACGAATTTCCTTAAAACCCTAAGAGAGAGAGAGAGAGAGAGAGAGAGAGAGAGAGAAGACGAAGGAAGGAAGAAGGATTCTTGGAGATCCATGTTGGGATTCTTTCCCACAACTCCACACACTGATTCGCCCCTCTACTACGCTACTCAACCTTTTTCAACTACGATTTGGGTAAGAAATCCAAACCCTAACGTCGTAGTTAAGATCTAGAATAGTTGTTTGTCAACCTAGCTAACGGATTTCGTGATTTAGGTACCCGTTATTCCATTTTTGGGAACGTAGGATACGAACCGAGTTCAAAACGAGTATTCCGACAAAAGGTGCAGACTATAAACGTTTAGGTTATGGTTTTCAATGCTTTCAATGTTAGCTAAAGATTTATGTCTGACTTGATTGTTACCATATCGTCTTAGACACGTCGATTTCGATGTATTACACATGTATGAACTATGTTGAATAAATATGCATCCTATGTATTTGTTGAAATGTTTGAACGAACATGTAAACATGATTTACGTTTGCTATGCCTACTAATCTAGGATTCATTATTGTCGTATGTATGTTGACCTCTTTGTATAAGGATTTGATAAAATACATGTTATAACTACCCTAATCTATATTTTTGGTGAAGTGTAGTATAAGTGTTTGATAAATTGTCTGAATAAGAAAATGTTGATGATTTATATTTATTAAGAGTATTAAGATAGGATTCTAAATTACCTTATGCATATGTATAGTTTCCTTCATGTAATCTGATTTGTCTCTACGCAATTTATGGATAAAATGCAAGTGTTATGTAATATGTTCAATGTGTTTGACGAAATACTCGAATGAGGAATTGATTTGGATTGCTTGTTAAATGATGATAGGATTAGCACATGTTCTTACTTACTGCATCTGAGTAAGATTGGGGCTACAGTGGCCTAGACAATCGGTAACAGTCCATGTGCAGGTGGCCGAATTAGTCTCGTCACATTGGGCAACTCGACGAATCTGAGTCGCACGACGATCGTCGACAATGGTTAGGCCACAAGGGGTGCTTATGCGCTTCATGTTGATCAAGTCAACGTGTGCTCGTACCAATCGAACTTGCCAAACAAACTGATTGGCCTACTGTGTGTTTACCATGTATGGACATCACTGCTTGAATCTAAGGTACCACTTACCAATGTGAAAGCCCGTTTCAACTATGGTACCACGATCCGCTAAAACTCATGAGCCGGGCATGGTGGTATGGGACATCGTGGTCGAGCTGTCAGCCTACGCTAGGGTGACGAGCCTCCCCATAGTGACCAGTGAGCAACCCAAACTCGTGAGTCGAGCACGGTGGTATGGGACACCGTGTTCGAGTCGTCAGCCTACGCTAAGGTGAAGAGTCTTCCCGCAGTGACCGCGAGTATAAACTTTGAATTTGTCTATCGACTGCTACTTCATTAGGGGTGATGCCCTATAACTTGCCTATCGTATGTGGTTAACTAGGATTGACGACCCTAGATTGATCCTTCATTTGGGGTAATGATATAAAGGGAGGTACCTTAGCTTCTCAAACCTGTTGTATGAATAAGCCTAATTAAGTACTCGGCTAACACAATCATGCACCGCATTGCATGTGCTTTGGCGAGGAAGTTACACCTTTAGGGAGTTTGTCATACACAAACTTGGTTGTCGGAGTCACTTGTGAGGGAGCTTTGTGCGAGGGCATACATCATTACTGCATACCATTCCTATATTAACAAGAGTAATTAGGAAGTGATTGATGTACTATAATATCATTACTGCTTGATCGAATTGATAACATGTTAACCTTTGCCTTGTAGTACCACTGAGTTGATCACTCACTCCCACCCTGGGACGGTGTTTTAAAACACCAACCAGACTATGTTGTAGATGCAGGCAAGGACGAAGTCTATACGGCTGGATTGGACTTCATTTACGAGGAGTAGGAATTCTCATATGTACAGCTATCAAGCGGGTCTATGTAGACCTTTTACTGATCGATGGGATTACAGGGTTACATGGATTAGTTGAACATCTACATTTTGATATTTTGTATATTTTGAAACAAACTTTGTATGTATTGAACCATGTTACATTATCATACTCTGGAGGTCGTGAACCGCTTACTTCAATACATACATAATATACATACATATATATATATATATATATATATATATATATATATATATATATATATATATATATATATATATACATACATATATATATATATATATATATATTAGACTTCCGCTTGCTAAATTACATTATCTCTAGAGTATGATATGCTGTTTTGGTATAATCTCACTCATGTTTAATACATTAATATGGACAACATTTAAACATCATTATCCATATTGCATAAGTGATGTGCTGGATCTCGAGAGTTGAGCTTTGCTCGACCTTCGAAATCCAGGGCGTTACATAATAACCCGATTCCAGCAGTGCACTCATTGTATATGGGCTCGAACCAGCGTGTTGAACTTAAATTTGAAGTGAGTTAACTTGCAGTGAACTCAGTAGCCAAAAAAAAATCTAAAAACTTGTTTTAAAAGTAAGAGAGATTGATTTTGTTGTGTATGAAAATTCGAATAAATCCAACTAGTGTGACCGCCCGAACAAACACGTCTCAGGTTTAAATTTTGTGCAAAACCAAAGATACGAGTATACTTGTGAAGCAAAACTATTAGCGCAAGTGTACTCTCAATCCACGCATAGACCCAGACACAACCCGGTATGCACACACGCGTGTGAGGTCCACCAGGGATCGTTTAGATGATCAGGACGTTTCATGACACAATGAATGGTTAAATGGCTAATCTCATGATTAAACAAGTTCATAATCTAACTAATGATTGATCTTAAGATCTAACGAAGATCTAACGACCGATTTTGAAATCCAATGGCTGGATTGTTAATTGATTAATGGTTTTCATGGTACCACCCAAGTACCGAAAAGTACGAGGTAAAACATAGATAATATGGCTTCTCCACACATATTAGAATATGGCAAATTAGAACTATTCAAATATTGTTCATCATTTCTTTCAATATTTTATTCTTGCGTTTAACTATTCCATTTTATTTTGTTGTGTAAGAAGCAGTAGTTTCGTGAATTATCTCATTCTTTTTACAAAGTTCTCTAAATTAGGAAGATTCTCCCCCTCTAACTAATCTAAGTATGTTCCTGTTAAGTTGGTTTTCAACTTCAGCATTATACTTAATGAATGCTTCTAAAGCTTCAACTTTATTCCTTAGAAGGTATACTCTAGTGCATATAAAATAATCGTCTACAAACGTTATATAGTACCTTTTTCCTGTCTCTAAATATGTGATTCTTAAAACCACCTAAGTCATTATGAATTAATTCTAATGACTCAGAAATTTCTACTAAATTTTTTTTTTTTTTTTGTTAGCTTGTTAGTACACCCACTGTCAGTTCTCACTCCACTATTAGCCACCCCCACTAGAGAATCGATACCAATACCTCAGTGTTGAAACAAGGTATCTTTCACTCAGTCTACCACTTGAGTTATGAATCAGGGTGTAAATTTCTAGTAACATGTTTAAAGGATTTTCTAATGAACTTGAATTCTATACAAGTTTCACATTTACCGAAGTTATTGATAAAGATGTCAGGTCTAAATTCTATTTGTTTAATTCTTTTCGAGGATTCTACATTTATGTGGCTCGATCTACTATGCTATAATGAAAGAGATTCAACAATATAACTAGAATTTGATGACATCTTATTACCATCATATGTAACATTTACAACAAATAGATCATCACTACAGTAACGCTTTCTACGAAAGATTTCATTTTTTATCATTACAAGCTTATTAGAATCAAATACTAGTTTAACTCCAGCCTTGTTAAGGAGCGAACCAGAGATCAAGTTGTGACGAATGTTAGGAACATGTAGCGCGTTCTTTAACAACAAAGTCTTTCCCGATGTGAGCTTTAGAATAACATTTCATTTTCCAACTACTAGAGAGGATCGAGCATTTCCCATGAATACTTGTTCTTCATCCCCTGTCGCTTAATAGGAGGTAAACATACTCTGATCCTTCCATACATGCCGAGTTACCCTGGTTTCTAATACCTATTCCATGTTGTTTACTAAGAAAACTTTGGACACAACAACGACAACCATGTCTAGATTTTGTTTAGCTTCAGCGAGATTGACTTGAGATTTTTCATTTTTTATTTAAGCCTACATTGTTTTTCATAGTGTCTAGGCTTTCTACAATAGTTACATGACTATTTTTTCCTGAATTGATCGTTCGTTTTCTTTTTTAGCCTACACTCCTTAGAGTACTGATGTTCGAATTTTTCACATTTGTAATAATTCCCTTTTTTAAAAAATCATTTTTATGTCTGACTTATTTCCACTAGGTTATCATCATTTGATACTAACTTGTTTACATTCTCAATTTAGTCTCTGTTTCTATTAGTCTTCTCTATTCTTATATGTACGATTATGTTTTCCTAAGAAATATTATTTTTCTTATATTTCATTTGGATTTTGTATTCTTTCAAGGAATGAGGTAGCTTTTCAATTAATGCTCGTAACAAGAATACATCATCCATTTTCATTCCATCAACTAACAGTCCATGTACCACTGATAATCATAAATTTGATTCGTGACAGGTTTATTGTTTGTCATTTTATAATGAATGAAGTTTGCGATAACATATTTCTTAGATCATGCATATTCAAGCACATATTTCTTTTCTAGTGTAGTCCGAATATCCTTAGCAGATTCATAAGAACCATAAATGTTGTATAATTCATTGGACAATGTAGTGAAAATATAATGTTTATAGTTATTGACATTTCTAAATTCATTTTTTTTGTTGGATTCGAAAGAATGTAAAAAAACCTTTAGAGTTTCTAGTGTAAAATTGATTTTATGTTTTTATTTTTTGAAATTTTGTCTGGTGAATGGTTCGATTTTGAACAGTTTAGTTATAAGGTTGATTGTAACGGCGGCCATTGATTACAATAGAATTTTAGTTGCAACACGGTTTTCAACCATTTTGAGGAGCAGCCGAACACTAGTTACTAAGGGCTTAAAAGAAAGAAAATTAATTTTTGTTTTCCGAACAAATAATTGAACAAAAGGATCTACTATTTCTAACCGAATTTGGTTTCAAGATTGTTGGAAAAATATATTGAAAACAATAAATAATATTCAAAAAACAAAAATAAAAAATAATAATAGTTTAAGAGAAGAATAGTTTGAGGCGCTGGACTGTTGGCCACGGATACACAATGACTAAAACCTGGTTCTTATTATACACGGGCTCTATGGTAGAGTACTTATGTGCTCAATGGCATAGGTTCAAATTAATGACATAACCTTCCCATGCATTAAATCAAATTCACATGACTCAAACCTTGTACAAGAGTCTCATCCTAAAGACTTGTATATTTCTTTGGTTATTTCCGATACGGGACAAAAGAGCCACAGATAAAATGTTTTTTTTTCGATACAAAAGAAAACA
Source organism: Magnolia officinalis (assembly GCA_021015155.1). Classification (NCBI taxonomy): domain Eukaryota; kingdom Viridiplantae; phylum Streptophyta; class Magnoliopsida; order Magnoliales; family Magnoliaceae; genus Magnolia; species Magnolia officinalis. Next base: position 33,954,372 of record JAJHSJ010000016.1, on the reverse strand, counting down.
AGGGGTTAAATTTTAAAACAGCAATTTATTTTTAAAAATCTTTTTAAAAATACAACATATGATCCATCACACTCAGCCGGACTCTCCACAAGTAGCGTGTTGATGAGAAAGATATTACAGTACCGCGAGCAGTGGTACGGTTGTTTGTATGTGATCAGTTCCTCCAGACATTATACTCTGCCATTCAGTTGTACACGTGGGCCACACTGCTCAACAATCCGTGGGCCCCGTTGAGGATGGCCAACCTCCAAAATTCATTCAACGTGACAATCATAACGTGTGGCCTGCAAATACACGGTCAAGATCAGAACCAGCAACGGTCCGCATGGAACTGGACAAGACCAGGATGGATAGATTAGATCTTCCACTTTTAGAGCGTGGTCCATCTATGGTGGGCCACACTTGCAGAAGCTAGAAACCTGGGTACAGTGCAAATGCCCTCAAGTCAAGGGATCGTATGGTCTCCTTGATTCATGCATCAAGTACTAGCTGCAAGTTTCTTCAACTTCACGAGACAGTCACAACACGACATTTGTGGGACTACAAGTACCGTGAACAAGATGGGCCCCACCATAGAGATTACATGGATCCAAAATTAGGCCTGCCATTCATTGGGTGGCCCACTGATGAAAGTTGAATTAGACAATTGGGTATATCCTGGCCCACTTGATGAGGTCTTTTTGCATGCTGTCGATGAACCCTCCCAGCGTGGGGTTCGGTGGTGGAATGACATGACAAAATTTTATTGCTGAGGCTGTCCACTGTCTAAATGGTCCACTGCATACTCAGTAAAATAAAAAATAAAATAAATAAAATAAATATAAATAAAAATAAACCTTTAAAATGGGACGTGGATTGCCTGAAAAGTCTTTTTGCAGGAACTTCTTGCAAGGAAGTTTGTCTGTTCTACCACAATTAGGGCTGTACACGAATCGAGTTAGCTCAGTTAGCTCGCTCGACTTACTCGAAAAAGCTCGATTCAACTCGGTTTGAAATTGAGTTCGAGCTGAGTTGAGTTGATTTTTTGAGCTCGAAAAAATTTTGAACCCAGTTCAAGCTTGCCCAAGCTCGACTCGACTCGGATCATTTTAGATGGTTTGGAAACTCATCCAGACCCGATATAAATAGGCTATGGTAGTTGGGAGTTATGGTCCAGTGAATTTAATCCAAATGACAGTGAAGTGCAAATTGCGCCACTAGCGCCTCTACAGCCACACTGCCTCGCATGCCTACGCCCTCGCACCGACCCCGAGCGCGAGCGCGCGTGTGGGTGTTCCAGTGGTACGCACTGGAACACGCAAGCTCAATGCACCACAGTCCAAGTGAGTAAACATAATAGTACTCCACCTTTCTCATATAACTACAAAATTTTTCTTCTCTTTTTCCAATGTGGGACTATTCCCAAAATACTAAAAAATGGGTTTTTGCAAACCATTTTATAATATATATATATATATATATATATATATATATATATATATATATATATAATGTTTTTAATTTAAAATATATTAAAATCAATATATTACAACAATCCCCCACTTGATTTTAAAATTTATTATTATTTTCTTTTTCGAAAAATATTTCTGTCAGAATAAAAACAGTTTATATGCATAAAGAAATATATCTTTCGATTTGAATATTCCCTTAGTGTAAGTATCTCAAAGCTCTATTGAAATGACTAGTAGCCGCAGCGTTGAACCAGTTATTCTTATATAATAGAGCTAGAGAAACTACACACATATTTACTATTGTGTATATTAGAGTTCCCACAATCTTGCTTAACACAATTAATGGTCATGTGCTTATTCTATTTTATGAACGATCCCAAGAGAAACTCTAACTCTCATGAGAGACAACACCATCTCTGCGTACACATAGGTGAGATCCTTCCATTGTCTTCGTTACTTTAAGACACTTGTCCTTTAAACTGGATTTGATTAAGAGTTCTCAAACTCAACCCTCTTTCGTAACGCTCAACATTTATCTATTGTGGATGAGGTTATTTACAATTTTAGTGCTGAAAACTTTTCACATATCAGTAACTTGTTTTTACCTATTAAACTCGAAATTAGATATATTTTTTTTATTTTAGGTTGGGTTACCATCACTGGTGGAACTTTGGTTGAAGAGTTTCAACCCCATCCCTCTAGATGTTGCCTTTACTACCTCTTTCGGTAGAGGTTTAGTAAAAGGGTCCACTAGGTTGTTGCTTGATTTCATATAGGAAATAGCAATGATTCCATCTCGAATCAATTGTCTAACATAATTATGTCGAAGACTTATATGTCTAGACTTACCATTATAGGTGCCACTATAGGCTCTAGCTAATGTGGTTTCACTATCACAATGTAGTGACACGGTCGATATAGGCTTTACATAAATAAGGATTTCTAGTAAAAGATCCATTAACCACTCAGCCTCTTTGCCTGTTGCAACTAGGGTTATAAATTTAGACTTCATAGTCGAGTGAGTTATGCAGGTCTGTTTCTTAGATCCCCAAGACACAGCTGCACCTCCTAGGGTGAATACCCACCTTGTAGTAGACTTGTTATCCCGTGAACTCAATATCCAACTCGCATCGGTATATCCTTCCAATATGGCAAGAAACTCTGAATAAAATAGTCATAAGTCGTTGGTTGCTTTTAAAGGACTCTACTGATTGTGTTATGCGAAGATCCGACCCCTTATAATTTCGAGGACCGACGTCATCGAACCGATAACTACATGCAACGCCCGCGGCTGAGTGAATCGTAGAGGTGCCTCGGCCCTGAGAGTAATGATCAGGATGAAACTCGACTCAATAAAGTAGGCCCGATACTCCGCCTCAAACCTCATGAAAGAAGTCTCTCGGAACGCGCAACTGGCGAGAGGTCAAGCCCACCGGATCAACGAGGACTATGAACGCGATTGCTGCTCGACGAAGGCTTGTAATCACTTCGACTGAGGCCTCATCTGCTAATAGGGTCGAGCTGAGTCCGGATCCCGAAGTGAGCACTCCATGAGCTAAGCTTAGAAACTACCATAAGTGAACGTGGCCGGTTACTTCGCTCGCATATGTCACGCCCCAACCCGGAAATCGGATTCACAGGAATCCCGATCGCCGAATCCGATGCCGACAGCCTCCTTAGTACCCCATTCTCGGCTCCTAGCATCCATACGCCAGATTCCGATCCTGGGATCCTACAAGGAAGATTTTTTTTGTACATTTAACTCATAATAAGCATAACCACAAGATTACCCAATTCAAAAAGGCAACATCATCATCACATATCCACTAATATAATCATTTGAATATATTGCTGAAAGGGAAATACATATATCGAAAATCAACGCTTCAGAGGTCCGTTACATGCTCCAAGCTCAACGCTGCTACAACCTAATGCCGCCTTCACGCATCTATCGTGCATAAGCTTATAGAAAGCTTAGTGGGTGGTGAAAGTGTGTGCACAAGATAAGTGCCAAGTAAGCAATATCAGAGTAATCAGAGTAAGCGGAGATACTAATCAGCCCATAAATCATACAATATCAGAAATAAGCAGAAATACTGACAAGAGCATGAATTATCCGAGTAAACAGAAATATTAACAAGATCATAAATCATACGATAACAGAGTAAACGAAAATACGGACAAGTCCATGAGTCAGTCAATATCAGAATACGCAATATACAGCAACTATGCAAATGAGGAGTCATAAAGAGCCAAATATCAGATGCCAAGGATGCGATGCAATACGCAATTCTTGATGAGTTCACGAATAGCGTCAGCCGTATCTAGACCATATAAATGCAGAAACACAGTAACCCAAAATGCCATATGCCACAGATGTAATGCAATATGTGGTGCGAATAGAATGACCATGCTGGAGTGTGAAGTCGGGATGATAGTTCATAGTATCGCAGGCTATGGGGCCCATCACAAGGGCCTTCTATCCAAACCAGTCTCATACCTAAATTTGCATAGTCAGACTCGATGTGGTAAACTCCTGATCTCAGGTTAGTGCCCAACCGAAATCCTGGCCATGTGAAGGTACACGTAACAAACAGTTGCGCACCACCAGCCCGAGTGGATAATGAATGAATGAATGAATGAATAGGTATGTGATTCCTGCTCAATAAGTCCACATATCAGTACAGTTCATCTCTAAGATCATCATCAGGGTCTATTACACTCTGCGCCGGCTTATCGCCCCTATCCAAGCGCACAACTGGGTAAGTGAAAGAGACCTCACTATCAGCCTGCCAATATCGGGTCCGGCTCGTCGATAGCAGACCCATTCCTCAAGCTGGTCAAACTCAACCTAGACATTGCCCACCTCACTCAGGCGGGTAAGGTCACACCCCCTCCCAACCGACCACGACACAGTGGGAGACGCGGCCTACTGGTATACGGCCCTCATGCGATCATATACATCCACTCGGTCTGAACATTAGGGCGTCCTCTAGTACCAAGAGGGTTTAGGGATTTTCACCCAGGGCCATCTATGGCAGCCCGATGCTAGAACAGATTTTCGGTGTCCCATATAGCCATCCACGATACGCCTGTGGAGGCTATAGCCCTAATGTCGCTAGGGCGTACAGTAATCACAATGCAAGATGCATGAGTCATACAATCCAGTCATGCATCAATCCTGCACATACCGTGCGCTCATGTGAGATAACCTCCGCCTATCAGGGAGTCTTATAGTAACCTGCCCAATGACATATGTAATGGTCATCCACATCTCATAACAAACATGTAGATGATGCGTATGGGCATGTATCATGATGTTATGTTGTCACATACTCATAATCGGTATTAATAACCGGCATCAACAATCAACCACGACAATGTGGACATTTAACCAACATTGCCCCCAAGGGATGGGTCACATATAGCCAAACATATAATGGGCCCACGGCGTCACACAAAGGCCTAATATGCAACACAATGGACCTTACTCAAGGGCCACATATACACAACAGGTGGGCCCTACTCATGGGCCTCAAATACATGACATGTGGGCCCTACACATGGATCTCGAATACATTAAATGGGTCATGCATCATGGGCCTAATACATATCACAATGGGCATTACCCATAGGCCATGAGAACATCACAATGGGCCTTGCCCATGGGCCATGAATACATCACAATGGGCCTCATCACATAGACCTCTTTTTAACACATTAGGCCTTAAACACGGGTTGCATATACATCATATAGGTCTTGATAATCAGTCTTGGCAATCAGAATCGGGATCGGTCACGACAATCGGAATCGATCGATAATCGGCCTCGATACTCAGAATCAGCAATCGGTCACGATAATCGGCCTCGATCGCTAATCGGTCAATCGGCCACGACAATTGGAGTCGGCAATCAACCACGACAATAGGAATCGATCGATAATCTGCTTCGATACTCAAAATCGGCAATCGATCACGATAATGGGCCTCGATCGCAAGGCGGGGTCCATATGTGAACGACCGATGATGGACCAAGCAATATCAATGGGGCCCATTCGTTTGGGTTAACCCACTAGAGAATGATGAGAATGGGCCTAACCAAGCCTAAGGAAAAGTCACAATGTAGACATTTAATCATCACTGCCCAACAATGTGGACATTTAACCATCATTGCTCTCAAGGAATGGCCCACATAGAGCCAAATATATAGTGGGCCCATGGCTTCACACAAAGCCTAATATACATCATAATGGACCATAATACATCGCATGGGCCTTACCACCTGAGCCATAAATACACAATAATGGGTTACGACCCATGGAACTCAATATATAACAATGGGTCGCACTAATGGGCCTCATACACATCAAGTGGGTTGCATCAATTGGCCGCACTAATGGGCCTCATACACATCAAGTGGGTTGCATCAATCGGCCGCACTAATGGGCCTCATACACATCAAGTGGCTTGCATCAATGGGCTTCATATATGTCAAAGTGGGCCTCAACAACGGGCCACAAACACATCAAGATGGGCCTAATCACATGGGCCTCATATAAATCAAAGTGGGCCTCAACAACAGACCACAAACACATCAAGATGGGCCTAATCACATGGGCCTCATATAAATCAAAGTGGGCCTCAACAAAGGGCCACAAATACATCAAGATGGGCCTCCTCAAATGGGCCTTATATAAATCAAAGTGGGCCTCAACAACGGGCCACAAATACATCAAGATGGGCCTCCTCAAATGGGCCTTATAAATATCAAGGTGGGCCTCAACAGATGGCCACAAGTACATCAATATATAGTGTGTGTGTGTGTGTATATATATATATATACACACACACACACACATACATGAATCATCTCAAAAGATCAACTGGACTGCACTCCAAATAATAGTGGTAACAATGATTTCCACCATTAAAATGCTCAAGGCCCACTGTATCATTTATTTTCTATCCACTCTAGCCATAAGGTCACACAGACCTAGATTAAGAGGAAACAAATTTCCTAATGATCCAAAACTTCTGTGAAACAAAAGGTTTCAATTGCAGACATTCAATCCCCGCTACTTTTTGTTATATGGTCCACTTGATCCTGCTAGATCTGCCTCATTTTTAGTCTCAAGCCTGTAAGACAAACTGGCTAAAGGTTGGACGGGTTGGATGTGACACATGCATCATGGTGGGTCCCACCGTCCAGGTGTGGACGGTGTGGATAAAACACATAAATCATGGTGGGTTCCACCGTCCACTACTGTGGATGGTACGAAAAACACATACATCATTGTTGGGTCCCACCGTCCACTGTTGTGGACGGTCTGAATAAAACACATACCCTATTGTGGGTTCCACATGGGGCCCACCAGAATGTTTATCTGACATCCAAACTGTTAATAAGGTCACACGGACCTAGGTCCACCCAAATGTTTATTTTCCACCCAACCTGTTGATAAGGTACATGAACCTAGATGAAAGGAAAAACTAATTTTCATATTGACCCAAGCCTTACGTGGAAAGGGTTTAAATGGCAAACGGTTCATCAACACTGTTTCCTGTGACGTGGCCACTTGATCAATGGCTGGATGGAGTGGATAGAACACGTACATCACGGTGGGTCCCACCATCCAGAGGTGTGGACGATGTGGGGAGAACACATACACCGTGGTGGGTTCCACCGTCCACTGCTGTGGACGGTGCGAATGAAACACATGTATTATTGGGTCCCACGTGGGGCCCACTATAATGTTTACCTGCAATCCAACCTATTAATAAGGTCACACGGACCCAAATGAACAGGAAAAACAAATTTTTTGATGATCCAAAACTTCAGTGACAGCCAAGAGGGTTTCAATGGCAGCCGTTCAATCTCACTGTTTCCTCCGTGTGGCCCACCTGAGCGTCTGCACACGGCTGATTTTGGGGGGCCCACTGCCTAAAAAGGGGCCCCATGAAATGCACGGTGTTGATGTTCGACACTCATCATGGTGGGGCCCACGGCTGGGACCCGTTGTCCCAGCCCATTCGTCTGTCCGCCAGTGCGCAGGCGCTGCCTGCGTGCCTTCTGGCAGCAACAGCATCAACTGCTACAAAAAAAAATCTTTTTGTATTTTTTTTAATTCCATGGTTTTTCACGTATAGGGCCCGCATCTAAAAAATCCAACCCAGCATTGGATTCTACGGCCCTTGATCTACCAAATGAGACCAATATGCGATGTATTGTTGACGAATAGAAGAATCAATGTGTGTTTTAACGGTAATACCAATATTTCCTATGGTATGGCCCGCTCGATTATCGGATTGGACTCATTTTTTGGCTCAACGCCTAAAATGAGCTGAGCAACGGAATAGATGGCGTGGATTATCTACATACATCAAGGTGGGGCCTGCATGAGCGGCCCACCCCAAACTTTAAAAGAATTTTTTTTTGTTAGCTGTTAGTACCTGCCCATGTCAGTACATGCACTCCATGTTAGCCGCTCCCTGCTGCACGTCCAGCTTCCAAGGACGCTAGACGGCCTGGATATACACGGGCATCATAGTGGGTCCCACATGGACGTGGCCCACATTTCATCAAGGTGAGTCCCACATGAACGTGGCCCACCTGATTTGAATCCATCAGATACTTGTGTTTTTCCACCACCACAAGGTAGGGTCCACATGACTTAGACGATTTGGATAAGACATACATCAAGGTGGGGTCCATCCACACAAAAATGAGAAAGAGAGAGAGAAGCACCCACCTCAAGATCTCCTCTTCCTTCTTCCGCTTATAGCCTCTAGAGCTTCCAAGGGGACGTTTTTAACGGTTGAGATGGGCTTTGGATGGTGGGGATGGGAGATAAGAAGGTGGGCCACACCAAACTCTCTCTCATGGAGGTTGGGACGTGAGTTGCTAGGGAGAAATGACAGGTAAGAGAGATGAGAGAGATGGGAGATGTGATGTAAAGAGAGAGAGAGAGAGAGGGATAGGTGAGAGAGTGATGGGTGATGGGGAGAGTTAACTTTGGGGAGGGTAGTTGTACTTGGGGATGGGTGTGAGTGATGGGAGTGATGGGGTGTGTACTTGATATTTGATGGGACATATTTTCTTGGGGTTTGCAACATGCTGCATTTTCCTCGAACTGAATGCGAGCCCACATCTCCTGGCCAGGGTATCGCCTCGGCGCGCAAGACATGACATCGGAACCGCGGCGACGGTGATGTCGCACTGGTACAAGTCTCGGGTCGAGTCGACTCAGATATGCAGGACTCGACTTAGGATCGCGGGTTAACGTTGGTTACAGGTCGCGGGTTGCCGAAATTCGACCGGGAGGACCGTATGAGTATACCGAACGGTACGGTCTAGGATACGGACCTTGTAGCATATATGCATGATAAGCATAATATCATATACGATCCTCGAATTGCGTACAGTATCCCCAAGATCCAAAAATCCCCCTGATTGAGTGATTGGTGCCGAGATTAACGAATCTCAACCGTCCGACAGTCAGGGATAAATACTAGAAGACCCCATTACAACAGGTACGCAAGATCTCACACCCTCTCTCTCTACTATCAACTTAGACTTAGATTCCCTTGACTTGACTTAGGCATCGAAGGGTCCCCCGGTTTATCCAGGGTCTCCTTTGCTCACTCTCTGTGCAGGTTTAGGGTTCATTGGAGGTTCTCCTTGCCGAGTGGAGGGTAGTCCAGATTTTGACATCAATATTTTTTGGCGCCGTCGGTGGAAATCTGATACAAAAATTCAGGTTCTTATTCTCGTGTATAATGACTAGAGGAAAGAAGAAAGCAGTAGTTGAGGAACCAGATTCAAATGAGTAAACTCGCTCATCCTCACTACTTCACGCCGAATCAGCCCCTGGGCCTGCCTAGCGCTCTCGCAATCGAGCCAGTAAATATCGTGCCATGCAAAGCGAGATACAAGCCCTACGTGACGAGGTGAACATGATGAAGCAACAACAGGAACCATGACCGCACCCAGCTCAGGAAAATCCTGTTCCTGAACCAGTCGGTCTGGTCATGGAGGTTCACTCCGCGCCAAGGAGTGTGAGGCCCGAGGCACCTCAACACCCTCAGATGACGATGTCAGGTCAGAATCCTCTTCCGACCCAAATTCGAGCCTCAGCTCGGAACACGGCCACACGAGCTCCGACCAATGCTTCGGTTACTTCAGTCCTGGCACCGACAGATCTCCGCCATCAGCTATAACAGAGGAGGGAAGGAGAACTCCGGAAACAGAAAACAACCAAGAGATCGTAGCAGAAAACAAGGACCCATGGGAGAAACGGTTCGCGGAGCTCAGCAACAAATTCTTGGCCCTGAAAAAGAAGCAACAGCCGACGTCAGTTCCCTCCACCGTTCAGGCGATGTTGGAAGAGACCGAGCCTCCCTTCACCTCGAAAATCATGAACGAGGTGATGCTGCAGAGGTTTAGGATACCTTCCATCATTTAATACTCCAGGTCTGGAGACCCATCCGGGCATGTGGAAGCCTATCGCTCGTGGATGCAAATCCAGACAGCAACGGATGTTACGATGTGCCGGGGGTTCTCGATCATGCTTACAGGTTCCGCTCGGAGTTGGTACCGGTAGCTCAAGCCAAATTCCATCGGTTCCTTCGCAGAATTGAGCCAACTATTCCTTACCCATTTCATAAGTGGTAAGAGATGTCGAAAGCCCAACACTCACTTGTTTGCCATCAAGCAAGAGCAGAAGGAGTCGTTGAAAGACTACACCGCTCGCTTCAACGAGGAAGCGTTATTGGTAGAAGACTACGACGATAAAATGGCATTCGCTGCTGTGTTCAACAGCCTAAAAGAAAAGAAATTCACTTTCTTCATTGGAAAGAACCCGCCGAAGACATTGGCTGAACTTGTCGCCAAATCTCAGAAGTACACCAACGCGGAAGAATTCTCCAATGCCCGTAAAAATGTCCAAGTGACAGAGCCGAATGGTAAAGGGAAGAGGCCTAGGAATGAGGAACCCCAGCCGCCTAACAAAGGGGCCGATGATCGTGCCCCCAGCGATCGTCGTCCGAGCAGAAGGCCAGAGGGAAAGTTTCGTTCCTACACCCCCCTTAACACGTTCGCTGAGCAGATCATATTAGACATCCGAGGAGAAAAGTTGCTGAATTGGCCTGTTTGCATAAGAGCCAATCCAGATCATCGAGACAAGCGCAAGTACTGCTGCTTCCACCGAGACCACGGCCACAATACGGCTGACTGTGTAGATCTCAAAGATGAGATCGAGGCCCTTATTCAAAAGGGACACCTGCGCCGATACACCAAGGAAGGAAAAGCCGCTCGGAAAGAAGAAAGAGAGCGAGAGCAGCCAAATAACGCCACGGAAGAGCTCACCAAAATCTGTACCATCTTCGGGGGCTCATCTGGTGGAGAAGATTCAAATAGAGCGTGGAAGGCTCACTCCCGGAAGTCTGAACTGGAACATTACGTCCACTTAACCAAGCGGCCCAGTAAGGAACTTCGGGTCAGCCCATGCACTCTGACCTTCACGGAAGAAGATGCACACGGAATTCAGCATCCGTACAACGATGCTTTAGTAGTTACCATAACCATAGCGAACCGAAAGGTCACCGCATCTTGGTGACACCAAGAGCTCGGCCAACATGATCTATTCCAAGGCCTTTGAAAGAATGGGGATTCCGAGGTCTTACCTCAGACCCGTGAAGACCCCCTACACAGGTTTGTCAGGGAAAGAGTGATCTTCGAGGGAGTCATCTCCCTCCCTGTGACTGCGGGAGAAGGACAACATCAAGTCACTCTCATGGTGGACTTCTTAGTTGTCAACGTACCATCGGTACATAACGTCATCCTGGGCAGACTTTCCCTCAACGCGATGAAAGCAATCGTCTTCAACTATCACCTGATGATGAAATTCCCCACCGAGGGCGGGATAGGGTACCTCCGAGGCAATCAGCGAGAAGCTTGGAGATGTTATGCAATGGCAGTAAAAAAGAAGTAGGTTAAGCAAGCACTCACCATCAATGTTCTAGACCCCAGAGGACCTGTGGAAGGCTCATCCGTGGAAGACCTGGAGAAAGTTTCGCTTAATGAGGCTGATCCGAGCAGAACCGTTCAACTCGGGACTTCATTGAATCCTAAGCAACGGCTTGAAATATTAACATTCCTACGACAACATATGGACGTCTTCGCATGGTCCCACCAAGATATGCCCAGAATCTCTCCGGATGTGATGGTCCACAGGCTGAATGTAGATCCAGATCACAGACCTGTCAAGCAGAAGAGAAGGTCGTTTGATATTGAGCGATACGAAGCGATAGCCGACGAGGTCTCCGTTCTGCTCGTCGCCGAGTTCATAGAAGAAGTGCATTATCCCGACTGGATCACGAATGTGGTCCTTGTAAAGAAAGCCAACGGGAAATGGCGAGTCAGTGTAGATTACTCGGACCTAAACAAAGCTTGCCCGAAAGACAGTTTTCCATTGTCACGGATCGATCAGCTAGTAGACAGCACAGCAGGACACGAATTACTCTCTTTCCTGGACGCGTACTCTGGGTATAACCAGATCGCAATGCATCCCCCAGACAGGTAAAAGACTACCTTTGTCACAAACAAGGGACTCTACTGTTACCGGGTCATGCCATTTGGCTTGAAAAACGCTGGGGCTACGTATCAAAGACTGGTAAATCAAATATTCTCCAAGCAAATCGGACGTACAATGGAAGTGTACGTCGATGACATGTTGATAAAAATCATTAAGGCAACTGATCACTTGACGGATCTCGAAAAAACGTTCGCTGTCCTCCAAGAATACCAGATGAAGCTAAATCCCACAAAGTGCGCTTTCGGTGTCAGCTCGGGAAAATTGCTGGGGTTTCAAGTCAGTCAGAGAGGTATTGAGGTGAACCCCGACAAGATCAGAGTACTCCTCGACATGAGTTCACCTCAGACTGTCAAGGAAATACACTGCCTCACAGGACGAGTCGCGGCACTCGGACGTTTCATATCCATAGCAACGGATAAATGTCTCCCCTTCTTCCAACAGTTGAAGGGTCATAAGAAGGTAAAGTGGACGTCAGAGTGCTAACAAGCCTTCCAGCAACTGAAGCAGTATGTGGGTTCACCTCCTCTGCTATCAAAACCTGAAGAAGGTGAACCCCTATTCTTTTACCTCACAATCTCGGCCTCAGCCGTCAGCTCGGCCCTGATCAGGGAGGTCAGAAGAAAGCAATATCCGGTGTATTACGTGAGTAAGGCTATGGTACCTGTAGAGATGAGACACTCGCCCCTGGAGAAGCTAGCGCTCAGCCTCGTCATTTCAGCTCGGAGATTGCGCCCATACTTCCAAGCTCATTCTGTAGTTGTGTTGACTGACTCACCTCTCAGACAAGTTCTCCAGAGGCCCGAGGTTTTAGGTCGGATGACCAAGTGGGCCATCGAACTTGGCGAGTTCGACATCTAGTTTCGTCTGAGGACGGTGATCAAGGGCCAAGATGTGGCCGACTTCATTGCCGAATTCACCACTCCGAGCATGGAAGAGATCAGTACAAAAGTTGAAATGATTCCGCCTGTCCCCCGAGGAGACCAAAAGGTGGTGTCGGACCCAGGATGGGTTCTCTATGTTGACAGTTCATCCAATATCAAAGGGGCCAGAGCCGGAATCGTCCTGATCGTGCCTGATTCCACGATTATCCAATACGCAATCACACTCGAGTTCAAGGCTTCAAACAATGAGGCAGAGTACAAGGCTTTATTAGCCGGACTCAGACTGGCAGCAAGTCTGGGTGTTCAATCCCTTTAGGTCTGATGCGACTCTCAGCTGGTGGTGAACCACATCTCTACTGAGTATGAAGCCAAGGAAACAAGGATGATCACTTATCTCGATGAGGCGAGAAAATTGATGGAGAGATTCTGGAGTTACGCAGTCCATCAAATCCCAAGAGCGGAAAATTCATGGGCCGACGCCCTGGCACGGCTTGCCTCGGCCACGGAAGGAAAGATCCTGCGGGTCATCCCTGTTGAGTTCATAGAGCATCCGAGCATCGACAAGGTAGATAGGAAGGAAGTCAATCCAGTGCACGCTAATCTGAGCTGGATGGACCCAATCTTTGATTACCTCACGTCCGGCCTGACCCCCTCAGATAGGTTGGAAGTCAGGCGACTGAGAGTACGGGCAGCCCGATACACCATCTTGGATGGTATCCTCTACAAGAAAGGACATTCCCATCCCTACCTCAGGTGTCTCCGACCCGATGAGGCAGAATATGTCATTCGGGAGATTCATGAAAGAATCTGTGGAAATCATTCTAGTGGTCGAGCCTTGGCCCTGAAGATACTTCGACAAGAATATTTTTGGCCGACCATCAGAGAGGACTCTAAAGACTATGTTCAAAAATGCGACAAATGTCAATGCTTCCAAAGAAATGACTCCCATGAGCGGCCCTTGGCCGTTCGCTCAGTGAGGAATCGACATCATCGGGCCTCTGCCCACGGTAAAAGGGTAAGTCAAGTTCGCCATCGTTGCTGTCGATTACTTCACCAAATGGGCCGAGACCGAGCCAGTTGCCAAGATCACAGAACATAAGGTGATCGACTTTGTCTGGAAAAACATCATTTGTCGGTTCGAGATTCCGTGCACCATAGTGTCGGACAATGGCCGACAGTTCGACAGCGACAAATTTCGAAGCATGTGTCAAGGACTCGGCATCACAAACGCATACTCCTCTCCTCAACATCCCCAGTCCAACGGACAAGTGGAGGCAGTCAATAAAGTTATCACGCACCATCTCAAGACGAAGTTGGAAAAAGCAAAAGGCAGCGGGGCCGAGGAACTTCCGTTCGTTCTCTAGGCCTATAGGACCACAGCTCAGTCCTCAACTAGAGAAACTCCATTCTCACTCTCCTATGGCTCAGAGGCGATGGTGTCAGTGGAAATTAGTCTCCCTACGTCTCGAGTCGAGAACTACCAAGAAAATCAGAATTTCGAGCAGATTGCAGCCAACCTGGATTTGGTTGAAGAAGTCAGAGATATCTCAAGGCTCCGAGTTGCGGCTCGGCATCATCAGGTTGCACGATTCTACAATTCAAAAGTCAAGACTAGGTAATTTCGACTAGGGGACTTGGTCCTTCGCCTGGTATTCCAGAACACCGCAGAGCCAGGGGCTGGGACACTCAGGCCTAACTGGGAAGGGCCTTATCGGGTCATCTGATCGACCAAACCGGGCTCCTACCACTTGGAAGACCTTGAGGTCCGTCAGCTCCCCCACCCCTGGAATGCCGAGCACTTGAAAGTTTACTATCCGTGATGAAAACAGCCTTTAAGGCCCTCAGTAAATGCGCACCTCCGAGCAGCAAGCCTTTAAGGCTCCCAATAAATGTACGCCTCTGAGCGACAAGCCTTTAAGGCTCTTAATAAAGTTTACTTCTTCTTATGTACATGAATGAATTATCTACTAAGGAGAAGTTACCTCTCATATGCAGGGGCGGACTCAATGAACTGATCCCTTAAAGAAGGGGTTAGCACATTATCCCACAAAAATTCTACATGGCATCCCCTCTTAAGTCAGGGGAAAAGCTAAAAGGTAACCCGACTCCCCCAACATAGGAGTCGGCTCACTGATTGACGGATAAAGCGGATGCACCTCGCCAATTGTGGGACGGCTGACCGCCTAGGGGTCCAGACTCAACAAACAGATTATAAAGGCCTTAAACTTTACGAGGCGACATTGGAAGGAGCTGACCCGCCAAAGGGTCGGCTCGGCCACGCCTCAAAGAAGATCGGCATATCTACAAATCAGTTCGGCAATCAGTAATCAACAGTCAATGTCCAAAAATTAACTACGGATTAACATATAAGAAAAACCATCATTTATGCACCCTCTCCAGAGGTAAAAAATCATCATTCATAAACCTTCATTAAAATGTCAAAAAAGTAACCAGAAAGAAAATTTTTAACTAGCTCCAAAAAAGAAAAAAATAATTTGATCTATGCAGACGGAGGAGGAGCTTGGGCGTCGGAGAGCTACAGGATGGACCTCTGCGATAAGGGGCGCGACAGCGGGCAGAACGGAAGGAGAGATGGTTGCTTGAGTCAGAACAATGATTGTTAGAACCTCGACTTCAACAGGCGCCACAATCGTAGTTGCGACAATGGGAGCCATAGATGAAGCTGCAGTAACAGAAACTAGACCTGAGGGCCTTATCCACGAGGAGTTGCTTGCCTCCTCTGAACGGTGGTCTTCATTCGGATGTCGGCCCTCAACAATTCCTCCGCTGTCAGGGCGGCCTTCCTCCTCCGAAAACAAGATGTCTCGGTCATGCCTGTGTAAAAAATGATAAATCAACAACTAATCGAACAAGTCTGATTCCTTCAAGGGGAAACGGAAGAAGAACTTACTGAAAGATGTCGGGAGAGGCGGCGACTTACAAAGCCCAGACCAATGAAGGTTGGCGGCTGTGATCAGGTCCACCAGGAGCGGAGCTCTCCCGATCGTCCCCTAGCCTTGGCTATACGGTTCTTCTGAGCCGAGTCGAGGGGAGGTGTGCCACTTTTAAAATCTACAAAGACAAAACTCTAGTTCAGTTTGCTGGAGTAACATAAAAGACATCGGAAAAGAGGGAATGATTAGTCCAACCTGGTTTTGAAAATTGGGTGGGAACCCGAGTCGTCAGAGTCCTGAGTTCAGCCGTCGGCGCCTCCCATCCGCCTGCAGCCTAGAACCATTTATTCTTCCAGTACTTGTTAGAGGACGGGAGATTCATTACCAGTCCCGACCCCTTACTGTCTCGGGTCGTGAAGTAGTACCATGGTTCTTGAATATCGTGCTTGACCAGGTACAAGCTCATCAGCACCTCTGGGGTCAGCTCCGAGTTCCCGACTTGACGCTAGATGATATAGGAGGAAATTAATACCCTCCAGGCATTGCGGGTGAATTGCCAGGGAGCTAGTCCGAGGTAGGCTGTTATGGCTCGGATGAAGGGATGCAGAGGAAGTCAAAGTCCACATTGCAGTGCACAGAGAAAAATGGTCACTTCTCCCTCAGCTGGCGCTCAAGCGGTGTCGAGGGGCTCTAGGGCCCTTATCCGAACGATCCATTTGAGACTCCGACAGTACGGAGCCTCTTGGGACCACCTCCGAGGCCCGCCCACTCGCTGGTATCTTAGTGGCCTCGACAATCACGGTCCGGGGGGCTCGAGCAGTCTTCTTTTTGTCAGCCCGGTGAGTCAGAGCCCCCGTCTCCTTCTGCTTTCGGGGCAGAGGGAATAAGGGTACAACTTCATAGGGGCCTTTAGAGGCCCATCTCCCGTTGTCAGAGCTCCCCAACTCGGAGTCATCATCATAATCCCCAACAGTCTCTAGGTCGGACGACTCTTAAAATAAAGGAATGCAAAGATGCACAATGGGACTCACCGGACGATCACCGGGAATCGCTTCTACCGAGAATGCATGAACGGTCGGAATCACCTGTCGGAATACCTTGACCGGTCGGAATCGCCTTCATCGTAAATCGCCTCCTCCAGTATTAGCTCAAACACAGTGTAGAAGTGAAAAGAAATCTTCAAATGAGGGCTTATATAGACCTCGCCAAATCTCTGCATTAATGACCAGCAATGATGGCCGCAGCCGAATCTTCATGAGCCTACCTCGGAGCTGACGTAGCCACATACCATTGGCTTAGGCCCTGTCAGGTAGTACGCCTCTAACATTGAGCGGCGTGCTTCAAATAAATGAAACGACGCCCGAATAAGGAAAGGTTCTGTCCGAAACATTACTCCAGGTATACGTGGCAACAGGTCATAAGCGGACGGTGATTCAAAATCTTAACCGTTGCCACGCGTCCACTGAGCGTGGGCCCGTAGGCAGGAAACCCCGAGAACGTGATGTTTCAAAACGTAATAGTTTCAGCGTGCGCGGAAGAATCGACGGATGAGGCAATTGATCTTCCGTATACTTACTCTCTGAGTCCTTAGCAGACCTTGAAGAGTAGGGGGCTTCTCTTATGAGAAGATCCGAGCCCCTTATAATTTCAAGGACCGACGTCATCGAACCGATAACTACATGTGACGCCCGCGGCTGAGTGAGTCGTAGAGGTGCCTCGGCCTTGAGAGTAATGATCAGGATGAAACTCGACTCAATAAAGTAGGCTCGATACTCTGCCTCGGACCTCGTAAAAGAAGTCTCTCGGAACGCGCAACTGGCGAGAGGTCAAGCCCAACGAATCGACTCGGACTATGAACGCGATTGCTGCTCGACGAAGGCTTGTAATCACTCCGACTGAGGCCTCATCTGCCAATAGGGTCGAGCCGAGTCTGTATCCCGAAGTGAGCGCTCCATGAGCTAAGCTTAGAAACTACCATAAGTGGACGTGGCCAATTACTTTGCTCACATATATGTATGATACGCATAATATCCTACACGATCCTCGAATTGTGCACAATATCCCCATGATTCGAAAATCCCCCTGATTGAGTGATTCGTGCCGAGATTGACGGATCTCGACCGTCTGACAGTCAGGGATAAATACCAGAAGACCCCATTACAACAGGTACGCAAGATCTCACACCCTCTCTCTCTACTATCAACTTAGACCTAGATTCCCTTGACCTGACTTAGGCATCGGAGGGTCCCCAGGTTTAGTCAGGGTCTCCTTTGCTCACTCTCTATGCAGGTTCAGGGTTCATTGGAGGTTCGCCTTGCCGAGTGGAGGGTAGTCCAGATTTTGACATCAACAGATTGCATTCCAGTGTTCAGTACTAGGGTTACTAGTAAACCTACTAAGTTTATTCACAACATATGCGATATCAGGTCTAGTGCATTGCATAACATACATAAGACTCCCTATAGCACTCGCATATTCCAATTGCGCAATTGCTCTTCCGTTATTCACTTTTAGCTTGATACTTGGATCAAATGGAGTTTTTGTTTCTTTTATATTTAAATGGTTAAACTTGTTTAATATCTTCTCAATATAATGAGATGGACACAAAGCATAACCCCCACAATATTTTCTAACTTTGATACCTAGGATGGTATCTACTTATCCAAGATCCTTCATTTTGAATATGGAAGATAAGAACCTCTTTATTTCAGTCACACCTTCCATTTTATTACTAATTATTAACATGTCATCAACATATAGACAAATAATAGTAATACAACTACCATTTACTTTAGAATATATGCATTTATTAGCTACATTATACATGAAACCATGAGACAGTATTTTGGAATCAAACTTCTCATGTCATTGTTTTGATGATTGTTTTAATCCATCTAAAGATTTAATTAATCTGCACACTTTATTTTCATTTTTAGGTAGAACGAATCATTCAGGTTGTTCCATGTATACCTCCTCATTGAGGTCACCATTCAGAAATGTGGTCTTTACATCCATTTGGTGGATGTGAAGATGATGTATGGAAGCTAGCGCAAATAATATCCTAATGGATGTTATCCTATCTATAATAGAATATGTGTCAAAATAATATATCCCTTCTTTTTATCTAAAACCCTCAGTTACTAGTCAAGCTTTAAAAGTTTGGCTAGTCTCATCAGTGTGATATTTCTTCCTAAATACCCACTTGTAACCTATGGGTCTAGAACCTAAAGGTAAGTTAACTAGTTCCCATGTTTGATTTGATATTATAGATTCTATTTCATTATTAATAACTTCTTTCCAGAAAGTTGAATCTCTAGAAGATATAGCCTCTTTATATGTTTTAGGATCATCTTCTATAGTCATTACTATAGGTATTTTTCTTATAACATTTTCTATCTCCTTCTACAAGATGGAAAAAGATGCGCTGAGAGTCTATATAATCATCGTCTAGATTCTTCTCTATTCTTGTCTTTTGACTCTTACGAAGTTCAATAGGAGCTTCTACTACTTGTGGAGTTGTACCATCTGGTTCTCTATCAGGAGTTTGGACTCTTTATCCTTTGACTCCAAGGATAGTGAGTTCTCAAATAACTCAACGTCTCTTGATTCTATTATAGTGTTAGACTCTAAATCTATGAGTCTATAAGCTTTACTATTTTATGCATACCCTACGAAGGGGCACTTAATAGCTTTGGGTCCTAATTTAGTTTTATTTTTTTTGTAGGAGTTCTGCAATATGCAAGACACCCCCACACTTTAAGATATCCTAGGTTAAGCTTTCTACCTTTTCATGTTTCATATGGAGATGTTTTATATTTCTTAGATGGAATTCTGTTTAATATATGACACGCTGTAAGCAGTGGCTCACCTCATAGACTAAGTGACAACTTTGCTCGTATTAACATTGAGTTGACCATCTCTACTAATGGCCTATTCTTTCTTTCTGTTATTCTATTTTATTGAGGTGTGTATGGCATAGTACATTGATGTATTAGTTCATGTTCTTCACAGAAGTTATCGAATTCATTAGAAAAGTATTCTCCTCCTCTATCAATACGGAGAACCTTTATCTTCTTGTTTAGTTGATTTTCTACTTCTGCTTTATATACCTTAAACATGTTCAATGCTTCATCTTTGCTCTTTAACAGGTACACATACACATATCTAGAGCAATTATCAATAAAGGTTATAAAGTACCTTTTATCTCCACGAGTAAGAATGTCGTTTAACTCATAGATATCACTGTACACAAGATCCAATACTTGAGATGATCTCTTGACATTTGGAAAGAGTTTCTTTGTCATTTTGGATCGTATGCACACTTCACATTTATCAGTTTCATTTTCTGTGTATAAGATTAAACCATTCTTAGCCATGAACTTCAAGGTACTATAACCTACATGGGTTAGTCTATCATGTCATAGTCCAACGGATTCAATCATATACGCAAAAGTGCTACTTTTATTCAGAGAAAACTTGACCATCCCATTACAAGCATATCCCTTTCCGACAAAATTCTCATTATTCGATAAAATCAGTTTTCCTGACTCATACACCACCCTTATTCTTGGTTTGCCCAGAAGATCCCAAGAAACTAGACTTCGCCTTATGTCTGGGACGTGCGATACGTTTGTCAAAATCACTTTCTTCCTAGAGGTGAATATCAGTTTGACGATTCCTTTGTCGACAACCTTCGATCGGACTTCATTACCCATTTGGACTTCTTAATCATCGATCAATTCCTCATAGGTTTTTAAGGCTGATCTGTCGTAGCAGACATGTACGGTAGGGCAGTATCGTACCACCAACCAGAAACTTTTCTTTAGATTGAGTTCACCTTAGTGATCATTTCCACAATATCGCCTTCTACTGCACTTGCTTCCTTTTTAGATTTGCGATATCGGTAGACTCGAGCATAGTGCCCGATTTTCCCACAAATATGGTCTGGGCCTTTGAACTTTTCGTTCTTCTTCTGGGTGTTTTTCTTAAATTTTCCTTTATTGGGTTTTAGGGAATCGTCCTTCTCGAAATTCTTGTTATTTGTATTTTCAACTGCGTATACTTTGGAAGAGGAAATTCCTGTTATCATTCTTTTTATCGCGGTTGCGGGATTCTGCCTCAATTCTGAGATGTTTCTGGATTTGTTCCAGTGTGTAGTCCTCAGTCTTATGCAGTAACTTATTTCTATAGTCTTTCTACATCAAGGGTAATTTAGCGATAATCACCCCGACTTGGAATGATTCAGGAAGATCAATCTTAATGGCTTGATTTTATTTGTAATTAGCACAACCTTCGATCGGACTTCATTACCCATTTGGACTTCTTAATCATCGGTCAATTCCTCATAGGTTTTTAAGGTTGATCTGTCGTAGCAGACATGTACGATAGCGGCAGTATCGTACCACCAACCAGGAACTTTTCTTTAGATTGAGTTCACCTCAGTGATCATTGCCACAATATCGCCTTCTACTGCACTTGCTTCCTTTTTAGATTTGCGATATCGATAAACTCGAGTATAGTGCCCAATTTTTTCACAGATATGAGATGGGCCTTTGAACTTTTCGTTCTTCTTCTGGGTGTTTTTCTTGAATTTTTCTTTATCGGGTTTTAGGGAATCGTCCTTCTCAGAATTCTTATTATTTGTATTTTCAACTGCGTATACTTTGGAAGAGGAAATTCCTGTTATCATTCTTTTTATCGCGGTTGCGGGATTCTTCCTCAATTCTTAGATGTTTCTGGATTTGTTCCAGTGTGTAGTCCTCGGTCTTATGCAGTAACTTATTTCTATAGTCTTTCCACATCAAGGTCAATTTAGCGATAATCGCCCCGACTTTGAATGATTCAGGAAGATCAATCTTAATGGCTTGATTTTATTTGCAATTAGCACAACCTTCGATCAGACTTCATTACCCATTTGGACTTCTTAATCATCAATCAATTCCTCATAGGTTTTTAAAGCTGATCTGTCGTAGCAGACATGTACGATAGCGGCAGTATCGTACCACAAACCAGGAACTTTTCTTTAGATTGAGTTCACCTCAGTGATCATTGCCACAATATCGCCTTCTACTGCACTTGCTTCCTTTTTAGATTTGCGATATCGGTAGACTCGAGCATAATGTCCGATTTTCCCACAGATATGGGATGGGCCTTTGAACTTCCCGTTCTTCTTGTAGGTGTTTTTCTTGAATTTTCCTTTATTGAGTTTTAGGGAATCATCCTTCTCAGAATTCTTGTTATTTGTATTTTCAACTGCATATACTTTGGAAGAGGAAATTCCTGTTATCATTCTTTTTATCGCGGTTGCGGAATTCTTCTTCAATTCTGAGATGTTTCTGGATTTGTTCCAGTGTGTAGTCCTCAATCTTATACAATAACTTATTTCTATAGTCTTTCCACATCAAGGGCAATTTAGCGATAATCGCCCTGACTTGGAATGATTCAGGAAGATCAATCCTAATGGCTTAATTTTATTTGCAATTAGCACAACCTTCGATCGGACTTCATTACCCATTTGGACTTCTTAATCATCGGTCAATTCCTCATAGGTTTTTAAGGTTGATCTGTCGTAGCAGACATGTACAGTAGCGGCAGTATCGTACCACCAACCAGAAACTTTTCTTTAGATTGAGTTCACCTCAGTAATCATTGCCACAATATCGCCTTCTACTGCACTTGCTTCCTTTTTAGATTTGCGATATCGGTAGACTCGAGCATAGTGCTCGATTTTTCCACAGATATTGCATGCGCCTTTGAACTTTCCATTCTTCTTCTGAGTGTTTTTCTTGAATTTTCCTTTATTGGGTTTTAGGAAATCGTCCTTCTCAGAATTCTTGTTATCTGTATTTTCAAATGCGTATACTTTGGAAGAGGAAATTCCTGTTATCATTCTTTTTATCGCGGTTGCGGGATTCTTTCTCAATTCTGAGATGTTTCTAGATTTGTTCCAGTGTGTAGTCCTCAGTCTTATGCAGTAACTTCTTTCTATAATCTTTCCACATCAAGGGCAATTTAGCAATAATCGTCCCGACTTGGAATGATTCAGGAAGATCAATCTTAATGGCTTTGATTTTATTTGCAATTAGCAGCAATTCTTGGATTTGCGGCAGCAGTGGTTTGTTATCTACCATGTTATAGTCAAAGTACCTGGCAATCAGGAACTTGTTAGTACCTTCTTCTTCAGCCTTGTATTTGAACTCCAAGGTGGTAAAGATTTCTTTTACTGATAACATTTGTGTGTACAGATTGTACAGACGGTCGAAGAGTGCATTCAGGATGTGTCCATAACACAGGAGTTCGTCTTCAGCTCGTTTGGTGCGGCAGCAATCTGTTCATGCGTGTCTGCTTCAATTACAACAGGAAGTGGTTGCAGAGTTGGATCTAAGATGTAATAGATCTTCAACGCCGTTAGAAGAAACTTGATTTTGTCTTGTCATCTGGTAAAATTGGTTCCATCGAACTGATCAAGACGAATCAAGTCCTGATTCATCAACTTAATGGATGATACACTATCAGTTTCCATCTCAAATAACGCTTTAAGATTATTGAATAAATAATTCATAAAATATTTTTAAAAAAATTGGTAAACCAAAATAATTAGGAATCAGGACAGGCTGAAGCACGTTATGAGAACGTTGTCCTTAAAGCGTTATTTGTGTAAGGCCCATATCCTAGTCCGTACTGTTCCGTCGACTTCCGCGATCCTTTCCAACGAATTCCGGCAACCTAAGACCTATAATCGACGTTCGCGTGCGACTCTAAATCATATCCTGTAGATTTGAGTCGTCTTAATCCGAGACTTGTACCATTGCGACCGCACCGTCGCCATGATTCCGACGCCGTGTCTTCTACACCGATTCAATACCCTGGCCAGGAGATGTGGGCCAGCGTTTATCTTGAAAAAATGTCGCGCTTTTGCGAACCCAAGAGAATCTCTACAACCCATCTCATCAATCAAAGTACACACCCTTGCTTTCTTTCTCCCCAAGTCAAGCAACCACCCTAAGTCAACTCTCATGTCAAGTACATCATCCCTCACATCCATCACCTCTCTCTCACAATCACCATTTCTCTCTCTTTCTTAACAAAAATTTCAAGCAAAAAGGAGTGGACATCCAAGCTCTTCCATGGGAGAAAAAGTGTGTTGTGTGGCCCACTTCCCACCCCAAGATCCATCATCCTAGCCCTTCAATTCCTATCACCCTCCATCAAAGTGAGACACAAGGAGATCGGCGTTCCATCGGACCAAGAAGATCGAACAGTGGGTGTTTCCATAGGCCCAGATTTCATTGTTTTGATGATGAGCCAAGTGAAATGGCCAAGCTATATGTCCTAGAGGGGGGGTGAATAGGACTGTGCCAAATTAAAATTAAAACAGCGGAATAAACAATAAAGAGATAGCCTTACAAAAATAAATCAATTCACAATGCTGAAATAAACTCAACCTCAATTAACAAGTATTGAGAGGTTGATATGAATTCAATTCTAAGGACAACCTTACACCATAAAAACCAAAGGTTTATGGTAGGATAACCTTATTTCTAGAACGTCCTTTGTATCAAGAACTCAATAAAAATAAATAGCAAGAAATTGAAATAGATTGCAGAAATTTAAATCTAACTTATTACAACATTCCCCACACTTGCTTGAAATGTAAATATTTACAACATTCACAACCACACATATATTTCACAGCTTTGAATGATAAAAAGTAAAAGATTAAGCAAGCATTCAATCCACAAGATAAAGAATTATAGTGGTTCGCCTGTGTGTTCACCAACTGTTAAACAACAGCCACACGAAATGCTACTCCATTCCTAATATCCTCACACAGGGGATATTAGCGTTCACTATCAAAATAGGTTTCACAGGTTCACCTAAAACCTTCACAATTGTGTCTTTTTGCTTACACAATCTAAAAACCCCTCTTTCTGAGTTTTCTGGCTCTCCTCAGATAACCACACAAATGGAATTTTTCTGGCAAATCCCAAACAAAAACCAAAGGAATGAAAATTTTACAGAATTGTAAAATACCTGGATTTCTCCTCTTGTAGCAGCTTAGAAGAACCAATCGGAGTAGAAGTACGAATATGGAAGTTCAATGTCTAATACTCACTTTAAAATGGTTCTAAGTTCTAATTGATTTTAAGTTTAATCAACTTAGGGCTAGCTGTATTTGATTTTGATTCCGTGAAGAAGGAATTAAGAATTTCTCCTTTTTCTAATCAAATTGGAATGCAAATTAAAATCAAATAACACTAAGCTAACAAAAGGAAATAGAATTATGCACAATGTAGCTTAAAAACAAACACAAACTTATCTGAGAGTGGAGCCTTGAATTCACTTAGTTTTCAATGAATAACTCTGAAATTCGTATGCTATTTATAGCTGCAGAAATTCGTCTTCGACTGGTCCTAGGAACACCACAACTGGTCAAAGAAGAAACAGATTTTTGAATTTTTGAGTGCGATCGGATCAAACCATTGTATGACCGGTCGTAGGCAGTCCACGACTGGTCGAAGGCAATCCACGACCGGTCGAGACCCCTCTACGACTGGTCGTGCGACACTTGATTTAGTCGCTGGAGTTTGAGTCGTAGCTTTATGACTGGTCGAAGGTCGAGTCGAGACCATCCCACGACCGGTCGAGCAGACTCCAGGATTGGTCGTAGCCGAAGAAAAAATCCGATAAATTGCAACAACTCTAGGACTGGTCCTGAAATTTCTTAGACTGGTCGAACCAGTGCTAGGACTGGTCGAACAAGGTCTAGGACTAGTCTTAGAATAAACCAAATTCATGTATTAATATTCAGATGAATTATGTAACCAAAGTGACCTACCCTAAGGTCAATCTAAGGTTTATCATACCTGGGACATGAAGTATGGACATTGAAAGCTTCATTTGCTTAGACTTTGAACATTACGAAGCTTGAGCTCTTCTTAATGTAACTTGACTACTTCACAAGCTTTGAAATCAATGTCATTTTGAGTTGCACTTGAGTCCCAAACTATGCTTGAGTCTTGATCTTGAATACACATGAACTTGAGCTTGAGTCTTGAATTTGAATACACGTGAACTTGAACTTGAGTCTTGAACTTGAATACACGTGAACTTGAGCTTGAACTAGCTTGAAGAATTTATCTTCTTGACCTTCTTGACTTCAGTTGTTGACATGATGTCTTGAACAAATTTATCAAGATATAAACACAAGACACATACAGAAGTTTTGACACACAAAATTTGACAACCAAAGAGGAATTAAATCATAGCACTTACAATCTCCCCCTTTGTCAAATTTGTGACAAAACATACTTCAACAAGAGAAGCACAACATGTATATTAACGAATTATGCACCAGTTGTCATGAACTAGCATACAGCAAACAACCACTTAACTTCTTAACTTCCCTTGTGTATAACTCCTATATCTCCCCCTTAGTAGTACACTTCAACCATCCCATCACATCAGCAATCCAATCATAATAAATTCTCCCCCTTTTTGTCAAAATATGACAAAGAAAGAAACACAAATAGGATGTAAAAGATAGTAAAGTAATGATCAAGTCATAAAGAGAGAAAGATTGAAAGTTAAGAGTATAGAACATAGCATAAGGAGATATAAAGTCAAGTCAGATAGAGTCTAACACAACCAGAGAAAGTAAAGAGTATTATAGTTATTACAAACCAAAGATTAAAATCTTAATCCGATCCAGAAGAAGGAGCAGGTATGGTAGGATCAATTTGATGAAGGCCTTTTTGTAAGCGCCTAAAATACTTGCGCATATTTTTAAATTGCAGATTGTGGCCAACATTCATATTTTCTACCTTCTCTTCTAATGCACTTAGACGAGCATTGAAATCAAATGGCACAAAGTCAGGATCATTCCTAGAGTCAGAATCCATTTCATTAAAAATATCGTCCATATTGATATCATCTGGAGGAAGATCATCACCTTCTTCATCATTCCCAGCCTCAGCAGTAGCTCCACCTTCACCAGCATCAACTTGGCCTAGAGCCAATTTCAACTTCATTTTGTTTATGTTGAAGTTGTTGAATATTAGGTGTTGGATAGGAGCCTCTCCGACGGGCATAGCGACTAACATGTGAGTGGCTAATACATTCAACAGATACCCAAATGGAATATCACCATGACCAGGATGAATACGGAATTGAACGATAGAGGAACAAATCAAAGAGGGCAAACAGACATTAGCACCAGTAACAATTGAGTACAAAATACGAACCATAAGCAGAGTCAACTCAGTCTTGTTTCCAGAGCGAGGATACAGATTAGAAGTGAAGATATGTTGTAAAACTCTATATCTAGGTAACAGATATCTGGATTTGAGGGCATTCCCATTTTCAGTCCATGGTGCATTCATGTTACACAACGCTCTAGTATAAATACGTTTTTCAGATTCTGACACTTTCTCAGCAAGTGTGCTAGGATGAATACCATCATCATTTACTGGAATGTCCATAAGGTCTGAAATTAAATGTCGATCAACAGGAAAAGGCCCTTCTCTAGTAGCAATAGTAAAAGTCAGTTGCTCAGTAGAGAATTCAGTTATACATGCAACCATGGACTGCGCTATGGACTGGTATGCCGGCCCACCCCAGTGTAAAATGTTTTCCCATCCTACAGATTGAAGGAGAGGAAGGAAACCGAAAGAAGCAATATAGTTTAAGCTGACAGCTTTTCCAACAATCGCATTGCGCATACGCAAATCACGTACATATAGTGGATCATCTTCAGGAGCCCTAAGATGGTGTCTAGTGATAACATTTGATCTAGAAGAAGAAACACCTCTAGGATTTTTCTTTTTACCTCTAGGATCCATTTTCTTGAAGAAATACAAGAAATATCAAGAAAATAGAGATGAGTTTCTCTAGATTCAGCAAATGAGAAGAAAAACCCAAAAACTTGAAGAATGAGTTGAAATAGACAACTACAATCGAGAAATTGAAGAGAAAAGACTAAGATTCTTCAAGAAATCAAGAAAACATTCTAACCTGAGCAAATCGAATAGTGGGGTTCGACTAGTCGAGCCACGGCTTGTTGGAGAGAAAGGTTAGAATGAAGAAGATGAGATTTTTTCCTAAATAAAATCAATCAGCGTGCTACACGACTGGTCGTGGGATGTCCTCGACCGGCCGTGCCACGACTGGTCGAGCACGTCCTCGATTGGTCGTGTACCAGAAAAATAAATAAACATGCATTTTTCAAGAAATTTTGAAATATAAACCATTAAAGTATTTACAATATGATACAGAGATGCATGCTCGATCATTTTAAATTGCACATACCAAGATCGAATTTCAACTTATTAAATCTGCTTTTGTCAAGCGGTTTAGTGAAAATGTCAGCAAGTTGAGTCTCGGTTGGAATATATTCTAAAGATATTTCTTTTTCTTCCACAAATTCACGGATATAATGAAAACTAATGTCAATGTGCTTAGTACGTGAATGTTGGATTGGGTTTTTCGAAATATTTATCACACTGGAATTATCACAGTATAAAACCATCGAGTCTTGTGCGATTCCATAATCACTCAACATACGTTTCATCCAAACTAGCTGAGTACAGGCATTTCCAGCTGCAATGTATTCAGCCTCAGCAGTTGAGAGTGATATGGAACTTTGCTTCTTGCTAAACCAAGAAACCAAGCAATTTCCAATGTAAAAATAACCACCACTGGTTGATTTCCTGTCATCGATATTACCAGCCCAATCAGCATCTGAGTACCCAGCCAATTGAACACTAGTATCATAAGGATACCAAAGACCCAGATTAACTGAACTTGCGACATATCGAATAATTCGCTTAACAGCAGTTAAGTGAGATTCTTTAGGATTAGACTGATATCTAGCACAAATTCCAACACTTAAAGCAATATCAGGTCTAATTGCAGTTAAGTAAAGCAAACTGCCTATCATGCTACGATACAATTTAGGATCTACATCTTTACTTGTAGAGTCTTTTGAGAGTCTTAGAGTTGTACTCATAGGAGTATCAAAATTCTTACCATTCTCAAATCCGAACTTCTTAATCAAGTTCAAAGCATATTTAGATTATGAAATAAAAATTCCATCAGATTGTTGTTTTACTTGCAATCCTAAGAAATAATTTAATTCCCCAACCAAGCTCATTTCAAACTTAGATTTCATCAAATCTGCAAATTCAACAGTCATGTTAGTACAAGTTGATCCATAAATAATATCATCAACATAGATCTGAACCATTAAGATATCATCGTTATGTTTCTTAACAAAAAGCGTCTTATCGACACTACCCATTTAAAAATTATGACTTAGTAAAAACTTAGTCAATTTTTCGTACCATGCCCTAGGAGCTTGTTTCAAACCATAGAGAGCCTTTTTAAGGCGGTATACATGATTAGTAAACTTTATGTCTTCAAACCCTGTAGGTTGTTCAACATATACCTCTTCATGTAAATCACCATTTAAAAATGCACTCTTTACATCCATTTGATAAATTTTAAACTTTCTAAAACATGCAATGGATATAAAAAGTCTAATTGATTCAAGGCGAGCAACTGGAGCAAAGGTTTCATCGTAAGCAATACCTTCTATTTGAGTGTACCCTTGTACAACCAGTCTTGCCTTGTTTCGAATTATATTTTCAAGTTCATCAGACTTATTTTTGAAAATCCACTTAGTTCCTATAATGTGTTTATCTTTAGGTCTAGGAACAAGATACTAAACATCATTTCGAACAAACTGATTAAGTTCTTCCTGCATCGCTACTATCCAGTTTTCATCAGAAAGTGTTTCTTTTACGTTTACCGGTTCAATCTGGGATGTAAAGCATACGTAATTACATATGTCTTCCAGTTGTCTATGAGTGCGCACACCAGTGAGAGGGTTTCCAAGAATTTGAGTAGTTGGATGATCTTTGACAGTCCTTAATTCAGGATTAATTTTACTTGATGAAGTATCTGGTTTTTCAATTATAAGAACTTCATCATTATCTAAACTAAGGGCAGATGTATTCAAGTGATCATCGATGACCACGTTAATTGACTCTTGAATCACACCGGTCCTGTTGTTCAGTACACGACTGTTTAAAGAATATCCTAAGAAGATTCCTTCATCACTCTTTGTGTCAAACTTTCTCAGATTTTCACGGTCACGCAAAATATAGCACTTGCTGCCAAAAACTCAAAAGTATTTGACAGTCGGCTTCTTATCAAACCACATTTCATAAGCCATTTTATTATTGGATTTACAAGTATAGACAAGGTTAATAATGTAGCAGGCGGTATTCACTGCTTCAGCCCATAAATTTCTAAGAAGCTTCATGCTATTCAACATAACATTTCCCATTTCTTGGAGCACTCTATTTTTCCTTTCCACAATACCATTTTGTTATGGAGTTTTGGGCGCAGAGAATTCATGTGATATTCCCTGATCGCTACAAAATTTCTCAAAACCGCTATTTTCAAACTGATCACTTCGGATCTTACTGACTTGAGAACATTTTTTAGTTTGGATCCGTTTGATAATCTTTTTCACTTCATCAAGGGTTTCTGATTTGTCCCTTAAAAATGAAACCCAGGTGAATCTTGTAAAATCATCTACAATAACCAAGATGTATTTTTTGTCACCTCGACTTTCCGTTCTAGTTGGTCTTATAAGATCCATGTGGAGAAGCACGAGTGGTCTTAATGTGGTATTGGAGTTCACTTTTTTGTGAGAGCTCCTAGTTTATTTACCATACTAACATTCACCACATATCTTGTCTACTTTTTGAATCTTAGGTAGACCTCTAATAAGTTCTCCTTTGCTCAATCTGTATAAATTCCAGTAGTGTACATGTCCAAGGCGTTTATGTCATCATTTTGTCTCATCGGTATGGACCATGTAGCACGTTTGATTAGATGAGCTACCATTGCTTACTATATAGCAGTTTTTAGAAGTTCTGCGACCAATTAATATTACAGAACCCTTTTTATCAATAATCTCACAACCTTGATTAGAAAATTTAACACTATGGTTGTTGTCGCATATTTGAGATATGCTTAACAGGTTGTGTTTTAGTCCCTCAACATATAAAACATTCTTAAATAAGGGAAGATTATAGAGTTGAACCATACCTTGGCCAATAATCTTGCAGTTGCTACCATCACCAAATGTGACTGACCCATCAGTCATATCTTTTAGATCGGTGAATAGAGCCTTGTCACCTGTCATGTGCCTGGAACATCCACTGTCTAGGTACCATTTTGAATGGCTTGTTGCTTTGAAAGCAGTGTGGGCAACCAACAAGCAACTTTAGGAACCCATTTCAGAACTGTTTTGGGTTTAGGAACATAGTTGGTCTTTTTCTGTTTATAGTTGTGGGAAGAACCTACTGAGTTAGATTTTAAGAGCTCCTTGAGTAAATCAGCTATTTTTTCAGCCAGTGGGTTTCTGTTCTGATTTTTTAAATTGATATAGCTTCTTTTAGGTTTTTGAAAAGTTTTTGTATTTTTAGAAAAATCTTGACAAGTACCTTTTTCTTTTGAATTTGAGGCTTCTCCTTTTACAAAGTTGGGAGGAGTACTCTTCTGTTTATGAGGTATGTTCTTATCATAACCCAACCTGAATCGATCGCCACATTTTCTAGATCCGAATAAAAGCTTTTCTGACTTTAGATCTCCTTGGGCATACCTCCATGTATCCTTCAAACTCAGAAGAGAAGATACTTCATTCTTAAGTTTGTCATTTTCAGATTTAAGATTTTCAATTAGGGAAGTTTTGAATTCTAAATCACATTTAGTTTTTTTAAAACAATCTGAAATATGGGATTTTTCTAAAACCAGTGACTCAAAATTTTCTTTAAGTTTTAAAAACTTTTCTTTTTGAAGTTTTAGTTTTACGGCAATTTTACAACTTTCCTTGTATAAGGCATTGTAAGCATCTTGAAGATCTTCTTCATTTTCATAATCACTATTCAGATTTTCTTCACTAGTTGAATCATAATGATCTGAAAAAGTGAACTTGGCTAGAGTCATAAGGGCCTTAACTTCATTGCCCGACTCGGTTTCAGAATCTTCTGAATCAGAAGTAGCTTCAGACTCAGATGATTCATCCCAAGTAGCCAACATACCCTTCCTTTTGGGTTTGTCCTTTTTAAGACATTTTTTGCTAAATGCCCATATTCATGGCAGTTATAACACTGACAGTCTTTCAAAGATTTTCGAGTTTTGGGTCTAAATTTCTTTTTATCATTTGATTGTTGAAGATCAACCATTTTCTTACTTTTGAAAATCTTATAAAACTTCTTTGCTAAAAGAGCCATATCATCTTCAGAATCAGAGTTTTCTTCAGAAACATTTTTCGAAGATTTCAAAGCTATAAATTTACCTTTGGGATATTTAAAATTTAATTCATAGGTTTGTAAAGAACCAACTAGTTCTTCTACCCTCATATTATCCGTATCACGAAGTTCCTAGATCGCGGTTACTTTAGAGTTAAACCGTTCAGGAAGAGAGCATAGTATTTTTGCACACACTTTACTTTCTAGGATTTTATCGCCAAGACCCCACATTGAGTTTACAATATCATTTAATCTTGTGTAAAAGTCCATAAACATTTCATTTTCCTCCATATGAATTTCTTCAAATTTGGTTGTAAGGAGTTGGACTTTAGATTTTTTTACAATTGATGTACCCTCGTGTGTCATTTCTAATATATCTCAGGCATGCTTTGCAGTATCACAGGATATGATTCTTTTGAACTCATTCGGTGATAGTGCGCAGGTGATTGCATTTAGTGCTTTTGCATTGGCACTACTCTCACTTTTCTGAAGTATGGACCAAGAAGTATAAGGTGTTATTCTCATTGATTTTGATCCATTGATACCAGTTACTTCAATGGTAGGAGGGTTCCATTCAGTCACTGTGGCTTGCCACACACTCTCATCCATTGATTTGAGGAAGATTCTCATTCTGGCTTTCCAATAGGCATAGTTGGAGCCATCAAAGGGTGGAGGCCTAGTGACTGATAGGCTATCAAAATTTGACATCTTATATATATAGCTTAGATCGTTAGCTCAGGAAATAAATCCAAATAAAAAGCAATAAGAGCGAGCTATTAGGCTCTTATACCACTTGAAATGGCCAAGCTATATGTCCTAGAGGGGGGGTGAATAGGACTATGCCAAATTAAAATTAAACAGCGGAATAAAAATAAAGAGAAAGCCTTACAAAAATAAATCAATTCACAATGCTAAAATAAACTCAACCTCAATTAACAAGTATTAAGAGGATGATATGAATTTAGTTCTAAGGACAACCTTACACCATAAAAACCAAAGGTTTATGGCAGGACAACCTTATTTCTAGAACGTCCTTTGTATCAAGAACTCAATAAAAATAAATAGCAAGCAATTGAAATAGATTGTAGAAATTTAAATCTAACTTATTACAACATTCCCCACACTTGCTTGAAATGTAAATATTTACAACATTCACAACCACACATACATTCCACAGCTTTGAATGATAAAAAGTAAAAGATTAAGCAAGCATTCAATCCACAAGACAGAATTATAGTGGTTCGCCTGTGTGCTCACCAACTGTTAAACAACGGCCACACAAAATGCTACTCCACTCCTAATATCCTCACATAGGGGATATTAGCGTTCACTATCAAAATAGGTTTCACAGGTTCACCTAAAACCTTCACAATTATGTCTTTTTAACTTGGGCTTACACAATCCAAAAACCCCTCTTTCTGAGTTTTCTAGCTCTCCTCAGATAACCACACAAATGGAATTTTTCTGGCAAATCCCAAACAAAATTCAAAGGAAAGAAAATTTTACAGAATTGTAAAATACCTGGATTTCTCTTCTTGTAGCAGCCCGAAAGAACTAATCGGAGTAGAAGTACGAATATGGAAGTTCAATGTCCAATACTCACTTTAAAATGGTTCTAAGTTCTAATTGATTTTGAGTTTAATCAACTTAGGGCTAGCTGTATTTGATTTTGATTACGTGAATAAGGAATTAAGAATTTTCCCTTTTTCTAATCAGATTGGAATGCAAATCAAAATCAAATAATACTAAGCTAACAAAAGGAAATAGAATTATGAACAATGTAGCTTAAAAATAAACACAAACTTATCTCAGAGTGGAGCCTTGAATTCACTTAGTTTTCAATGAATAACTCTGAAATTTGTGTGTTATTTATAGCTGCAGAAATTCGTCTTCGACTGGTCCTAGGGACACCACGACTGGTCGAAGGAGAAACAGATTTTTGAATTTTTAAGCGTGATCGGATCAAACCGTTGTACGACCGGTCATAGGCAGTCCACGACTGGTCGATGGCAATCCACGACCGGTCGAGACCCCTCTACGACTGGTCGTACGACACTTGATTTAGTCGCTGGAGTTTGAGTCGTAGCTTTACGACTAGTCGAAGGTCGAGTCGAGACCATCCCACGACCGGTCGAGTAGACTCCAGGACTAGTCGTAGCCGAAGAAAAAATCCGATAAATTGCAACAACTCCAGGACTGGTCCTGAAATTTCTTAGACTGGTCGAACCAGTGCTAGGACTGGTCAAACAAGGTCTAAGACTAGTCTTAGAACAAACCAAATTCATGTATTAATATTTAAATGAATTATGTAGCCAAAGTGACCTACCCTAAGGTCAATCTAAGGTTTATCATACCTGAGACATGAAGTATGGACATTGAAAACTTCATTTGCTTAGACTTTGAACGTTACGAAGCTTGAGTTCTTCTTGATGTAGCTTGACTACTTCACAAGCTTTGAAATCAATGTCATTTTGAGTTGCACTTGAGTCCCAAACTATGCTTGAGTCTTGATCTTGAATACACGTGAACTTGAGCTTGAGTCTTGAATTTGAATACACGTGAACTTGAACTTGAGTCTTGAACTTGAATACATGTGAACTTGAGCTTGAACTAGCTTGAAGAATTTATCTTCTTGACCTTCTTAACTTCAGTTGTTGACATGGTGTCTCGAACAAATTTATCAAGATATAAACACAAGACACATACAGAAGTTTTGACACACAAAATTTGACAACCAAAGAGGAATCAAATCATAGCACTTATACCAAGTGAGGCCTACCGATTGATGGTATGGATCTCACTTTGGACCCTAGATGTGGCCGATGGCCTACCTTGATCCTCATGATCATTCCATGATGGGGCCATTCTCCATGGACCCCATCATGTTGTTTATTTTCCTTGTATGAATAGGGTCATCTAGACCTTCCATTTTGGTGGAGAAGGAATCTCCACAGTTGATTTTTGATTTGGTGGGCCCACATGTATTGGGACCCACTTGATGTATGATTGAATGCATGGAAAGGGAGGGCTCATAGTGGCAGAGCCCTCCATCATCATGTGCCCCTCTCTCTCTCTCTCTCTCTCTCTCTCTCTCTCTCTCTCTCTCTCTCTCTCTCTCTCTCTCTCTCTCTCTCTCTCTCTCTCATTTTTTTTGTGATATGAGGTGGCTGTGTGGCCCTAGAGAGGCATATTTCGAATATAGAGGAGTGAAAGTTCCCAACAATCAACGACCATCTCATACCCCTTATATGAACCGTACGAGCACGTCCTCTGTCACCCCCCACCGCGCTTACGGCTCTATACCCGAACCCAACTTGCTCTGGCCCCGGGTCCTCCCTTTCTATTCCTCGGTAAGCGCGTGGGGTACCCCAAACTCAAAGGCTTACCAATGTCCAGATAAAAGACTGATGCTTCCGACTTCAGATTTGACTGTGGAACGAACGGTGCTGGTCCCACTCCTGCAAGTGAGTGCGGGATGCCTGAGATCCTTTGGCCCTAGGTCTTCATTGTCAAGAGGAGCTTGATGTAAGGATTCTGACGCCAACCACTCTTGTCAACATCCCCGGCTCCCCGAGATGCTAAAGCCCCCGGAGTCCCGGAAACCAAACAATGGGTGGTCCCCTAAGCCGCCCTATAACATCCGTCTATCCTCGTAATATTATCTTATCGTGTTGTTTTGTTTGCTTTAAGTTGTAATTGGAAGAACTAGAAGACGACATTAAGAAAGGAAAAGAGAAGATAAAGAAGGCTTACAAGACGAGCTGGTATGAGCACAAAGAGTACAAGCACGAAGAAGAATGCTCAGTCTCAGCAGCAAGGCGAAGGCTTAAATAGGTCCCTGCAGAAGCCACACGGCCTCCTTGGATGTAGACAGAGATATAGAAAGTGTGCAGTGAGGGATCTTTATAGGTAGCCAGTCTTTACTTGACTCGGCCCGACGCCTGGAACTCCCATGCCTTTCTTGGTCGGACAGTCCGCGCGTAAGCGCGCTTCCAACACCAGTCCGCGCGTAAGCGCGCTTCAAGCCAAAAAAAAAAATTAAAAATTTTTTATTTTCTTTCGACCACAAAACATAACCCTAGCAAAAAACACCTCCATACAGTAAATTTTTGTATCCCGTATGGAGCCAAACGTCGCAGTGTAACCGCAATTGGGAGTCCGACCGAGGAATGGATTGTGGCCCATTCCGATCGTTACTCGGATGGACCCCACCTTAATGTGTGTCTTACCCAAACCGTCCAACCATTTGGTGGCCCACCCTGGTAGCACGTCTGTAGGTGGGGCCCATCTTAAATATGTGTTACCCAAACCTTCCAGCGTCCAGGGACGCTGGACGTGGCTACACAGTGAAGTGTGAACTGACGTTGTGGTGTACTGACGGTATATATATTAGCTTGATTCAACCAGCCTTGGGTGGACCACTCATGTAGGCCCCACGTTGATGTATGCATCCAATCCACGCCATCCATCTCGTTCCCCAGATCATTTTAGCCGTTGAGTCGAAAAATGAAGCCAATACAACTATCTGGCGGGCCATAGCATAGAAAAACAGTGTTTTTACCGTTGAAATCCACCCTGATATTCTATATACCAAAACATGTCGAATATTGGGCTTGATGGGTCTGTCTTAGGCCATAAAAACCAATGGTTGGGTTGGATTTTGCTGATGCAGACCCCACCTATGAAAAACCTTTAAAAAATAAAATTAAAATTAAAAACTGCAGGCAACAGGCGCTGCCGCTGACGCCAGAGGACGCACAGCAGCGTCCTGCTGCTGCGTGCTGGAAAGGCAGGGACCGTTGGGTCTCAGCCGTGGGCCCCACCGTGAGGCGTGTTGGACATCAACACCGTGCATTTGGTAGGCCCCCTTAGGGCAGTGGGCCACCCCAAAAATCAATCGTATGTGGAACTTAGGTGGCCCACATAGCAGGAAACAGTGGGACTGAGCGTCTGCCAATGAAACCCTTTTGGGTTGTCATAGAAGTTTTGGATCATTATGAATTTTTTTTTCCTCTTTATCCAGGTCTGTGTGACCTTATTAACAGATTGGATGGTAAATAAATGTTATGGTGGGCCCCATGTGGGACCCACTGATGTAAGTGTTTTACCCACACCGTCCCTGCATGTGGAGGTGGGACGGCTGGTGTACCTCACTCCAGCTACATAGCTGCTGTAGTGGCGTCACCAAGTTCCATGGGTCCTACCTATTTCATCCACATCGTCCATTTATGGGACCCACCATGATGCATGTGTTGCATCCAAACCGTCCAACCATTTTGAAAGCTCATCTTAAGGCTTAAGACTAAAAATAAGACAGATCTAGGATCAGGTGGATCACATTGCAGAAAACAGTGGGTTTAAATGTCCACCATTAAAAACCTTTAGGCTATAGGGTTTGGACCAATATGATATTTGTTTTCCCCTCTTAATCCAGGTCTTTAAGACCCTATGATTGGATTAGGTGGAAAATAAACCTTATGGTGGGCCCCTGTGAATTGTTTAAACAGTGAAAATTATTATCTCCACTGTTACTTAAGGTATGGTCCAAGTGATCCTTCAATACAACTTATTTTTTTTAGGAATTATTGAGGCCCACCTTGATATATATGAGGCCCGTTGTTGAGTCCCACCTTGATATATATAAGGCCCATGTGATTAGGCCCATCTTGATGTATTTGTGACCGTCCGTTGAGGCCCATCTTGATATATATGAGGTGTTCACTCCCCAAGTATAGGGTTGTGATGTAGTAATAATCTCGGTAAGACCGAGGTCGAATCCACAAGGACTGAAACCTGTACGTATTCTGAAACTAAGTAGAACTAAAACTAGGATGAGATGAAATCTAAATCGAGTATGATTTGAGGAATAATGTGGTGAAATAATTATCTAAAACTTAAGAAATTCAGAGAATGAACACTAGGGATTCAGAGGATCCACTTGTAGAGATCAGGGAGATCTTACGCCTGCTTGAAAAATCATGGAATTTAAACTGAACTGATGTTGATATAGTTTTCAAGAGATGAAAGGTATGTAAATTAGAATGGATTCTATCACCAAACCATGCCCAGGAGACAAGGTAAACAACAGAATTAAACTAATTGATAACCAATCAGATGCTTATGAAGGTTAGGAAGGGTACCGACATCCAACCATGCCCAGGAGACGATGGTAAACAACAGGGCTTCCTGACGTCATAAACATTAAAAGGAAAAGGAAATACTCAAAGCCATTGCAAACCCATTGTAATTTCAGTCACAACAGACCATTAAAGACTAAAAATATTCCCATAATAAAACAAATATCAAATTCAATTCATAATTAAAATTAAAAATAAAATTAAATCTCCCATCCCACTACAAGCTTCACCCCTTAGCCCTAGCTAAGGGGTTTTAGCCTGACATGGATGAACTGATCTCCATGTAAGTCATAGAAAGAAAGCAGAAAAAAAATAAGAAAATAATAAAATAACACAAATCCAAACTCTTTTCTCTGACAGATTCCAGCCGCAGCTCCCCTTGGAATTCCTCCGTAGATGCCTTTGTTCCATCCGATTTTCTCCTCTTTATAGGGTTGAAAACCGTAGGTTTGTTGGAGTCAGAGTACCGACTTTTCTTATGAATTGTAATTCGCCCAAAAGACGGACTGTGCAACCTCTGTTTTACGCAGCAGAAACGCACAAAACTCCTTGCGTTTGAACTGAATCCGAAACGAATGGTCATCTATTCCGTGGATTTCGACTGCATAGGAAAGGTAAAGACCCTCCTCTCCACCTTATGGACGGTCTGGATCATCAATCCGACCTTGTCTTTGATCACGTAATGGGCCACAACGATCGATTTTCTCGGCTCGCGCAGGCTGCGAAACGGTCCTGCGCAAGTTCTTGGTGGGGCCCACTTTAGCGGTCGTTTGGAAAATCCATGCCGTCCATTAGCTTCAGGACGAAAAACCGTCCAGGAAGGACGAGATTTGTTTGATTTCAGTGTGGCCCACTTGATTTCTCACTCCACCGTCGGTTGTCCGTTTGAACGGTGATCTGTCTGTTGTACGTGCATTAGACCAAAAGAAAAGCTTGAAGATGGTCTTAGCCCCCCTATGGAGTGAACGGACGGTCCGGATCATCCGTTTGGATGATGTGTGGGGTCCACTATCAAAACCTGACGGAAGATGGTGCGGACGCTGTTGAGAGAGGCGCTTTGTGAAGAAGACTCGGTCAAAACCGAGTTTGACCGGCTCAAGCGGTCCAGTGTATTTTGAGTGCACTTGTGCACTGTGCACAGCCACGACCAATGGGGTCCACTCATGTGGTCTGTAGGAAATCTTCTCCGTCCACCCACTTTGTTATATCATTTAATGCGTTGAGACCAAAATTGAAGCATTCTTAGATACCAGGCGGGCCCCAAATCAAGATTTAATAGGCTGATCTGTCAGTTTAGCCGCTTCCACAGGGATCAAACAGATGAAATTTGACGTGTACGGTTCATTTGTGGTCCTCAGGCAATGAATGAAGTTTCGAGCCAATCGGATGGCGAGAACCCTGTGATCTTGCATTCTGGCTGACTTTCAGGCCACTTGAACGTGAACGACTTGATCTTCTCGGATCCCTGGCATGTAAATCCGTCGATCTTGGTCTCCTGGAGTCCGTCCCTTGGTTTTGTGAAATCTGAGCATTAAATTTCGGCTTTTAGCATCTTTTTCAGTTCACGCTGGTAAATGTACCTTGCATCACCAACAAGATTAAAATAGGGCATTAAATGGTATCATGTTCGTAAATCCAAGCAATAGTTGGGGTCTGATATGTAATATTTGACCCTCAACACAACCCCCAACCAGTATTTTGCTAGTCCCGAGCAAAATATGCGAAAATTAAGTTGAGAATTACAAGATAATTTCAATGAAACCGAGTGATTTTTGAAAAATAATCTAGATATTAGAATTCTAATATTCATAAATGTTGGGCATTATTTCCTCCTGGACTCAAGTGCACAGTAAACTTCATAGTCAATTTCCAAATACTAATCCATCAATTGGAAGAATTCTAAACATTGAGTTCCATGGGTATATAGTGTAATCTCGGCTTACCATCATTTAAAATTCACTTCTCTATTTCAGGATATCATTGGTAACCAATACGAGCATTCAGGGCACCCAAAAACTAGACATGTCTCACAGATCCATTTTTCATTCTACCAGCTTTTGATTTTTCCATTAAAAGTAACGCCAAAGAGGGGAGGCAAATCCTCACCTATAGGGAGCAAACCTATGGTGAAGACTGTACACCCAACCCTTTTTCACATATCGTCCATGGGGAATCAAATCCTCACTTATAGGGAGCAAACCTATGGTGAAGACCGTTCGCCTAACCCTTTTCGCGGGCAACTATCTTGTAGTTGGGTATTCTTCTTTTTCTTTCCTTCTTACTGAACAGGATGGATAATTTCCCCAGGTTGGTTCCTTTCATGCTTAATGATTACTAAGTCAATCCTTCAATATCAAACTGAAACTTTAATGTGAAAGCGAGATGTGTTTTATGAAATCATGACTCAATCAATGTTTAAAACCTCTAATCATGGATTAACAATTTGAACTTAACTGTGAAATTTAACAGATACTGAAATTAAGAGTCATAAATTTCCAACATCACGTATCTTGAAATTCTAAATTCAGGATATCCGTCAAAATCACTTCGAATTCACTAGAAAGTCCAGAAAAAATTTTAAAAATTTTCACAATTTTTTTTTTTCAAGACCAAGAAAACACTGATTAGGTTACCTAATCTCCCACCCCCAACCTAAAATCTACGTTGTCCTCAATGTAAAAGATATGAGTATGCAATGCACTTGGGACAACGAAAAGTAAATATGAAGTGATGGGAAGATAGTACCTGGATGATGAATCGAGAGACACTTTTCAAGAGATCGAAACATGGAATTCGGTCAGCATAAGAGAGAAAGTAGAACAAAAATAAAATCCTACCTATACCACTTTCGCAGGTGCTTTCGATTGCATTTAGCACATGCAACAAGCCTTTAAACCCCTAGGTTCCCCTAGTGGACGAGTTGTAGTCTCGTGAGGGTTTGCAGTAATGTTACCCACAAACATTAGACTAGGAAAATGGAATGAAAAGCTGGGCTGCCTCCCAGGAGCGCTAAGTTTACCGTCTTCAGTCAGACAAATACAATAAACTACCCTAGTCCTATGAAAGCGATAAACCTACCTATACCTCCATCAGACTAGGAGATCATTCCTGGTAAACAGGATCAGTCAGAGGCATGGACATGTCTTCTGAATCAAATTTCTCGACAAATAGCTTTAAGCGATGTCCATTTACTTTAAATTCCTTGCCATTGTCGGGATCTCTTATCTCGACGGCCCCATGAGGATATGCAGTAACAACAATGTAAGGGCCGGTCCAACGAGATCGAAGCTTACCCGGAAAGAGATGTAATCGAGAATTATACAAAAGGACTTTCTGACCAGGCGTGAATGATTTTCGTAGAATATGTTGGTCGTGAAACGCCTTCATCCTGTCCTTGTAAATTCTCGAGTTCTCGTACGCATCATTCCGGATTTCTTCAAGTTCATTCAACTGAAGTTTGCGTAGCGAGCCAGCGTTGTTCAGATTGAAATTCAGATTTTTGATCGCCCAGTAGGCTCTATGTTCCAACTCCACAGGTAAGTGGCAAGCCTTCCCATAGACGAGTCTAAAGGGAGACATTCCAATAGGGGTTTTAAAAGCAGTACGGTAAGCCCATAAGGCATCGGTCAATCGGATTGACTAGTCCTTACGGTCAGAGTTAACCGTTTTCTCCAAAATGTGTTTGATCTCCCTATTGGAAATCTCAGCTTGCCCACTTGTCTGTGGGTGGTATGGGGTGCTCACCTTATGAGAGATACCGTATTTCTTCATTAAACTTTCGAATGGCCTATTA
Organism: Magnolia officinalis; assembly: GCA_021015155.1. Lineage (NCBI taxonomy): Eukaryota > Viridiplantae > Streptophyta > Magnoliopsida > Magnoliales > Magnoliaceae > Magnolia > Magnolia officinalis. The sequence continues at coordinate 33,912,303 of JAJHSJ010000016.1, read as the reverse complement.
CAAAAGTGTGAGCCCCCATCACTAATGATGGCTCGAGGCGTTCCGAACCGCGACAGGATGTTCTCTTTTAAAAATTTAATGACTGTGCGATGGTCATTGTTGCGGCACGGGATTGCTTCGACCCATTTAGTGACATAATCTACGGCGAGCAAAATATACAGATTTCCAAAGGATTGGGGGAAAGGTCCCATGAAATCAATGCCCCAGCAATCAAATGCTTCTATGATAAGGATGGGATTTAAGGGCATCATATTTCGACGGGACAATGCTCCCAATTTCTGACAATGCTCACAAGCTTTGCAAAACTCATGAGTGTCCCTGAACATAGTGGGCCAATAGAAGCCACACTGCAGAATCTTGGCCGTGGTCTTTTTTGCAGAAAAGTGTCCACCACAGGCCTGTGAGTGACAGAAGGAGATGATACTCTGATGCTCATCATCTGGCACACATCTCCTTAAGATCTGGTCTGGGCAATATTTAAACAAATAAGGATCATCTCAGAAAAAGTTGCGCACCTCGGTGAAGAATTTCTTCTTATCTTGCGCAGTCCACTGTGTCGGTATGGAACCTGTAGCAAGATAATTAGCAATATCAGCGAACCAAGGTGAGTGGGAGACTCTGAACAGTTGTTCATCAGGGAACATGTCATTGATATGGGTCGCCTCAAGGGAATCAGAGGTATTAAGGCGAGAAAGGTGATCGGCCACTACGTTCTCTACTCCTTTTTTATCTTTAATTTCCAGATCAAATTCTTGGAGTAGAAGGATCCATCGTATCAGGCGGGGCTTAGAATCATTCTTAGAAAGAAGATACTTCAGTGCCGCATGATCTGTATAGATAATGATCTTGGATCCGATCAGGTAGGACCTAAATTTGTCCAAGGCGAACACTACGGCTAAAAGTTCTTTTTCTGTAGTCGAGTAGTTCACTTGGGAAGGATTTAAAGTCCTACTCGCGTAATGGATGACGTAGGGCCTCTTATCTTTTCTCTGGCCTAGAACCGCTCCAAGAGCATAATCAGAAGCGTCACACATAAGCTCAAAAGGAAGGCTCCAGTCAAGTGGCTGCATGATGGGTGCAGTGGTTAACGTGCCTTTAAGCATGGTGAAAGCTTCCTGGCATTGCTCAGTCCACTCGTATGGAGCATCCTTTTGAAGAAGATTACATAAAGGACGAGAGAGGAGACTAAAGTCCTTTATGAATCGCCTGTAAAATCCTGCGTGTCCTAAGAAGGATCGCACGTCCCTGATGTTCTTGGGTGGAGGTAGGTTAGAGATAAGATCGATTTTTGCCTTATCTACCTCAATTCTCTTGGATGAGATGATATGTCCAAGGACAATCCCCTTATGAACCATGAAATGGCACTTCTCCCAATTAAGTACCAGATTCTTTTCTTCACATCTTTTCAGCACACATTTGAGATTCTCTAAGCACTCGCTGAAAGATGAACCGAAAACAGAGAAATCGTCCATAAAGACCTATAGATATTTCCCCACCATGTCAGAAAAGATACTCAACATACATCGCTGAAAGGTGGCAGGGGCATTACATAACCCGAATGGCATCCTTCTGTAAGCAAAGGTGTCATAGGGGCAAGTAAATGTGGTCTTTTCCTGGTCCTCAGGGGCTATTTCAATTTGGTTATAGCCCGAATACCCGTCAAGGAAACTGTAATAGGAATGACCGGCTAACCTTTCCAGGATCTGATCAATGAATGGTAAAGGAAAGTGGTCTTTCCTCGTGACGGTATTTAATTTCCTGTAGTCAATGCACATTCTCCAACCAGTAGTGACTCTAGTCGGCACGAGTTCATTATTAGCATTGGCTACGATGGTGATTCCGGACTTCTTAGGAACCACCTGAGTTGGACTCACCCATTGACTATCAGATATAGGGTATATGATACCCACATCCAATAGTTTGAGAACTTCGGCCTTAACCACTTCCTTCATGTTTGGATTTAGTCTACGTTGTGGTTGCCGAGCGGTCTTCGCATTATCCTCAAGATATATGCGATGAGTACAAATCGAGGGGTCGATTCTCTTGAGGTCCGCGATCGTCCATCCAAGGGCTCCCTTATGCTGAATGAGAGTAGCTATGAGCATACTCTCCTGTTCTTTCTCCAGGTGGGCAGAGATCACCACCGGGTATGTCTCATCTTGACCTAAATAGGCATATTTCAAATCAGAGGGCAAAGGTTTTAGGTCAAGTTTCGGTGCCTTGAGGTTAGACGGTAGATGCACTACATCAGTTTGTGGCAATTCTTCAAATTGTGGCCTCCACCGGTTAACTTCAAGTACCAGTGCAGTATCCAGCAAGGCACACGTCTCCCTAATCATATCATCATCAAACTCATGGGAGTGGGTCAGGCACGTCTCTAGAAGGTCGGCGGATAAGGTCAGAGGTGTCGTATCTTCCACTAAAGAGTCAATCATGTTGATGTCGTGGATATCGTCATCATCCTCTGAGTTGTTGCCGTGATTGAAAAAGATGTTTGATTCCAATGTCAAATTTTCGAAAGACATAGTCATGACACCATTCCTGCAATTGATAATTGCATTTGACGTGGCAAGGAATGGGCGACCCAGAATGACGGGAATCTGAGTGCTTATGTTATTGATGGGTTCGGTGTCCAGGATGATAAAATCTACAGGGTAGTAAAATCTATCGACTTGGACCAAAACATCCTCAATAATCCCTCTTGGTACACGAACAGAGCGATCGGCAAGTTGTAGTGTGGTTAGGGTGGGTTTTAACTCACCCAAACCTAACTATTTATATACCGAGTAGGGAATCAGATTGACGCTCGCTCCTAAGTCAAGAAGTGCGTGATCAATTCGATGGTTCCCGATTACACATGATATGGTTGGGCTACCGGGATCCTTGAATTTCTGTGGCACGTCTTGCTTCAAGATGGCACTCACTTTCTCAGTTAAGAAAATCTTCTTTTGAATACTCTGCCGTCTTTTGGTCGTACATAGGTCTTTCAGAAATTTTGCATATGAAGGAATTTGTTTTACGACATCAAGTAGAGGAATGTTGACTTTCACTTGTTTCAACACCTCTAGAATATCCTGAGAGTTAGAAGGACGTTTTGGTGTAACCAACCGTTGGGGGAACGGAGCAACTGGCTTCTCTAGAAGTTCCGGTTCTAATTTTTGTGGGGTATCACTAGATCCATCATTATTGTCCTCTTCTGGTTCTTGAGGCTTTTCAGGTCTAACCGGAAGGGTTTTATCAATGATCTTCCCACTCCTAAGAGTGGTGATGGATTTAGCGTGCCCCATTTGATTTGAAGAGCTGGGATCACTTATCTCGTACTGTGGTTTAGGATTGGGGAGCGGTTGTGCAGGAAGCATCCCCTTTTCTATAACCGTCATACGAGAATCTATCTTTTGCATAAAATCTGTAAGTCCTCGCATCGCCTGAGTCAGCTCTTGTATGGGATTTTGAACCGGTTCTTCTTGAGGTTTCCCCTGATTTGGATTTTGATTGAGAAAACCTTGGGGGGTAGCCGTTTGCCCATTTCTCCAACTAAAGTTTGGATGATTTTTCCAACCAGGATTGTACGTATTGGACTTAGGTCCAGTAAAAGGTCTTTGATAGTTGTTTACGGCATTGGCTTGTTCATTCAACACTCCTCGAAAGGCCGGTATTGTAGGACAGTTTTCAGTTGTGTGAATGTTGCAATCACAGATGCCGCAAACAATTTCATTGACCTTATCCTTCTTTCCTTCCATGGCCTCGACTCTTCGTATGAGATTAGTCACTTTAAAATTTACATCATCCTCTTCTTTCAAGAGATATACTCCACCTTTCTCCTTAGATTGAGTTGGCCTAGACGTGGTGTTTGATTTTGGGTAATGGTCCCAAGATTGTGCATTTTTGGCAAGTCTATCGAGATAATCCCATACCTCATCGACCTCTTTATTCATGAATTCTCCATTACACATTGTCTCGACTAGTTGGCGCATGGAAGATGTCAGTCCATCATAGAAAAAAATTGTAATGCGCCACATTTCAAAACCGTGTTGTGGGCATGAACTGACAAGATCCTTGAACCTTTCCCAACATTGGTAAAATGTTTCATCTTCCTTTTGGGCGAAGTTCATGATTGCTTTTCTGAGGGTAATCGTTTTATGGTGTGGGAAAATTTTCTTTATGAATTCCCTCTGCAAATCATTCCATGTGCCAATGGATCTAGGACGCAGTGAATGTAACCACGTCTTAGCCTTCTCTTTCAAGGAAAAAGGAAAGAGTTTCAACCTGATTGTATCCTCGGATACATTAGGAAAGTATAAGGTGGCTATAATCTCATCGAACTCTTTCAAATGTAGGTATGAACTTTCTGATTCAAGCCCATAGAATTTAGGAAGGAGTTGGATAACTCCTGGCTTGATGTCCATCTGTCCTGTGTTTTCAAGAGAAATCATGCATGAGGGCGTACTCACCCCCGCCGGTTGTAAATTGTTGAGGGTCAAATATTGCATATCAGACCTCGATTATTGCCAGATTTTACATACACAATAATGCTTAATGGAGTATTTTAATTGTGTTTTGTTGCAGGATGCAATCAGGAGCGTTGACTGAAAACTGATAGTAAAAGTGTAGATTTGATGCTTTGAATGCACCAAGGCAAGGGACGGACCCCAGTGAACCAAGATTAACGCCCGAGATCCAAGAAAATCAAGCAACTAAAGCTCAAGTGGCCCGTTGGACATCGCTTAAAGCCATTTGTCGAGAAATTTGATTCAGAAGACATGTCCATGCCTCTGACTGATCCTGTTTACCAGGAATGATATCCTAGTCTGATGGAGGTACAGGTAGGTTTATCGCTTTCATAGGACTAGGGTAGTTTAGTGTATTTGTCTGGCTGAAGATGGTAAACTTAGCGCTCCTGGGAGGCAGCCCAGCTTTTCATTCCATTTTCCTAGTCCAATGTTTGTGGGTAACATTACTGCAAACCCTCACGAGACTACAACTCGTCCACTAGGGGCAACCTAGGGGTTTAAAGGCTTGTTGCATACACTAAATGCAATCGAGAGCACCTGCGAAAGTGGTATAGGTAGTTTTTTTTATTTTTGTTTTACTTTCGATTGGTTTTACTCTTGTGCTAACCCGCTCTCATGTTGAGATCTCTATGGAAAAGTCTCTCTCGACTCGTTACCTAGGTACTATCTTCCCATCACTTCTCATGTACTTTCGTTTCCCATGTGCATTGCATGTGTTTGCATGTTTACATTTTACATTGAGGACAATGTAGATTTTAGGTTAGGGGTGGGAGATTAGGTTACCTAATCAGTGTTTTCTTGGTCTTGAGCAAGAATTGTGAAAAATTTTTAAAATTTTTTCTGGACTTTCTAGTGAATTCGAAGTGATTTTGACGGATATCCTGGATGTAGAATTTCAAGATACGTGATGTTGGAAAGTTATGACTCTTAATTTCAGTATCTGTTAAATTTCACAGTTAAGTTCGAATTGTTAATCCATGATTAGAGGTTTTAAACATTGATTGAGTCATGATTTCACAAGACACATCTCGCTTTCACATTAAAGTTTCAGTTTGATATTGAAGGATTGACTTGGTAATCATTAAGCATGAAAAGATCCAATCTAGGGAATTTGTCCATCCTGTTCATTAAGAAGAATGAAAGAAAAAGAAATACCCAGCTACAAGATAGCTGCCTACGAAAAGGGTTGGGCAAACGAACTTCACCATAGGTTTGCTCCCTATAGGTGTAGATTTTAGACCCCATGGTTACCATTCGGAAAGAGTTGGGCGATTAGTTTTCACCATAGGTTTGCTCCCTATAGGTGAGGAATTGATTCCCCTCCTTAGCGTTATTTTTAATGGAAAAATCACAAGATGATAAAAATAAAAGAATGATCTGTGGGGCAAGTTTTGGTTATCATGAATTCTCTTGTTGGTTACCAATGATATCCTGAAATAGAGAATTGAATATTAATGTTGAAAGTCGGAATTACACTCTACACCCATGGAACTCAATGTTTCAAATTATTCTAGCTTATGGATTAATATTTGAACTTGATTATGAAATTCACCGTGCATGAGAGGCCAGGAGAAATTGATAATCAACATTCATGAATCTTAAGATTTCTCATATCTGGATTGTTTTTTCAAAATATCACTTGGCTTCACAAGAACTGTCTCGTAATTCTCAACTTAATTTTCGCATATTTTGCTCGGGACTAGCAAAATGCTGGTTGGGGGTTGTATTGAGGGTCAAATATTGCATATCAGACCTCGATTATTGCCAGATTTTACATACACAATAATGCTTAATGGAGTATTTTAATTGTGTTTTGTTGCAGGATGCAATCAGGAGCGTTGACTAAAAACTAATAGTAAAAGCGTAGATTTGACGCTTTGAATGCACCAAGGCAAGGGACGGACCCCAGTGAACCAAGATTAACGGCCGAGATCCAAGGAAATCAAGCAACTGAAGCTCAAGTGGCCCGTAGGACGTCCAGAATGCAAGATCACAGGGTTTCCACCATCCGTTCGGCTTGAAACGTCATACATGGCCTGAGGACCCTAAATGAACCGTACACGTCGAATTTCAGTCCCTGGAGCCCTGTGGAAGTAGCTCAAGTGACAGATCAGCCACTAAACCGCTGATCTGGGGCCTACTTAATACCTGGATTTGCCTCGATTTTGGACCCAACGGCTAAAGTAGTATAATAGAACAGATGGACAGAGTGGATTCCTCAGCACATCAAGGCGGGCCCCATTTCATGTGGATGGTGTACACAGCAGGTGTACACCTGCCATGTACCACAACAGCCAAACCGGTCAGCTTACGCTGACCCGAGGATGACTCCAACCCAAGAGCAAAGACGCAACAGCGTCCGCACTAACCGACTCCGGTTTTTGACTGAGGGAACCATCCATCATGTATGCTGAAAATCTGGACCGTCCAAGGTGATAAAAGGGGGGTGACTACCCTCGCCTAGGTGTCAGAAACTCAGAAGACAGTGAGGATTGCAATCCAACTGTCCAAACGGAAGATGGACGGTGGACCAAAACGGGTGGTGGACCACACTAAATCAAACTTTAATCAGCCTTTTCTGGACGGTTTTTCGTCGTGAATCTGGTGGACGGTATGGATTTCTCTAATCATCAATGAAGTGGGCCCCATCACACAATCAGCGCACTCCCGTGCGAAGGAACAGCGTCCGCACGAACCGGACGATGGTCTTGCTAGTGGGTCCCACTGATGGCTTAGATCAATGATCGGAACCGTCTATTGAATCCATAGGAGGGGTGCAAACATCGCCTAGGTGGCGGAATCTCGGAAGATAATGGAGATTATTTTTTGTCCGTTCGAAGGCAAGACGGACGGTGGAAATGTTTGAGATGGTGGGCCGCATTGAACTTAAGAGAAATACACATTTTTCAATGGTTTTTCGCCACGAGTAGAATGGACGGATTGGATTCTTCAAAAGATACCTATGATGGGCCCCACCAACAACACAGCGCATGACGTGCGAGCCCTGTTTACACATGTGACCTGCGGTCGATCCAGGTGGGCCACCATCGTTGATCAGATGGCTGATCCAGGCCATCCATCTTATAGCTCATCCGAAAACGTCCCACAGGACGTTGTCTTTTTAAAGGAAAAGAAGGAAGGTGGACTAGCAACTTTGACCCAGATGTGTACGCGGCTATGCTTCAGAAAGAAAGTTTCCGCACCAACTTGGCTGTCTCCTGCGTATTGTAGAGTCCGGTTCTGTTACGAACTGCGAAAGAGCTCATCTCCACCGGGTGCTTATATAAGAAAGGGAGAGAGAGAGCTTGGGGGTATCCACGGCTGGAGCTTGGAGCAGGGGGGCTTGGAGTTGGGACGTGAAGCAGAGACAGACAGAGAGAGAGAGAGTAAAGTAAATTTTATTTATTATTTTCTTAGTAGTTTTTTTTAAGATGTCTAGCTTCATCATGCTAGGCTAAACTTCTTAGCTAGGGCTAAGAGGTGAAGCTTGTAGCATGATGGGAGAAATCCATGCTTGTGCCTTCAATCTCAATGTATGAATTGAATTTGACATTAGTTTGATTATTATGGGAATACTTTTAGTTCTTAATGGTCTGTTGTGACTGAAATTACAATGGGTCTGCGATGGCTTTGAGTATTTCCTTTTCCTTTTCATGTTTATGACGTCAGGAAGCACTGTTGTTCACCATCGTCTCCTGGGCATGGTTGGATGTCGGTACCCTTTCCTAACCTTCATGGCATGTTGATTGGTTGGTAATTAGTTTAATTCTGTTGTTTGCTTTGTCTCCTGGACATGGTTTGGTGATGGAATCCATTCTAATTCATATACCTTTCATCTCTTGAAAATCATATCAAAGTCAGTTCAGTTAATGTCCCTGATTTTTAATCCAGGCATAAGATCTCCCTGATTTCTACAAGTGGATCCTCTGAATCCCTAGTTTCTTCCTCTGAATTCTCCTAAGTTTAGTTAATTATTCCACCATTATTCCTCAAAATTATTTAATTTAGATTTCATCTTATTCTAGTTCTAGTTCTAGTTAGTTTCAGATTACGTACAGGTTTCAGTCCCTGTGGATTCGACCTCGGTCTTACCGAGATTATTACTACATCACAACCCTATACTTGGGGAGTGAACATAAATAATCTCATAAAGTACGAGGCGGGGGTGCTTGATGCACCTCATTCTCATTATGTACTTCCTCATCCATATGTTGAGGTAGTGCTTGAGGTTGATTTGCAGCCATAACCTCAATTAACTCAAGGGAATTCGAGTGGTGTCTAGTCCTGCGATGGATAGTCAACCCCTCAACTAATCCTCCTTCAGTCAAGAGACGTTGAGTGTTGTCACGAGCCCACTTGGGCATGAAACACTCACAGCCCTCAATTGATTTCTAAACCTAATCCTAAGAAAGAAAAAACTAGAAAGAAGAGAGGGTTGGAAGGAAGTTACCAAATTGAAGTCCCTAAGTTAAAACCTGTAAAATAAAACAAAACAAGTTAGTTTCTAAAGATAATAGGCCTACGAGTAGAAAATTCCTAAGAAGAATAGTAATCAACTAAGTTCTATATTAGAAAAGAGAAATCCTAAAAAGGAAAGTAGGAACTTCTAAACAAATTAGGAAAATTCCAAACTAGAAAGTAAGTGAGTAATGAAGGAAATTTGAAAAAAAAAATAGAAAGTAGAAGTCAGAAAGAGCTTACTGAGTTAGAAAACCTACAAAACAGGAAGGTTAGTTTCTAAATAGAAAACAAAACCTAAGAAAATAGAAAGTTAGTAAAATCCTAATCTTACCCTAAATTCTAAGACTAATTAATTTCAAATTACGTAGCCGTCAGTCCCCGGCAACGGCGCCAAAAACTTGTTCACTCCCCAAGTATAGGGTTGTGATGTAGTAATAATCTTGGTAAGACCGAGGTCGAATCCACAAGGACTGAAACCTGTACGTATTCTGAAACTAAGTAGAACTAAAACTAGGATGAGATGAAATCTAAATCGAGTATGATTTGAGGAATAATGTGGTGAAATAATTATCTAAAACTTAAGAAATTCAGAGAATGAACACTAGGGATTCAGAGGATCCACTTGTAGAGATCAGGGAGATCTTACGCCTGCTTAAAAAATCATGGAATTTAAACTGAACTGATGTTGATATAGTTTTCAAGAGATGAAAGGTATGTAAATTAGAATGGATTCTATCACCAAACCATGCCCAGGAGACAAGGTAAACAACAGAATTAAACTAATTGATAACCAATCAGATGCTTATGAAGGTTAGGAAGGGTACCGACATCCAACCATGCCCAGGAGACGATGGTAAACAATAGGGCTTCCTGACGTCATAAACATTAAAAGGAAAAGGAAATACTCAAAGTCATTGCAGACCCATTGTAATTTCAGTCACAACAGACCATTAAAGACTAAAAACATTCCCACAATAAAACAAATATCAAATTCAATTCATAATTAAAATTAAAAATAAAATTAAATCTCCCATCCCACTACAAGCTTCACCCCTTAGCCCTAGCTAAGGGGTTTTAGCCTGACATGGATGAACTGATCTCCATGTAAGTCATAGAAAGAAAGCAGAAAAAAATAAGAAAATAATAAAATAACACAAATCCAAACTCTTTTCTCTGACAGATTCCAGCCGCAGCTCCCCTTGGAATTCCTCCGTAGATGCCTTTGTTCCATCCGATTTTCTCCTCTTTATAGGGTTGAAAACCGTAGGTTTGTTGGAGTCAGAGTACTGACTTTTCTTATGATTGTAATTCGCCCAAAAGACGGACTGTGCAACCTCTGTTTTACGCAGCAGAAACGCACAAAACTCCTTGCGTTTGAACTGAATCCGGAATGAATGGGCATCCATTCCGTGGATTTCGACTGCATAGGAAAGGTAAAGACCCTCCTCTCCACCTTATGGACGGTCTGGATCATCAATCCGACCTTGTCTTTGATCACGTAATGGGCCACAACGATCGGTTTTCTCGGCTCGCGCAGGCTGCGAAACGGTCCTGCGCAAGTTCTTGGTGGGGCCCACTTTAGCGGTCGTTTGGAAAATCCATGCCGTCCATTAGCTTCAAGACGAAAAATCGTCCAGGAAGGACGAGATTTGTTTGATTTCAGTGTGGCCCACTTGATTTCTCACTCCACCGTCGGTTGTCCATTTGAACGGTGATCTGTCTGTTGTACGTGCATTGGACCAAAAGAAAAGCTTGAAGATGGTCTTAGCCCCCCTATGGAGTGAACGGACGGTCCGGATCATCCGTTTGGATGATGTGTGGGGTCCACTATCAAAACCCGACGGAAGATGGTGCGGACGCTGTTGAGAGAGGCGCTTTGTGAAGAAGACTCGGTCAAAACCGAGTTTGACCGGCTCAAGCGGTCCAGTGTATTTTGAGTGCACTTGTGCACTGTGCACAGCCACGACCAATGGGGTCCACTCATGTGGTCTGTAGGAAATCTTCTCCGTCCACCCACTTTGTTATATCATTTAATGCGTTGAGACCAAAATTGAAGCATTCTCAGATACCAGGCGGGCCCCAAATCAAGATTTAATAGGCTGATCTGTCAGTTTAGCCGCTTCCACAGGGATCAAACAGATGAAATTTGACGTGTACGGTTCATTTGTGGTCCTCAGGCAATGAATGAAGTTTCGAGCCAATCGGATGGCGAGAACCCTGTGATCTTGCATTCTGGCTTACTTTCAGGCCACTTGAACGTGAACGACTTGATCTTCTCGGATCCCTGGCATGTAAATCCGTCGATCTTGGTCTCCTGGAGTCCGTCCCTTGGTTTTGTGAAATCTGAGCATTAAATTTCGGCTTTTAGCATCTTTTTCAGTTCACGCTGGTAAATGTACCTTGCATCACCAACAAGATTAAAATAGGGCATTAAATGGTATCATGTTCGTAAATCCAAGCAATAGTTGGGGTCTGATATGTAATATTTGACCCTCAACATGAGGCCCATGTTGTGAGGCCCATTTGATGTATTGGGGGCCCATGGGTTAAGGCCCAATGGAATGTATACAAGTCCATTGCAATGTGTGATTCTACCATGGTTTATGTAATGATGTTTATTGCGGGTTATGCCTTGGAAGCAATGATGGTTTAACGCCCACATTGTAAGTACAATGTTGGTTAAATGTCTGCATTGTAACTCTCCCTAGGGCCCATTGATAGGCCCATATTGGTTGTGTGTAGGTCGTCTAGGCCCATCTTCGCTATGAAGATAGTTCATCACTTTATAACATGCTTAGTATAATTCCATGATTCATACTCATTCACATCATATGTATGCTTGATATGAGGAGTGACTGATCATAGCATATGCCATTGGGCAGATTATCTATGGGACTCACTAACAGGAGTTACCCACATGAGCGCGTGGTATGCGCAAGATTGTTACATGACTGGACATTGTGATTCATGCATCTCGTATTTGTGTGTCATGATCATTGTACGCCCTAGTGACATCAGGGTCGTGGCTCCACAGGCACATCATGGATGGTCGTATCGGATACCAGAAATACTTGGTTCTAGCACTATGAGCACTTAGGTTGTCCTTGGGTGAAAGTCCTAGAACCTTTTTTGTACCAGGAGATGCTCCAACGTCAGACCGAGTGGATACACGAGCACAAGAGTGCCGAATACCAGTAAGCCGCGTCTCCCACTGTGTCATGGTCGGTTGGAAGGGGGTGTGGCCTTATCCGCCCGAGTGAGGGGGTTATAAGCTATGCTGAGTTTGACCAGCTCACAAATGAGTCTGCTATCGGCGAGCCAGGTAGGTATTGGCAGACTACTGGTCAGGCGGATAGTGTGGTCTCTTCCACTTGTTGGGCTGTTCAGCTAGGGAGGCGGCAATCAGTGTGAAGTGTATTAGACCCCGGTGATATCCTAGAGAGAGAATTGTACTGATATGTGACTTAATGAGGACTGGCATGCTTGCTTTGCATCTAGCATATGACATTTGGCTACATAGGCCTCGCATCACATGGCCTTGGTATGGTCGATAACATTCATGTCTTACATCACATAGCCTTGGTACGGCTGATTGTATTCATGGACTTATCGCATATTTTCGCATTACTCTGATATTGTATACTTAGCACTCGCCTTGTGCACACACTTACACTACCCTCTAAGCTTTTGCAAGCTTATGCACGACCGTTGCATGCAGGTATCGTTGGATCGCAGCAGCGCTAAACAGAAGTGCATATCGGATTATTTTGAATCTTTTTTATCACCTTGTATTTCCCTTTCCGCATTGTACTTAAAGTTTTTGATATAGTGGATATGTGGTGATGTTGTTTTGTGACTTGGCTATGCTTGTGGTTATGCTCCATTAAAAAAAAAAAAAACAAAACAAAAATTTATACTGAAAATCCTTCTTGTAGGATCCTAGGATCGGAATCTGGCAAATAAATGCCGGGAGTAGAGAATGGGGCACTACGGAGGCTGTCGGTGCCGAATTCGGCGATTGGGAATTTTGTGAGCCCGTTTTTCGAGTTTGGAGTGTGACATTTGCCCCTACTCAAATAGATTGAGTATGCTGAAAGGTTTCAGGCAAATAGCTCCTAGGATACGACAAGCCTTATGTGGATCTACATTCAACAAATACGGGGATCCACCAAATGGAACTCTGGTACACAAATTTATGGCAGAAAGAAAAAGGAAAATCCCAAAAAGAGAAGAAAAAGAAAAATGTGTTAGACCATTGGACTGGTCTGATCTCCTGCTAATGGTTCAGATGAATCGTTCTAGACCACAACGCTGGTCTGTTCTTCAGGCAATGGTTCAGATGAACCTTGTTGTCTTGCTGGAGTATCTGGCTTATAAGAAAGGAATTTCGTATGTGTATGTTTAGAGTGTGTTTTAGATGGTTTGGAAACTCATCCAGGACTAGTATATATAGGCTATGGTAGCTGGGAGTAATGGTCCGAGGAATTTAATCCAAATGACTCTTTCTAGTGCGCCACTAACGCCTTTACAGCCACACCTCCTCACATGCCCACGCCCTCGCACCGAGCCGGTGATCGAGCCGGCGCGAGCGCACGCGTGGGTGTTCCAGTGCATGCAAGCCCAATGCACCACGGTCCAAGTGAGTAAACATAATAGTACTCCACCTTTCTCATATAACCACAAAATTTTTCTTCTCTTTTTCTAATGTGAGACTATTCCCAAAACACTAAAAAATGGATTTTTGCAAACCATTTTATAATATATATATATATATATATATATATAATATATATATATATATATATATATATATATATATATATATATATATATATATATATATATAATATTTTTAATTTAAAATATATTAAAATCAATATATTACAACACCTACCATAATGTATATGTTGTATCCACACCGTCTATCCATTTGGCGAGATTATTTTAGGACATGAGCCCAAAAATGAAGTGATCATACCTCAAGTGGACCCATTATAGAAAACAATGGGGACAGTGACACCCACCATTGAAACTTTCCTAGGGCCCACCATGAGGTTAATTTGATATCCAACTTATTCATAAGTTAACTTAGAGATGGAAGAAGGGAAAACATGAATATTATTTTAATCGAAAACTTTTGTAGCCCCCAAAAAGTTTTTAATGATAGGTGTTCAATCCTCACTACTTTTTATAATGGAGTCCCATGAGCTTTGGATCTGTTTCATTTTTAGGCTTATTCCCTAATGTTATCTCTCCCAATAGATGAACGGTGTGGATAGAACACATACATCATGATTGGGTCTACGAAACTTGGTGACTTCACGTAGATATAAGTAGTCAATAGCTACGCTGCATTACCTAAGTTCTTTTCATTGACCTTAAACTCAAGACATCATCGCAACCATAGGTTCAAGTGGGCCACACCATAGGCTTCTACCGCCGATTCTTATGTTTGGTTAATTGGTGGTAAAATTGTAATGGCACCATTTTTTACATTAAATCATTATCAAAACAATCATGCTATGATATAACTATTCGATTTCAAGATTTCTATAGACAGATAAAGGCATGATTTGTATTTGGTTTGGCAGCAATAAAATCATAATAATAATATAAATATAATTACTTTACATTATCGGAAATAGGTAAAACAAAAAAAAAAAAAAAAGGCCCTTGGTTTTGAAATTGGATTGCAGATATAGTGTGCTTTTATCCAATTGAGTAAACTCTGCTAGGCCTACAGTGAATGTATGTTGTTTATCCACATTTTCCATATGTTTCTCCAAACTATTTTAAAGTTGAGCCCAAAATGAAACTACATCCAAAGCTTAAGTGGACCGCGCCACAAGAAACCATGCCAATAATGATTTCCGCCGTTGTAAACTTCCTAGGGGGATCCTTACTCTTGCTTCTTTTGGTAGACTCTCGAGAGTTTCAACACCTGGTCAAGGGTTTGAGCATTCATAGGTGATGAAATTTCTTTAGGTGTGAGTGTGTGGGGGTATATGTGCGTGTAAAAAATAAAATTTAAAAAAAAAAAAAAAAAAAAAAAAAAAAAAAAAAAAAACTTCCTAAGGCCCACCCTTATGTTTATTTGTCATCCAACCTCATTATAAGCTCACATTGATATGGATGAAGGGAAAACACAAATATCATATATTTAATTCACACTATTTCTTATAGTGTGGTCCACTCGAGCTTTGGATATACTTCATTTTTTGGTTCAAACAAAATGGATGAACCAAGTGAATCAAATACATAAGTCATAAATCGTGGTGGCCGCATAAAGTTTATTTAGTATGCTTAGCGTACTAAGTTTCTCATAATGCAATCCATTTCCCTTGATTTTGTGTAGAGCCAGTCGTGGTGCCCATATATCAACCGATCCACGGTGGGGTGTAACACGTGGATTTAGAGGTTTTAGGTATAACTTCCTAATGAAATAGCCCTCGTGAAAGTTAAATCAGCCTGATTCTTAGGACAAAGGACATTGTGATAGACCTCTTCCAGTCTAGGCAGGTTACCCAAGAGTTTTTCATTGTTGTTTTACAATTCTGGTTTAAAAGGGTTGGGTACTTAACCTACCCTGGTGGTAGACTCACAGGAGTTTGAATGGGCAAAGGTTCGAGTACCATAGGTAACAAAAAAAAAAAAGAAATAACTGTGCTTTAAAAGGGGAATATCCCCTAACTATAAGGCCCACCTTGCTATATTTTTCTTACATCCATCCCATCCATCTGTTTTGAAAGCTCATTTAAGGCCGTGATCTAAAAAATACAGCAGATACAAATCTTAAGTGGACCAAATAACAGTAAACAATGGTGATTGAATATCCACCATTAAAAAATTCTTGAGCGCCCCAAGTGCTTATTTGCCATCCAACCACTTGATAAGTTCGCAATGACTTCTGCAAAAAGTTTCGAACGGACTGTGGTGGGTACACCTGAGATTTGGATTTGGCTTATTTGATATGGCAAAATAGATGTATCACCATGGATAAAATATAGACGGCACTGTTAGGGCTACGTGATGTCCACCATGATGTACTTGTTTTATCTACCTTGTTTATCCATTTTAAAATTTTATTGTAGATGATGAACTTCAAATTAAGATAAATCAGATGCTCAAATAAATCAAACCAAACCATTTTTTTTCTCGGCTGCTTTACATTAACAGACAAAAGTAATTTCGTAAAAAAATCAATGTTCGTACATTAAAAATCACCTTTCTTGAGAGTTTCCGGGCGACGGAAAAAAAAAAAAAAGAAATTATACGTACTCATCTACTGTGTTAATTTTTTCTTTTATTAATTAGTTAGATGGCAAATAAATATTACGGTAAGCTATACCAAGGTTTCAACGGTGTATGATCCACTTGCATTTTTTGGCTATTTTTTTATAATGATCTTTCCAAATAAATGAACAAAACATATACATCACGGTGTGCTCCACGTATTCCCTGACGGGACAGGACAGTTCGTCTCTAATACGGGCCCGAATCCGCCCCCATGAACATCTAAATTTCCGATAATTAGAGGATTTAAAAATGGAAAGGTTTAAATGTTATGAAATTTGATTGGATACACCGAAAATATAAAAATAATAATTAAAAAAGAATAATTTCACTAGGCTGAATCACGTATAAAATACGCTGTCCTTAAAGCGTGATTCGTCCCCTTATCACTGCTGGTGGGTTACAGACGAATTGCTTCCAGGATAAGACAAGCCTTATCTGGATCCAGCGTGCAGCAATCACGATAGGTCCACTGAGGAACAGTTTTAACGCAATAGATTTCTTCTGGCAGATTTAGACGGTAGAGATGATCACAATATTCTAACAATGGAGCTAAGGACTGTTTCTGATTTGATGAGAGAGATGGTGTGTTGAGATGATGAAATCGGACTGGAATGGTCCAGTTTATATAGGCCTCTGGTTTAGACCCGTTGCTGTGTGGTATTCAATGGTCCAGAACGTTTGAAAAACGTTTCTGGCCGTTGTCCATTAATCCCAGACGTTTCTGGTCGTTAGATCAAAAGATCTGACCGTTGGATCATCCTGGCCCGTCCGTTTTCGGACCGTTTGGCTTTCAAGGCAGAGAGCCGTTTTTAGAAACGGCTGGACGTTTCGGATTCTAGATCCGACCGTTCTCAGTCACCTATAAAACCCAGGCTCTTTTCGGATTTTCAGATCCACACCGCCCTAAGGCTCTGACCAGACCCATCGCACTAGACCCATCGCACCGCGATCGCACCGAGGTCGCACCGACTCGCGCCGGTTCGCGTAAGGTCGCGAGGGAGCGACTCCTCTGCGACACGATGCGGACGTGCGAAGTGCAAAGTGCGCCATCTAGCGCCACTACAGCCACACTGCCTCACTGCCCACGCCCTTGCCCACGCCCATGCCCGTGCCCGTGCCCGAGCCCGAGCCCGAGCGCGAGCGCGCGCGCGCGTGCGTGCGTGCGTGTGTTCCAGTGCTTCGCACTGGAACACGCAACCCTTATTTCATCTCCTCCAAAAAGCTCCAAGTAAGAATACCCTTCTCAACATCTCATATAAACCACAAAATTATTTCAACCATTTCCGATGTGGGATAAAGCACACACCGCACTTTTAGATTTGAAATTTTCGGAAAAAGCGTTTTGGCGGCAAAATCCCGAAATTTTGAAAATTTTGAATTTTCTTTTATTTTTTCAAAAAACCACTAAATTTCAACAATCCCCCACTGGTTTTTTAAACAATAAAAACTCTGCCAGAATAATAACAGTTATTATGCATAAAGAAAGATATCTTGCGATTTTAATCTTTCCTTAGTGTAAGTACTTTAAAGTTATTTCGAAATTCCTGGTTGCCGCAGCATTGAACCAGTTATTCCTATATGATATAACCGAAAATACCACACACATAATAGCTCCTGCGTTAAGTGTTCCTTTATAATCTCGCTTAGCACTTTTAATGGCCATGTGCTTATCCTGTTTCATGAACGATCCCGAGATAACTCTAAGTCTCATGAGAAGCGGCACCACTTCTACGTTCACATAGGTGAAATCCTTCCAGTGTTTCCGTTAAAACACTTGTCCTGTTTGACTGGACTTCATTAAGAGTTTAATACTCATCCCTCTTTTATAACGGCCAGCACTATCATCTTGGATGAGGTTGTTGATTTATTTAGTGCTGAAACTTTTCACTTATCAGTGAATTGTTGTTACCCATTAAACCCAAAAATTAGAGATTTTCTAATTTAGGGTTGGGTTTCTTTCACTGGTGAAACTTTGAGTAAAGAGTTTCAACCCCATCCCTCTAGATGTTGTCCTTACTACCTCTCTCGTTAGAGGTTTAGTAAAAGGATCAGCCAAGTTATTACTTGACTTTACATATGAGATCGCAATGATTCCATCTTGAATCAATTGCCTTACATAGTCATGTCTCAAACTTATGTGTCTGGACTTTCCATTATAGGTACCGCTATAGGCTCTCGCTAGAGTGGCTTCACTATCACAATGAAGTGAAACAGCCGGTATAGGCTTCGCATAGAATGGGATTTCTAATAGAAGATCCCTTAACCACTCAGCCTCTTTGCCTGTAGCAGCTAAAGCTATGAATTCAGATTCCATAGTTGAGTGCGTTATGCAAGTTTGTTTCTTGGATCCCCAAGATACAGCTGCACCTCCTAGGGTGAATATCCACCCTGTAGTGGACTTGTTGTCCCCTGCACTCGATATCCAACTTGCATCGGTATATCCTTCTAATACTGCTGGAAATTCTGAATAAAATAGCCCTAGTTCTTTGGTTTCTTTAAGATAACCTAGAACTCTATTTATTGCTTTCCAGTGTTCAACACTTGGATTACTCGTAAACCTACTTAGTTTACTAACAGCATATGCTATATCCGGTCTTGTGCATTGCATTGCATACATAAGACTGCCTATAGCACTAGCATACTCTAGTTGTGCAACTGCTCTTCCACTGTTTTCTTTTAACTTGATACTTGGATCGAACGGGGTCTTTGCCTCTTTAATTTTCAAGTGGTTAAACTTGTTTATATTTTCTCAATATAATGAGACTGGCATAATGCAAAACCCCCACTATGTTTTTTAACTTTGATACCTAATATGGTATCCACTTGTCCAAGATCCTTCATTTTGAAAACTGAAGAGAGAAACTTTTTGGTTTCAGTTACACCTTCCATTTTATTACTGATTATTAACATATCATCTACATACAAGCATATGATTACAATATAATCATTACATACTTTTGAATATATGCATTTATCAGCAATATTATGTTCAAAACCATAAGACAGAACTTTAGAATCAAATTTATCATGCCACTGTTTTGGTGCTTGCTTTAATCCATACAAAGACTTAACTAGTCTACATACTTTTCTTTCATTTCCTGGTAGAACAAACCCTTCTGGTTGCTCCATGTAAACCTCCTCATCGAGATCACCATTCAGGAATGCTGTCTTCACGTCCATTTGATGGATATGAAGATGATGTATAGATGCAAGAGCAAATAAGATCCTAATCGATGTTATTCGAGCTACTGGTGAATAAGTGTCAAAATAATCGATTCCTTCTTTCTGTCGGAAACCCTTAGCAACTAATCTTGCCTTAAAGGTTTGAATTGTTCCATCTGTGTGATATTTTTTCTTAAATACCCACTTACAACCTATTGGTTTAGAACCTGGAGGTAGATCTACCAATTCCCATGTTTGGTTAGATATTATTGAATCCATTTCATCATTAATAGCTTCTTTCCAAAAAGCGGAGTCTCTAGAAGTCATAGCTTCTCTAAAGGTTTTAGGTTCATCTTCTATGGTTAAAACCATAGGTATTTTCTAATCACCTTCTCTCTATCACCCTCTACTAGATGAAAAGAGAGTCGTTGAGAGTCTATTTGATCAGGATCAAGACTCTTTTCTACTCTTGCTCTTTGACTCCTACGAGGTTCACTAGGAGCTTTCTCTTCTATTTGTGTTTCTTTTATAATTTCATTTGGAGATTGAATCTCAGCATTCTTTTTCTCCGTGAATACAGAATTCTCAAAGAACTCTACATCTCTAGACTCTATGATTACATTGGTGTCTAAGTCTAGAAGTCTATAGGCTTTACTATGTTGTGCATATCCTACAAGGACGCACTTGATAGCTCTTGGTCCTAACTTAGTTCTTTTAGGTTCTGGAGTTCTGCAGTATGCAAGACACCCCCACACTCTAAGATACTCAATGTTTGGTTTTCTTCCTTTCCATATTTCGTATGGAGAGGTCTTGGTTTTCTTAGATGGAATTCGGTTTAAAACATGACAAGCGGCTAACAGTGCTTCTCCCCATAGGTTTAATGACAACTGTGCTTGTATTAGCATTGAGTTGACCATTTCTACTAAAGTCCTATTTTTCCTTTCTGCTACACCATTTTGTTGTGGTGTATAAGGTGCTGTACACTGATGTATTATGCCGTGTTCTTCACAATAGTTAGAAAATTCATTAGAGAAATATTCTCCACCTCGATCACTACGAAGGATTTTAATATTTTTATCTAATTGATTTTCTACTTCGGATTTATAGATCTTGAATGCATTATATGCTTCATCTTTTGATTTCAACAGATATACATATACATATCTTGAACAATCATCTATAAATGTTATAAAGTACCTTTTCCCTCCACGGGTAAGAACGCCATTTAGTTCACATATGTCAGTATGCACTAGGTCTAAAATTTGAGATGATCTTTCAACGCTAGGGAAAGGTTTCTTGATTATTTTAGACCGTATGCATACTTCACATTTATCTTTGTCACTATCATTGCATGATATTAGACCGTTCTTAGCCATGAGCTTTAGGGTACTGTAGCCAATATGAGCTAGTCTACCATGCCATAGTTTTACAGATTCAATCATGTAAGCAGAAGAATTATTTTCATTCAGAGATAATTTGATCATCCCATTACAAGCATAACCCTTACCCACAAAGTTTCCATTCTTAGACAAGATCAGCTTGCCTGATTCAAACACAACCCTAATCCCAGGTTTACTTAAAAGATCCCCTGAGACAAGATTCCTCCTTATGTCTGGGACATGCAGTACGTTGGTCAGAATTACCTTCTTTCCAGAGGTAAAGAATAATTCCACGGTTCCTTTGCCTACAACTTTCGATCGTCCTTCATTTCCCATTTGAACCTCTTGACCATTGGTCTCGTCTTCATAGGTTTTGAAGGCAGATCGATCATTGCATACATGGACTGTGGCACCTGTATCATACCACCAACCAGGAATTTTCTCTTGAACTAGGTTCACTTCTGTGACCATGGCTACGATTTCATCGTCTACTGCATTAGCCTCTTTCTTAGGTTTTTTTCGGTCCCTACAGACTCGGGCGAAATGTCCGGTCTTGCCGCAGACATAGCAAGCTCCCTTAGGTTTGCCGTTTTTCTTCTTTTGGGTTTTCTTGAATTTCCCTTGATCTTTGTTAGGTTTAAGGGAGTCAGCTTTCTCATTTGAATTATTTTGGGATGTCCTTTCTACTGCGTTCACCTTGGATGAGAATGCACCATTAGCGTCATCCTTTTTGTCTCGGTTACGAGATTCTTCTTCAATACGAAGATGCTTCTGGATTTGTTCTAGGGTGAACTCTTCGGATTTATGCAGTAGTTTCTTCCTGTAGTCTTTCCAGCTTGGAGGTAATTTTGCGATTATAGCTCCAACTTGAAAGGATTCAGGAAGATCTATTTTTATAGCTTTTATTTTATTTACTATAAGCTGCAATTCTTGGATTTGGGCAAGCAGCGGTAGATTGTCTACCATCGTGAAGTCGAAATACCTGGCAATTAGAAATTTCTGTGTACCTTCCTCTTCAGCCTTGTATTTGTATTCCAGCGCGCTCCAAATCTCTTTCGCTGACGTGGTCCCCGTGTACAAATCGTACAACCGATCAGAGAGAGCGTTTAGGATGTGACCACGACACAGCAGTTCATCTTCTTGTCGCTTGATCCTAGCAGCCACTTGTTCTGGAGTGTCAGTGTCCTTTGCTTCAGGCAGAGGCTGGAGATTCGGATCCAGGATGTAGAATATCTTCAGAGCGGTCAGCAGGAATTTCAGTTTGTCCTGCCATCTAGTGAAATTTGAACCATCGAATCGGTCCAATCGGATCAGATCTTGGTTCATCAGTTTGATTGATGCAACACTTTCGGTGTCCATAATCACGCTTTAAGATTGTTAGAAAATTTGATTGGATACACCGAAAATATAAAAATAATAATTAAAAAAGAACAATTTCACTAGGCTGAATCACGTATAAAATACGCTGTCCTTAAAGCGTGATTCGTCCCCTTATCACTGCTGGTGGGTTACAGACGAATTGCTTCCAGGATAAGACAAGCCTTATCTGGATCCAGCGTGCAGCAATCACGATAGGTCCACTGAGGAACAGTTTTAACGCAATAGATTTCTTCTGGCAGATTTAGACGGTAGAGATGATCACAATATTCTAACAATGGAGCTAAGGACTGTTTCTGATTTGATGAGAGAGATGGTGTGTTGAGATGATGAAATCGGACTGGAATGGTCCAGTTTATATAGGCCTCTGGTTTAGACCCGTTGCTGTGTGGTATTCAATGGTCCAGAACGTTTGAAAAACGTTTCTGGCCGTTGTCCATTAATCCCAGACGTTTCTGGTCGTTAGATCAAAAGATCTGACCGTTGGATCATCCTGGCCCGTCCGTTTTGCAAAGTGCGCCATCTAGCGCCACTACAGCCACACTGCCTCACTGCCCACGCCCTTTCCCACGCCCACGCCCATGCCCGTGCCCGTGCCCGTGCCCGAGCCCGAGCCCGAGCCCGAGCGCGAGCGCGCGCGCGCGTGCGTGCGTGTGTTCCAGTGCTTCGCACTGGAACACGCAACCCTTATTTCATCTCCTCCAAAAAGCTCCAAGTAAGAATACCCTTCTCAACATCTCATATAAACCACAAAATTATTTCAACCATTTCCGATGTGGGATAAAGCACACACCGCACTTTTAGATTTGAAATTTTCGGAAAAAGCGTTTTGGCGGCAAAATCCCGAAATTTTGAAAATTTTGAATTTTCTTTTATTTTTTCAAAAAACCACTAAATTTCAACATTAAATTCATCAAAAGAATGTCAAATTGGAAGTAACTATTCTGAATAACTGAGTCCCATCATATGAACGGTTTAGATCGATATTAATGAATACTTACGTGGACTCTGTCGGTTCGTGCATGAGTAGTTATCGGCTGACAAAGCGTACGAACGAAAATGCCAGCTGGTAGGGGTATTTTCGTAATTTAGTAGGAGCAGACAAAGCGTACGAAAGAAAATTCCAGCTAGTAGGGGGTATTTTCGTAATTTAGTAGGAGCAATCACTGAGTAAATGGACAGACATCTGACGGATGTCAGAAAAGCAAGTGGTGGGGCTTTGAGACCGGAAACGGATTGGCTACTCCCTGCCACCAGCCATTGGCTGATGGTCGGTGCTATGTGGGACCCACCATGATGGATGTTCTTCATCCATGCCATTCATATATTTTTATATATCATTTTATGCTATTAAAGAAAAAATAACGTATATCTCAATCTCAATTGGACCACATTACAGGAAACAGTGTTGAATGAACGGTAACCATTAAAAACGTTGTGGGGGCCATAAAAGTTTTGAATCAAGCTGAAATTTATTTTTCCCCTTCATCTAAGTCTTTATGACCTAGTAAACAGATTGGATTTCAAATAAATAGTACAGTGGGCCTTAAGAGGATTTTAATGGTGGATATCCAATTATTATTTTTTCCTGTGGTGTGGTCCACCTAATATCTATATCTCTATCATTTTTTATCAAGCCCTAAAATGATATGTAAAAATAGATAAACTGAATGGATGAAACACATACATCATGGTGGGGGCCACGGAGCACCGACCACCAGCCACGGGGCTGATGTCAGGGGGAGTAGCTAATCCGTCTCCGATGAAACCCCCTCACCTGACCAACCACCGTTGCATCTTCACAAAATATCGCCGATACTTTCATCCGTCTCGTGCGCAAAAGTAACTTTATTTGGTGGTATCCAAACGGGCCCTTGACCAAGGCCAGTATAATCATTGGATGGACCATACGCTGCTCCGTTGGGATGCTAGGTGGGACCACAGTGATGTCGGGGAGATATAAACTCTATTCATCTGTTTTTTAAATTATTATAAGACATGTAAAAAAAAATAAGAAAATCAAAAACTCAATTGAGCCATACAAGAGGGAAAACTCCCGAGCCTTCATGTGCTCCACCTTGATGTTTAAATGCCATCTAAACCGTTTATATGAGATGAAGTGAAATCATAAAAACCTTAGGGACCGTTTGGCACAATTGATTTGGAGAGATTTGAGGGGATTTCAATCCCTCAATTGTTTACCACCGTAAAGTAACTGAGTGTTTCATATCCCCTCAAAGAGAGAGGTCGAATGCAGCTTAGATTACATCTAAAATCCTTTCCATGGTTGTATGTTTAACATGTGTGTCACCGTACTATCATTCTCTTAAGCACATGGCTTACTAATGATATCTCAAAACAACTAATTTATTAGTTACATCACTATAATTACTTTAATATGATGATTAACACGTCCAAACATCGTCCATTAAAAATAGTTGGTTAGTTGAGGGAAAATGATCTCGTGCTGGTGGCCCATACGAGACTTGGAATTTTATCATTTTCGAGTAAAGTACATGGACTTATTACAACCATTTTATTCAACATTACATACCCCCGGTATACCATGCATAGTTACTTTTGTATTAAAGTTGATTCACAAACGAGGTGCCAAACATGAATGGTGAATTTCAAATCCAAACAGTTTTGAATCTAGGGATTCCCAAGAATTTCGAATCACGCTCCCAAGAGGCCATTAACCTTATATGAAGCTTTTGTGGCCGTGTGAATGTTTCAACTGTAGCCACTAAATTTCTACTATTTTCATCCGTGTAGCACACTTGAGTTTTGGATCCGCCCCCTTTTTTATTGCATGTGCTAAAATAATCATCCAAAACAGATGGATGTAGTGGATTTCTCACAAACATCATGGTGGGCCGACCTTGGGTCCCAGCGCAGGAACTTCCTGCATAAGGCTTTCACGAGCATGTTTACACGAGCATATCCTACCCCCACCCATCTCTAGCTCCAAACGGGCAGCTCTGTGGGCAAGCCTACCATGATGTATCTGTACTTCTAAGTCATCAATTCCTTTTCTCAGGTCATTTTATAAGGCATGAACACAAAAATGAGGCACATCCCATGCTAAAGTTCATGACCCCACCAAATAATAAGCTTGGTTTCATTAAATGCACATGAGGCATCAAATGCCAGTTGCATTAAATGCAAGTGTCATTTGTGGTGTGGTCCATTTGAGCATTGGATGTGCCTCATTTTTGTGTTCATGCCTTACAATGATTCGAGAAAAGGGATTGACAGCTTGGATGTATAGATACATAATGGTGGGCCCAACCACAGAAATGCTCGTTCGGGGCTAGAGACGAGCAGGGTAGGACACGATCCACATCTGCTAACTCATGGCTCCACAAATTCTTGTCTACCATAATCTACATTGCAACCGCCCTCAGTGGGCCTCCAATCAAACGATCATTAACATTTGATTACCATTTGAAAATCAATTACTCTCTCGACTCTCTTCACACGTGGAAATAAGTGTTGTAAAAATATTGATTAAAAATTCATGTTTTAGTGTTTTTGAGAATAGTCCCATATTGGAAAAGAATAATGAAAAAATTAAGCTTAATGAGAAAGGTGGAGTACTATAATGTTTATCTAGTTGGTCCATGAAGCATCGGGGCTTGCGTGGACGCGGATTGCGTCCTACCCCCGTCGGGACGGTAATCCGTCCGGGCAGGGCTCTGTGGGGCCCACTGTGATGTAATTATTTTATCCACACCATTATTCGTTTATATACGATCATTTTAATATATGAACCAAAAATTGAGGTAGTTACAGTGCATAAGTGGACCACAAAGTGGAAATTGAATGTTCACCATTAAAAACTTCTTGAGAGCTGGAGAAGTGCCGGATCAAGCTGAAATTTGTGTTTTCACTTCATCCAAGTCTGCATGACCTTATCAATAGGTTGGGCAGTAAAAAAAAACATTACGGTGGCCCTTAGAAAGGTTTCAACGGTGGGTGTCATTATCACTGTAGCTTCCTTTGATGCGGTCCACTTAAGCCCTGTAACTTCCTCAATTTTTGGTTTGTATACTAAAATGGTCATATAAAATTGAGTAATGGTGTGGATAAAATACTTACATCACAGTGGGCCCCACAGAGCCCTGCCCGGACGGATTACCGTCCGGGCGGGGGTAGGATGCAATCCGCGTCCGGAATACCCGCGCGTGCTCGAGCACGATCACGGGCTCAGTGTGAGACTGTGGGCATGCGAGGCAATGTGGCTGTAAAGGCGCTAGTGGCGCACTTTGCACTTTGCACAGTGCGACAAAGAGATAGGTTAGGTAGCTGGGATGAGAGTACTAGTTGTCTAAATAAGACCTATGTGACTTTTATAGAGGCTAAAAAAACTAGTCGTTGGAGTGAGGTGTAATTCCTCATGCATATTAAGTCTGAGCATGCAGAAACTGATGCTGTGGCTAGCCCAACATCTATAAATGGCTAGCCAGTTAATCTAAACGGTCAGCATACAGCAGCTATTACACTACATGCACAACGGTTAGCATACAGTAGTTATTACACCACATGCACAACGGTCAGAAACTGCCAATAACGGCTAGTTTCTCACCAGCAGCTAGAAAATGGTCACATGAATTAATGACCCTGGACCAAAATGGTCAACCACCCTAACCTATATAAACAGTGCATGAATTGTTCTCAATCCATCACAAACACTCAAATCATACTTATACGAACCACAAAGAAGAAGAGTAATTGGCATACTCAAGCAAGTCAGCAAGGTTCATACGAACCTTAGCCAGGAGAACTTAAGGAACATACCAATGTAGTGATCTAAAATTTCATTTCTCTTTCTGATTTTAGGATTTTATTTTATTTTTCTTTTTAATTATTTATTAGAAATTTGCGTACAGAGTTCCATTAGTGAATCCTCGTATTTGTTGAACGCAAATCCATGCCCAGGCTCGTCGTATCCTAGAAATTGTTTACCTGAAACCTTTCAACATTCTTAAATTGATTGAGAATGGGCAAATAACGCTTTAAGAATAGCGTTCTCATACGTACTTAGTCCTGTTCTGAGATTTTCGATTTATCCATTTACAGATAATATAATTTCTATATTATTTTTTCAACAATAAGAATCACGTGTTATGTATAAGAGCCCCTCATCAACCAACCCCACCACGTAGATGCCATCTGACGAGAAACAACCCTATATAACCATTGGGTGGGCCACGTCCATGATCATCAAGTGGCCAATTATTTCTAGAGTCCGGATCCTCTGTTATCCGGTCAACAGAGAATTCCTAATATCCTAAAATTCATTGGTCCACGTCAACACTCACTGAAAAAATAAAAAAAATAAAAAAAAGCTTCGGACGCCAGACCACTAGGGTAACAGGAAAATCCTGTTGACCCGATAACAGAGGATCCCGACTCTTATTTCTAAACTGTCCATCTCTTCGATAAACATGTGGCCCATGTAAAAGCTAAAACCAAGGCAATTTTAGAACTTAAATCTGAGACGCGAAATGGGTATAGCATGTATAGTACACTCTGTGTGGCCCAACATCATGTATGTATCTTATCCACGCTATCCTCCATTTTTACAGCTCATTTTAGAAAATATCCCAAAAATTAAAGCATATCAATAGCTTTATAGGTTAAGTGGGCCATACCACAAGACATGATAAGAACAATGACATCCACAACTTCGTGGCTTATGCTCATGTTTCAACTCTCAGAGTTTATAGGTTAAGTGGGTCCTTGCTCTTGCCCGGTTGGTAGACTCTCAGGAGTTTCAATTCCCAGTCAAGTGTTCGAGTACTCATAGGTGGTGAAATTCCACCAGCGTGAGTGTGGCGGTGTGTGTGCGTGTGTTATAATAATAATAATAATATAATAATAATAATAATAATAATAAATAAATAAATAAATAATTCCTAAGGCTTATACTCATGTTTATTTATCCTCCAACTTATTCATAAGGTCTCGTATACATGAGCGATGGAAAAAATAAATATAAGCTTGATCAAAAATTCTGTGGCCTTCATTTTCAACGGTGGATATTTTATTCTCATTGTTTCTTGTGTTGTGGTCCACTTGAGCTCTGGATATATGCTTCCATTTTGGGCTTATATACTAAAATGAGCTGCAAAAACGGATAAACGGTGTGGATAATACACGTACATCATGGTGGGCCTCAGTAGGCAATCGGCGTCCCTAAATCTGAATTGCAATTTCGGGAGCGTCCAAACACGCACACTGCATTTTGGCACTCCCCCCATGCTGATATATTCCCGCTACAATCCGAACAAAACGGGCCGAGATATCGCGGAGACATTTGTCTGTCGGTGGTTGCAAAGGACACGGACCAATAGACCGTACCGGATCTGTTGGCCTACCAGTCATCCACGTCACGAGTGGGACCCGCTGCATTTTTAAATTCTAATTTCTTTTTCAGATATTTTCCGGTATCAGACGAAAAGGATATTAAAAGAGGTCCGGTATCATGTCAGAGGGTGTAACTAGATGGTGACACGTGTCCATAGGTGTCAGGGATTGCAGAGTAAGTCAGTAGAGGCAGCTACCAATGTGGGTCCCACTCTTACGTGTTTTGATAAGTTGGAGAAAAGCAGATCATGCCGGCACGCGGAGGCACCAGATATAACACGTGAGAGCACGTGACTACTTGTCTCCGGAGCTCGAGGTTTAAAAGCTGCGGTTTAATAGTCGTGCTGACTGGATTTGCGCGAGTGAAGCGGAGAAGGAGACTCGCCAAGCACGTACCGGCGTGGAACATGCCTGAGAGATCAAGACCGTTCATTGGATGGGAATCGCAGGAAAAACTGCCTTGGAAGTAAATTTTAGAAGAACCTTCTCATCAGGTATGCCATATTTATATTCGTTACAGAAATATCGACGGTTAGAAAATGATAAAGTGGTTCCTATTAGACTTAAAATTCTGGCCCACAATCTTGTACGCTGTTTCCGGTTACTGCGAAAAAAACAATCTTGTACGCTGTTTCCGGTTACTGCGAAAAAAAAAAACAATAGAAATGTGACACATTGCATTGTACAGGAAATAAGAGGCAAATAAAAAGATCCTCAAGGTTACTGGGTGCTCTCCGTGGAATTATAGCAGCTGTAAATCAAATTTTACTCGTGGCGCAATGAAGTAATATAGCAAAATTATTTAAAAAAAGATTAACAGCAACAGATAACACTGTCGAGCAACATAAAAGGTGATTGAAAGACACTGAACTTAGCTGACAAAATAGAAACGATTACGGAAGGAAGAAAAACGTAACAAATATATATATATATATATATATATATATATATATATATATATATATATATATATATATATATAGAGAGAGAGAGAGAGAGGCTTTTCAACTACTGTTACAATTGGAATAATTAAAAAATATCTAAAAGAACAAATTATAGGAAAAATTTACAAATAGGAGAGGAAATTTGCTTCTCAGCTATTGTAACAATTGGAATAATGAAAAAAAAAAATTCTAAAATAACAAACCATAGGAGAAATTTGCAAATAGGAGAGGAAATTTGCTGAGTAAAAAACTCCAACTAATTATCTGCAAATTCAATCAAATAAAACACATATATCAATTTACTTTATCTTAACTTATCCTAAAAGTAGTGGTAATCCAACAGTAGTAAGGATTTAGTCTTTTAGTTGTAATTTAAATCTACAGTCGTACGCTGGATTTATCCTTTATTTAATATCATGCAGTTCTTTCAAAAGACGCATTCTTGCTGTCGTTTTTAGTGATCGATTGTAAGTCTTTTATTTTGTTTAATTGCATTGATATTCTAAAAAGTCATTTTTTAAAATTTTTTTTTGTGAAAGACACAAACAACTCATCTTCGGAGGAAGAGCCCCACCATTCAATTATCGTCTGATCATTATAAAATTTTGTAAGTGGCTGAGTAAGTAACGATCTTCTCAGAATCTGGTCATATATGTTCATATTGGACGTATTCACTTAGGGTTTGTTTGGCCAGGCAGATCTCACGGTATTAGGAGGGATGGGATCGGCAATATCCTGGGATAGGCATGACGAGCTAAACAGATCTGATAAACTTGTCCCAGGATATGAGCAATCCCATGGATCTTAAGACAATCCACTGACATCACCATCATTACCTTAAAATTGATCCTATCCCTTGGTTGGATGGATTGGAAGGTAAAATCCCGGGATGTGCACGGCATGCCAAACAGACCCAGTGAACTTGTCCCGAGATATAAGCAATCCCATGGATCTTAAGACAATCCACTGACACCATCGTCATTACCTTAAAATTGATCCCATCCCTCCTAATACCAGGGGATCTGCCCAGCCAAACAGGCTCTTATTTCGACCCTTGAGGTCAAAGTTGATCGGTTTGGATCGAGCCGCTTCATCAATTCTGGCACGCCTGCACACACTACACATGACATTAAACAAATTGAGCGCCAACAATTTTGACACATCCGGTGGGACAAAATATTACTTGATTGTCATCAATATTCATTTTGCAATGACCATACAAAAAGAATAATTTTGGCAAGCAAGTATACTTACCAGTGTAGTAATTTCTTGGAATTATGATCCGAATGGGTGGTCATAATGCTTCAGCAACCGCTACTAATGTTGTTGTAGCCAATGAGCCTCCTGCTCACGAGGAGTTGCAAATTCAATAGGTTCCTGAGCAAGTAAATCAACCATCTAGTCTGGTGCCTGTTCCACCAAGTCCAGATAGACCATTGACATTCCGGGTTGGATCTCTTCAAATTATGTCAGTCGGGATAGTTGATGTGAAAGAGGGATTCAGTATATCGCAGAATTGTCGCGAGTTTAGGCCGAACACTCACAAGCTCAAATTGAAGCCTTTAATAGGTGGGTAGTTGGCCATGCAGAGAGCATAAATCAGTTAATGGCTTTGTTTGCTGAAAGAGCACCTGTTGCACCTCAGCAATAGGTCGATATTAGCTTTTTTTAGAATCTGGCACCAGTACCACCAGCACAGCTAGTGCCACAGACACTTCATTTACGGCAAAATACAGCACTTATTCCTATCCCTGGTCCAATCCAGGACGTGAGAAATTCACCGATACCAGTAGATTTCAGACTCCTGAATTTATTC
This sequence comes from Magnolia officinalis, assembly GCA_021015155.1. Classification (NCBI taxonomy): domain Eukaryota; kingdom Viridiplantae; phylum Streptophyta; class Magnoliopsida; order Magnoliales; family Magnoliaceae; genus Magnolia; species Magnolia officinalis. The sequence continues at coordinate 33,880,985 of JAJHSJ010000016.1, read as the reverse complement.
ATGTCTAAGACGTATGAAATTCACTACCATCGGTAGATTTCAGGCGTCCTAAACTTGAGAATAGAAACTTAATCCTTAAATCCATGAATCAAGGGATACCTGGAGAGCAACCTTTGCCTAAAAATCAATTGTATAATGAAGATAAATATCAAGTTAGTTCCTCTAGTTGTTACACAATAATATTGGGAGCATAACCGAATTTTTTAACTAGTTCAGGAAGTAGCAGGTCAAGTTATTGGCCAAATTACTAATCTAGTACATCATAAGCTATATCCTGACTAGATCGATTAATAATATCCATTACTGAGGAATTATCAACCTGACTCTACACTGTTTACAAGTGATACAAGCTAATCGATTGTAGAACACATAGGTCGATTTACCATATAATGTGAAGAGTTGGCTAATAACGAGTATTATAAATTACAACTATTTGGTCATTCACTCATTGGCATAGCTTCACTTGATATTCTAATTTGCTACCAAATTCCATACAGAATTGGCAAGAGATAGAAGAAAAGTTTTATGTTCAGTTCTTCTATGAGGACAAAGAAATTTCTATGGCCGATCTTGTTCATTTTCGACAATTGTCAGGAGAATTGGTTGAAAATTATATTGCTCAATTTAAGAGAACAAAAAACCGATACAAGGTAGTCATGACCAAAACAGAATTTGTCTAGTTAGCTCAAGACTGGCTAAAATTCAAGCTTCGGAATAAGTTTATTGGGACAAAATTCATAGATCTCTATGATTTGACCAGAAATATGTCTCGATATGAGACTTTGGTTCAGGAGTCATTACGACAAAAGAATCTTTCAATATGAACATATTATTATGACCCTAATTACGATATTGCAGTAGCTAAAGTGGTGGCTAAACAACCATTCATATGGTAGGCATTAGTTAAAGCAGAGGTACAGACATCTTCTAATCAAAAAGTTTAAAGAACGTACACATTTGATATTGCTTGCGTTGATAAAATATTTGATATCATGTTAGCTGATAAATTTATCAAAATTCTTGTTAACTATAAGATTCCGACAACCGAAGAGTTAAAGAAAATTAATTACTGTAAGTGGCATGAAACTCTATTGCATTCTACTAACAAATGTGTTGTTTTAGGAATGTTATTCAAGAAACATCGATCAAGGGTTGTTGAAGTTCCATGAAAAAAGAAAAAGAAGCAATGATGATCGATGCTGATCCATTTTCATCCAATATGTAAATCAATGTAGCCACCATTAATCCTCAAACGCGGGTTCGACTGCGACTAAAAAAAAGATCTTGAAATCTAAATGGATCAACCTAAAGAGCGAAAGGAAGACAAAAGGAGTATGAGGCCTAAGCATACGGTCGAACAGACCGAATCACGTCCGGAGGTAATAATATCAAATTATTAGCACCTTTGTGAGAAATGTTCGAGACTGTCTCGATCAAACTAGAGACTTTATCACCAGAAATATCAGGCAAGACAATCAGTTAATCAAAACTATAAGGAAGGGAATTCCTTTTACCCACAAAAGGTTAAACGTGTTAGTGAGCACCCTGTGTTTTGTCATAGGGTAAAGGATGTTTAAACCTTAACCTACTCGAGGAGTTTGAAAAATGCCGAGTCATCTGAAATTCCCAGCAGTGCCAGAAGGGATGACTCATACTCATAAACGACATTGGCAAAGGCAACATGTAGCAAAGAGAAGACAATTAGTCACTGTATGGGACAAATCTCAGATGAAGTACCCATTAACCCGTTAAGGCTAGAAATTCCAAAGTCAGAAGAAGAAGAATAGATATCAGTTAATATGGTTGAACTTTATCTAGGGCTTAACTTGATAAAAAAAAAATTAGAATTACGATAAGACAGAAATGGATATAAAAGGATCGACCAAATACTTAAGCGATGAAGATTTTTATAATGATCTTTTGATTGAAGAATTGCTTGTTAAAACAAGAACATTGTAACCAATCTCTTCTAAATCGAATGCGGGAATAAGGAATGAAGCTACAAATAAAGTGGACAAGTAACCGAACTTGGAGACACCTGGGGACAATGTCTGAATTCGCTGATACAATTTGGCTTGCTCCTATCGATTATATTGGATTGTAATATGGTGTTGATACTTCCATTGAGTTTCCAGGCTAAACCATCTCAACTAAACAGGTGGAAGGAGATGTTAAAGAGTTAGGTCCTCCTATAATCATACAACATAGTTCCTTTGACTCCGAGGATAAACTAAAAAGGTGTCAACCATTATGGTCGAAGTAGGATCCTCTTCTAAAAAATCAATTATTGAAAGACCGACACTTAAAATGGCCTAGCATTTGAAGCCATTGTATATCTTTGTGCACTTGGAAGGGTGTCTGATCATTTGAGCTATGGTCGAAAATGGAGTTGCTGTTAACATTCTTCTGGTCAGAATGATGGCTAAATTGGAAAAGACTCAAGATGACATTATTTTGACTGAGGTCACAATGAATAATTTTGTTAGAGAAGTAACGCAAATGCAATATCTTTTACTGGTCGAACTAATTGTGGGAGCTAAGAATGTGTTGGCCGCTTTCTTTGTGGTCAACACTTCATCGAATTACAATGCTTTACTTGGACGAGATTGGATTCATTCGTTCTCGTGCATTCCATCATTACTACACCAATTTGTGATCTTTTGGAATCAAGATAGAGTAGAATTGGTTTTGGCTGATAATATATCATTCTTAGTCATGTCTAACACAGCCGAGGCTTATTTCTATGAAAATGAGATCAGACCAATACGATTTATTAGACAAGACAAGAATAGCAAACCGACTAGAATGTAAGTCATACTCAACCCTAATAATTGTTGAGGGTCAAATATTGCATATTAGACCCAAATTATTACCTAGTTTTATGAACATGATACTGTTTAACACTCTATTTTGATCGTGTTTGTGTTGCAAGGTAAATTTAAGAGTTTGGACTGAAAAAGGATGCTAAAAGTATGGATTTAATGCTCAGAAATCACCGAGGCAAGGGACGGACCCCAGGGGACCGAGATCAAAGAATTTACACGCCAGCGATCCAAGAAAATCAAGAGATCGACGATATAAATGCCTGAAAATTGTCCAGAATGCAAGATCACAGGGTTCCCACCATCCGTTCGGTTCGAAACTTTATATTTACCCTGAGGACCATAAATTAACCGTACACGTAAATTTTAGTAATTGGATACTTGTAGAAGTGGCCCAATGGACATATCAACCCATAAATCATTAATCTGGGGCCCACCGGATATCTGTATATGCTTCAATTTTGGTCTCAACCCCTTAAATGGGGTAGCACAACGAATGGATGGAGTGGATTTTGCATATACATCACAGTGGACCCCTCATGTACATTGTGTGTACATAGGATACACATGCTCGCACCACACCGGTTGGGCAGCCCGGTCAAAGCCGGGCTGACCCGACCCTTTCTGCAAAAAGCTAACAGCATCCGCAAGGTGAGGACGCTAAGTTGAGTAGTGGGCCTCACCCATCATTCGGTTCGACGATCTAGACCGTCCAAAGTGTTCAGGGGATGGACAAGACCCTAGCTATGCTGACCTTTCTACTTCCATGCACGTGGACACACGTAGTTCATCGTCAAATGTAGGATGAATGGCGGGACGATTTGATACAATGGGTTGTGCCAAACTCGACAAAAACCACCCCTTCCCGACTGGTTTTTCGCCAGGAATTCAATGGATGGGGTGGATTTCACCGAACACATCACTGTGGGACCCACCGAGCATGCCAGCGTAGTTTGAAACGTAAGTACGTGCGTAAATGCACATCTGAAAATTGCGGGCCATAGTGCGATCATGGCTGTGATCGGCCGGCCAAGCCAGACCATCCAGAAGATCCAGAAGGGGGCCAAGACCATAGCCATAAGTCAGAATGGAAGATGGGATGATCTTCCATCTCGAAAATCAATCCAAACGCGACGAGTTTTGCATTTTCTTTTTTGCGCAGTCCGGTTGCTGCGTAAACTCACACAACATCACCGACTTCTACAAGCCCCAACTGACCGACTTCCAGCCTCTATAAAAAGGGAGAGAGAGGGCGTGGAGGAGGCATCTTGAAATCTTGGAAGTGGGATCCACCATCTGGGCAGCCGTGGAGGCACCTTGGGACTGTAGACGTGGGAAGAAAGAGACGAGGGAGAGAACGGAACTGGACGCCGGCTGGGAGGAGTTCCTTTTTCCTTTCTTCTTTGTTTATATCTTTCCTTTAAAGAGTCTTTAGCGTGATCATGTCAGGCTAAACCTCTTAGCTAGGGCTAAGAGGTGAAGCTTGTAGCATGATGGGATGCTTTTTATGCCTTTGATTCACGTCAAGTTGAACTAATTTTTATTCTAGCTTGATTATAAGGAATTCCTTTAGTTTTTAATGGTTTATTGTGACTTAAATTACAATGGATCTGCGATAGCTCTGAGTATGCTCTTTTCATTATTTAGGCTATGAACTTAGGAACCCCTGTTGTTCACCATCGTCCCTTGGGCATGGTAGGGTGATGGAATCCTTCCTAACGTTCATAACTCTCTTAGATTGGTTGTGGATTAGTTAAATTTTGTTGTTTGCTTTGTCTCATGGGCATAGTTTTGTGATGGAATACATTCTAATTCTTATACCTCTCATCTCTTAAAAACTAGATCAAAGGAAGTTCATAGTTGTTTTTAATGAATTATCTCCTACTGGATGAAGATAGGACTCTGATTCTAGTTGTGTTCTTTAAATCAAGCATAGATCTCCCTGATCTCTACAAGTGGATCCTTGGCACATAATTTCATTAATTTCCTTTGAGTTACAAGTTAAGTTACTTTCAGATTACATTACAAGGTTCAGTCTTGTGGATACGACCTCGGTCTTACCGAGATTATTACTACATCACAACCCTATACTTGGGGTGTGAACAAGTTTTTGGCGCCTTTGTCGGGGACTGACGGTTGAGTTTTTATGAGATTAACTAGTCCTGGAATTAGGTTAAGATTAGGATTTTCTAGTTTTCTAACTTTAGGTTTAGGGTTTATTTTCTGTTTGATTTTTAGAAACTAACTTAACTTTCTAATTTTGTAGGACTATGAGGTAGACTTTCTAAATTGGTAATTTCTTTCTAATTTTTCTATTTTTCTATTTTTAGGATTAGGTTTGATGTTTCTATTTTTAAAAACTTTCTAATTTTAGGATTTCTTTTGTTTCAAAAAACTAACGTACTTTCTAATTTTTGGTTTAGAATTTTCCTAATTTGTTTTTAGAAACTTTCTATTTTCTATTTTTAGAAAATTTTCCTTTTTTTAGAAACTAGTTTACTTTCTATCTTAGGAACTTTCTAACTTTAGAATTTCTATTTTTAGAAACCAATTTCTTTTGTTTTCTTTTGTAGGATCTTAACATAGGAACTTCTAATTTGGTAACTTCCTTCTAACTTCTCCTCCTCTTACTTTTTATACTGTTGTAGGATCTTTTCTTTTATTTTCTTAGGATTAGATTCAGAGTCAGGGTTTTACCATGCAAGAGTGGGTACATCATTATGCTGAGATGGATAGGAGATATTAGGAAGGGAAGTTAGATGATTATATGACGAAACTACCCACGTCTCAAAATTTTTCTGAAAATATCATCAAGAATCAACTAGAATATAGTGCTCCATCGGTTAAGAAGTCCTTACGCGATCATATGCAGGAGAACAATTACACCCCACTGATTAATAAAACAGTACGTGAGTGTTGGGCTTATCATAACTATGGGAGTGAGAATTATTATCACCCATCAAATAAGAAGAAAACAATGAGAGATTATATTATGGGTGATAATATGTATCAACAACCATCATACTCTCCCACCTATGATCCGTATGACTATAACCAGTGGAAACATCAAAATTGGGAATATGAACCAACAACATGTTATAATGATTATTCTCTTAGATCCTCTACCTTTGAGATCCAACAAGAAACGATCTAAGAGGATTCATTTCAGCGTAACATGGACTGTCTTGCGAAAATTAAAAAAAAATTAGAAGCGCTAAATTTGCGCATGGATAAGATAGTAGAAGCTAGTTCACCCTAGTCTCAAACCAGTCCAAAAATACAATGCGAGGAAAGTGATCCTAACTCGCTTTTGGAGAAATCTGAAATTTGGAATGAAGAGTTGAATTGTGTTAATGAGCATATGGTTCACTTTCCCAATGAGTCGATCTCGATGACTGTCTAAAGGAATAATCAAGAGACATTGTTATCCTTCGAATATAATGATTATGACACACTTCACTCACATGATACGCCTGATTTCAATAATGAGGAAGATGTTAGTTTTTACGAACCTCAACCCAATCTAGGAATAGAATGTAAGGAAAGCGATCCATCCCAAGTGTGTACTGCATTGAGTTAGATGATGATAAGTATTGGGATGAGATTCATGAGAGCACAGTTCAAGATTCACTGGATTCAATCTTAAGTTTGGCCCATATTAAGGATCAAGAGGTCCAAGAAGTTGTCGTCCATAGTGATTTACTCCACCTGTCTGACATGACCGATTTAAATGTGGAGGATGAACCACTTTCAAATAACCCTTCCAATCTTTGTGAGGTATGTCTAGATCACTCCCCTGAATTGAATGATAGTATGATTTGGGAGATAGACGATTTGCTCGATATGACTCTGGAATTTGAAACCACCCAGTTAAGGCAACCATCTGAGTTGTACACTTTAGATGATTCAATGCCTCTACTGAGTAGCTTTAATGAAAAGAGTGTTCACATCAATTCTTTGCCTATTGATTTTTAATCTGTCTGTGCAGGGCAAAAGCAAGAGAGCATGTGTCCATCCACTTCCAAAGACGATGGAATCCTTGGGCAGATTATCATAAACTTCAATGAGGAAAATAAGTCACTTCTGCTGAATTTTTCAACTCTTTCGATGATTGCTTGGCACACTTTGCAGATTCAAATGACCCCATGATACAAGAAATAGTGGATGCCTCGTGAGACAGTACCTCCGTAGTTGTCATGGACCAAGAGAACCCTTATTCTGAAACCCCTCCTTCCCCAAATCCTAAATGTTTACCATTAAGGAAGGAGGAGCTGAAAATTGAACCGGAGTCTGAAACTTCGGACTGTGTTGAGACTAAATCACTTTCTAAAAAAAAATTTGAATTCTATTTACTTGTAGTCTCTGATTTACCATGGGATACTAACTTTGACACTTTTTCTGTCACAGGTGAATCATATATACTTTGGATACCTCAAGCAATTGAACGACAATTTTTTGCTGAGGTACATAAGTTTATCTAGAAAGTCATACTCCAAGGCATCCAAGTCTATTGCAAAAAGGGTTTTTTTAGATGATCCTGTTGAGAAACCTACTAAGAAATTTGTCAAGATATTGGCCGGAAGAGGAACCTTACGGCATGACTGAGTAGTTTTTCCCTTGTTTTCATAGGACTAGGGTAGTTTGCTTTATACCGTTCTAAGATAGTCGGCTTTATGCCGTTAGGATAGTTTGCTTTCCAGTGTGCTAGGATAATTTACTTTTGTGTTGACCCACTTTCACGTTGAGATCTCTTTGGGAAAAAGCCACTTAACTCTGTCATCAGGTACTATCTTTCCATCACTTCTCCTTTACTTTCGTTGTCTCTCATGCAATGCATGCGTATATCTTTTACATTGAGGACAATGTAGATTTTAAGTTGGGGATGGGAGATTAGGTTACCTAATCAGTGTTTTCTCATTCTTAAGCAAAATTTGTGAATTTTTTGAAATTCTTGTGAATTCAAAGTGATTTTGAGGGCCATCTTGATTTTAGAAATATAAGATACGTAATGTTGGTAATTTATGACTCTTGGATTCAGCTATCTTTAGATTTCATAATTAAGTTCGAATTGCTAATCCATGATTCGAAGTTTTAAACATTGATTGAGTCATGATTTCACATGTCCCATCTAACTTACACATTAAGGTTTCAGTTCGATATTGAATTATTAACCTAGTAATCACTAAGCATGGAAGGAGCCCGCCTGGTGAATTTATCCATCATGTTCATTTAAAAAAGAAAAAAGAAAAAAGAATACCTAGCTAAAAAACAGTTGTGTTCGAAAACGGTTATCTGTTAAAGATCTTTAAAAAGGTTGACACAGCGTGAAGCCATCGATGGAAAAATCAAACGCTGGAAGAATAAAAAGGCTGAACTGTAGGGCAAGTTTCGGTTTAGGTTGGGATATCCAGGAATGCTCTTTTTTTTATCAATGTTATCATGAAAATTGACGATTAGACTCTTAATGATGATAAGTCGAGGTTGCACTATACGCCCTTGGAACTCAATGTTTAGAATTGTTCTAATCGATGGATTAATACTTTGAATTTGACTATAAAGTTTACCGTACGCTTGAGTCCAGGAGAAAGTAATACCCAAAATTGATGTATCTTGGAATTCTATGATCTAGATTGCTTTTCAAAAATCGCTTGAGTTTATAAAAATTTATCCTGTAATTCTCAACTTATTTTTCGCATACTTTGCTCGGGACTAGCAAAATGTTGGTTAGGGATTGTGTTGAGGGTCAAATATTGCATATTAGACCCTAGTTATTACCTGGTTTTATGAACATGATACTGTTTAACGCTCTATTTTAATCGTGTTTGAGTTGCAAAGTGAATTTAAGAGCTTCGACTAAAAAAGGGTGCTAAAAGCATGAATTTAACGATCAGAAATCATAGAGGCAAGGGACGGACCCCAGGGGACCGAGATCGAAGAATTTACACGCTAGAGATCCGATAAAATTAAGAGATCGACGATATAGAGGCCTGAAAATCGTCCAGAATGCGAGACAAGGTTCCCACCATCCGTTCGGCTCTAAACTTTATATCTGGCCTGAGGACCATAAATTAACTATACACGTCAAATTTCAGTCATTGGATCCTTGTCGAAGTGACCCAACAGACAGATCAGCCCATAAATCATCAATCTAGGGCCCATCGGATATCTAAATATGCTTCAATTTTGGTCTTAACCCCTTAAATGGGGTGGCACAACGAATGGACATAGTGGATTTTGCATATACATCACAGTGGACCCCTCATGTACATTGCGTGTACATAGGATACACGTGCCCACACCACACCGGTCGGGTAGCGCGGTCAAAGTTGGACTGACCCGACCCTTTCAGCAAAAAGCCAAAAGCGTCCGCAAGGTGCAGACACTGAGTTGAGTAGTGGGCCCCACCCATCATCCGGTTCGACGATCTAGACCATCCAAAGTGTTCAGGGGGTGGACAAGACCCTAGCCATGCTAACCTTTTTACTTTCATGCACGTGGACACGCGTAAATCACCGTCAAACGCAGGATGAACAGCGGGACGATTTAATACAGTGGGCCGCGCCAAACTCGACAAAAACCAACCCTTCCTGACTGGATTTTCGCCAGGAATTCAATGAACGGGGTGAATTTCACCGAAAACATCACTGTGGGACCCACCGAGCATGTCAGTGTAGTTCTAAACGTAAGTACGTGTGTAAATGCACGTTCGAAAATTGCGGGTCATAGTACGATCATGGCTGTGATCGGCTGGCCAATCCGTACCGTCTAGAAGATCCAGAAGGGGGCCAAGACAACAGCCATGAAGTCAGAATGGAAGATGGGATGATCTTCCATACCAAAAATCAATCCAAACACGACGAGTTTTGCATTTTCTTTTTTGCGCAGTCCGGTTGCTCCGTAAATTCACGTAACATCACCGACTTCTACAAGCCCCAGCCGATTGACTTCCAGCCTCTATAAAAAGGGAGAGAGGGCATGGAGGAGGCATCTTGAAATCTTGGTCGTGGGATCCACCATCTGGGCAGTCGTGGAGGCACCTTGGGACCGTGGACATAGGAAGAAAGAGACGAGGGAGAGAGGTGAACTAGACAATGGTTGGGAGGAGTTCCTTTTTCCTTTCTTCTTTGTTTATTTCTTTCCTTTAAAGAGTCTTTAGCGTGATCATGTCAGGCTAAACCTCTTAGCTAGGGATAAGAGGTGAAGCTTGTAGCGTGATGGGATGCTTTTTATGCCTTTGATTCATGTCAAGTTGAACTGATTTTGATTCTAGTTTGATTATAAGGAATGCCTTCAGTTTTTAATGGTTTATTGTGACTTAAATTACAATGGATCTGATATAGCTCTGAGCATGTTCTTTTCATTATTGAGGTTATGAACTTAGGAACCTCTGTTGTTCACCATCGTCCCTTGGGCGTGGTAGGGTGATGGAATCCTTCCTAACGTTCATAACTCTCTTAGATTGGTTGTGGATTAGTTAAATTTTGTTGTTTGCTTTGTCTCATGGGCATGGTTTTGTGATGGAATACATTCTAATTCTTATACCTCTCATCTCTTGAAAACTAGATCAAAGGAAGTTCATAGTTGATTTTAATGAATTATCTTCCTACTAGATGAAGATAGGACTCTGATTCCAGTTGTGTTCTTGAATTAAGCATAGATCTCCCTGATCTCTACAAGTGGATCCTTGGTACCCTAGTTTCCCACCTTTGAATTTTACAAGTTTTAGTCTAATATTTCACCATTATTCCCGTAAAATTTTCTGATTTAGATTACATTTTCGCTTAGTTCTAGTTCAAGTTACTTTTAGATTACGTACAAGGTTCAGTCCCTGTGGATTCGACCTCGGTCTTACCGAGATTATTACTACATCACAACCCTATACTTGGGGTGTGAACAATAATGTCATACATGATATTGCTACAATGATTCGACTAAATGAAGAGTTGTCAAGGACTATAATTCCATTCTGTGTGACTACAAGCTATATGATAGAAGAAATCTCATGATGGACCAATCTTCGGTCAAGGCCGAGTTTACGACCAGAGTATGGCAGCTCAAAGAGAGTTTAAAAAATACGATAATAGTTGTTTTGTTGATATGGCCGAAATAGCAGTACCGAATGATCAGATAATTGAAGATGGTATTGAAATAAATGATTTGAAACCAACCTCATAGAGATTAAAGGATTCTCAAGCTTAGGTTTAAGATCATCTAATAGAGGAAAATTTGCGAACGAAACAATATCCTAAACCTATTTTTATCAATGGATTATTGGATTCTCAAATACAGGTCGAATTTATTAACTTAAAGAGTTCACCGATTGTTTTGCTAGGGATTATCATTAGTTGCTGGGATTATACTGAAATCTTGTTGAACATAAGTTACCCATGAAGAAGGTTATTAGCCACATAAACAGCCATCTAAGCGAATGACGTCTGAAAGGAAGAAATTGAGTGGCTTTTGAAAATACGTTTCATTAAACCCATTAAATATGCCGAATGGATTTCGAACATATTGCATGTTATCAAGAAAAATGATAAACTCAGAGTATGTATTGACTTTCAGAATTTAAATCGAGCCATGCCAAAGGATGAGTATCATATGCTTATGGCCAATCAGTTGATTGATCGGGCTGCTTGACATCAAATAGTATGCTTTGTAGATGACCATTTACGATATAATCAAATAAACATTGCAGTAGAAGATGTCCTAAAGACAACTTTCAAATGTCCTGGTCCTTTAGGTATGTTTTGTTGGGTCGTAATAACATTTAGACTTAAAAATGTGGGAGCTACTAAGTAAAGAGTTATGAACGCTATTTTTCATGATATGATCGTCGATTCTTGGAAATTTATATCAATGATGTGGTGGTTAAATCGGCCAATTCAACCAAACATTTTGATCACTTACAAAAGTCATTTGAAAGAATGATGATTCATAAATTAAAGATGAACCCTCTTAAATGTGCTTTTAGTGTATCGGCTGGAAATTTTCTAGGATTCATGGTACATTAAAGAGGAATTAAAAATCAACCAACATAAGACGCGAGCAATAATAAAAGCTCAAATGATCGAAACATTATTTGTTGGCCTAAAATAGTCAATGCAATTACAATAACTGATTTAATAAAAAATATATTAAATCAGCTAATTTCGAATGATCGAATTGGTAAATGGATTCTCGCATTATCTGAGTTTGATTTACCGTAAAAGGACAGGACAACATATTTTCTGGCTGATCATCCCACAAACATAGAAAGTTAATTTTCTTTGGAAGCCTTAGATTTAACAGTTGGAGACTAATATTTTAACAGTTCAAGGACCAATAAAGGATCAGGAGCAGTGATTGTCCTAATCGATCCATATGGTAGAAAATAAGAATTTGCATTTTAGCTTGAGTTCAATAGTACCAATAATGAAGCTGAATACGAAGCTTTGATAATTGGTTTAGAGATGTTGGCCAATTTGGGAGCAAAACATGTATTAGTTATGGGCAATTCCTATTAATAATAAACCAATTAATCAGTTTGTTTAATTGTACAAGTGTTACTCTACAGTCAGATCATCTTTTGGCAACACAATTGCTAAGTAAATTCAATAAAGTTGAGTTAAAACATATAACTCAAGAAAATAATATTAATGCAAATGAAATGGCACAATTATCATCGAGGCTTCAAATGGCAAAGGGATTTGAAGGAAGAACAATGATTGTTAAAAGGAACTCATTACCCTCGGTTTTTCTAAGGGAACTTAAAAGATGAGTTATCGATGTCCTAGAGGGGGGGGGGGGGGGGGGTGAATAGGACAGTACTAAATATTTTGATATAATGTGGAATAAATAAACAATTACTCTCAATTACTTGGAGTATTGAAACCTTGATTCCAAATAGTTCGTAGGATAATCTTCGCCTAAAAGATTTAGGCAGGACAACCTTATTTCACAACGTCTCTGAGATCAAACTTTCAAACTTACAAGAGACAAAATAAATAAAGCATTCACAATAAAAAGAGATAATCAATCACAATTAATGTATAAGGAGTTATAGTGGTTCGGTACTTAACCACACACCTACTCCACTCCCAAAATTACTACCCTCATAATTATAACTTTCACTATTTAAAGGTTTTCACAGATCACCTTAACAACCTGATACAGTTCTTGTCACAGCCCAAACCCGGAAATCGGGCTCACAAAATTTCCGATTTGCTAAATCCGGTGCCGACAGCCTCTGTAGTACCCCATTCTCGGCTCTCAGCGCCCATACGCCAGGTTTCGATCCTGGGATCCTACTAGGAGGATTTTCCAACGTACATTTGTCTCATAAGAAGCATAACCACAAGTATACCCAAATCACAAAGGCAACATCATCATCACATATCCACTAATATAAACATTTGAATATAATGCTGAAAGGGAAATACATATGTCAAAATCAAAGCTCCAGAAGTCAGCTACATGCTTCAAGCTCCACGCTACTACAACCTAACGCCATCTACACGCATCTATCATGCATAAGCTTATCGAAAGCTTAGTGGGTTGTGAGAGTGTGTGCGCAAGATAAGTGTCAAGCACACAAATACAACGTCATAATCATACAATGTCAGAGTACGCAATACAGATCAGCTATGCAAATGAGGAGTCGTAGAGAGACAAATATAAGATGCCAATGGTACAATGCAATATATAAATCCTGCTGAGTCCGTCTAGGCCATATAAGTGCAAAAAACATAACAACCCAAAATGTCATATGCATGCGGATGTAATACAATATACGATACGAATAAAATGACCAAGCTGGAGTGTGAAGTCGGGATGATAGTATGTAGTATCACAGGCTACGGGGTCCACCATAAGGGACTTCTATCCAAACCAGTCCCATACCTAAATTTGGATAGTCAAACTCAATGTGGTAAACTCTTGATCTCAGGTTAGTCGCGTGCCCCAACCGAGATCCTGGCCACTGTGAAGGTACACATAATAAATAGTTGCGCACCATCAGCCCGAGTGGATAGTGAATGAATGAATGAATGAGTATGCAACTCTTGCCCAATAAGTCCACATATCAGTATTGTTCATCTCTGAGATCATCATCGGGGTCTAGTAAATTCTACATGCAAATCGCCGCTCACTGACGCACGACCATGCAAGTGGAAGAAACCTCACTATCCGCCTGGCTAGTAGTCAGTCAATATCTACTCGGCACGTCGATAGCGGACCCATTCACGAGCTGGTCAAACTCAGCCTAGTTATGCCCCCTACGCTCAGGCGGGTAAGGCCACACCCCCTCCCAACCGACCACGACACAGTGGGAGACACGACATCCTGGTATTCGGTACTCGAGCGCTCATGTATCCATTCGGTCTCGACGTTGGGGCGTCCTCTGGTACCAAGAGGATTTAGAGATTTTCACCCAAGGCCATCTATGGCAACCCGATGTTAGTAACAGATTTTCGGTGTCCCATCTAGCCATCCATGATATACCTGTGAAGGCTACGACCCTGATGTCGCTAGGGCGTACAGTAATTACAACACATAATGTAAGATGCATGAGTTATACAATTCAGTCATGCATCAGTCCTGCGCACACCGTGCGCTCATGTGAGATAACCTCCGCCTATTAGGGAGTCTCATAAACCACCGGCACTATAGCATATGCAATGGTCAATCATATCTCATAACAAACATGCAGATGATGCGTATGGGCATGTATCATGATGCTATGCTGTCACATACTCATAATCGGTGTTAATAACCGGTATCGACAATCGACCTTGACAATGTGGACATTTAAACAATATTGCCCCCAAGGAATGGCCCATATAAAGCCTAACATATAGTGGACCCGTGACCTCACACAGTGCCAAATATACAACACCATGGGCCTCACTCAAGAGCTTAATACGCCACGATGGGCCTTTCACATGGGCCTAACATACATCATAATGGGCTCTATCACCTAGCCCTCAAATGCATCACAATGAGCCTCATCACATAGGCCTCATATACATCACATTGGGTCTTAAACATGGGCTAAATACACACACAATGGGCCTCAAATACAGGCCATATATACATCACAATGGGCCTAGTCAATCGATTTTGATATCCGGCCTCGACAATCAGCCTCGACAATCAAAATCGGCCTTGACAATCGGAATCAACCTCGACAATTAGAATCAGCCTCGACAATCAGAATCGGAATCGGCCTCGACAATCGGAATCAGCTTCAAGAATCGGAATATAAATCGGCCTCAACAATCAGAATAGGCCTCGACAATCGAAATCGGCCTCAGTAATTGGAATCGGAATTCGCCTCAACAATCGGATTCGAGGCCAATCAAGGCCTAAAGGAAGGTCACCATGTGGACATTTAACCACCATTGCCCATCAATGTGGCCATTTAACCAACATTGTTATCACACCCCAGACTCGGTAACCGGACTCGCAAGGATCCCAATGACCAGTTCTGAACGCAACAGCCTCCATAGTACCCCATTCTCGGCTCCTGAGGCAGGTTCCAATCCTAGGATCCTACAAGGAGGATTTTCGTAACTGTATAATCATTCCAATACGAGCATACCCAAGATCACAGCAAATAAATCTAAGAATAACAAAGGGCACACATCACAAAATCCACTAAGAATTTAAACTTTTACAATCATCTATAAGGTCCAAAAGGACGTATGTGAGATAAAAGGGAAAGAGAGAAGGGTCAGCAACACTGGAGTCCTCAAACGCTCAGCTCTACTCCACGCTCTGCTCTGCGATGCCTGCCTAGAGTCTCATGCACGCATCAATCGTGCATAAGCTTATAGAAGCTTAGGGGGTGGTGTAAGTGTGTGTCAATGGTGCACAGAAGAATAGCAGGAGGTACAAGGAAAGAACATGCTCAATGAGAATATCACTAGCCTTACCAAGGCTTATCATGAATACTATGCAATGAGTACTGGGTGCCATACCATGCAATGCATGAAAGGGGGGGGGGGCTTACACAGTCAATGCTAATGTAATGCAAGTAATGCCAGTGCTCATATCCAAACCATATGTTAAGATATTTCTAATCATAAGGAAATCACCAGGGTCCATTACACTGTTGAATGATTGTCACTCTACAAACCCCGCACAGTCAAACGAGCATAAGAGACCTCACTACCCGTTGTGGACAGCCAATCACAAACAAGACCTGAAGGTAGCGTACCCATTTACGAGATGGTCAGACTCAACCTAGCAATGTCTCCTCACATTAGGCAGGTAAGGCCACACCCCTATCCAACCGACTACACGACAGTGGGAGTCGCGGCCTAATGGTATAAGGCCCTCGTGCGCTCATATATTCCACCCGGTCACGGCGTTGGAGCAGATCCTTGGTACCATGGAAGTTTTAGAAATTTCACCCATGGGCATCCTATGCACCCGGTATGCTCAACTAATATTTTCGATGTCCACACATACGGCCATCCACGAATACGCTGTGGAGGAAAGGCCCTGATAAAGTAAGGGCGGATATCCACAAGCTATGCAATGCCAGATGCATGAATCACACAATCACCCATGCATCAATCCCAAGCATCCATCTCCCAAGGAGATACCAACATGTCCTACACAATGGCACAACCATGGCCAATCATACCTCAACCAAGCATGCATATGATGTGTATGGGAGTGGGCCATAAAGATGAATAGGGGTGCCAATGAGGTGAAGATGAACTCTCTACCTAACCATGAAGGGTCTAGGTACTTAACCAATTCGTTATAAGGAATACAACCTCTAGTGGGGGCCCATATACCTGGGGTAGCCCACGAGACTAAGAAGAACAATGATATGGGCCTAAATAGATGAAACGAGCCTAACAAGGGTCTATGGTGGGCCTTTAACCACCCATAGAAGCCCATGGGCCTACCTTAGGGCCACCAATATGGACATCCAACCACAATTGGTCCCCAAGAGGTAGCCCATATCTAATTGATCACGGATCAAGGTTCAAGGCCCACACAATATTAGAAATAAGAAATGGGTAGCCATAATCATACCACATACATTCATGTTGGGCTTCAGAAAGGCGGCCCAAGGCCTATCCAAAACATGGGTCCAAGGGGAACACAAATAGCCCAACCCATATATACCACTATGGGCCCATAGGGGAAAGGTTAGGGCCCAACCTAAAGGCCACTAATCCCATATATTGTGGTGGCCTAGTGGGCACATGGGCAATTGTCATGCTCTTAGTCAAGTAAGTTGGGCCTACAACCCGACGCAAGTATAAAGTTGATTTGGTGGGCAACCAAGGGCCCATATACTTGTGTAATCCGGCCCACTAATCTAACACAATAGTATGGTAAAAATGGCCCAAGAGTCCAATAGGCCTATCTGGAAAGTTCTAGCCCAATTGGGCCTAAAGAGTTCAACAACTAGCCACATTCATGGACCCAATTAAATTCAACTGTGGTGGGCCTCAACAATGCATTTATTAAGCCCAACATTTAAGGAACTAAAGGCATAAATTATTACCTCTAAGCTTCTTCACAATGTGTTGGGCCCCACTCCTCAAAATTTCAGCCCAAAGGCTAAGCATAATTATAACATGTTGATGTCCTAAATTTGGACACTCCATTGGAGTGGGTCCAGGGCCTCTAAAACTCTGAAAATTGAGGGCCAAGGTCCCTCATCATGCATACAATGAGAGGAAACCCAAAAAGGCGGCCCACCATCAGAGGAAATATTTTTGAATTATGGTTTTTATCAAGGCATATTGTTGGAATGCACAGCAAAAAAATCTGGCAGTCCAACCATCTTGGGTCATTCTTTTGGATGCCCAAACGGGGTCATTTGGGTCTGAAATTTTTCAGAGTGATACTTCAATAGGTGGACCACACCCCCACAAAATTACAGAATTTTTGAATATTCCTAAGTACTATAATTAATTTAAACAAAATAGTCTGTCTATAAAATCGGACAGACCTGGACGTCCCAACGTGGTGGGCCAGTACGGCCCTCGCCACGGTGTGTACAGAAGTCCATTGGCCCTGAAAGTTGATATGTAGGTCCCACCATGGGTGTACCATAACCCTAGAAAATTTCAGAATTTGTGGACATTTAGAAATATTTTAATTTATTTAATGAAATCAATCTATACCGAAAATCGGACTGATCTGGACACCATATTGTAATGGGCCGGTCCAGCTACTACCATTGTGTGTACAGGTGTCCATTGGCCCCAAAATTTTGTAAGTAGGTCCTACCATGAGTGGACCATCTCCCTATAAGTTTTCATAATTTTTAGACACCCAAAAGTATTTTAATAAATTTCATAATTCCAACCTGTCTAGGGTGGAATGTTGCTGGAACAGTGCAGAAAATTCAGACTGTCCACCTCACTTGGACCACACCTTTGGGACCCCAATGAAGGTCAGATGCGACTGAAATTTGGTATGGTTGTAGGTGGGTCATAAGGCTATAAGAATCATATATTATTTTATTTCAGTATTCCCACCAAAGATCCATAAATCAGGCCCCAAGGTGGCCCAAATAATCTATCCAGGCAGATTTGGACAGCAACATGTTGCTGTCCAAACCACCCCAAAAGATAATTAAAAGGGAAATAAATCAGCATTTCCTCTGGGTGCGGTCCACCTAGATGGGTCACACAACTCTCAGACCCAAGCCCATTCCAAGATCATCCATAAAATCAAGCCCAAAGGCTGTCCGAAACATGCCAACAATATGGGACAACAAGGTGGGCCTAGATGTCTAACCACTTGGGCCTAGTTGCATGGCACATCAAGTGGGCCCCACATACATCAGATTTACTATAAAGACAGGAAAAAAAAAAGATGGAGAAGAAACATAATCCGGCCATGGGGTAGGGCCCCGCCACTAATGGGCCCTCCCAAAATCATACCCATATAACTACATTGATTGTACATGCAACATAAAATCACTACATGCATGATCTATAATTGATATGGGTGGTTGGAATGTCATCCCAACATGATCCTTAAGGTCTACATGACCTTGAGATGGAGTGGATCATAACATACATCATGATAGGGTCCATGGAAAATGGCCCCATCATGGATCATGACATGCATGTAGGATGGATCAAAGGGCCACATCCATGGGATCAAATGGGATCCCCACCATGGATTGGTGGGTCCCATGTGATCTATCCATGAAGAAATAATAAGATTAAAGAAAAGAAAGAAATTCAACAAAAGAATAGTCACCCACATTAAAGATGACCACTAAACTTCCACACTAAGGTCCTTTAGCACCAAGGGAGATGGATCAATGGTGGAGATGGGTTTCAAGAGTTAGATGGTGGAGGATTAAGGAGGAAGGTGGCTGAAAAAATGGAGGAAAATGGGTTGGAGAAATGGAGAAAAATTGCTAGAGAAAAAGAGAAGAGAGAGAGAAATGAGAGGGAAAGAGAAGGAAAAGCTTTTTAAGGGAAGTAATCATAACCTATGGTGATACAAACAATGTTTGCTAGGGTAGGTTAGGTGTGGGTAGTGTTTAGGGTGGGTAGTGTTTATTCCATGAAAATTGTAGTGGGTGTGGGTGATGTGCATGAGAACTTGTGCCATGAGAGTGGTCCATATGCTTTTGTACAAAAAGTGGGTTACATGATGAAATGCTCACAACTTTTGATCTATAAGTCGGATGAACGTACAAGACGCGTCGTTGGAACCGCAACGACGATACGAACGAAATGGCATAGGTCTCGGGTCGATCTGAGTCGAGTCTACTTGACCAAACTCAAAGTGACCGTAAACACAATCCAAGGGTCGCGGGTCGCCGGAATTCAACCGGTAGGACCGCGAGACCGTGATGAACAAGATGCATACTCACACACACATGCGAACATGGAAACTAGGGTCGGCTCTCACAATCCTCCCCCCACCAACAAAAATTTGTCCTCAAAATTGATAAAACCGGAACAACAAAATGCATAACATCATCATACATATATCAATCATCAATCTCAAGAGAATGCAATACAAGCAATCAATCATCAAACAAATGGGGATAACGCTCTCTAATCTCAGCCTCGTGTTCCCAAGACGCCTCAGCCTCCGAATGATGACCCCATTGCACCTTCACCAAGGGAATGATCTTAGTCCTGAGGACCTGCTCCTTCCGATCAAGAATACGAATTAGCTGCTCAATGTAGAAAGCATCCTCACGGACCTCAAGCGGCTGCCAATCAATCACGGGAATAGTGTCTGACCCACATTTCTACAACATAGAAACATGGAACACGTCGTGGATCGCGGACAACTCAGGGGGTACGGCAAGCCTATAAGCCACAGCGCCCACGCGCTCGGTAATCTCAAAAGGTCCAATAAATCTCGGGGCGAGCTTGCCCTTCACACCAAAACGAATCACACCCTTCATAGGCCAGACCTTGAGATATACCATGTCCCCGATTGGAAACTCAAGGGGTCGACGTCGACGATTAGCAAAACTCTTCTGTCGGCTCTGAGCTGTGCGCATCCTCTGCCTGATAACATTAATAGCCTCTGACGTCTGCAGTACAAGCTCGGGACCTAAGAGACGACGCTCTCCAACCTCGGTCCAACAACTAGGAGATCTGCACGGCTTACCATAAAGTGCCTCAAAAGGAACCATGCCAATAGTCGCCTGATAACTGTTGTTGTATGCAAACTCAGCGAGACGCATATGCTCATCCCAACTGCCTGCAAAGTCGATCACACAAGCCCTAAGCATATCCTCAAGGATCTGGTTGACTCTTTCGGTCTGCCCATCCATTTACGGATGATAAACGGAGCTGAGAAGCAAAGTGACCCCCAACGCCTGCTGGAAACTCCTCCAAAACTGAGATGTAAATCTGGAGTCTCGGTCTAAAACGATCGAAACTGGGAGCCGTGCAGTCTCACTATCTCCTCAATGAATATCCTCGTCAACCGGTCCATAGACCAGGAAGCACGCACTGGAATGAAATGAGCCGACTTCGTCAGACGATCAACGATAACCCACATGGTATCGTGACCACGCTTAGTCCTCGGCAAACCTACGATGAAGTCCATCGATACGTGCTCCCACTTCCACTCTAGAACGCTCAAACTGCTGCAAGGGACCAGGGGGGTCTCTGATAATCGGCCTTGACACGCTGACATGTGTCACACTCTGCCATAAACTCGCAATCTGGCTCTTCAATCCCTCTTCATCCCCTGCCAGAAGTACTGCCTCCTCATGTTACGATACATCTTCGTGGAGCCCGGGTGGATAGTAAGTCTCGATCGGTGTGCCTCGGTCATCAGATCACGACGCAACTCTGTCACGTCCGGGACACACAATCGGCCTCTAAAGTGTAATCCACCATCAGAATCGATCTGTCAATATGACTGCTCCATGGATGTGGCCTCTGCTCGGTACTCCTGAAGTGACTCGTCCGTCTGCTGAGTTTCGATCACCTTGGCTACCAAAGAGGGTTGAATCGAGAAGCTCGAAAGCTGAACAATGGAAGACTGTAGGCCGAACTCAAAGTCATACTCTGAAACATCCTCGAGCATCTGCCACTGTCGAACCATCATATGTGTCACCAGGCCTCGTGGCTGACGGCTGAGGGCGTCCTCCCCACATTTGCCTTGTCCGGGTGGTACTGAATGTCAAAATCATAATCTTTCAGCAACTCCATCCATTACCTCTGTCGCAGGTTCAACTCGGCTGCGAAAATAATACTTCAAGCTCTTATGATCCGAGAAAATCTCGAACCTAACCCCGTATAGTATATGCCTCCACACCTTCAGTGCGAAGATGACTGCAGTGAGTTCCAATCATGTGCGGGGTAGTTCAGCTCATGGACCTTGAGCTGGCGCGAAGCATACGCCACTGATTTCCCGTGTTGCATCAGTACAGCACCCAAGCCAACTCTAGAGGCAATCGATGAAAACAACAAAAAACCCTCACTCCCATCAGGAAGAGTGAGAACAGGAGCGACGTGAGGCAGTCCTTCAACTCCATAAATGCCTCCTCGCAGGCGTCACTCCAGATGAACTCGACGCCCTTCCGCGTCAACCGGGTCAGCGGTACTGCAATACGGGAGAAACCCTCGATAAACCGTCGATCCCGCTAGACCAAGGAAGCTACGAATCTCGGACGCGTTTTGGGCTGGCCCCACTGACGCACTGCATCAACCTTCTAGGGGTCCACAGCGACACCCTCCCTCGTCACTACGTGACCGAGGAACTTCATCTCCTCCTGCCAAAACTCGCACTCCTCTAAACTTCGCATACAGCTGGTGGGCTTGAGGGTCTCAAGCACAATCCGCAGGTGCTCAGCATGGTCCTCTCGGGTCCTTAAATATACAAGAATATCATTGATGAATACCACCACGAACTGATCGAGGAACAACTGAAAAACCTCGTTCATCAGCTGCATGAATACGGCGAGCACGTTGGTCAGTCCGAACGACATGACCAAAAACTCAAAGTGACCATAGCATGTTCGGAAAGCCGTCTTCGGAATGTCCTCCTCTTGGACCCAAATCTTATGGTAACTGGATCGCAAGTCGATCTTGGAAAAATACTGCGCACCCTGCAACTGATTGAACAAATTATCAATACGGGGAAGCGGGTATCGGTTCTTGATGGTTACTCTGTTGAGCTCGTGATAGTCCACACAAAGCCGCAATGAACCATCCTTCTTCTTCACAAACAATACCGGGACTCCCCAAGGTGAACTGTTGGGATGAATAAAACCTAACTCCCGGAGCTCATCCAACTGCTCCTGCAGTTCCCTCAACTCTAATGGTATCATCCGGTAGGGGGCCTTTGAGATAGGCACAGCACCGGGCACCAAATCAATCTTGAACTCCACCTGCCGACGCGGCGGCAAACCCGGTATCTCCTGAAACACATCCGGGTACTCACAAACAACTGGCAGCTGCTCAATACTCTCTGCCATAGAATCCTCAACGAACGAAGGCAAGAAACTAGATAACGGCTCTCCTCTGGGCTCGATGACAAACTGGAATACTGGCAAGCCTGGAATGTGAAACGTAACCATCCTTGCGGCACAGTCCAAGATGGCACGATACTCCGCAAGCCAGTCCATACCCAGAATAACATCAAAACCTGTCATCGGCAGCACGAACAGGTCGGCGGGAAGAAACATCTCGCCCACCAACACAGGGCAAGAAGGACAACGATGGGTCAACACAACGGACTTCCCCATGGGAGTCAAAACGGCCAAGGCCTCGGACACGGTCTCCGACGGAATATCGGTCGATCGGCAAAATTGCTCAGCCACAAAAGAATGGGAAGCACCAGAATCAAACAAAACATGAAGAATACCCTCAACGACTCCACCGGTCGATGACTGCGGGTCCTTGCCTGGCTCTTAGTGCGCATAATAAAAGCGGCCCTGAGCTGGTAGGGGAAGCAAACCGGAAGACTGAGGGTCCTGAATTTGAGCCTGCTGGGCTACGATGCATACTGGACCCAGGGACCGGACATATAGATATCCCCTCTGCTGGTGCTGCGACTGCTGTTGTCTCTGCTGCTACTGTCGTTGCTGAGGAGGTCTTCCTGGCTGCCTCTGCTGCTGAGGAGGAGCCCTATGAGCGGCGAGTGGAAGCTGAACTCTCTGCTGCTGCTGAGGAGGACGAGGAGGGGGCAACTGCGGTGGCCACTGTTGCTGAATGGGGAGAGGGCACTCTCGCCTCCAATGCCCTGCTTGTCCACAACCGAAGCATACACCGGAAAAGGGGTCAAAGATGAAGCAGCTGGCGGTGTTGATGACGATGAAGAGGTTACTGACTGAGCCGCGGGCTGCCGAAACCCGATCTGCCCCTCCACCTCTGCTGACGATGCAGCCTAGAACTGCTGGCTGGTGCACTCCTCTTCCGGTCTCCACTGGAACTCTGCTCTCTCGACCTCTGGGTCATAGCCCAGTCCTCCTCATAAACTAGTGCCCGATGAACGACTTGGTCAAATGTCTCCAAACAGTGCCCTACCACACGGCTACAAAGGGCAAGGGGCAAACCAATCACAAAACGACGGGCTCTCATCTTCTCATTGCTAGTGAGATGTGGAGAAAATGTAGATAAGGCCAAGAAACGGGCCTCATACTGAGATACAGTCATATCGCCCTGCACTAGGATCTCAAACTCGATCACCCACTGGATCTAAACATGCTCAGGGAAGAACTTCTAGTCGAAGTGGGTCACAAACTCCTCCCATGTCCAAACGAACTGAGCCCCGACCATCCTAGACACGGATGACCAACAATGACGGGCCTCACCCTTAAGAAAGTAAGTGGCAAGGGATACTCTCTGGCCCGCAGGACATTATATAGTGTCAAAAATCCTCGCAACCTCAGTGCACCAAGCCTCAACTGCAGAAGGGTCAAGATCACCACTAAACCTCGGGGGTTCATGCTGTCGAAACTCTCGGGCTATCGCACTAGCAAGCAGTAAGTCAGACTGCCCGAAAACCTCAGTGGTAGCTGGCTGACGGGTCTGCAATGCGGTGGCAACCAGCTGCATCAGCTGTTGGAAATGCTCAGCTCCTATAGGTACTGTCGGAAAAGCAGGGGTAGCACTCGCCTCAGGCGGAAGCACGGTTGTAGCTGTCGGAGTAGGAGCCTCCGAAACCGGAACAACAGACCGAGGGGGAATAGGTGGGGAAACCAGAGCAACTGTAGCATCTGTAACCGGAACAGCAGGCTGAGGAGAGGGGATAGGTGGGGGAACTGGAGCAACTGGAGGTACGGGCGTTACGGGCTCAACGGGAGGAGCAGGCCGGATCGGGACCTCAGGAATAGGATCCTCAATAATGGGAGCAGGATGTGCTCGAGTAGGATGGGTACCTCGGGTGCCTCGTCCACGGGCACCACGACCACGGGTGTCATGACCACGGGTGCCACGACCACGCGGCATCGTCTACAAAATAACGACGATGCAAGGAATCAGGACAATTATAGGCTTAATACGGAACGAAAGGAAGAATCTCGGGACACTACTTGTCCTATGTTCTTGGCAGACATGCGATATTATCCTGAATAATTTCAGAATTACTTGCTATGCTCTGATACCAACTCCTGTCACGCCCAAGACTCCGTAACCGGACTCGCAGGGAGCCCGATGACCAATTCTGAACGCAACAGCCTCATAGTACCCCATTCTCGGCTCTTGAGGCAGGTTCCAATCCTAGGATCCTACAAGGAGGATTTTCGTAACAGTATAATCATTCCAATACGAGCATACCCAAGATCACAGCAAATAAATCTGAGAATAACAAAGGGCACACATCACAAAATCCATTAAGAATTTAAACTTTCACAATCATCTATAAGGTCCAAAAGGACATACATGAGATAAAAGAGAAAGAGAGAAGGGTCAGCAACACTGGAGTCCTCAAACGCTGAGCTCTACTCCACGTTCTGCTGCTACGACGCCTGCCTAGAGTCTCCTGCACGCATCAATCATGCATAAGCTTATAGAAGCTTAGGGGGTGGTGTAAGTGTGTGTCAATGGTGTACAGAAGAATAGCAGGAGGTATAAGGAAAGAACATGATCAATGAGAATATCACTAGCCTTACCAAGGCTTATCATGAATACCATGCAATGAGCACTGGGTGCCATACCAGGCAATGCATGAGGGGGGGGCTTACACAGCCAATGCTAATGTAATGCAAGCAATGTCAGTGGTCATATCCAAACCATATGTTAAGTATATTTCCAATCATAAGGAAATCACCGGGGTCCATTACACTGCTGAATGACTGCCGCTCTACAGACTCCACACAGTCAAACGAGCATAAGAAACCTCACTACCCGCCTGTGGACAGCCAATCACCAATAAGGCCTAAAGGTAGCGGACCCATTTACGAGCTGGTCAGACTCAGCCTAGTAATGCCTCCTCACATTAGGCAGGTAAGGCCACACCCCTATCCAACCGACTACACGACAGTGGGAGTCGCGGCCTAATGGTATAAGGCTCTCGTGCGCTCATATATTCCACCTGGTCACAGCGTTAGAGCAGATCCTTGGTACCATGAAAGTTATGGGAATTTCATGTATGGGCATCCTATGCACCCGGTATGCTCAACTAATATTTTCGGTGTCCATACATACGGCCTTCCACAAATACCCCTGTGGAGGCAAGGCCCTGATAAAGTAAGGGCGGATATCCACAAGCTATGCAATGTCAGATGCATGAATCACACAATCACCCATGCATCAATCCCAAGCATCCATCTCTCAAGGAGATACCAACATGTCCTACACAATGGCACAACCATAGTCAATCATACCTCAACTAAGCATGTATATGATGCATATGGGAGTGGGCCATGAAGATGAATAGGGGTGCTGATGAGGTGAAGATGAACTCTCTACCTAACCATGAAGGGTTTAGGCACTTAACCAATTCCTCATAAGGAATACAACCTCTAGTGGGGGCCTATATACTTGGGGTAGCCACGAGACTAAGGAGAACAATGATATGGGCCTAAATAGATGAAACGAGCCTAGCAAGGGTCTATGGTGGGCCTTTAACCACCCATAGAAGCCCATGGGCCTACCTTAGGGCCACCAATATGGACATCCAACCACAATTGGTCCCCAAGAGGTAGCCCATCTCTAATTGATCACGGATCAAGGCCCAAGGCCCACACAATATTAGAAATAAGAAATGGGCAGCCATAATCATACCACATACATTCATGTGTTGGGCTTCAGAAAGGCAGCCCAAGGCCTATCCAAAACATGGGTCCAAGGGGAACACACATAGCCCAACCCATATATACCACTATGGCCCATAGGGAAAGGTTAGGGCCCAACCTAAGGCCACTAATCTCATATATTTGGTGGCCTAGTGGGCACATGGGCAATTGTCATGCTCTTCGTCAAGTAAGTTGGGCCTACAACCCGGCCCAAGTATAAAGTTCATTTGGTGGGCAACCAGGGGCCCATATACTTGTGTAATCCGGCCCACTAATTCAATACAATAGTATGGTAAAAATGGCCCAAGAGTCCAATGGGCATATCTGGAAAGTTCTAGCCCAATTGGGCCTAAAGAGTTCAACAACTAGCCACATTCATGGACCCAATTAAATTCAACTGTGGTGGGCCTCAACAGTGCATTTATTAAACCCAACATTTAAGGAACTAATGGTATAAATTATTACCTCTAAGCTTCTTCACAATGTGTTGGGCCCCACTCTTCAAAATTTCAGACCAAAGGCCAAGCATAATTATAACATGTTGGTGTCCTAAATTTGGGAACTCCATTGGAGTGGGTCCAGGGCCTCTAAAACTCTCAAAATTGATGGCCAAGGTCCCTCATCATGCATACAATGAGAGGAAACCCAAAAAGGTGGCCCACCATCAAAGGAAATATTTTGAATTATGGTTTTTATCAAGGTATATTGTTGGACTACACAGCGAGAAAAATCTGGCAGTCCAAACCATCTTTGCCCATTTCTTTTTTCCCGGAGCCGGGTCGTAAATTTGGTTGAAATTTGTTCAGAGTGGACACTTCAAGTGTGTTCGCCACCACTTCCACCAAATAATTTCAAATTTTTGGATATTCTAAGAACTTTAATTAATTTAAACAAAATATTCTGTCCAGAAAATCGAACAGACTTGGACGTCCCAACGTGGTGGGCCAGTCCGGCCCTCGTCACAGTGTGTACAGAGGTCCATTAGTCCTGAAAGTTAGTAGGTACGTCCCATCATGGGTGGACCACAACTCCACAAAATTTTAAAATTTTTGGACACTTAGAAATATTTTCATTTATTTAAAGAAATTAATCTCTCCCGAAAATCGGACTGATCTGGACACCATATTGTAATGGGCCGGTCCAGCCACCACCATGGTGTGTACAGGTGTCCATTGGCCCCAAAATTTTGTAGGTAGGTCCTACCATGAGTGGACCATCTCCCTATAAATTTTCATAATTTTTAGATACCCAAAAATATTTTAATAAATTTCAGAATTCCAACCTATCCAGGATGGAATGTTGCTGGAACAGTGCAGAAAAATCCAGACTGTCCACCTCACTTGGACCACACCTTTGGGACCCCAATGAAGGTCAGATGGGCTGAAATTTGGTATGGTTGTAGGTGGGTCATAAGGATACAAGAATCACATATTATTTGTTTCAGTATTCCTACCAAAGATCCATAAATCAGGCCCCAATGTGGCCCAAAAATCTATCAGGCAGATTTGGACAGCAAACATGTGTTGTCCAAACACCCCAAAAGATAATTAAAAGGGAAATAAATCAGCATTTCCTCTGGTGGGGTCCACCTAGATGGGTACACAACTCTCTGACCCAAGCCCATTCCAAGATCATCCATAAAATCAAGCCCAAAGGCTGTCCAAAACATGCTAAACAATATGGGGCAACAAGGTGGGCCTGGATGTGTAACCATTTGGGCCTAGTTGCATGGCACATCAAGTGGGCCCCACATACATCAGATTTACTATAAAGACAGGAAAGAAAAGATGGAGAAGAAAACATCATTTGGCCATGGGATAGGGCACTGCCACTAATGGGCCCTCCCAAATCATACCCATATAACCACATTGATTGTACATGCAACATAAAATCACTACATGCATGATCTATAATTGCTATAGATGGTTGGA
>JAJHSJ010000016.1:33634005-33852443 GCA_021015155.1 Magnolia officinalis | reverse complement strand
CTTACAATAGCAGATAAATCTGTCACACTTCGGAATCAGCTACAAGAGGAGCATCTGCAATGGCTTCAATGTCCTTCATGCTCTTCACCACACACCTTTTCTTAGTTTCAAAGTCAAGCTTATCCAAGTCCTCAGCAATCCCCATGTACCCGTAGAGAAGTAGCTCTGCCTTCTCCACCAGTGCCTCTCCTCCACCCATGCCTTTGCCGCGTTCTTTGGAAGCAATCTGCTCAAACTCCTTCCTCCCGCGCTTGTTCTCAGCATAATGCTTGTTAAGCCTCTCCGCTTCTTGTAATCCGGAAAATGTTGCCAGGAACTTCACCACCAGAATGCTATGGTTCGCAGGCTTCCCTCGGCATACCTTAACCTTTCCTGCACCAAACCCCATCTCTGCAACCAGGGAACAGAAGCAAAATCAGTGGAGATGTGAGAAGGAACATAACTGTAAACAGCCAGCGAGAGATGATGACATGCCCTTTGATCCTCTAATCATCGAGTTTTGCTAGGCCATCCAAGTCATGGTGCATCATGTGGGACCCACCCTGTAGCTCACCCATACCGAAAATAGGGCAGTGCGGGGATAGACATGTATCAAAGAAACAGACCGTTTAAAAGGACTGTCAACTGTATGCATCCAACACAAATTTGTGGAGTGGACCAGACTAGCTACATGGCAGCAATGGCTAGGGCATCTGCATTGTGGGGCCCGCCTGATGCATGGCAAGATATTCCACATCGAGTGTGTAATAGATGAATGCGGCAGGCAGCTCCTGTGCTTGGCATTTAGCAAAGCTCTGAATCATTAGAAATTTGGGACAGAGAATGTCTTGCCAAGTGAAAGCTGCAACCATGGAGATCTTCTGTCATGATATTAGATTTCATGGATCAAATCTATATCTTTGTTTCACACACATGCAATTGGAAAATCATTTAAACAACAAAATGTGCCTGCTTGCCAGAATTGCCATGTCAAAAGAAACAAGAAGCACATTGTTCAGGAGGTCATTATGTTATATCTGGCCCACATCTTCCACAGTAGCATACGAGGGTTTTAAATTATTACAAGAGGAGTCCAAGGGTTAATAATACAGACCATTAGTCTATTGTCCCACCATGGATGACAAATGTCCCCAAAGATCTCCCCCGGATTGGGATATCCCACTGACCAATGTTAGGACCTTTTTCACTTGAATATAGACTATCTATCCATATCGAAAGGTTAAGATCCACAACCCAAGGATGCCTATAGTATATTTGGGTCCTTTGTAGAACCATTAATCTGATGGATCCCACAGTGCATGTATACTCAAACCACGCCCTTTCGGGCTTTCCACTTGCCCTGAAGTGCCTCCAACTTGGACCAATTTACCCTAACCAGTGCAGGTTTTGGGCATGTCCAAAATATGTCTACTTTCCTTCCATCTTATTACCTTTATGGTTGTTAGGATAATAGCATTAATTGTTGGAAAACTAATAGCTTAGCATTTTCAAATCAGCACATGAAGTATGTTTATCTGCCAGACGAGTGCCTAGGGATGGCAACGGGATGAGTTTGGGCCAGGCTAGGCCCAAGCATGGCCCAGAAATTAAGGTCCAAGGCCCATGCCTAAGCATGAGCCTAGCATAGCAAGCCCAAGCCAGAGCCTGAAAAGATTTGGTTGGGCCTGGACCCAACCCGTCCTGGCCCAGCCCTATAATTGCTAAAATCCCAATTTTCCACTTTTGTTTCTTTGAAAGAGATCCCGATTTTCTATTTTCCACTCGGATGTCCCCAATATATCCATTGATGAAGTGGGCCACCCATGCACAAAGAAATCAACGCTTCAGAGGAATAAAATCAATGGCGTACATTCAAGATGCATGGGTTGCCTAATCAAGGATAAGAATAGAATATTCGTTGGATATAAGCTGTACATATGAAGTCGGGTTGGGCCAGGATGGGTCAGGCAAAAACGACTTGAGCCCAAGCGCGCCTGAAAATTGATCAGGCCATGCATGCCAGGCCCACATGCCAAGCTAATGGGTTCAAGCCCAGTCCAAAGCAGTGTTGGGCTTATTGGACCGGCAAATCGCCCGGCCCATTGCCACCCTTGCAGTTGCAGGTGCCCCTCCCTGCAGGAGAGCACTCGGTTGATCGAATAAGTACAGCGGGCACACCTCACGAGGAGCCAAAATCCAATTCCCAAACAGAATATTTTCTGCAGTGCCATTTAATGGCCCACAAAAGGTACCCAATTACCATTTAGCACTACACCTAAACTGGGCCTTAAATATCATGATAGTTCAAAAACCAACAGAAATCATGGGTAGTAAAGCAAGTCACGAACCTCTGAGTATTTCCTCCATTCTTTCATTGGTTACAACCACCGGTGTATCGTTGTTCTTCTTTCCAATGGAACTGTTGTGAATGATCACGAGTGGCGGCCAAAGAATGAGGTCCACTTTCAGAGCTGAAGCTTCGGCAATAGGCATGGACTGGTAGGCCTTCCCAGTATCAGGGGCAATAGAGACTGTTCCACCCCATCATCACACAGATCGCTTTGTGAAGGCCCAAGTGATCTGTTCTTAAGCCGCCCTTGAGGGAATTGAATGCATGGGTTACCAAGCTGTGTGTGTCCCCAAACTCCTTCGAGAGGCTGAATAAATAAGGATCGAGAGATTAATTTTCAAAGGGGCATCCTCATTTCAGACAGGATCGATAACATCAACAAAAGAGAACCAATAAATCCCAACCTTTGGATTCTTCATTTTGGATGGTTAACAGAAATTTTATTGAATTGAAGTAAATGGCAATATGTCAAGAAATAGAACTTCCAATACCAAGAAATCATCAACCCCCTCTCTCATTTGACACTCTTAATTAACTAAAGCCAAACAGCAAACTAGCACAAGTAAGCGAGAGGACATATCTACTAAATCTAGTAATCTATTTATCATGAAACCAGCCCATCATATTTCGAAAATCTTAAACCACAATCAGAACTCCTAATGCTCTTCAATTGTTCTTAACAAGCAAAGCCAATGTTGTCCTCTACTATATCCCTGCAAAGTTGTTGTGTCACAACTCATAAGTGATCACCTAGGACCAGGCAAGGTGATGATAAGTTGACCAGGCAAGCTCCTAAAATACTTGAAAATCGCCAGGAGTTATAACAACCTAAATGATCATAACCATGGCAATAGATATAACAACCTAGA
The DNA here is from genome assembly GCA_021015155.1 of Magnolia officinalis. Taxonomy (NCBI): domain Eukaryota; kingdom Viridiplantae; phylum Streptophyta; class Magnoliopsida; order Magnoliales; family Magnoliaceae; genus Magnolia; species Magnolia officinalis. The sequence goes on along the minus strand of JAJHSJ010000016.1, from coordinate 33,849,245 downwards.
TTATCAAAACCTTGGCAAAAGATATAGGTCCCATCACCTAGGCCAAAATGCCTTGACTACTGTGGTCCCTAAAGACAAAAACCTTTCTTGCCTAAAAAGTACTCAAAACACAAAAATAAAATAAAATAAAAAATAACAGACAAAAAGAAGAAACTCGATTTGAATGTGTTTAACCAGGTAAATAAACACCAGCTAAGAGGAAAAGCATCTTAGCCGAAAACAAATGGTACATTAATTAAGCTAATGAAATATCAACCACAAAAGCACTATAGGTAACAACGACCACAACGAAAAGAAATCCATCATCATCATCATCATCATCATATTGGCCTTTCTCCAAGCAATTTGGGGTTGGCTTTTAAACGGTGATTGGTAGAAGTACTACAACTGGCTGCCCACCAGACATCAACCTTCCTCCTTTACTGAAGCTCTGGAGCCAGCCAAGGTAGAGGTCAATTTGACAACACTTGTACGCCAATGCAGTCTCACTTTAGCCCCCAGCCTAGATAATACATGTACACCAAAAGAGGGCAATCACGCAAATGAGGGCCACTGAGAGGCAGTTGCCAGACATCGGCTGAGCACGAGGTGCACACAACCAATGTTTTCAATATCAGCAATGACGGATGTATCACACCCTTGGGATGCAGAAACATATCAGTTATCGCATGCGAAATATCAGATGCATCGCATAATGTTGTGCTGTTTTGGGAAATTGGTCGAATTCTTCAATGAATCTTCAAGGGATGTTAAAAAAGACATCATTACGCACTTAGAAATCAAATGATCACAAAAACCAAGTGGACATAATAAGTTTTCTTTGTATAAGATCCTACACTATGCATTGTTTGACAGAAGTGATGCAATGTATCGAAAATTAATTCATGTCATTCATAAATCTAAGAAATGGATTAAAGTGGAAGATTTGACCCCCAAAAAAAAAGGATTTTGTAATTTTAAAAAAAAAATCAATTTTTCAATTTTTTTCGAAAAACCTAAGTGTTGATGTTGGCAATGTTTTAAATATCAACGATATCAGCCGATATATCCCACGATACATCTTGTATCCCACCTGTGCGATACAAAACGCATAGGTAATGCCAATATATCCAACCTATTCGATCTAGTGAGCATTTTCGATTTTCGATCCATGTTTTTGTTGTAAATCATGTTAAACCAGTGTCAAATTGTTACAAATCTATGATTCTTCATATTTTTCATGAAAAATCATGGATTTAGAACTTCGATTTCGAGATTTCGGGGAGATGGGTCAAGTTGCAGAAAATTGAGAAAAATTGAAACTTATCAATTTCTCACAAATCAGTTGCAATTTTTGTATCCAAACACAAAATTAAACATGTAACATGATCTAGTGATTCTTTTTTTTGCTTTTGAATGCATTGCTTGTGTTTCCATACATGTCTTCTTACGTTTATAACTAATATGAATAGACTTTGAATATACTTGCATCAATTCAGTTGGAAAGCGCATATATTAGGACCCCATACAAAGGAAACCCCTATAATGTGCACTTTTTTTTTGTAATGTTTTGATTTATAAGTGTGTATTGATGTCTTTTTCAATAATCCCTGAAGTTTCATTGAAAAATTCGACCAATTTCCCAATGTTCTCATGTTTCCCGACAATAGTGATACATTACGCGATACAACTGATATATTCCATACGATAACCGATATGTATCCGTATCCCAAGGGTGCGATACGTTACGCGATAACGATATTTAAAACATTGGTTGTTGGTATCTATGCATCGACAATAATATGTGATACATTGCGATACACTCAGGCACACACATCTACCACCATTGGACCAAAAAGAATGATGTATGGTCTTCTACCAAAATGAAAATGTAAAGTACTTTCCAGTATTGCCAATGTTACCAATAGTATAAATCGATATGATCTGTATTGCAGTTCAGAGATACAGATACAGGATGTAATATAAAAAACACACTGCCGGCCGATATCATTGATAATATCATCGGTATCACACGATATTTCCGGTATCGTGAGATATCAATGATTGTCCTTTGAAACAAATATATGTATCATCAATACGTGTAATAATATTGCTGATATTATCATAGATACCAGCATTAAAACCTATGAAATTCCAAAAGAAACAAAAAAAAAAAAAAAAAAAACATTATTTAAAAAAATAATTTTTAAAAAAAAAGTTTTAAAAAAAATTGGGGTTCTCTTTCTAGGGGGTTTTTTAAATTAGTGCATTGTATGTGCTGAATTGTTGAATAATTTCTTAAAAACAAAGTGCATTAAAATCATATTTATTAATTAAATTAATCCTAAGTTGTGATCGTGTGTCTTTTAACATCTCATAAAATTTCACTGAAAAAATCCACTTTTTTCCTAATGTTCCCTCAGACAATGATACATTCCCCAATCTATGTGATATTAATGATAATGATATTTTGAACATTGACTAAAAGTAATCAGCATAATACCTATGGCAGCTCATCTCAAATGTCAACACAGAAAGTTTAACTTGACAAATTAGCAATCTAATCATATCGATAGTACATAATTCGATTGTTGTTTCATGCTGGGGTAGAATCCTCTAAATAAGATCAGAACACAACCTAATGCTGAAATTTTAACTAATAACACTGCTTTAACTTGGTTATGGAGTGGATGCCTGTAGTCAGCTCCTAATGGATTACTAGGTATGTGGAAACCACAGAATTGTCCACAGTTGTTCATAATAAACAAAGCTCCCCAGATAATTTAACTCTGTTTGCAAGTCTGTATGAAGGACGTGTACCTTACGTCCCTCTCTAGCAGAGGTCAGCATTGCATCATGACTTATTTTTCCCAAATTTTAGCTATGAAAAGTTCTACCATAAACATCACAAAAAAGTGTCCACCTAATAAGAATGCATCAACAATTGCATTATGAAATGGATGCAATGGAAACTAACAAATCTGTATCTCCTGGGAAGTTCAGTCATGTGCAGTATAACCTTCAGCAACAACTGCACAAGGAACTGAATGCAAAATCAGTACCACTTAAAGTTCAATAATACAGACAAACCATATGCCTCGAGCAAGCAAGCTTCCATCATAGGATCAAATGATGGAAACTTACCTGTAGAGGGTCATTCAACTATAAAAGAATGCCTTCTGCTGTCATGATGTTAGATATCATTTGAGGGTCAGAGTCAAATCATTCACATTCAAAACCCAGTGAAGATGTTTCAACAATCCTTTGACTGAAAGGGTAACATGGTCCATCAGAGTCTGCAGGTCCCTTCATGGATCCCCTGCAATCCATGCAACTGGGTCCCATCTATTTCTTTGCTTACAATGAGCTTTTTAATTCCAGCAGCACTCACAATCACTGCAGAGGCAAATGATGGTTTCCCAAATCCATACAAGCCACAATTGACTATTAATTGGTTTAAGAACTCCTTGACCAGCGAAGGTTGAGCCAAGATGCACTAACCTAGTGGTTAGTAAGTGTTAGCACTGGCAGGAAAGCAGTGACAGATCACCCAATGTTGATGATCAGCAGTTAAATAAAGCAAGTTGGTATGGATGACATCTGAAAAGGATCATCAGATTTCTAACTTCGCAGCCGATCGAGATTACACTTCATTGTTCTCAAAACTTTTACATCCAGCTTGAACCAGCAGGTCAATTTCTTGGGCCCAAGAGTTGCAATCCACAAAATAATCCTTGAAGAACGCCAATTTACCATACATATCAGTGCAACAAGTAGTATAAACTATAGCCCTCTGAACATATTGAAGCATTTCAACACCTTTTGCATGCCTGCACTCCATCAGATAAGGGATCATTAAAGAATTAGAATCCTCGAATTTTCATAATGTCCTCCCTTTTATATGGGCCAAAAATATCTTGGTGGACATCCCAGCTCCAATATTTCCTCAAAATCCATACTCGGCAGAGCACAGCAGCATCTTAAATAACTTGCCTGTAACTAGAACAGAAGTTGCAAACGAAACCTATAGACTATATCCTACTAAACTAAACTGAAGTCCTAAAAACATAGTTCAATGATCACTTAATGCAGCCTCCTAAACTAAACTGAAGTCCTAAAAACATAGTTCAATGATCACTTATGCAGCTGCAAATAGTAAGATTCATGATATGTGCGTGCGGGTCATAAAATTAACCCTAATGCTTGGAGGCAAGCAACAGATGAAATGACATGTATGCAACTTCTGAATCAAAATATGGGGAGGAACAAGTCCTGTTTCAGAAAATATCTTGACATATTAGCAATTTTAATCGTATCAATACTACATAATCTGATTGTTGCTACATGCTGGGGTAGAATCCTCTAAATAAGATCAGAACACAACCTAATACTGATATTTTAACTAATAACACTGTTTTAACTTTTAACTTAGTTATGGAGTGGATGCCTGTAGTTAGCTCCAGATGGAATATCTGCCTCTCTCACTGCAAATTACTTGACAGGTAGAAACCACAGATTTTTATTTTTTATTTTTTACTTTTTTTGGTAAAGGTGGAAAACACAGAATTTTATTTTATTTTTATTTTTTTGTTCACAGTTGTTCATAATAAACAAAAAAGCTCCCCAGACAATTTAACTTCGTTCAAAAGTCTGTATGAAGACATGTACCTTACATCCCTCTCTCACAGAGCTCAACATTGCATAATGACTTTTTTTCCTAAGTTTTTTATCATATAATGGGAAAAATAGCTAAGAAAAGTTCTACCATAAACATCACAAAAAATCATCCACCTAATAAGAATGAATCAACAAACAATGATTTGAGTTATTAAATGGATGCAATAGCAATTAACAGATCTGTATCTCCTACAAAGCTCAGTCATGTGCAGCATCACCTTTAGCAAAACTGCAGAAGGAACCAAATGCAAAATCAGTACCATTTAAAGTTCAATAATACGACATATCATATGCCTCAAGCAAGCAAGCTTCCATCATAGGACCAAATGATGGCAGCTTACCTGTAGAGGGTGGTTTAACTAGAAAATAATGCCTTTTGCTGTCATGATGTTTAGCATTTTTTTTATTTTTATTTTTTTTGAAGACACAGGGTGTCCCCATCATATAATTATATGATGTTTGGCATATAATTTGAGGGTCAGAGTCAAATACTTCACATTCAAAACTCAGTGAAGATGTCTCAACAATCCTTTGACTGAAATAGTAACATGGTTCATCAGAGTCCGTAAGTCCCTTCATGGATCCCCTGCAATACATGCAACTGGGTCACATCTATTTCTTTGCTTACAAGTAGCTTTTTAATTCCAGCAGCACCCAAAGTAACTGCAGAGACAAATGATGGTTTTCCAAATCCATACCAGCCACTATAGATCATCACTTGGTTTAAGAACTCCTTGACCAGTGTGGAAGGTTTAGAGAAGATACACTAACCAAGTGGTTACCAAGTGATTTAGTCTGCAAGTCCCTTCACTGATAATCAGCAATTAAATAAAGCAAGTCAGTAAGGATGAAATCTGAAAAGGATCATCAGATTTCTAATTCAGGCAGCCAATTGGGATTACACATCATCATTCTCAAAACTTCAATATCCAGCTCAAACCAGCAGTTCAACCAATTCTCGGGACGATCCGCAAAATGCTCCTTGAACGAATACAAACTTACCATTCATATCAGTGCGACAAATAGTAGAAACTATAGCCTCTGGACATACTGAAGCCTTTCAGCACCTAAAAGGGTAACACCTTCCCCTGCATGCCTGCACTCCATCAGACAAAGGATCATTAAAGAACTAGAATCCTTGACTTTTCATAACTGTCCTGCCTTTATATGGGCCAAAAATCTCTTGGTGGACATCCCAGCTCCAATATTTCCTCAATCCATACTCCACAAAGCAGCAGCATCTTATGTAACTTGCCTGTAACTAGAATAGAAGTCGCAAACGAAACCTAGACACTAGATCCTCCTAAACTAAATTGAGGTCCTAAAAACATAGTTCAATGCTCACCTGATGCAGCTGCAAATAGTAAGATTCCTGATATGTGTCATGAAATAAACCCTAATGCTTGGAGGCAGGCACTTAATGAAACGACATATATGCAACTTCTGAATCAAAATATGGGGAGGAACAAGTGCTCCACTTTCAGAAACATATCTTGATAGAAGACAGACCTGCCACATACGCTGCAAAGCAGGTTACCAGCTTTTCCTTGCTCCCTGTACCTTTTTTGCTGAGCCGGACTCTCATTCAACTGTTTAGAAAACCGAAGGAAGGCTCTATGGACCAGCTGCTTGAACTCCTCTGAGCCTTCTGGTGGATCAGCCTTCTTCTTCACAAGTGGCACTGTATCTTCTAACATATCACAATCGTGTGCGTTGGCACCACCATGCCTCTCTTCTAAGGCTCCTTTACGATATTTGTATGGTCTGAAAAAACCTTGTCTTTTGTCGAATGGAACTGAATTATGAATGGCTGAAGGACCAAGTCTCAACCGCCTTTTTAAGCTAAGTTCTCGGCTGCCACTAAGACGGGATCCAATGAACCCTCCTCGCACACGTACTGGTAGATCTTCAGACGGCAGTGAATCATCAGATATTGATATTCTGCATGAACCATCAATTATCCTCCCAGGCTTTCTATATTGGGTGCGTCCAAAGCCCAATCTTTGGGATGGTGATGGCCCGATCCGGCCTTCCAGAATCCTCCGCTCAGCACTGCCACTCCTCTCAGGAATCCGTCTCGATATATTGTGATTATGTGGTAATACACTTCTCAAATTATGCCTATCCATCTCATCTATGGCATGTTTTCTTTTCATTGTCCTCTCAGATGGATCATAAACACCTAGCTCCTCCACATTCGACCTTCGCTGGGGCCCTTGGGGGTTCACATCAGTTCTGAACACATCTGGATCATGTTCTGATATCAATGGACTCCTCAATCTTTCTCTGTAATCTGCTACATCTGCATCTCTTCCAAAAACATAATCTCCTCCAAAATAAGTGACATCACGATCTCGGGATGCTTCCGTTCCGAACTCAAGATGTGTGCTTCCAGAACCAAAAAGTTCCCCACGTCGATCTGTTGACAGAGGGACTCTATTCACATCGTGGTAGTCTGAGACTGGATCTCTTTGTAGAGAATAGTGATCCCATGAGCCATTGTCTCTGAGAATTCTGCGTGAAGTCTCAGCGTCGTCTATCCCATCTCCAGTATGATCCATGAAAGTTGACCCCAATGCATCTCTGCTATAGTAGTCCCCTCGAGCATTCAGCTGCATCTTCTTGTATAATTCATCAGACAAAAAAGGCAGATCATCCCTATCTCTTCGACCAAGTTCAGGATACCTATAATCCCGAGACTCATCCCTGGATGGACTAATTAGGTCCCGCTGATAGGATTTCAGTTCTTTCGATCGCATCTCAGGGCCATTCGCTGGGTCAAAGAGTTCTTGCCTACCACCATACCCTTCCGAAATGTCTGTGAACTTGCCACCGCTGCTCCTACCAAACCCAACCGCTGATGGTAGATGCAAATGCTCACGATACGAACTGAGGAAATCATCCCTCCCAAGGCCACTTGAGGTATTTCCAAAAGCCTTAGACTGTGAAACAGATGGCAGTATTGTAGGATACGAAACATCCCTAGAATAGAACAATCGCTGTTTCTCTTCTTCTTCCTCATAAGGTTCTCTCACCAATATCTTGTTTGGATAGCGAAGGTCTTTCTCTTCGCGGAGGCCAACATTCAAATTAACCCCCGAAGACGACGCGAAGGCACTACTACCACCATGTTTGCCAGGATTCAATCCTGACGACAATGCATAGGCACCATCTGGAGGTAGCGAAAAGAAGGTCCGAACCGACCCGTCTTCCAAGCACATTGATTTTTGAAGCAGCATCCCATGCCCATCGAGGCCCGATGACCCGTTTCCATGGAAATCCTTATCCTTTCCAGGCCTTGAAGTACTACTACCTCCAACACCATCTACACCGCTGACACCAACGTGCTTCAAGTTAGGGTTTCCTTCAACATCGATATCGAAGTATTTACGCCGGAAATCAATGGACGTAGAGTCCTGGCGAAGGTAAGCCTCATCAAACTGGCGCAAGCGCACCCCACTGCTGACGTCTCGACCTCCATCCAAATGCCGAGCAAAATCTCTCCTTTCAACAGAAGCGCTGCGCGCCGATCCCCGCCATCCAAAACCCTCCGAGACAGCCTCCCATGCTCCAGTGGAGGGCTGTGGCGTTCCTTCCGGTAAGGATTGGAACGCCATTCAGATCGGTGGTGTTCCCGAATCTTAGCTGCTGAAGACGACGGTGGAGATCGGATCCTAACACCGGCACTGCCGCCTTCAGATCTCCGAGACCGCATCTTCCAACCTCCAGAAAATATGATTTCAGGAGAGTAGTCGCCGAAAAGCGACCGAATAAAATAAATCAGACAGTAGATACAAGCTGTGATTCAACGAGGACAAAGCACTGAAAGGAAACACGCGATCGTGAAACGCAACCCAAAACCCTAGAAACGCAACCAAACCCAACGTGCAGACAGTGAGAGAGACGGGTGGAAAAAAATCGTAACCCTAGAAAGTTCCCAGTCGGATACCCTAACACTAGAAAATTCAGTCAGGCATTTTCATCAATTGAAGATAATCGCCTAAAATGACAGAATCGGCAGAGGAAAAAATCCTAACCCTATAAAACGGAACGCAGCAGATCACAAAGGGAAGAAGTTAGGGTTTCTAACAATCGAGATTCGATGAAAGAGGAGAGAAAGAGATCGATCTAACCTTTTGGAGTGAAGATCTCATCTTCATCTCTCTTTTTCTCTCTCTCGTCTCTTTTTTTCTTTCTTTGGGGGAATTTCAGAAACCGTTTGCGTTTTAGAAATGAAGAGTAGCGAGAACCAAAATTAAAGGCGCGCCTTTTGTAGGCTCTTGCACCAGAGGATATGCTCAGCGTCCTCGAGCTTTTTAGCGGTGCAGATTCAGTCAGGGTCAGGTCGTGACCGTGGCCCACGTATATGGGATGCGGATTGCCAGTAGCTAAAGGATGGTGCTCTGTGAGCCCATCATGATGTATGTGTTTTATCCCCTCCGTCCATCCATTTTTTTCGGAGCATCTTAAGGCGCGAGGCTTAAAAACAGCCGGAGATTCAACTCTTACGTGGAACACCCGGTGGTAGACTCAGGAGTTTCAACATCCGGGTTCGAACATCATAGGTAGTGAAATCTCACTCCAGCGTGAGTCCGTGGGGAATAAAGTAAAATTAAAATAAAATAAATAAATAAATCTCTCACGTGAAACACACGGCAGGAAACAATGGTAGGTGAAAGTCCACCATTAAAATTTAAGGTTACAAAAGTTATGCATGAAGCTCGTATTTGCGTTTTCCCTTCGTCATGGAATGAGTTACCTAATTAGTAGGTTGGATGGCATGAAAGTTTTCATCGGTGGGTGTTCACTTACAACTGTTTTCTTAGCTTGTGGTTTATCAGGAACAGTGAAATCACACCTAGAAGATTTAAGCAAAGTACTTCCATTGCATAACCAAGTTCAAATACAAATAATTTAAATTTTAGGTCTTCTTCCTCATATATGCTTTAGTGATCCTACCCCAATCTCTCCATCAATGGGTTACCTCCTCTAATCATTCACCGTCACTTATTATTTAGTCAAGAATGTATTTTTGCATGAAGACAAGAAGAATACGTGGAGCTTCCTAAAGGATTCTCAGATCAAAACCATCGGCAAATAAAAGAAAGAAAGCTTTACTAGAACCATCTGAATCATTCCGGTGATGGGGAGGCTCATCACCTCCCTCTTTCGTTCCACCCCTCCTCCAAACAACTAGAATTCGACTAATTGAAAGGAGAGGTTTTAGTGATGGTGAGCCCTGGACCGGATTTTTTAAATGAAAAATAACTATAAATTCAAGCGCTAGCGCATTTTACCTCAGTAATAAGCTTTGAAAAACTCTTGTGGGAAAAAAAAAAAAAAAACATGGCAAAAAGTGATGAGTATGCACTATGAAAATAGAAATTACAAGAGAGAGAAAGTTACTGATTCGAACAAGTCTCAATATACCTCATAAGCCCAAGTTACGCCCTTGAAATCATTAGGAGCGAATTAGAAAGCCTAGAACTCCTCTACTACCTCCCAAATCTCGATTACACCCGATATATGTAGAATCATATAATATCACAATCATAATAGAAAACAAATCTTACACTTACGAAATTTTGCACGTGCTTGATGGGACCTTTAATGGGACTTTAATGGTATTGACGATTTGTCGATAATATCTAACACCTTCGATGACATTGAGTAGAATCACCAAAACGTTCCAACAACAAAACATGAATTTTTTTTAAAATTTATGGGACTTCGATGGCATCGATACCTGCTCGATCACACTTGGATGACACTTGGATGGCATAGACAACCCTGTTGTTTATAGATTTAACACATCAACAACAATCTCCATTATGTCTTCAATTTTCATTCTTTATAACTTTTTACATATCTAATTTTGTATTGTATCATAGCTCCACTATCGCTTCTCGTGCACACTTCGTCTTCTATTTACACCTTCACCAAGCCAGAGAAGTTGCACAAAACCTGAACTTCTATATGGGAACCACCTTCGTAAGCATGTCAGCCGGATTCACGCTTATGTGAATTTTCTTTAGAGTTACACCTCCTTTATCAAGTACCTGTTGGATAAAATGGTGATGTACATCAATATATTTAGTACGTGAGTAATAAATAGAATTTTATCGTGTTCTCGCTGTCACAATTGACTGGCACAGCCTCCTGCTAAAGACTCAACTGACTTATTGTAACACCCTTGGTTATCAAAACCTGAGTATAATGCTCGTTTTCCGAAAACCCAAGCGTTAACCTGGAATTTAAAGTTTAAATTTAAACAATCTTATCATCAATTAGATTTAGCATCAATTATTATCGGAGTAAACCGTGCATTGAGTAAAAGTCTTTCCATTCATAACCAAATCTAATATAGTGCCCATACAGGACATATACAACCTAAATATCAAAAGTACACTACACAAAAATGAAAGTCTATCAACTAATGATGAAGCTCAATATGTCACACTGGGAGCTTGTCTAGCTCTTCAATTGCCCAATCTGTTCTAGCAACTAAGTGAACCGCATTGGCTCGCTCTACACCTGCATCAACTGATATGTTTTGGTAGCGTTAATTGCTATCGCAATGAGGAATATCCTCTAAGATTACACACACTCATCATTCATAATCCAGTATAGTTTGCAAAACATAAAAGATATATATTAAACAATGAAATTCGAAATCATGATCATACACGCATAAATATAGTTAACGAACATAATTTCATCATTAGAAAAAATATGGTAGAAATTGCAGTACAAAATATATATGTCCAGATAGTCAGATAATCAGCATACAACCTTCTATTGCACCCAGAAATAACATTGTACGTGAACTCCGCAAGATGACTAGAAAATCAACAAGTGAACTTCCGCTTCACCAGAAATCATATAGAACTTTGCACGGTGGCTATAAAATTAATAAATGAAATTCCGCTTCACCCATAAATCATATGAACTCTGTAAGGTTACTAGAAAATCAGCATGTGAACTTCCGTTTCTCCCTGAAATCACAATACAAAAGTGAACTCCGCAATGTGAATAGAAACCAACATTCAAACCTCTGTTTCACCCAAAAATCACATTGTATGTGAACTATGTAAGGTGATTAGAAAATCAATAAATGAACTTCAGCTTCACCTGTAAATCACAATACAAGTGAACTTCGCAAGATGAAAAAGAATTAATACGTGAATTCCGGAGTCACTCGGAAATCATATGAATTCCGCAAGGTGACTAGAAAATTAATAAATAAACTTCAGCTTCATCCAGAAATCATATGGAACTCCATATAATGACTCAAAAATCAATAAGTTTATACAAATTAAACCATCAAGTCTCAAAGGAATAAATATTTCATCAACGCCATATAGAGCAAATATCTAATCAAAGCCACATAGGGCAAATGTCTAATCAAAGCCATATAGGGAAAATAGTTCATCAACAGATGCGATAAAAATGGGTTATCCTCAAAAGCCGCATAGGCGCAAATGATCTGTGAGATGATAAGTCCACAACAAATTCTATTCAATCTATTAGAAATACACACTAGTTCGAAGACCTCTAAAATATCATCAAGTAATCACAAGTAGCAAGCATCTAATTGATTAACAACTTTTATAACTTGAGATAACATGTGACAATCAAATTATTCATGCTTACTGAAATTAAAGAAACATGTCAATTATCTAATTCAAGAGACAATTGTGCAATAGATTAGCATATTCGTATAGTGAGACAAGTATATTAATTAACTTAGGATATACTAAATGTAAGAGATTAAAACATCATCTATATCAAGATTAACAAATGTAAGTGGTAAGCTTAAAGGGGGAGTCCTCACCTCGATCAAACAACCTAAATGTGTGGCTCGCTAGATAACACGGCTGCAGTCCGATAGAGTGAAATTTGATCGATAAACATGCGGCCATGACTTAATTAATACATTTAGGAAAAAATGTTAATACTTGGCTTTCTATGGACAATAGACTTAGTGAAAACTTACTGAGTCAACTTGGTAGTAAGTATATGAATTTGGTTTCGATTTACCTCAATTGGTAGCTTAACTCAACGACTTGACACAAACTCACTTAAGGAGTAATTACAACCACTACAAAAATGAACTTCGAGAAGCACTCACTGATACAAAAATCTTACGAAGAATTAAGTGACTTGGCTGACTTGTCTGAACTCAATCGAACTTGACTGAACTCAACTGAAAAATAACTGAGTCAACTCAATCATGACTCGAACGCACCTCCCTTCTCTCTATCTCCTCCTACTTCTTCTTTTCACTCTTCTGAACCTTGTAGACCACCAATGAGTTAGCGCCTTAACTCGGTTTTAAATCAAGTCGCCTCAGCAACTCTTCTTCCTCCTCTTCTCTTTCTTTACTCTTCCTCTCTACCTACTAGGATTCCAGCCAGACCCGAACCAGATCCAAGCCCAACTCAACCTAAATGGAACCCAACAAACCCCAAATTTAGCTAAACTCAGCTGTACTCAGCGAGTTTCAGCCGAGTTGACTCATCACCAAGCAACGCTCCACTTCCCACTCTATAATCTTCTTCCTCTTTTCCTTTCTCTCTCTCATTCTTCTACTTCTCTTTCTTCCCTCTCTGGACCAAATGGTGTCTAGACTAGACCAGACCAGGTGTGCTCAAAACACGACTCAAAACTCAACCGAGTCGAGTTGGTGCAGGCAGCGCTCGACTCGAACTCTCTCCCCACTTCTTTCTTCCCTTCTCTTCTCCTCTTTCTCTATTGTTTCCTTCTCGTGGAACGACCAGCAACTCGGTCAATGATCCAAACCCAATTCAGACTCTGCGAGTTGAGTCCACTCGACTCAATAGAAGCCCACGAGCCGAGATCCCTTTCTATGTCATTTCCCTTCCTCTCTCTCTCGTTTCTCCCTCTCTCCCTCTCTCTCCCTCTCTCTCTCTCTCTCTCTCTCCTTTTTCCTCTCCGTTCTTGCTTTCTCACCTCAGGCCTGTCTAACAAGATTGCTGGACCAAAAGCCGAGTCAACCTGATGCGGTGACTCCTAACTCTCTCTTCAGCCTCTCTTCTACTTTCACCTTCTCTCTTCCTCTCTCTTTTCTCTTTCTTTTCCTCAATACAACCCACGACAAGACTTGCGCATGACTCAACTGAGTTGACCCTTCAACAGCCCTCAACTCATTACAATGCGACGCTCACTACTCTCTATCTCTCTCATTTTCTGTCACACCCCAAACTTGGAAAACCGGGCTCTCAAAATTCTCAATCGTCGAATCCAGTGCCGACAGCCTCCGTAGTACCCCATTCTCGGCTCCCGACACCCATATACCAGGTTCCAATCCTGAGATCCTACAAGGAGGATTTTCAATATCATTTTAATTCGTAATAAGCATAACCCATGAACAATAACCAAGACACCATTACAAAATCCACTATAATAAAAAACTTTAAGGTACAATGGCATGAAGAAAATACAATGATAATAATAACGGAAACTCCTAAAGCTCAACTGCACGCTCCTGCTGCGACTAAGCGATGGCTGCGTCCTGGCGTCACCTGCACGCATCAATCGTGCTAAGCTTATAGAAAGCTTAGACGATGGTGAGAGTGTGTGCACGATATAAGCGTGTGCGCAATATAAGCGTGCTCAGAATAAACTATCAGAGTAATGTGAAATATGTTGGCGAATTCATGAATACTATCAGTCGTACCAAGGCTATGTGATGCAAGACATGAATGCTATCAGCCATATCAAGGCCATGCAATGCAAGGCGTGAATGATGTCGGCCATACCAAGGTCATGCGATGCGAGAAGCAACTCAAGCATACAATCCTCATCTGAATCCACATATCAATGCAGCTCATCACTAGAGCATCAAATATCAGTACAGTTTTTACTTTGGATAATCATCGGGGTTTTGTACACTCCAAATGACACTGCCCCTTTCCCATGCACGCAATCCAAGTGAGCATAAGAAACTTCACTATTCACTTAGCCAATAGCTTGCCAATACCTATCTAGTGCGTTGATAGTGGACCCATTTACGAGCTGGTCATACTCAGCCTAGTAATTGCCCATACCCTCGGGCGGGTAAGGCTACGCCCCCTTCCAACCGACCACGACACAGTGGGAGACACTGCCTCCTGGTATTCGACTCTCGTGCGCTCATGTATCCACTCGGTCTCGATGTTAGAGTCATCCTCTGGTACCATCGAGTTTAAAAATTTTCACCCAGGGACATTTATGGTGCCCCGATGCTAGTAACAGTATTTTCAGTGTCTAATCCTGCCATCCATGATATACCTGTGGAGGCTATGGCCCTAATGTCGCTAGGGCGTACATAAATCATATCACACAAATGCGAGATGCATGAATCATATTATCCAGTCATGCAACAATTCTGCACGTACCGCGCGCTCATGTGGAGCAACTCCTCCTATCAGCCAGTCCTGTAATAATTCGCTCAATGGCATGTGCTATGATTAATCACTCCTCATATTAAGCATACATATGATGCGCATGGGCATGGATCGTGAAGCTATACTAAGCGTGTTAAATGATGATGATGTACTCTCCTCATATCAAGGATAGGCCTAGACGACCTACTCATATCAAGAATGGGCCTAACGATCATGGGGGGCCACCGGTTTGGGTTAGCCCACTAAGGGGAAGTGAGAATGGGATTAACAATGGGCGCCTAAGGAAGGTCACAATGTGGCCATTTAACCATTATTCCCCATTAATGTGGACATTTAACCAACATTGCCCCCAAGGAGTGGCCCACATAAAGCCTAACATATAGTGGGCCCATGGCCTTATGCAAGGGCCTCATACACAACATAATGGGCCTCAAATAAAGGGTCTAATGTACACCACGATGGGCCTTACTCATGGGCCATATATGCACCACATTGGGCATCACTCATGGGCCACGTATTAATCATAATGGGCCTCATGGGCTTCACATACATCACTTTGGGCCATACTCAAGGGCCTCACATATATCGCATTGGGGCCTCACTTATGGTCCTTATATACATCACATTGGGCCTCAACCCATGGGCCTCAAATACATCACAATGGGCCTCATCATATGGGCTTCAAATTCAATGCAATGGGCCACAACAATGGGCCTCATATACATCAAGTGGGTCGCATCACATGGGCCGCACCAATGGGCCTCATATACATCAAGGGGGGAGGGGGGGGCACACCATCTACACCATTCATCTATTTGAGAGATCATTTTAGAGCATTTTCCAAAAAAATGAATCATATCGAAAGATCATCTGGACCATACCACAAATAATAGTGGAGATAATGATTTCCACTAATTGAAACCCACAGGGCCTACCATAATGTTTATTTTCCATCCAATCTGATCATAAGGTCACAAAGACCTGAATTAAGAGGAAAAAACAAATATCATATTGATCTGGAACTTTTGTGCTCTCAAAAGGATTTCAATGGTGGACGTTCAATCCCTCACTGGTTTGCAGTGTGGTCCACCTGATAGACAACTATCTTATTTCCGTCACAAGCCTCAAAACGAGCTCGCAAATGGGTGGACGGTTTGGATATAACACACCTCAGGTCAGACCCACGGAGCTTGCTGACGTCTTGATAGATGGAGGTCTGGATATAACATTGATTAGGCCCAAAGAATTTAGTTGACGTCAATCCAGCAGCTTGTAAGGCTGGTGGATGGACGGTCTGGATGTAACATTGATCAGGCCCACAGAATTTAGCTGACGTCAATCCAGCAGCTTGTAAGGCTGGTGGATGGATGATCTGGATGTAACATTGATCAGGCCCACAGAATTTAGCTGACGTCAATCCAGCAGCTTGTAAGGCTGGTGGATGGACTGTCTGGATGTAAACCACATGCATCATGGTGGTGGGGTCCACGTCCTCAACGGATGAACGGTTGGGATATAACCCACACCTCGTGATGGAACCACAGAACTTGCTGACGTGGTCATCAACTATATGTTGTTGGGCTGCTACCAAATGGATGGGCAACAGGGATAAAATACATATACCATGGTGGCCCGCAGAACTTGCTGACGAAGATACAGCAGCTGCTGCTGCGTGGGTCCCACCGTCTTGCCTTGGTTGGATGGTGTGGATTTACATAACACATACATCATCATGGGGTTCACGTAGGTGGGCCACTAGAGCTGGAAATCAGGCTGATATTTGTGTTTCCCTTCATTTTGGCTGACCCAAAAGGAACAGGCAGCAAGGCGGGCCCATTCGCTGGACGTCCAGAGAAATCTGGACGGTCCAGGTTATTGATCTTATCAGGTGGGCCACACACACATCATCATCATCATAAAAGAAAGAAAATGAAACGAGAAGGAAGGAGAGAGAGAGAGAGAGAGAGAGAGAGAGAGAGATCGGGTGTGGTGGAGGGACCCCGCCACTATGGGCCCCTCTATGTTTACAACACGTACATCAAATGGATCCCACCACAAGTGGGCCCTCAAATAAAATTAAGGGTAGAAATTCTAGAATCACCCACTAATTGGCCTTCTTCTTTAGCTCCTTGGAATCCTTGGCTCCTAAGCTTAGATTTTTTATGGAGAATGATGAAGATTGAAGGGTTGGATGGTGAGATGAGGGGGTAGGAAGTGGGCCACACAATAAGTTTTCTCTCCTTAGAATTTTTTTCTCTCATGGAGGCTTGGAAATGGTGGAGAGAATGAGAGAGGAGAGGGTGTTGTAGGAAAGATGGAATGGGAGGAATGGGTGTGTAGGGAAGGGATGGGTGGTGTAAGAGAGGGGACATGAGAGTTGACTTAGGGGATGGGAGAGAGATGGGTACCATGCCTTGTTGGTAAGAGAGGGATAGCTTGTGTTCTTGACTTGTGATTGATTGATTGATTGTTGATGTGATGGGTTGTAAAGATTCTCTCGGGATTTGTAACGCACTACGTTTCTTCGAAATATACGGGGGCTCACAACTCCTGGCCTGGGTATCGCATCAGCGCGTGAGACATGGCGTTGGAACCGCGACGACGGTGCGGTCGCTAGAATATAAGTTTCGAGTCGAGTTGACATAGATATATAAGATGCGACTTAGGGTCACACGCAAATGCCGATTACAGGTCGCGGGTTACCAGAATTCGACCGGGAGGACCGTGCAATTCTACGGAACGGTACGGACTAGGATACAGGCCTTACATTTTCTATTTTAAGAAAGAAAGCCCTAAAATATGACTTTTATAAGCTATGTTATCTCATCCTAGAAGTTTCAATTAAAACTAATCACTGGATTAGTTATGCCAAGTCAGTTTTAGATACATACGCAATACAATGAAATTTCACTAATCCGGGTCTAGTTGCCTTAAATAGCTTACATGGCTCTCATTGGACACCAGGGATGAATTTCTAGGACCCTGGCCCACCTAAAGGACGCCTTCGATCAGTAAAATGGGGCCCATCCAAGAAGATGGGTTTTTCGAACAAATAAGGAAGAAGACTCAGTCGATCATGGTAGAATTCCAACAGATGGGCGATCTTATGATCTGAGGCATATGGACATACTAGATTGGTCCATTTATCATTGTGGGACCCACAAGATGGAGGAGTTTACACAAAAACTCGGTGGTACGTGAGAATTTCGTTTATGTGACGATATCTTGTGCGCCGCATAAATATCTTATGAGAGCCCAATCCATTGCGAAAGGGGCTTCGGGATGCCCTAAATTCGACGACCGAGATTCATTGATGAGGCTTTTAAAAGCCTTTAGATGGTTATGATTGTGCCAACAACAAAACATCAAAGATTCCTTTTGCCTGTTTCTAAAGCCGTGGAAACCCTAAAATGGCTTGGTTAAAGGGTTGACATTTCCTCATTTGGGCGGCTGAGATGGAGAGAGAGAGAGAGAGAGAGAGAGAGAGAGAGATGTTGGGGCAAATTTTCAGCCTAGCAGCGAGAGGGCTTCCATTTTTGAAAATTTTCGCATGCACAACTCTTTTTGTGCTAGTGTTTGTGTGCATACACATGTGCAACTACAAGTGGAACCCATGTGGTTTTGGTCGGATCCACCGCGCGGACTCGATGGACGATTCAAATCAGTGTAGTGGGCCATGATGGTGTTCCCACAATTGAACCCAAATGGACGTTGTCCATTTATTCATTCGTGGGCGGAAAAAATCAAAAGAAGGAAGCCTTCCTCTTTCGAAAAGATCATGTCAAACCTGATTGGCTGGGTTCGTCGCTCGGTGTTCCACAGGTACACCACACATCTATGCACACACAACTTCAAGGTGGGGTCCACCATGATGTCTAGTGAAATTCACACCACTCACTAGATTCTACAGGTCTACCTAGGACCCTTGGCCAATGATCAGGCAGATCCAAAGCTCAGGTGGGCCATGCCAAGTGAAACTTGTCCTAATCGTCGATTCCTAATAATCTAATGGATAGCTTATTTCTGAATCTGATCGTCAATATTCCTAATGGTTCCTAAGGGAATTTTAGGTGGAATTAGGTAGGTGCTTACATATTTATTAACTAGATTGTGTGGTTTATGTGTGGATCAACCCTCATGCTATTAAGGATGTAATAAACGGTAGATCTTGCGACTCAAGACCCCAGATTGGTGGCATGCAGTTTAATTTCAAAGTGATATGATCATTCATCTTGAGATTCAATGGATGGGGGTTGATATATGGACGAAGATTACTCCCAACCGTCAAATCAGGCTAGAATGAAGGCGAATGTTCAAATAAATTGGGTTTATGTTTATACTAAATTTGGTCCTCATGGTAACACCCGAGTACTAAAAGGTACGGGGTGTTACACTTAAAACCCTTATCCTAGCTCGTACCGTTCCGTAAACTTCCGCGGTCCTCCCAGTCGAATTTCGATGACACGCGACGCGTAGATAGCTTTGGCGGATGCTCTTGAGTCACATCCTGTAAACCCGAGCCGACTCAAACCAAGACCTATGTCATTGCGACCGCGCCGTCGCTGTGGTTCCGACGACGCGTCTCGTGTGTCAATGCAACACTCAGATTATGAGATCCAGCCCGTGCATTATCTCGGTCGTTGATTGCTTGATTGTGGGACCCACCTATCCCTGTTGTTGTACTTCCCTAGAAACATAATTACTATGATGTCACCCTACCCTACCCCTAGCCCTAACTCCTTACAAGCAACCACCCCTTCCCTTTTCCCCATAAGTCAAACTCATTAATTGTCATTACATCTCTCTCTCTCCCTGTCTCTTTCGTTTTCATTTTTTTTCCTCCATTGTTATAAGCTTGGGACGTCCAAGCAACCCAAAAATCTAGCAATCTCCCATCCAATCTCCCTAATAATTCGGCCCACCAAATCCCATCTCGACCGTTAATTCAACCTCCTTGGAGCTCTAAGACTGATTGGAGGAAGGAGGAGTTTAAGATCTTGAGGTGGGTGCTCCTCTCTGAAAGTGCACCTACTTGTGCCCTGGTTTGTCAAGTTACGTGTGTGGTGAGTCAGACTGGCTACAGAGATCGATAGGAAGAACAATTTAAGCATCTGCCTCGACCGGATGTGTGGAAGCTCGCAATAGGTAAATCATAGCCTCACATCCCATGTCCCAAAACACCAGGTGATTAAAACCCTTAAAACAAGATAGACATCTTAGGATTTTATGGTGAGAAAACTTTTGGCAAAATAGGAAAATCTCTAAGTTTTTCTCGCCCTGTCGATTCTATCGAAGCACCCTCGATATGATCAACTTGTTCTGTCGATGTCCACGATACCTTAACGTTATGATCGATAAGAGGACTAAAAGTATCCAGCAACCAAATATTCATCTAGACGGATTTATCAATGTATCGATACACATATCGATATCATCGATATAAGCACTAAATATGTCCAGCAACTTCATAATATATCTGGACAAATTATCGATGTATCGATACACATATCGATATCATCGATATTCAAATCTCGAGCACATCGAAGGTGGCTCGATATGATCAACAGATAGTTTTTCGGTGCCCCTATTTTTAATAAAAATCTCAAAATTCTTCGATATATCGATGACCTCTCGATATGATCTGAATTCAAATATCGATAAGATCAGAGGTCCATCGATGATATCGATGGTGGGCGCGTTCTTCTTACAACATTTATTTTAGGTTGTGTTTAACTATGATCGGTGGCCCTTCGATTTAATCGATATTCAAATATCGATGATATCGACACCAGATCGATTGCATCGAACAATGTCATAATCTGTCCAGCAAGTTCAAAGATAAATCAGCTGGATTTATCGATGCCTCGACTCTGATCTCGATGTCATCGACATTCAAATTCCGATGACCTCGACAATTTCCTCGATCATTCATGAAAACCTGAAATATCGCAAAGTCAAGTCTCTCTCACTTTTTAAGTGTTGATGGATCGAACCTGTCATCGATGGAATTGAAGTTCGAAATTCGATGACATCGACAATAGTTTCGATTCATCGACCATCTGGCAAAGAGTTTCAAAAGCGTATGACATTGAGTTCGAGTCATCGAGCAGACCATCGATTCTATCGAGAGTATACGCTCGATGATATCGAACCTGCTCGATGATATCGAACTCTGTTATATATGTGACCGTTTTATATCCGTTGGAACTTTTTGCCTATTTATAGAGGACTTGTCTTTTGTTGCTGTGAGAGAAAGTAGAGAGAGCTTTTGTGTGTTTAACCTTAGATCATATACCCTAAGCCCTTTCTCTCAAGGGAGTTCATCCTCCAATCCACCCTCACCATTGATATTCAATAGAGTGGATTGGGGAATGAACTTCCTCATTTAAGGATCCTCCAGCTACTACCTTAATGACAAATCATTATGCTGGGATGCCTTGAATGCATAAGAGTGGAACTACTCTACCTTCCTTATAGGTAAACCTTTAGAGAGTAAGATTCCATCTCACCCTTGACCTAACCCGAAGCCAAGTATTGGTATATCATCTTGTGTTGCGGATCAAGGGAGCTGAAGACTTTTCGTCAACAAGAAGGAGGAGATCTTTGGCATTGCACTGAATGAGACTTATTAACTTATCTGTAAGTATCTAGAGTCCAGAGGACACTTGTGATCATTCCTTTCTAGGTCTTGGTCTTAAGTGGTTCTCACCCTTTGAAGTCCTCAAGGAGGCCTCCGGCAGGAGTGTACGTAGTGGGTGCACAGGGTGGACCCTTGCTCTTGTGTAGGGCATAAACTGTTAGGTCCTTGACCTGTGTGGTCTAAAATTCGGGTGCATAGTGTGGACCCTTGCTCTTGTGTAGGGCATAAACTGTTAGATCCTTGTGTAGGTCCTTGACCTGTGTGGTCTAAAATTTGGGTGCGTCATGTGGACCCTTGCTCTATGGAGAGCATAAACATCTGGTTAGGAGTGAACCAGTAAAACTCTGGGTTTGAGGTAAACCGCGTAAAACCTCTGTAAAGGTTGAAGGTGAACCTGATTTAAAACCTTAGGTTTGAGGTGAACCCTAGGAAACCTCCTTAGTGAAATCCGGTACACTCAAGGGTTGAGTGCGACAGTTGGGAGTGGAGTAGACACGTAGTCGAACCACTATAAAATGACTGTGTCTGTGATTGCTTTTCTATATGTGTGATTCATGTCAATACATTCATACTCATATATCTGATTACATCTTACACACACACAGTCACATCCAACATAGACTAAGTTGCATATTGCTATATTTTGATTAGTTTGTGATTGGATCCTCTACTTGGCTTGGAAGCCAGTAAAATTACATTTGAGTAATCCTAAAAATTGCATACTTAATAGGATTAGAGTGATAAGATTTTTAATAACTTATAAATATTTAAAAAGTCCTATTCACCCCCCTCTAGGACATATTGACATATTCCAACTTCAACTCAAGCGGTCTTCACCGCTATTTCACTCTCTCCTTCTCATTTTTTTGTGTGATGTGTGGCCCACTTGGATGGACCTCACCTTGATGTATGTTTTATCCAAACTGTCCAAGTCATGTGGACCCTACCTTATGGTGGTGGAAACACACAAGTATCAGATTGATTTAAATTAGGTGGGCCACATTCGTGTGGGACCCACCTTGATGAAATGGGGGCCACGTCCGCGTGGAACCCACCACTGTTTATCCATGCCGTCCACTGCCCCTGGATGTGAGGGTGGCTAACGTGAATTGCGTGTACGAACATAGGCGTGTACTAACTGCTAACCAAAAAAAATAAGTAGGCATAACTTTTTAAAGTTTGGGATGAGCCACTCATACAGGCCCCACCTTGATGTATAGAACTAATCTACACTGTTAATCCCATTTCTTAGCCCATTTTAGGCATTGAGCCGAAATGTGAGACCAATTCGATAATTAAGCGGGCCATACCATACGAAATAGTGGTATTACCATTAAAACCCACCTTGATTCTCCTATATGTCGAAAACATGTCATATATTGGTCTTATTAGGTCGATTAGGGTCCGTAAAACCCCATGGCCCGGTTGGATCTTTCAAATATAGGCCCTAGATATGAAAAAACCTAGGAATTAAATATATATATATATATAATATATATATTATATATATATATATATATATATATATATAAATGAGAACTGCAGCGCAAGACGCTGCTGCTTAGCACCGTAGACGGAAGAGGTAGGGGGTCCCAACCGTGGGCCCCACCGTGATGTGTGTCATTGTCATCCACACCGTGTATTCGTTAGGTCCCATTTGGGACAGTGGGCCCCCAAAATATCAGCCATAGAGGAAGCTCATGTGGCCCACGTCACCATAAGCAGTATGATTGAACGGTTGCCATTGAAACTCCTTTTTGTACGTTACTGAAGTTTGGGGTTAATATGAAATTTGTTTTCCATCTTCATCCGGGTCTGTATGACCTTATTAACAGAATTGGTGGAAAATAAACGCTATGGTGGGCCCACCACGTGGGACCCACTGCTGATGGATATATTCCATTTAAGTCGTCCATCTAGCGTCCAGATGTCTGGACGCTGGCCCTTTGCACTCTCGCGCGCGCACACACACATGTATACATATATTAATATAATATATTGTTATATAATATAATATAATACATTATATTACCTTATGATGGTGGGCCACTTCCACGTGGAACCCACCTTTAATATAAAGGAATTCTGCACCGTCCAGATTATCTGGACGGTGGGTTACAATATATATACAATATTATATAATATATTATATTTAAAGGAATGAGATGGTGGGCCAACTCCACGTGGAACCCACCAGATGCATGTATCTCATCCATTCATCCACCGTCTAACTATGGACGGTGGAGCCCACCTTGATATGTGGCTGTGCACACCGTCCAATCCAGGACGTGGTTAGAAGCGGATTGACTAGCGTACCTCACGCTAGCTGTGGGGTTGCTGCACTGACGTCAACAACTCCGTGGGTCCCACCTACCTGCTGTGGTGACACCATCAAGGTCTGATCATGGGGTATGTGTAACATCCAGACGGTTCATCTCCACCATCCGCTGATTAGGACGGTGCATATCCCACTTTAATGTATATGTTTTAGCCACGCCATCCAGTGGCCCACCCTGATGGACTATTCAGCCGTGCATCCATTTGGCTATCTTGTCTCAAGATTTGAGACTAAAAATAAGACAGATCTAATATTAAGTGGACCACACTGCAGAAAACAGTGGGATGAACGTCCACCATTGAAAACACCCTCGGGTTACAGGCTTTTGGACCAATACGGTATTTGTTTTTCCCTCCATATCTAGGTCTTTGTGACCTTATGAACTGACTGGATGAAAATTAAATGCCATGATGGGTCCACTAGAATTTAATAATGGAAATCATCATCACCATTGCCATTTGTGGTATGGTCCAGATGATCTTTTGATCTAATTCATTGTTTGGATAATGCTTTAAAATGATATTAATCGATGGATGAATGATGTGGCCCAAGTAGTGCGGCCTACCTGTTATATTTGGGAGGCCTAATACCACGTATTCGGGGCTCATGGGTTGAGGCCCATTGTGATGTATTTGGAGCCCATGGGTAGAGGCCCATAGTGTTGTGTATTCGGTCCATTTGTACCGGCCCAATTGATTCAGCCCATTTAATCGGCCCATTTGATGCATTTATGAGGCCCGTTGAGATGTATTAAGGACCAATATGCAAGGCTCACCTGTTATGTATTTAAAGCCCGTGCGATAAGGCCCATTGCGATGTATATTAGGCCTCTGTATGAGGCCATGGGCCCACTATACGTTTGGCTCTATGTGGGCCACTCCTTGGGAGCGATGTGGGTTAAGTGCCAACATTGATGGGCAATGATGGTTTAATGTCCACATCGTGACCTTCCCTTAGGCCTTGTTCGTCTAATTATTGAGGCCGATTATCGATCGATTCCGATTGTCGTGGCCGATTGCCGATTCTGATTGTCGTGGTCGAGTGACCGATTAGCGATCGAGGCCGATTGTCGTGACCGATTGTCGATTCCAATTAACATGACCGATTTGCCGATTCTGATTATCGATCGATTCCGATTGTCGTGGCCGATTGCCGATTTTGATTGTCGTGGTTGAGTGTCCGATTAGCGATCGAGGCCAATTATCATGACCAATTGCCGATTCCAATTGACGTGACCGATTTGTCGATTCTGATTATCGATCGATCCCGATTGTCGTGACCAATTGTCAATTCCGATTGACGTGACCGATTTATTGATTCTAATTATCGATCGATTCTGATTGTCGTGACCGATTGTCGATTCCGATTGACGTGACCAATTTGCCGATTCTGATTATCGATCGATTCCGATCGACATGATCGATTGTCGACTCTGATTGATGTGACCGATTTATCAATTTTGATTATTGATCGATTCCGATTGTCATGACCGATTGCCAATTCCGATTGACGAGACCGATTTGCCGATTTTGATTATCGATCGATTCCGATTGTCATGACCGATTGCCAATTCCGATTGACGTGACTGATTTGCCGATTTTGATTATCGATCTATCCCGATTGTTGTGACCTATTTACCGATTCTGATTATCGATCGATTCCGATCGACGTGACCGATTACCTACTCCGATTAACGTGACCGATTTGCTAATTCCGATTATCGATTAATTCCGATTGTCGAGGCTGATTCCTATTATCGAGGCCGATTTTCGAGGCCTGAAATAGCGGTGAAGACCGCTTGAGTTGAAGTTGGAATATGTCAATATGTCCTAGAGGGGGGTGAATAGGACTTTTTAAAGATTTACAAGTTATTAAAAATCCTATCACTCTAATCCTATTTAGTATGCAATTTTCAGGATTACTCAAATGTAACTCTACTGGCTTCCAAGCCCAGTAGAGGATCCAATCATAAACTATGAAAGTAGTAAACAGTTATATAAACTTGTTTATGATGAATATGACTATGTAAGTGTGTGAGGTGTGATCTTCAGGTATATGAATATGAAAGAAGCATTAACATAGAACACACACATAGAGGAATAACAATCGCAAACACAGTCATTTTTATAGTGGTTCGACTACGTGTCTACTCCACTCCCGGCTGTCGCACTCAACCCTTGAGTGTACCGGATTTCACTAAGGAGGTTTCCCAGGGTTCACCTCAAACCTAAGGTTTTAAAACAGGTTCACCTTCAACCTTTACAGAGGTTTTACACGGTTCACCTCAAACCCAGAGTTTTACTGGTTCACTCCTAATCAGATGTTTATGCTCTCCATAGAGCAATGGTTCACACAACGCACCCGGATTTTAGACCACACAGGTCAAGGACCTACACAAGGCCTAACAGTTTATGCCCTACACAAGAGCAAGGGTCCAACACTATGCACCCACTACGTACACACCCGCCGGAGGCCTCCTTGAGGACTTCAAAGGGTGAGAACCACTTAAGACCAAGACCTAGGAAGGAATGATTACAAGTGTCCTCTGGACTCTGGATACTTACAGATAAGTTGATGAGTCCCGTTAAGCACAACGCCAAAGATCTCCTCCTCCTTATCGACGAAGAGTCTTCAGCTCCCTTGATCCGCAACACAAGATGATATACCAATGCTTGGCTTCGGGTTGGGTCAAGGGTGAGATGGAATCCTACTCTCTAAAGATTTTCCTATAAGGAAGATAGAGTGATTCCTCTCTTATGCATTCAAGGCATCCTAGCTTAATGATTTGCCATTAAGGTGGTAGCTGAAGGATCCTTGAATGCGGAAGTTCATTCCCCAATCCACTCTATTTAATATCGATGGTAAGGGTGGAGTGGAGGATGAACTCCCTAGAGAGAAAGGCTTTAGGTATAGTATAAAAGTTGAAACACACAAAAGCTCTCTCTTTTCTCTCTTACAGCAACAAAGAACAAGTCCTCTATATATAGGCAAGAGGTTCCAACGGATATAAAACGGTCACATTTATGACAGAGTTCGATATCATCGAGCAGGTTCGATATCATCGAGCGTATACTCTCAATAGCATCGATGGTCTGCTCGATGACTCGGACTCGATGTCATACGCTTTTGAAACTCCTTTCCAATAGGTCGATGAATCGAAACAGTTGTCGATGTCATCGAATTTCGAACTCCGATTTCATCGATGACTGGGTCGATCCCTCGACACATGAAAAATGAGAGAGACTTGATTTTGAAAATATTTCAGGTTTTCATGAATGATCGGGGGAACCGTCGAGGTCATCGGAATTTGAATGTCGATGATATCGAGATCTGAGTCGAGGCATCGATAATTCCAGCAGATTTATCTTTGAACTTGCTGGACAGATTATGGCTTAGTTCGATGCAATCAATCTGGTGTCGATATCATCGATATTTGAATATCGATTAAATCGAAGGGCCCCCGATCATAGTTAAAAACATCCTGAAATAACTGCTATAAGAAATGCACGCCCACCATCGATATCATTGATGAACCTCCGATCTTATCGATATTTGATTTCAGATCATATCGGACGGTCATCGATATATCAAAGAATTTTGAGATTTTCTTTAAAAAACAGGGGCGCCGGAAAACTGTCTGTCAATCATATTGAGCCACCTTGGTTGTGCTCGAGGTTTGAATATCGATGATATTGATATGTGTATCGATACATCGATAATTCATCCAGATATATTATGAAGTTGCTGGACATATTTAGTGCTTATATCGATGATATCGATATGTGTATCGATTCATCGATAAATCCGTCCAGATGAATATTTGGTTGCTGGACACTTTTAGTCCTCTTATCGATCATATGGTTAAGGTATCGAAGACATCGACAGAACAGGTCGATTATATCGAGGGTGCTTCGATAAAATCGACAGGGCGAGAAAAACTTAGAGATTTTCCTATTTTGAAAAAGTTTTCTCACCATAAAACCCTAAGATGTCTATCTTGTTTTAAGGGTTTTAATCACCTGGTGTTTTGAGACGTGGGATGTGAGGTTATGATTTACCTATTGTGAGCTTCCATACATCCGGTCAAGGCAGACGCTTGAATTGTTCTTCCTATCGATCTCTGTAGCCAGTCTGACTCACCATTCACGTAACTTAACAAACCAGGGCACAAGTATGTGCACTTTCAAGGCCGATTTCAATTGTCGAGGCCGATTGTCGAGACCTATATGATGTATATGCGACCCGTAGTTGAGGCCCATTGTGATGTGTATTCGGCCTGTGTGATGTATATGCGACTCGTGTTTGAGGCCCAATGTGATGTATATGCGGCCCATAGCTGAGGCTCATTGTGATTTGTATTCAGCCCGTGTTTAAGGCCTAATGTGATGAATATGAGGTCTATGTGATGAGGCCCATTGTGATGCATTTGAGGGCCAGGCGGTGGAGTCCATTGTGATGTATATTAGGCCCATGTAAGGAGCCCATCGTGATGTGTAGTAAGCTCTTGAGTGAGGCCCATGGTGTTGTATATTTGGCCCTTGTGTGAGGCCATGGGTCCATTATATGTTAGGCTCTATGTGGGTCATTCCTTGGGGGCAATGTTGGTTAAATGTCCACATTGTCGGGGTCAATTGTCGATGCCAATTATTGACACCAATTATGAGTATGTGACAGCATAACATCATGATACATGCCCATACGCATCATCTGCATGTTTGTTATGAGATGTGGTTGATCATTGCATATGTCATTGAGCATGTTGTTATGAGACTCCCTGATAGGCGAAGGTTATCTCATATGAGCGCACGGTATGCGCAGGATTGATGCATGACTAGATAATATGACTCATGCATCTTGCATTATGATTATTATACGCTCTAGCGACATCAGGGTCGTAGCCTTCATAGGCATATCGTGGATGGCTAGACGGGGCACCGAAAATTTGTTCTAGTATCGGGCTGTTATAGATGGCCCTGGGCGAAAATCCCTAAAGCCCTCTTGGTACCAGAGGATGCCCCAAAATCGAGACCGAGTGAATATATGAGCGCCCGAGTGCCGAATACCAGGAGGCCGCATCTCCCACTGTGTCGTGGTCGGTTCGGAGGGGGTGTGGCCTTACCCTCCCGAGCGTAGGGGCCATTGCTAGGCTGAGTCTGACCAGCTCGAGGAATGGTCCGCTATCGACGTGCCGAATAGGTATTGGCAGACTATTAGCCAAGCGGATAATGAGGTTTCTTACGCTCACTTGGATTGTGCGGCTGAGAGAGCAGCAGTACCATTTGGAGTGTACTAAATCCCGGTGATGATCCCAGAGATGAATCGTACTGATATGTGGACTTATTGAGCAGGATTTGTATACTCATTCATTCATTCATTCACTATCCACTCGGGCTGGTGGCGCGTAACTATTTGTTATGTGAACTTTCGCAATGGCCAGGATTTCGGTTGGGGCGAGCGACTAACTAGAGATCAGGAGTTTACCACATTGCGTCTGACTATCCAAATTTAGGTATGAGACTAGTTTGGATAGAAGTCTCTTATGATGGACCCCATAGCCGGCGATATCACGTACTATCATCCCGACTTCACACTCCAGTATGGCCATTCCATTCGCACCGTATATTGTATTACCTTCGTGGCATACGACATTTTGGGTTACCTGTGTTTCTGCATTTATATAGTTTAGATACATCATCTGATATTTGACTCTTTATGACTCCTCATTTGTATAGTTGATCTGTATCACGTATTCTGATATTGTTCCTCATTTGTATAGTTGATCTTTATCGCGTATTCTAACATTGTTCTTCATTTGTATAGTTGATCTGTATTGTGCATTTTGATATTGCTCGACTCATGGACTTGTCAGTATTTTCGCTTACTCTGATAACATATGATTCATGACCTTGCACCTATTTCGACATTGTATGATTATGATCTTGCGTTGAATACTTGACACTTACCTTGTGCACACACTTACACCACCCTCTAAGCTTTTTATAAGCTTATGCACGATAGATGCGTGCAGGTGATGTTAGGTTGCAGCAGTGTTGAGCTTGGAGCGTGCAACGGCCTTATGGAGCTTGATTTTCGATTTATGTATTTCCTTTTTAGCATTGTACTCAAATGATTATATTAGTGGATATGTGATGATGATGTTGTGTTTGTGAATTGGGTAATCTTGTGGTTATGCTTATTACGAGTTAAATATACACAAGGAAAAAAATCCTCCTTGTAGGATCCCAGGATCGGAATCTGGCGTATAGACGCTAGGAGCCGAGAATGGGGTACTATGGAGGCTGTCGGCACCGGATTCGGCGATCCGGATTCTTGTGAATCCGATCTCCGGGGTTTGGGGCGTGACATACACTTATCATCCCTCGTAACCAAACACCTTCCTTGAATGTTTCTTCACCATCATATACTCAGCTTCGGTCAAAGAAAAATCAACTACAGACTGAAGCTTCAACATCCAACAAATCGTTCCACCCGCTAGTACAAATGAGTAACCAGAAGTCGACATTTTATTATTCATACTGCCCGCATAATCAGAATCCACATAGCCTACTAACTTGACCCCTGATTTCTCAAATGAAAGACATAGTCCTGCATACCTTGAATGTATCGAAGTAGCCATTTTACTCTAACAGTGTTGCTTGTCGGGGTTAGATATATATCCGTTCACAACAACAACCGCATGTGAAATATCTGGTCTTGTACAGACCATGACATACATCAACCTGTCAACTGCGCTCAAATAAGGCACACGAGATATATCTAACTTTTCTTCATCTATTTTAGGACACTGTTCAGAAGAAAGCTTAAAATGAGCCATGTGGGAAATGCTGACCAGCTTTGTCTTGTCCATCCCATACTTCTTCGATACCTTCTCAAGGTATTCCTCCTGAGATAACCATAACATGCTCATCTTTTTGTCTCTATGTATGTCAATACCGAGAACCCTCCTTACATCCCCCAGATCTTTCAACTCGAATGTCCATGACAACTGAGTCTTCAGTATGTTGATCTCAAAGAGATGCTATGACTGGCGATAAGCATATCTTCAACATACAATACCAAGATAATGAACTTCCCATCACTTAATGTCTTGTAATAGACACAATGATCATACTCACTCCTGGTAAACCTCTAACTCACCATGAAAAAATCAGATTTCTTATACCACTTCACAATTCGCCATTTAATTGCCTAATGTTGGGGTACACAACGTACTTATCTGATTTGAGATCAACCAACCTTTGAATTGACCCCAGACTTCTCAATATAGGATTTCATCATATATGATTATTCAACCCATGACCTGAGCATATCGTTGAAGCATGTGATATCGTACCTAAACGCTTCAGATCGATCCAGGTATAAAGACAAACCAATCCCTCGATTATGGTCCTAAATCGACACGAACAATCTCCATCGTACACCATCATTTTATGGACTCAATTCACAAATTTTACTGTTCATCGGGCCCACAACTTCTTGTAGGACGATTGACACTTAATTAAAAAATATAACCATTTAATTGTAGAAGCAAACCTTATGAATTCCTCTAAATGGGATTAGAAATCCTTTGAAACTAGAGTAATCATATCTAAAAATGGTCCCACCATTAAATTAGTTGAAATTGTTACTAAATGCACATAAGCATCAAAGTATGGCCCACCTAGGCTATGGATCTCCCTCATCCTTTTGGCCATGGTCTTATTAGGGATAGTTGGAACTATTGGTCAGTATGGATCAGACGTGAAACCCATTAGACTGCCGGATTGTAGGAAAATGTCAATTAGACAAACAACGTGGCCCACCTGAGTCATGGATTGACCTCATTCTTGGTCAAATGACTCAATGGGACTTGTAGAATCTAATGATCGGTGTATATTTCTCTAAACATCGTGGTGGACCCCATTTTTAGGGTTGCATGTGTACAAAATCCACGCATACTGGCTGTGCACCAAATCATAGCCCTGGTCAAATCGGGTTGACCCAACCAAATCCCAAAAGAAGAGAGTCTTCTTCTCTATTTCTTTAATTTTGGCTTGCAGCTGTTTTAAACGGACAACGTTCATTGTGGTGCTCATGGCCCACCGCCTTAGATCAGATGAGTGATATGATCCGTCCATCTTACATAATAGAGGTGTCCAACCAAAACCTTGATCGTCCTACACGTTTGTACGTGCATACGTACACAGAGAGAGAGAGAGAAGAACCGTGAGAGGAGGTTTTCAAAAATAAAAACCATCCGCTGTGATGATCGTGGCCCACCGTCATGGACCCTTGGCTAGATCCAAACCGTCTATTGGACGCGGGGGGCATTTTCGATCAAAACCCAAAATTTTCACACTTGAGTGCTTGCGTGCATGTGCACAAACATATGCACAATCAAACTGCGTGTGGTGGTTCCTGAAAATGGGATTTTTTTTCGTTCCTCCTTTTTGTTGCCTCACTGGCAATCTGAGAGGATATCTCCTTTCATCTCTAGCCTCCAATGTGAGAGATCCCAGCCACACAATCGTAGCGATTTTAGGGTTTCTGCGTTGTAAGGAAGAGAGAGTGCACGCATAGAATCTTTTCGTTACGCTGACATGACATAATCTCAACCGTTCCCTCCCTTATAGAAACTCTCCGGGAACATCTTAGATGTTAAACCTAGGGCATTCTAAAGCATCACTCACATCAGCCTTGCGATCTTGCACGATATCTCATCGTTGCGAGAAAACCGTCTGCAGCAAAAAAATCTTGGAACCCATCGAGTTTTGTGCAAGTCTCTCCAAATGGTGGGTCCTATAGTGTCCTTTGGTCAAATCCACACCATCCACATGAATTAAATTGAAAGGATAACCTTCACTGATGATCTTCCATTAATAGCTAGATCATCTTCTCCGTCTAGCCAGAAAATCCACCACCTGGTTAGGGCCATTTGTGCTGATCTGAAGCATACATTTAGTGGGCTATGGTGCTAGAAGTCCATTGGTAACCTCGGATTACAGCCATGCAAGCAAGATTTAATTATATCATAAAAACGTGACGGATTAAACAACTAAAACCGTAACTAATTCAACAATTAGTTGGGTTCGAATCATCTAGAAAAGGGGTTAATAGAGCCTATTAAAGGGTGTCCTTTAGGTCTTTGCTTCTTAAAATAGAAATTCATAGAGAGAGGGAAGGAGCACCATTTCTAGTGCCTATTGAGTAGAATCGACTCGCTGTGAGTTCAGGTCGAGTCCAATGTCTCATCTGGTCTTCCTGAGAGAGAGAGAGAGAGAGAGCAAGAAGAGGATTGAGAAGGAGAGGAGCAAGAGAAGAAGATAGAGAAGAGAGAGAACAGGGAGCGAGTTTGAGCTCGTGTTGCACTAACTTGTTTGAGTCATAGTTCGAGTTAAAGCCGAGCCCAGGCTCTGTCCGGCCACACCAAGAAGGAGCAGAGAAGGAGAAGAAGAAAAGAAAGGAGGATGAAGGAATTGACGAAGAAAGAAAATAGGGAAAGAGAGGGGCATGCTGGTGAGTTGCTGACTCATTGAGTCTTTAAATCTCTAGTCTGACTCATTTTGACCCTAGACTGAGTTCAAGGCCCGACTCTAGTCCTGAGTTTTCTAGGTAAAAAGGGGAGGAAGAAGATAGAGAGAGAAGAAAGAATGAGCTCGATAGTGTGTTTACATTGTTGTTGAGTCTGTGACAAGCTGACTTAGTTCGTTCCACTAACTCTAGTAATGTGTGGGTCTGTTCGTGCCCCTTCCACCAACAACCTCCACGGAGGCAAGTTGGGCTCGGTCCAACAACTCGGGAGACTCCTTCAAGTATGATCTCGTGTTGCCCAGTGTGCATTGGGTTCTAAAACCATGATGAGCTAACTCAATGTATAGCCACCGAGTCTAGCAGCTTGTACGACAGCGACCAAACCATTCTATTGGAGGTTCGGGTCGAGGATCGACTCATCCAGTGGCATTTCGCTAGGACTCAATTCTGATCCTTGGATTGGACCCGAGAACCAAGTAAATTGGCTTCTCGTTACCATCTCGACCCACTGAGTCATAGAGTTAGTGCAACTCAGGTCAATGCTAACTAAGTTTGGGCCAACCAATCCAAGGGCTGGGGTCAAGTTACAATCAGAGGAGAAGTTCTACTCGGTTAGGTGATGCCTTGAGTAGGACCAAGTTGAATTTGAGTGGGTACCTTGCTAAGTCGACTCGGTTGGTGCGACTAGATTATTATTGTTTAGCTTGTTGATTAAGGTTCTTTTAATTCTTTCAAATGCCCAGCTAATCTAAATTTTCAGCTTGTACTAAGAAGCATTTATTGGGCTGAGCGAGTTGAGTCGAGTGGAAGCCAAGCCAACTTAAGGTGAACTAGCTCCCTACTCTCTTGTGTAGAAATCTAGATTGATTATTTAAGTAGATGTTATAACTATGAAACCTATGTTTCTCAAGGCCCTAACCATAGGTTAGATAGTAGGTCAAAATTCACTAGATTAAGACCTTAATCTTAATCCTAGTCATAGATAATTTGTGGAACTTCAATCTAACCGTACAATTTTATGAATCATGGTAGGATTAAATTCTAAGGAGACATGCACCTCTTAGAAACTCTCGTAAGCGATTCGACTTAAGAGGTGATGACCTTTCCCCTTGGGCTTTCCGCTTTCATGTTAGTTTAAGTAATAGTTTTCCTTTTAATTCTTGACTGATAATCAATATCCTTATTTTATGATTACTTGTGTTAGTTACTGGAATTGATCATCAAATCATATGCTCAACATTTATCTTGTATAAATATTTATATGTTGCACTTGAATATCTTCTCATACTAATGGATTGTTTACGAAACTTGAATTTCTACATTGATTAGTGGAAACTCCATTTATATGTTTATACAGATTTGGATGTAACTTGATTGATTGTGATTACAATGGACCCTCGAACTAGTGGTCATTTTGTGTATTGGATTAACTAGAATTTTATTATAGATTTACCATCTTGTGGATCACTTGTGCCTTTGTGGCTTTTTAGGGATAATCTTTTTTTATTGTATCATTTGATAAACTATTTTCCCAATGTGGCTTCGATTGAACATTTGCCCTATGTGGCTTCGATTTAATATTTGGCTCATATAGCTTTGATTGAATATTTTCCCTACATGGCTTGATGAATTAATTTCGTATAACCTTAAGATGGTAAGTTCCACTTGTTGAACTATAATTGGTCATTAGTTAAGGAGATTACCATTACACATCTTAGTGTTGGAGTCTAATGAGCAGGTGATGGTGGTATGAGATATTATGCCCGAGTTGTTCGCCTATACTGGGTAACGAGCCCCCCATAATGACCTTTGATTTTTCTTAAATTAACTGTTTGCAATTGTAATAATAATGGTTGGGCTAATCATGCATTCATGGCATGCGGAGTTTACCGAGTAGCCGATGTAAGACACGGGGTTCTTGTGTCACTATGGGTTGTATCATAGAGTACTTTACTAAGTGATCCTAAGTTATCGCCACGGGGTTCTTGTTTAAATATATCTTAGAATACTTTTCCAAAAGACTAATTTGCCCTAGGTCTCCTTGTTGCATGGTTTTTTTTCGTGTGGTTAGTCCTCCTTGGGTGGCTTTTTGTCAGCTAGATGTGCATCCCTAGGTTTGTGAGTATGTGCATGTATTCATACATTTAAACAAGACTTCTCAAATGTTTCGTACGATGTGAACTGCTATTTTTGCATGTTTAAACTATACTTAACTAATGTGGCAGTGTGTAATCTTGAAGGGATTCACACTGAACTAGCCACTCATTCTTTGAATATATAACCGCACAAGTAGTGCAGGTGGTTTAAATAACACTCATGTTCATATTGATGAGGAGCATGGTATAAATATCAGATATGTGTGCCTGTATCTACCAAAGAGAAACTGTGTGATCTTACAGCTCAAGTTTAACATCGTTTTATTCTTTTTTATGTGTTAAATTGTTCCATTCTTTTATTAGTTAGCATTGATACATTGGTTTGTATAAGCCCTATAGGCAGTCGCTCGTATATTTGAACATGTGTGCAGAGTTTCCTTTATGTTTGATTTGTTTCTCTTCCACTAAAATGCTCACTCTGATAAGGGATAAAAATACATGAAATTTGGGCTATCTTTGAAGGTTAACACTCGAGTTTTCAGAAAATGAGTAATATACTCAGGTTTCAATAACCGAAGTGTTACATAAGAGCTAAAAGCTTAAAGCGCTTTACTGTTCCAGTTCCTTCATGTGTAGTTTCTAATATATCTCACTTCCTTTCCCATTTTACATGTACAAATGCATTTAAATTCATTAAGAGAAATCGCATAATAAATCACATTGAGAGCTTTGACATCATATTCATACCTAACTCTCTCATTAACATTCTAACTAGATTTATCTTTGGGAATGGTAATGGTTTTACCATTAACCACAATATGTTCTACGGGTATAGTCCATCCTTATTCAATAATTGCCCAAATCATAGGTTCAAGGGTCTCAAGAATACCCTCATCTTAGACTTCCAATAGGCATAGTTAGATCTATTAAAATAAGGTAGTCGTGTGATGATACTCCCTTCATGGGTAAACATAATCTTAAAGCTCTAACCAATCTTATTTTAGACGGTTAAGTCTTTAAAGAACAACCCACTCTGATACCAATTAAAATTGTGTGGATTGTCTACCACGGCATGCGAAAGCTTAGCGGAGCTTAAAATTACAACTAAGTCCTAGAGGGGGGGGGGGTTGAATATGACCACTTTAAAATATTTTCAATTAAGATTAACTAACACTTAGGCTTTCAATCCAAGTGGGTTCAATTGCAAACTACAAATGATTCAACTAATTTTGCTATTAGCACATGATAAGAGATGTGGGATACACATTGTGTGTGCTATAATTTAAGTGTCTATCATACATTCTAATCGTGGATCTATATGAATTAAACATATTTAATCACAAGAAAGAATAGACATGCATCCACATAAGCAATCACAAACACAACGACGTATAACAATTTAACTACTTACCTACTTCAATCCCACGCATTCTCCTTAAGTGTACTAGATTTTACTATCTTAAGAGTTTCAATAGGTTTACCCCTAACTTTTGCAAGCGTACACTCCTGCCGAAAGCCTACACAAGGTCTTATAAATGTACACTCATGTCGAAGGCCTACAAAAGGAGTTAACAAACGTACACTCTCGCCGAAGGCCTATACAAGAACTTAACACATGTACACTCCCAGTGGCGGTCTACACAATAACTTAATCGAGTTTGGGTCACAAACTTATACTCAATTTTACACAATGAAAGAGTATACAATGGACTCTAGAAATGACAACATACTTGTCAGATTGAGCCTCGTTGATGCACCTTGCTTGAGAGCTTCTTCAATCTTAAATTGACTACTCAATTTCTCCACCAAACTTTATTGTCGATCTCCTTTGGCTTCAAACAATCGGGTAGAAAAACTTTTAGGTTTCCTACAAACATATAAACTACACTTTAAGACCACATCTAGTAAAAAGAAACTAACTGTCCTTAAATCTTCTCACATGCACTTATATAACAATAAATAAATAAATCTGAAGATGATAGTGATGATGAGGATGAGGATGAGGAAGATGAAATGGCTAGAAGATTCGAGAAACTCCTTAAGTTTAATATAGGGAAGAGTTATGACAATAATGCAAAATGGCTGAGAAGCACATAGGTAAATCTTTCAAAAAGACTAGAGATATCCAATGTCACAATTGTGAGGGTTATGGACATATTTCCTCCAAATGCACTAGTAAAGTAAGATATAAAGGCAATGCTATGATGACAATATGGAATGATATAAAGGAGTCCAAATCCGATTCAGGAAACTCTCCCAGTGACAAGGACCTTGGACACTTGTGTGTTTTAATGGCCTCCACCACGATTTTCCTCTTAAAGACTTGGGAGACCATAACACCTCAAATATGTGACCTTAGAAGGTTCTGGTAGGTTTAATAGATAAATATAAGAAGTTTAGCCTCATTAAGTGAGCTCAACAGGAAAATATGAGGAATATATCCTCATTGTTGAGCATTAGGTAAATCTTAGGATTAAATCCTTATTTTATGCTTTATAGTTAAATCAGAAGATTTTAGCCTCATTTTCATTTTTGATATTTTAGCTTTAAAGTTGCTTGATTTTAATTTTATATGTTTATTACTAGATTATTATTGGTCATTGATATTTCAATAAATATATTTTTTAAATGACCATATTATGCATACTCCATGTTTTTTTAAAAAATCTATATTCACTATATTTCGTTGTGAGTATGTGTTTATTGGCAAATCCATGATTTATTGAGCTTTCCATTTTCTATGCGTAATTGGTATTTCTTTGCTTAATTGGTATATCTATGGAATTGTTTCTTTGTCAAATACTAACAAAAAGGGAGAGAAAGATCAAGTCCCATAAAAATAAGTTGAATTTTGTTTTGTAAGTTTTGTTTGTTGTTACGGGGAATTGATGGAAATAAGGAGAGAATTTGAGGGGGAGCAATGCAAGTTTACATGTCATTGTGTATTCGAGTTGTAAATCATTTGTAAATGACATATAATATTTTTAGTTATTTTCATTTGTCATTGGTAGAGACCATGACAAGGTCTAGGTTAGATTTTTTATTACGTAATTGACAAATGGGGAGATTGTTAGTGCACTTATTTTGTGCACCTATTTGCCAATCATGTACATCCATGTGTCGATGAGTCAGTTGAGCCTTTAGAACCCGAAAGCCGAAGACATAAAAAGATAAAAAGCATCAAGGAGTGAATAAAAGGTAAATTGAGGTCCCTTAGTAACCCTAACCTTAGAGCCCAAAATTACCTAATATATACATGATTCCAACCTTAATAGATAAACCTTCATTTGATCATCCCATAGCTTTAGGAGTTTCATTTAAATATACTTAGATAAGTTATAGAGGTCCCAAGTTGTTGTAATCCAAACTGCCCAAAATAGCAGACTCTTTGGAGAGCTCGATTGAAGATCGATCGATCTCGATCGATAAGGTCCATTAATTGATCGAAGTACAGTTCGAGCGATCAATCATGGCCAAAACTATACAGGGAGACTTCTAGTTTATCTCGACGACTCTCAAGAAAATTTCAATCAATCTCAATCGATCGATTAATGGTCGAGCTCGATCAATCAAACATGGACAAAACTGTGTAGCAAGTTCTTTAACCTAATTCGATAAAGGTTGACCAATCGAGGATGCCTTTTTCTACCCGTTTTATAGCTATTACAAACTAAAATTTATATAAAGGGCATTTGGGCATTGGGCATAATTATAGACTTTTGGTGCAATAGAAGCTTAGGTGATTCTCACTCACATGCCTCATCTTAAGCATCTAAACTAATGAGATTCAAGCCTTCTTCTTGAGCTTTATCACTCTAATGAGGTTTCTAATCTCGATTATAAAGATGAACTTGATCTCCACCCTATTATAGATATTAGACATGAACCAATAGTCAAATTCTTGTCTAAATCCCCTAGAACACCCATTTAGGTGAATCCTCCCTTAGAAAACAACTATCCCTTTAGTTGTGGGAGATTCCGCCATCATCCCATCACCTTGGTCATCTCATTGGAGCATCATAAGAAATATATTTATTTGTGGAGCTGAACCATCGACATCGACGAATGTTGCAATTGAGAAGCTAATTCAAACACGGGAAATATTGAAGAAGCATCTCAAGCAAGGTGCTACAAAGGGACTCAATCTGACAAGTAAGTTGTCAATTGTAGAGTCCATTCACACCCCTTGTGTAGAATTAAGTGTAGATTTTGTGACCCAAACTCAATAGATTCTTCTAAGGACCTAAGCTCTTGTGTAAGGTCAAATTCATTAGACACGAGTGCGTATATGTTAGTCTCCATAAGGAACCTTCAGTGAGAGTATATGAATCCACTATTTTGCACAGGCAGAGGATCGATGTATTGGGCTCAAACTCACTACACGCATCCGTCTTTGTTGGCCCAAACACTGAAATTTTTTTTTTATCTTACTCTAGACAGTTGGGAACTATCATCATGAATAAAAGAGAGATAATATTAGTAATAAAATTCTTCTTTATGTATTAGTGATCACTTGAATAAACTCTGATCTTAATGGATATTGTAGGAAATTCAGGTTGTTATGGCACACTTGGACATATCAAGAATAGGGTATACCATAAGGATAACTTTACTAGTATTGAAAAAGTCATTTTGTACGAAAGGCAAAGGTGCAACCCATCTTCAAAGGACAAACCCCACCCTCTGATAATCATTTGATCATCTTAAACAACTTTGTGCAAGTGTCTGAATAGGCGACTGATCTTATCCGATCTCGGTCATATATGGTCGATTCCAATGTATCTGCCTATCTCGGCACTTGGGGTCATAGTTGTTCAGTTTGAATTGAGCTGCACATTCAATTCTGGCATGCCCGCATAAACCATGTGACCGAATTTAAAACTGAGAGGCAACATTTTTTGCATGCCCGGTGGAACCCATTCTCCAGTTTACTTACTGCTGTGACGTTGCGAATCGATTAATCAGAAATATGAATAAAATGAGTAATCAAATTGCCAGGGTTAAACCCTCGAACCAACCAGACCACCTTTAATCGAGGATGTGCTGGTTCAAACAACCCCTAAATTATTGAATTAAAATGCTAATCTAACACTCAGTCCCATCAACCAAGAAGGGGCATTGACCTCTCGGACCATTTCTCTTGAAGAGATATGGTCAGACTTCGGGATGTGTAACTGAGTATCCAACTTGTTCAGGAATATGGGAAAGCTTAGGCGGAGTTGGTACATGCTCAAGCTGATCAATTTTATGTTCAAACTAAGAATGTTAACATATGAATGGCTAAGCAGAATGAGGCCATGCATTGATTGATGGCCATCATTACCGAAAAAGCGCCTATGGTAACACGATATAATTTTAAAGGAAATTCTATCAGTAAAATGGCTCAACCACCATCAATACCTCCCTTGTAGCGGAACACGCCTCTCGTTTTGAT
The DNA here is from genome assembly GCA_021015155.1 of Magnolia officinalis. Taxonomy (NCBI): domain Eukaryota; kingdom Viridiplantae; phylum Streptophyta; class Magnoliopsida; order Magnoliales; family Magnoliaceae; genus Magnolia; species Magnolia officinalis. Next base: position 33,808,141 of record JAJHSJ010000016.1, on the reverse strand, counting down.
CCAGGATGCATGGGATGCTCCGTTGTCCACCGAGTTTAGGCGACCAAAGTGGGAGGTCAAGAATTTTATCCTTGAAGCTCAGAATCAGGGTATGCCAGGAGGACAACCTTTTCAGTATTTTTCCAGAAATCCATTGTTCTATGAGGGGCAGAACTAGGTAGGTCTTAATTCACCGTCGGTGGTTGAGCCTCAACATGTGGATTGTGACTAGATCATACAAATGGTCGAAGAGGTGGCATGCCAAGTCCTCGACCACAATACTATCCCGGTCTACCATAAGTCATATCCCGAATGGATTGACCGGCAACACCCATTGCCGAGGAATTATCGACCAAATTTTACACTATTCTTAGGCAATCACAGTCAATCAACCATCGAACACGTAGGTCAATTCACTATGCAGTGTGGGGAACTAGCTAACAATGACTATTACAAGTTGCAACTGTTCGATCATTCATTGATGACAACGGCCTTCACGTGGTACTCCAACTTACTACCAAATTCAATCCATACCTAGCAGGAGATGGAGGAAAAATTTTATCCTTATTTTTCAAGGACAGAGAAATGACAATGGCCAATCTTGTATGCTTCCGACAATTACCAAGGGAATCTTGCAAGAGTTATATTACCCGATTCAAGAGAGCAAAAAGCAAATGTAAAGTTGTCATGATCGAAGCTGAGTTTGTGCAACTTGCGCAAGATGTCCTAGAATACAATATTCAAAAGAAATTCATTGAAATAGAGTTTGTGGATTTGTATGATTTAACCAGGAAAGTTTCTATATATGAAGAACTTCTTCAGAAAGGAGCTTGGCAAAAGAACTCAACAATAGGAACGTATTATCATGACCCTAACTACAAGGTTGTGATGGTCGAGGTAGTGGCAAAAAAGTCAATTATATGCTTAGCGCTGGTTAAAGCGAAAGCAACTGCAACATCCATGCAAAAGGCTCAAAAGATATATACTTTTGATACTGCCCGGGATGATGAAATATTCAAAATACTATTAGTTGGGAAGTTTATTAAAGTTCATAGTAATCATAAAAGATCCACAACTGATGAATTGAAAAAGATTGAGTATTGCAAATGGCACGGGATGCATTCTCATTCCACTAACAAGTGTGTTGTATTCAGAAACATCGTCTAGGATAACATCGATCGGGGATTGTTGAAATTCCCTGAGAAGGGCGAAGAATGTTGCGTAGTATGCCAACAACGCAGTGAAACAAGATCCAATCTCAAGTCTCACCCACAAACGATAAACAAGAAATATAAACTAGAAAAAGAATCAAAGCATTCCAAACAAACCACAAGACAAGATATACGTGAAAAAACCACAACAAGGGTAAAAAACCACGGATGCAAACTTCCACTATGAAGAAAAAAGAAGATTACAAAACAATATACTAACCTCTCCTTTGGAAGTACATAAAAAACCCTTTACCCACACCTTAGAATTATTTTCCATACATAAGAAAAGCCCTAGGGACCCCTATTTAAAGTTTAGGCAACTTTCCTTTTGCACCCTTGCGAAAAACAACTCAAATTTCTGCAGTCCGCATCAAATCTGGAAACAAATCTGCGTAACCTTGACTGGTCGTGCAGGCTGCACGACGGGTCGAGAGGGCCCCACGACTGGTCGAGCACCTCGGACCCCAAAAATTGATGCTCGCTGGACTTTGAGTCGAGTAGGGGCCACGATCGGTCGTGCGACCCCCAAATGTGGCTCCATATCTCAACAATCTCCCACTTGGAGACACATCGCGATAAACCTTTGTCTTCTTCATCCAGAGTGCATCGCCTCCCCGTCTTCAAGCCTGAAGACCAATCAAAGCTGAACAAAGCTTCAGCTTCTCCCATGTGACCGCCTTGGTTAGCATATCCGCAGGATTCTCACTTGTATGAATCTTCTCCAGCGCAATTGATCCATTTTTCAGTAACGAACATATGAAGTGATATCTGATGGCAATATGCTTGGTTCTTGAATGAAAGGCTGAATTCTTAGCCAAGTGTATTGCACTCTGACTGTCACTGTACAACTTGCAATCTTCTTGCTTCTTACCCAACTCTTCTATAAAACCTTGCATCTACACCATTTCCTTGCACACTTCTGTAGCCGCAACATATTTCGCTTCTGTCATACTGATAGATATTATCTTCTGTAACTGAGAGACTCAACTGACTGCAGCACTACCCAGAGAAAAAACATAACCTGTGGTGCTTCTTCTGCTGTCGATATCTCCTGCCAAATCTGAATCCACGTAGCCTTGTAACTTGATTTCCAATCCACCATAACACAGCCCTACATCCTTAGTACCTACCAGGTATCTAAGGACCCACTTCACAGCTTTCCAATGTTCCTTATCGGGGTTGTTCATGAACCTGCTAACAACTCCCACTGCTTGAGAAATGTCTAGTCTCGTGCTCACCATAGCATATATGAGACTCCCAATAGCTGACGCGTATGAGACTTTAGTCATGTAGTCCCGTTCCTCCCGCGTCTTTGCACCTTGCTCCGTAGATAGCTTGAAGTGGTTGGCTAATGGAGTGCTAACCAACTTAGTACCTCTCATATTGAATCGATCAAGTACCTTGGCTATGTACTCTGCCTGTGACAAAACTAATTTCTTATTTTTCCTGTCACGCTTTATCCTCATGCTTAGGATTTGTTTTGTAACTCCTAAATCCTTCATGGCAAATTGTTTAGACATTGTCTTTTGAGATCTGAGATGTCTTTCATGCTTGAACCGGCCACAAGCATATCATCAACATACAGAAGAAGGATGATGTACGACGTATCAAACTTCTTCAAATAACAACAGTGGTCTGCGTGACATCTCCTAAAACCATTTCCTGACATGAAATTGTCGAACTTTTTATACCACTGCCTCGGGGCCTGCTTCAGGTCATATAGACTTTTCTTCAGTCTGCACACTTTGTTCTCCCTTCCTGGTGTCACATATCCTATCGGCTGATCATATATATCTCTTCTTCAAGGTCCCCATGAAGAAAGGCTGTCTTAACATCTAGCTGCTCTAGATGTAAGTCCTCTGTAGCCACTATACTTAAGACCATACGAATCGTAGACATTTTCACTACAGGTGAAAATATTTCAGTGAAATCGATACTTGCCTTTTGTTGAAACCCTTTCATAACCAATCTAGCCTTGTATCGTTTCGAACCATCGTGCTCCTCCTTCAGTCTGTAAACCCACTTGTTTTCTTACCCTTGGGTAGAGTGACTAACTCCCATGTACGATTAGACTCAAGAGAGTCCATCTCATCATCCATGGCTTGCTCCAACTTAACCCATGTATCCAACTGTAATATCTCTTCAAAACACTCTAGTTCACCATTATCTGTCAGCAGTAGATAATGTAAGGAGGGTGAGTATCGGACCGTGGGTCTCCTCTCCCGAGTAGACCTCCTCACAACCGGTGTCTGCTGCTCTGCCTCATAATGCTCCTATGCATGGTCATCCTGTGGCGCTGTAACGCTCGTGTCCGATAACTCTTCCAGCTCTACGAATTCTTTCTCCTCGGCCTTAGTTTCTTGTACACTATCCTTATGCATTGCTTTTTCATTGAAGACTACGTCCTTGCTTCTGATGATTTTTCTATTTTCTGCATCCTAAAACTTGTAGCCAAAATCATGCAGCCCGTAGCGTATAAACGTGCACCTCTTGGACTTCGCATCTAGCTTCTTTCTATGCTTTGCATCAATGTGAATATATGAAGTGCAACCGAATACTCTGAGATGTGCAAGGTTCACTTCTTTCCCAGTCCACGTTTCTTCTAGTAGCCCACCATCCAATGGTGCTGAGAGACTTCTATTTAAGAGATATGCGGCAATATTCACAGCATCTGCCCAAAAGGTCTTAGGCAACCCAGCATGTAACCTCATGCTCCTTGCGCGCTCAAGGATGGTCATGTTATGCGCTCAGCCATACCATTCTGCTGCGGTGTCCCTGGAATCATTTTCTAATGTTTAATTCCATTTGCTGCACAATACTCCTTAAATCTCTTATCACAGTACTCTCCCCCATTATTAGATCTGAGACATTTTACTGTTTTACCTGTCTCATTTTCTACCATTACTTTTCACTTCTTAAATACATCAAATACATCAGATTTATGTTTTAAGGAATAGACCGACAATTTTCTACTAGCATCATCAATAAAAGAAACAAAATAACGTGAGCCACCAATAGATAATACCTGTGCCGGTCCCCACACATCAGTGTATATAAGTTCCAACAGATGCGTCTTTGGAGCGCCTCCCATTTTCTTGAAGCTTACCCTCTTTTGCTTGTCATACACGCAGTCCTCGTAGAATTCCAAGTCAATAGACTTAAGCCTCAGTAGCTTCCCTTTTGACAATAATACTTTCATCCCTTTCTCACTCATATGTCCCAACCTCTGATGTCATAACTGCCCATTCATTCTAGTTGATGTGACTGCGAGTGAACTATACGATCTTGAAATCACGTACAAAGTACCTTCCTTCTTGCCTCGAGATATCACCAAGGCACCTTTTGTGATCTTCTAGGAATCACTGGTGAATGTCGTCACATAACCGGTATCGGCCAACTGCCCCACTGAGATCAAGTTATGTTTCAAACTCGGTACATGTTTGACATCCTTCAATTTCAAAGCCGTTCCAACTTTCTGATTTACATGAACGTCCCCCTTTCTAACGATACTGCACGGCTCATCATCACCCAAGTAGACTCTCCCGAAGTCACTTGATACATAATTACGCAGAACTTCCTTACATGAAGTGGTATGAAACGAAGCACCCGAGTCTATAACCCAAGACTCATTCCTCGCATCAAGAGACAAGATCAACGCCTCTGTGTCACTCTCCTTAGATAGATTCACTGAATCCTTCCCGCCTTGAGAGCTTCTTTCTTGTTTCTTAAGTGCCCTGCAATAGCATTTTATGTGCCCCTTCTTGCCATAATGCCAACACTCGTCTTTGTCTTTCGGTCCCTTGGACTTATTCCTCGACTTAGAACGCTTGTGTTTATTGCCTCCTTTATTCAGCGATCTTCCATTTCCTTCAACGTTTAGAGCATTCCCTGAATCCCTTGAAACTCCTGATGTCTTTCTTCTAGATTCTTTGCTGAGAATTGGACCGGCTACATCATCAAATTTCAGCTTTGTCGACCTTGAGGAATTACTCACAATAATCACCAAACCATCCAACTGTTTGACAAACTGGATAAGATCAATAACACCCTGACCTCATCCTAAAAAACAATGCCAACGGATTTCAACTGGCTCGTGACTGTATTGAACTTGTTTAGATGTTCAGCTATGCTCCCACCATCTGACATCTTCATGTTAAATAGCTGTTTCATAAGATGAACCTTGTTGGACGCTGAGGGTTTTTCATACATGGTGGCTAGGGCTTCCATTAATTCTTTTGTGGTTTTCATCTTGGATATATTAAAGGCGACGCTCTTAGACAAAGAGAGTCGGATCATTCCTAAACCCTTCCTATCTAGTAAAAACCATTTATCATCTGTCATCTTTTCTGGTTTCTTCTCTTTTCCTCCTAGAGGAATATAGAGGTCCTTCTGATACAGATAATCCTCCATTTGCATCTTTCAGAAGGCAAAGTTTGAACCATCAAACTTCTCAATTCTAGTCTTCCCTTATTCTGTCATCGCTCCCAATAGAACTAAACCAATAGCTCTGATACCAGTTGTTGCGTAGCACGCCAACAACGCAGTGAACTGAGATCCAATCTCGAGTCTCACCCACAAACGATAAACAAGAAGAAATATAAACTAGAAAAAGAATCAAAGCATTCCAAACAAACCACAAGACAAGATATACGTGGAAAAACCCCAACAAGGGTAAAAAACCACAGATGCAAACTTCCACTATAAGGAAAAATGAAGATTACAAGGCAAAATACTAACCTCTCCTTTGGAAGTACATAGAAAATCCTTTGCCCACACCTTAGAATTATTTCTCATGCATAAGAAAAGCCCTAGGGACCCCTATTTAAAGTTTAGGCAACTTCTCTTTCGCACCCTTGCGAAAGCAACTCAAATTTCCGCAGTCAGCATCAAATCCGGAAATAAATCTGTGTAACCTCGACTGGTCGTGTAGGTTGTACGACCGGTCGAGAGGACCTCACGACGGTCAAGAGTGGCCCACGACCGGTCAAGCACCTCGAACCCCAAAAATTGATGCTCGCTAGACTTTGAGTCGAGTTAGTCTACGACTGCTCACGACTGGTCGAGCGGACCCCACGACCGGTCGAGCAGGGGCCACGACCTGTCGTGCGACCCCCAGATGTGGCTCCACATCTCAACAAAGAAGCAATGATGATCAATATTGATCTGTTCTCGCCTAATCTATATATTAACATGGCTGCGGTGAATCTACAAAAATTGGAACAAGCGTGACAGAGGGTTGATCTTGGTCCTGGTAGTTACCATTGCGGTCATGATGACTGAGGTCAGGATGATATCAGTCTTATGTAGCGACCATAAATTTCACAGAGTGATCAAGAGCAATATAAAATAGCAGCCGAGACTCACCTCTATGCAGCCAATGTGCTAGAATGGTCCAGGACTTAGAAGCTCAACCTCAGCCAACAACACATGTCGGATACACAACTCCAAGAGTGACCAACATGAGGGATCTCTGTCGACCATGAAAGGCATTCTCATCTCATAATCGCCAGCCTCAAATAATAGTTAACCCCCCAGATACTCAAGAGGAAGTTTAAAGAAGGGTCAGGCATCCCAAATTTCCTGCAATCCTTGAATCGATGACTCAAACTCAGAAACATCATTGGAAGCAACATCAAGCAGCTAGAAGAAGATAATTGGTAGATACCGAGAATGCATCTTAGTTGAAAGCCATGCAACCACATCCATTTTGGAGAATTCACGGTCGAAGTAAGTTTGAAACCCATCGTGCACGATCAGGTTATAGAAGATGTTACCCAGCTTGACAGTGCAACAAAATTAGGGAACATTAACAATCATGATGACTTGTCTGATTATCTCAGTGACTAGTGGTTCTCAAGCGACAATTTTCTAATCGAAGAACTAATGGCAACGACCGAAGTAGTGGAAGTGTCTTCACCTACTTTTAAGAAGATATGGGTGACTTCAAAGATCGATAAGAACATCGAATGATCTGGTGCAAACTTTAATGAGAAACACAATTCAGAAACACTTTAGGGGCAACGTTTAGGTTCAAAGATTGGTTTTGAATACTTGCCACCCGTGGTGTTTGATTGCAACATGGTACTCACTCTCTCGTCCAGTTTTCATGCCAAGCCATTTCATCCCAATAGGATGTTAGGTGATGTGGAGGATCTTGGTACTCTTGTAGTGATACAACATGCTTCTTTTTGCCGAGAAGTTACAATTGAAGGAGCACCTAGAACAAGCAAAACACCATAAGTAAATATTGTTATCGTGGAGTCAGGGGCATCGTCTAAAAAAGTGATTATAGAAAAGCCTACTCATGTCATGACACAGCACCTTAAACCATTATACATATCCACCCATCTCGAGGGCTGCCCGGTCACCAGAATCTTGGTCGACAATGGGGTTGTTGTTAATCTTCTCCCAGTGAAAATGATGTCAAAATTGGAAAAGACTCCGACCAATTCGATTCCATTTGAAGTTACAGTTAGTAACTTTGTCGGGCATGCCACAAATACACATGGTGTGTTGCCGGTTGACTTGACCATAGGAACTAAAAGGGTATTGGCTCCTTTCTTCGTGGTTGATACTTCATTCAATTAAAATGCCCTGCTTGGGAGAGATTGGATTCACTCTTTTTCATGCATTCCATCATCCTTGCATCAGTTTATAATATTTTAGAATTAGGATAAATTCGAGTTGGTATTGGTCGATAACAAGACATTCTTGGCTACATCAAATGCAAATGAGGCCTATTACTCCAGGGACAAAGTAGGACTGATTTACTTTACCAGAATGAACAAGTATGAATGTCCAACCAGGATATCTATTGAGAAGAATCCAGACAGTATTGTGCGAGATATTACTGTTGTAATTCGCCTATTTAATAATATGTCAAGGGATATTGTACCTTCTCAACCAGTCCCATGCTATACCATTAAAGAAATCCCATGACTAGTACACCGATAGACGAGGAGCCAATGGCCAACTTCACGGCTAGAATAAAGAGGTTCGAAGAGAGACTAAAAGATGTTGACAGTGGTTGCTTTGTAAATTTGGCTACTATGGTTGTTCCGGCTGATGAGGTAGATGGAGACGAAATAGACATGCACTTAAAAGAAGCCCCTAATAACTTGGAAGATTCCCAAGCTCAAGATCAGGATCCCTTAGTCAAGGTGAACTTAGGAATCGAGTAGGACCCTAAGCCAACCTTTATCAATGGATTGTTGGAGCCACAAAATAAAGTTAAACTCATTGGTTTGCTCTAAGAGTTCGTTGATTTCTTTGTGTGGGACTAATATGAGATGCCAGGACCAGATCAAAGCCTAGTTGAGTACATGTTTTCAATAAAGGAAGGGTATCGACCATACAAGCAGTCGCCTAGGCGAATGACAACGAGGTCACTCAGAAAATAAAAGAAGATAGCGAACAGTTACTAAAGGCCAGTTTCATTAGACCTATCAAGTATGCCAAATGGATCTCGAACGTGGTCCAGTGATAAAAAAGAAAAGTAAATTGCAGGTATGCATTGATTTTAAGAATTTAAATTTGGCCACACCCAAGGACAAATATCCGATGCCCGTGGCCGATCAATTGATTGACCGAGCAGTCGGACATTAAATGATTTCCTTCATGAATAGCCATTCTGGATATAAACAGATATCTATTGCGCTCGATGGCGTGTCGAAAATAGCATTTAGGTGCTCAAGGCCTTTAGAAACCTATTGCTGTTTGGGCTCAAGAATGTAGGGGATATATACCAAAGGGCAATGAACACCATATTTCATGATATGATTGAACAATTCATGAAAGTTTACATCAATGATGTGGTAGTTAAGTCGGCCTACGTGGGAGACCATTTCACTCATTTACACAAGTCATTTGAGCGAATGAGGCTTTACAAGTTAAAAATGAACCCACTTAAATGCGCCTTTGGGTTGTCGTCCGGTAATTTTTTGAGATTCCTTATACATCAACGATGGATTGGGGTGGACCAAAATAAGGCTCGAGCAATCATAAATGCTCGCCCGCCAAGGAATAAAATCGAATTGCAACGTTTCCTTGGTCAGGTCAATTTTAGCGAAAGCTTATCTCTAATTATGCGAGAAAAACTAATGTATTTTCTCCATTGATGAGTTCAAGTGGGAGGCAGAACATTAACTAGCTTTCGAAAAAATTAAAGAGAATTTGATGAAGCCTCTAGTATTAATACCACCAGGTAAAGGTCGACCGCTCAAAATGTATGTCGCAGCATCGATAAAGTCGGTTGGAGCATTTTAGCCCAAGATGACGACGATCGGAAAGAGCATGCCATTTACTATCTAAGTCAGACACTCCTCGATACCGAGAGATGATACTTTGCGAAAGAGAACTTATGTTTATCTCGGTATTTTACAGCTACCAAATTATGATATTATTTGTTGACTGAAATAGTTAATGTAATAGCATCGACTGATTTAGTGAAATATATGCTGAATTGACTGATTTTGAGCGGCTAAATCGGTAAATGGGTTTTGGTTCTATCTGAGTTTAATCTTAAATATTTATCCCAAAAAGCAATAAAGGGTCAAGCTATAGCTAATTTTTTAGCCAACCATCCATCTGGCCTACAAGACTAACTTTCCTTAGAGGGTTTAGACCTGTATTATGTACATTTAACACCCTGAAAGTTTATCTTCAATGGCTCAAAGACCCATAAAGCTTTGAGAGCTGGGACTATCCTAATTGTACTAAATGGAAATAGGCAAGAATTCACTTTCCAAATAAAATTCGAATGTACCAGCAATTAGGCCAAATACAAGGATATGATAATTAGTCTAGAATTGTTGATAGAAGTAGGCGTGTGAAATGTGACAGTAGTGGGCGATTCATGGTTGATAATAAATCAGATGGCGGGATTGTTCAAGTGTATCAACCCGACATTATTACCATATTATGCCTTGGCGTCGTAGATGTCAGATAGTTTTGATGAGGTAGAATTGATGCACATAACTCGAGATCACAACGTGGATGCCAATGAAATGGGACAAATGGCCACAGGGATAAACATCCTGAAAGGATCGGTTGAAAGGATGGTCACGGTACACAAGAGGTCATTACCCTCAACATTTGAGAGGGAGATAATTATGGAAATAAGCAAGGTCAGGATAGAGGAGGATGACTGGAGGGCTCCCCTTATGGGCTATTTTCGAAGTCTATGGATCAAGGCTAGGAAAGATCTAAGGAGATCAACCATAAATTAGTCATGATTGACAACGAGTTGTACTGGAAAAGGGCTGATGGTGTGCTATTGAAATGCTTAGCTAAAAGAGAAGCCATTTTGGCTATGGGTGAGGTCCACAAAGGGTTGTGTGGAGCTCATCAGGCTGAGAGAAAAATGAGGCTTACACTTAGGTATTATGGATATTTTTGGCTAACAAGGATGGCTGATTGCATTGTCAAAGGGTACAAGGCATGCCAGAAAAATGGGTCGATACAACAAGTGGTCGCAGCCGAAATTCATTCGATTATCAAGCCATAGCCTTTTCGATGATGGGTGATCGATTTGATAAGCTGAATTTTTCCACCTTCACATTGCATGGATTCTTTCATCATTGTAGCTATTGATTATTTCATCAAGTGGGTGGAAGCAAGACCTATGAAAGGAGTTGGCCATAGGGAGGTTATTAAGTTCATTGAAACTCATATCATCCATAATTTTGAAATTTCTGAATCAATCATTATGGATCGAGGTGTGGCATTTTCAGTGAAAGTAGTCAAGGCTATAGTTGATCGATATAAAATCAAAATTTTACATTCAACGCCATATTATGCACAGGAAAATGGTCAAGCCAAGGCTAGTAACAAAGTAATAAAGAACATATTGAGGAAGATAATCAAAGAAAATTTACATGAATGGCATACGAAGTTATCCGAGGCACTTTGGGCATACAGGAATTCACCCCGTACTAGTACCGAAATGAGTCCATTTGCATTAACATATGGACATGATGTAATGGTACCTTTGGAGGTCATTGTGTCGTTGTTAAGGGTCGCTCATTAAGCTGGGTTGACCCCTCCCGAGTTCATGGAAGTCATGCTAGTTGAGCTTGAAAGGTTAGACGAGACTCGCATGAGAGCCTTAGACTCTATAGTCACCAACGAGGCCAAGGTAGCCTGGGCATATAACAAGAGAGTGAAAGGAAAGTCTTTCTGGGAAGGAGATAAGGTTGGAAAGCAATATTACCAATAGGGCACAAAGACCAAGCCTTGGTCAAGAAATAATCGCCTACTTAGGATGGGCCTTATGTTGTCATCCAAGTTATCAAGGGTGGAGCCTATGTCTTGTGTGATAAAGATGAAAAAGTTGCAAGAACTCCAATTAACGGCCAATTCTTAAAACTTGCTACCTTTTTTATGAGAAGTGGTGTAAGGTCGGGCCGAGTAACAACGAAAAAAAGTGACCAATAAGTATCCTAATACTTTTCATGAAAAGAAATACGATTTCATTGTTGTAAGAAGGGAACTTAGGCCATCGACCATTCAAAAAAAAAAAAAAAAAAAAAAAAAAAAAAAAAAAAAAAACTATAATAGGGAAAGATAAGGACTTGGAACAGCTCAGACATAGGTTGCCTTGATCTCCTCAAACTCCTTGAGTGCGAATGCTCTGGCTTCCTCGACTTGTTTATTCTTACTCCAAGTTTTCTGTCCAATTACAACACGGTTGAGGAAGGCCAGGACTTTATCGATGCGGCGGCCGACTACAACAACCTCGCTTTTAGCTTCCTTCTTACGAGTGGCGCTCTCTTGTGATTGAGCTTGATAAAGGTCGATCTAAAATTCCATAAAGGCCATGAGCTCTTGAGAGTTGTGGTGATCCCTCTCGGGAAAGAGATGTTCAGTCTCATTAAGGTCATCGGCTAGCTCCTTGCGCTGGACTGGAGTGTTCGTAGCACTGCCTTGTTGAAATGGTGTTGGCGAGTTCAGTGAAGATGATGGTTCCATGTAGTATTGTAGTGGGTAGAGAGGGATTTAGACTTCGCGTGAATGGTAGATTGATCCCTTATTAGGTTAGCATACTTTTGGATCTCTAAGGTGGATTTGAAATAAACATCCCCAAGACGTTGCAGCTTGGTCAGAACCTCTAGAAGTTCTTTTAGAGGTTGTCAGTCTGAGATGCTTCTGTAACATCCCTGACAAAAGGATAAACATCATGGAGAATGGCATATTGGGAGAAGTACTCGATTCTCGTGGCAAGGATCTCCTTAAAAAAGCCTAAGGATTATGAATAGAAGATGGAGGAAGACATGAGGGCAGAAGTCTGTAGACAAAGTTCGGAGTTAGAGGAAGTGGTAGGGAAGATGTAGGATGTGGAATAGGAAGGAATGATGCTTTTAAAAGCATCATCAGAATCATTTAATGCCCATATTCAATAGACGTGGTGGTTGGGATAACCAAATTAAAGTGCACGGCGCCGAATCGGTTCCTAAGAAGTTGGAGTGTGTAGCCATAATAAATGATCATTCTTTGAAAAACAACACTCACAACTCCCCATCTTTATATGCCATGTCGGCAGGCAGTTATGACTAAAGAAAGAGAAAAATACTAAGGATTAACGGCAGTCGAGCTTGGAATGTGGCACTACATCGACCAATTTTATCGATTAGAAAATCGCCAACAACCCAATCAATGACAACATTTCTCTATAGGGAGTCAGCTGATAAGGTAAATTTCAATGAAAATACTGATCTTGATCCATTTTTACATTCATTTAATGGTGCACACGTAGCCAGAAGATTCTCATTGGCAAAGAATCCTAGATCGGATATGATCAATCACAACGACAATACCGCTGTTTGGTATTTTTTGTTCTAAAATGTTGAATGTCGTTATCACAACAACAATAATATTGTTCTATGTTGGGAGTATGAAGGTTGAGTGAGTAGCAGTACATGTGTGATATGCAAAACATGAAAAGAAAGTCATTTTATTAAAAGAAAAGGCAGGCCATTGGCCGAGTTACAAAAAAAAAAAAAAAAAAAAGGAGAAAATGAAACGACCATTGACCGAGAGAAGCTGCTTAGGAATATTCTTCTTTGATTTCTTTGAACTCGTGGATTGCTCGCATCTTATTGGCCTCAAGAGTATTATTCTGGTTCTTATAGTGAAACCCCTCAACCATGAAGATATTTAAGAAGTGCAGGAGTTGATCTACACAACTGCCGACCAAGGAAACTTTATCCTCTACTTCCCTTTTGTTAACAAGGCTCACACGCTACCGAGCCTGGTAGTCGGTAATCTACAAGTCCAGGAAGGAAAGGAGATCCTCTAGGATGGCAAGATCCTTTGCAATGTAGGCATGTTCTTTCTCCTTAATACCATACATGAGTTCAGTGCGTTGAGGTAGGAGTACTCACAATAGGGTCTTGTTGAACTGGTGTACCCTGTTCCAGCGAATGTGGTCATTACATGCTTTTCCATAAGCCACGCCCATAGAATCAAATTCTTCTTGGGCAAAGGCTTATTGTCTAAAATATTCAGCAACCTTTTGTAATTCGAATTCGACCTGAAAGTATCTCTCTCTGAGGTGGAGTTTACTCAGGACGTCCAGGATACCTCCCAGAGGTTTGTTAGTAATGGCAACTTCAGAGGCAACGCTGATGAAGAAAGAGATGTTGAACATAATGGGAGATTGGCTATAATCAGTAAGGGTGATATCAAAAATCTCCTTCAGATAGTCCTTAGCCTGATTAAGGAAATGAGAAGAGGATTGGTTGGAAGCCATATTCGCAAATCAAAGATAGAGGTTTTAGGGAGGAAGTGTATGGGTTTTAGTGAGCTGTAATATGGGATGGAGTGTAGTTTATATAGGCGATTACGCCTCCCCCACGTTCGATGCATCACAGGCAGTAATGACACGCAATAACACATCGTATTATGAGGAACTGAGACGTGCAACCATCATGACATTTATTTCAGCTGAAATAGCGCATGACTCCTCATTTTTCACATACCACATCACTAAGTTATGGATTGCAAAAGCAAAGAAAATGCTAAGTTAAAAGATGGTTGAGAAAGCAAGACAGAAAGGTGGCTTAGAGGTCGATTTTATTAATTATTAGATATACAGGATGAAAGTTAGGACTCAAGAAAAGAAAATCGAACAATCACGTCCTTCACTTTCTCCTGTTTATCCTTCTTTCTAGCCAGGATAGCCTAATGTTTCAAGGCTGCACGTCTAACCTGGTCGATCGCCTCTGTTTGTGCTTAGGTAAACACGGTAAGGTCTTTAATTGCCTTCTTCATCTGATCACACTCCTCTTTCTTCTCTTCAAAACACCTTTTCAGCACATCAAGATGTGCTTCTAGTGTGATAATTTGCATGCTCATATCCTCCAGCTCGGCATCAGATTTCTTTAACTCTTCATGTTCACCTGATAGCTTCTTTGCAGCATCGCTAACTGTAGCTGCTTGAGAAATCGCATTTGCTTGCTTAGATTTAAGATGCTCGATCATGGTATGGAGCTCACGATGTTCTTTCATGAGGTTTAAAAATTCTCTAAGTATCGACAATTTGACCACAAGGATATCGTCTGAGCAAGAGAAGACTTGAAAGCCATCGATGAGTTCGATAAGTTTCTCGATCATCTCGGTCGATGTAGCCTCCTGCACCCCCAAGTGAACGAGCACCTGGATTTCCTCTTTAAGTTGTTGTTGCTTGATATAAGGTATGGAAAACTCAGTCATTGAGATATCCCCACTAAGAGCTTGTTGAAGGGAGGAGAGTGTCTTCAATCGGAAGCATGTCTTCAATCATCGTAGGAGACACTTAAGCACCATCAACTGACATCAACACTAGATCAGGTATTGGCTCTGAATGAGGAACAAAGACGTCGACCACCAAAACTTCTACCATTACAGCCTGGCCAGAGGCGATGATCTCGAGTGCCATGCATGACCGAAGTGGTTCATCTTCGTCATGGGAGGATCCTAGAGTTGGAGATGGTTGTCGAGTGGACGCTAGAGTGGATTGTGAGGATAACACTCTTCAAGAACTATGTGTGGTAATTGAGGGCAAGCATCCCCTAAGTTTTATCTTCTCTATCCCCTTGGTCAAGAATAACAGCGGGCATCTGAGGTTGATTGACTGTATGCACAGGTTCTGGCTTGTTGACCATTGCTTTAGGATTGAAGGAAGACAAAGAAGTTCATTGCTTAAAGTTCCTTTGGAATCGGTAGCCTGCAGCTATGTTACCTCGACGACTTCGGCAGATTGTTCGATCTGTTGAAGTGTTGGTTCTCCAACAACTTATTTTTTTTTTTGTGGCCGATAACACCTGAGTGACTACAAGTAAAGAGAGAGTGAAGTTAGAAAGAAAAATGATGAAAAAGAATGTGAAAAGGCCGAAATGAAAGTAACATCCACCTAAGTCGGAACGGACAACGACGGTGGCGAATCGACTGTTTACTGACTAAGGATTTCTAATGATCGTTGCCACTTGTCAAGCAGAAGTTGGGAATGGTGATGGATTGGGTTTATATGGGGTAAGATATTTATCATCGAAAGGAAGATTCGGGTTTTTCAATCTCTCCCTATCTTGCCACCATCTAGTTCAACATCGATTATAACGAGTGTCTCTATGACATTTGAGGCCTTCCTCAATTTTCGTGGCATAATCTTTAATGGAGAGTCATGGCCAGTACATAGTTTTGAAATATTTTTCAAAAGAAGACATGACGTTGGCCAAATAAGTACCTAATTTCTGTGACACCACTCGCCCCTGTGTTACGGTTGATGTTGGTTAACTTGTTGAGGTCAGCCGTGTGGTCAGATCAGCTCCAACAATGACTACAGTGGGAGGTTTG
Source organism: Magnolia officinalis (assembly GCA_021015155.1). NCBI lineage: Eukaryota > Viridiplantae > Streptophyta > Magnoliopsida > Magnoliales > Magnoliaceae > Magnolia > Magnolia officinalis. The sequence goes on along the minus strand of JAJHSJ010000016.1, from coordinate 33,792,122 downwards.
GGAACGGGACTTAGAGGAGGTCCCAAATCAGTGACTCTTGTGGGAGAGGATGGAGAAGATTAGGTTGAAATCTTTCGGGAAATGGGCCCTTCATTGTAAAATTTTGGTGTTTAGGAGCTGTCTTAGCCACTTGAGCTCCTGCTGTAGTTGTGGTTTCGGCCAATATATTCTTTAACCTGGTTGTCTTTCGATCGGAAATCGCAACTGATTGGGATGTCTCTTTCTTCTTTCCTCGTAAATCCATCGAGGAGTATAGTTGAGCAGTGATGACCTCAGCGGGTTTAGCGACCAATCGCTTATAATGGTCTGCCCCACCATTTTGAAAAGTGTCCATCAATTGGAGACGATTTGGAAATATAGGAAGTTTAAAAGACATACTAGCTTATTGGAAAGTAGAATTAAGGGAATGATAGAGATTAATTTGATCGACAATCAACTGAGAGTAAGGAGGTTGATTGCAAGTTTTTTGTGTGAATGGGTAGGCGATACATTGGGCGAGGCTAAATTGTTGAGCTAGCAAATTTAGATAGTATTGCTCGATTCTAGCCTTGGCATTTTTGTCAGTCTCTACAGTGCCGTTGTAAGGGAGATTTCTGCATATGAGGTAACTTTCCCAAGCATGGAGCATCAATGAGGTTGTTTGCTCATCATTTTCTTCAAAATTGCCTTTGAACCAGGTTGGACATAACTCTTTTAAGTAGAAAGGAGTAAAAGAGCGATAACGTTTCCTAAAGCTGAGAGGAAAGAAAATGGAGTACATATATGTAGAAAATGTATAGACTTCTTGAAGAAAATGGATGTTGTGATGACCATAAGAGGTATAAACGATATCAGAGGGATGATGTGAATGTACAAGAAAAGAATGAAAGTATTCATAGAGCAACATTTGGAGAAGACATAATGCTCCTCCGCTTGTAAAATAAGCCTTTGGTGGTTAGCTCATACATGCATCTGTACAAGTGATCGAGTACAAAGGGTGCAAGGGCTAATTTTCGATCTTGTGCGAGTGCCTTGGCTAGTTGCATGTACTTATTGGTGATCTTGAGAGCGTTCACACAAAGCAAGTGATGGCAAATCCATAGTAATAGGAAAGTCATGTGTTCTTCATACTCAACTCGTCCTTCATATTTACGGTATACGAGCACGAAGTGAGAATAGGCCTTGTCAGCCTTGTTGCTTAAATGTCTTTCTTTATCATGAGCGAAACTTAGAAAAACAACCTTGCCAAAGGGTAAAAGTTGGGTAAGAATACAAACGTCTAGAATTGTTGGACTCATAAGACCCCACGTGAAGAAGAAAGTATTGGTGGATGAATTCCAAAATGTTGATGCTGCATTGAAAAGAGGGGGATCTAGCTCGTAATGAAATGGTGATAGTTTCATGCATTCGTATATGTTAAACTCTCTCCAAGAAGCTTCATATTATGCAACGATTCAATTGAACCAATCGCACCATCCTAGTAAGGGTTTTAGCCAGGATCGCGAGGTTTCTAGGACATTGAAGGATCTAAAATTGATTGAGATTGGATTAACATGTTCTCGCCAGGACAGTTTAGAAAGAAACAATACAATGGACGGATTTCATTGGTGTCAATTTCGACAAAGAAGGCTGGTCCGAGGTAGTAATAATCTTCAAGTAGTGATTTGAAGATGATCTCGTTGGTGAACTTTCTAAAAAGGCCTTCTAATGTATATAATAAATCATCTTGGTAGAAAGTTGGGGAGATAAGATGAGAAAGCGGCCATCGCAAGAATGAGAAAGTTGGGGTTTCGAAGACGAAGAAACAGAGAAGAGAGTGTGAGAAATTGGGAAACATACGACAAAATTGGGTGCATTAATTAGGATGTAATCATGACCTCGTATGGTACAACGCTTATACACACATCGCCACAAGAATAACTCTCTATTCAAAAAAGGAAAACACAACTGTCATTCGAAATTTCTCGGTCAGGCATGGTAAATGAAGCGTTGTCACATGGCTTAAAGGACGACCGCATTTATGGGGGGGTCACACGTCGCTTTCACTTTTACCAAAGGCAAAGTGGCGTGGGGGATAATGTTCTACCTTATTTTTGTCTATTCTTAGGAGAGGCAATCAGAAAGGATTATGCGTAATTTTACAAGAGTTGCATGGTGTATTCAAGATTTATGGAGATACTCAAAGAGGATTTTATGATAATACAGTTGGTGTCTATCGAGCGGTGCCACATCATCTACAAAGCAAGAGTAGCCGAGTGGAACATGGTCGAGTCAATAAGGAAGCCTAAAACACAAGACATATGGCAAGCTTAGAAAGAAGGCACCGGAAGATCAGTAGTGTTGAACGCTTATAGTAATTGTCAGAACGTGCCAAGCCTCTAGATGATCGATTTAAAGTTATAAATAGCAAGAGAATTTAGTAGAAGAGAGTGTCATACCAACCAAATCAAATCAATTTTATCTTTCAATTACTTTATGCTCCTTAACATTATTAGTAATTTACATTCTTTAATGTAATCCGTAGCAATAATCAAGTAGTTCTCAACTTTAGTTATAATTCGAGTTTACACTCATATGATGAATTTAATTCGTATATCAAGCAAGTACTCTATTCAAAAAGGTGTTTTACAGTTGTTCGCGACCCACTGTAAGAATTTACTTTTTATTTTTATCTGTACTAAAAAAGTCATTTCATACAAAAGGCAAAGGTACAACCCATCTTCAAAGGACGAACCTCATCTTCTGATAATCATTTGAATATCTTAAACAACAATGTGCAAGTAGGCGACCGATCTTATTCGATCTGTCATATATAGTTGGCTGATTTCGACATAGTTGCCTATCTTGCCGCTTGAGGCCCTAATTGTTCGTTTGAATTAAGCTGCAAATTCAATTTTAACACACCCACTTGTTCAATTTAAAAGCCGCATATTCAATTTTAACACACCCGCTGGAACTACGTGACCGAATTCGAATGTTAACTATACGGTCTCTTTATAAAGCACAAGGACAAGACAACATTCTTCGTTCTTTAGCGAAAGGGTAAAGATCTCTCTCACGTGCCATGCACGTGGAAGCTGGGAGGCGATTAGATATGGCGCAGATCTTACAACCAGTCCTGTCTTCATATGCCAATAAATTGGGGTTTCCTCTTTAACCCAATGTCTTCCTATTTTAACTGGGTTAAGACAGAACTCTCTTCCATCACCTAAACTGCTCTTTTATTGCTTTAAAACCTTCTACCACTACTCATATTGCATGTTTTAATTATTTTGAATATATATATATATTATATATATATATATATATATATATATATATATATATATATATGAGAAATGCTCACACACAACTAGTTGGACATTGCATTTTCGTCCAACTAGTTGATTAATTCAAGGATGCTATTTAATACCAAGACAGAAAAGTTATTCCAAGAGGAAAAGTATCCAGCAGTGGTGGCCCCACTATAGTGTTAAAGTGAAATCCACCCCAACCATTAGGTGAGTCACCCCATATTAGGACCGTGGATTAAAAAATCAGCCTCATCTATAGTTCAAGTGGACCACATGATTGAAAACAGTGTACAAGGAAAACTTACTCTCCAAACTATTTTCATTGGTTTGGCTCACCTGAATCACGTATGCCCTTGATTTTTGGACATTAGGCATAGATTTTTACTGTGTCTTCTTAATGGTTGGAGTGGATTTCACATGCTTGTCATGTTGCGTGGTAAAAATCAAGGGTGGACGTCTCTCCCAATGTTTATGTTTCCATTGCTGTGGCTGAATTGAATCAAAGGTTAGCATGGTTTTTTTACTCTAGACCCATAATGGGATTACGCATTTAATGATTGGATTGAATCTTACTTACAGATCATGATGGGCCTATAAAAATAGGAGTGTGGTTGTCCGCATTGGGCACCACTCGATTACATAGATGAATACCACCAGAGATGAGATGAGTGATTTCAAGTCACAAAGGTTGGTCATTCAGATGGGCCTGCTATGGTGTTAATTTGAAATCCACTTCGACGGATCACCCAATGTTAGATCAAAGGACTTAAAATCAGTTGGGGTAGACTAAGAGAAGATACCTCCTCTTAACACCTGAGGTCATGGTATCGATTCCCTAGTGGTGTACTCACGAGCTAACCCAAAATAATAATAATAATAATAAAGGGACTTAAAATCAGTCCCAACATGATTTATACGTTTTATCCATGCCGTCCATACATATTTTCAATCATTTTAGGGTATGATCCCAAAAATGAGGCAAATCCATCGTTCATGTGGACTACACCACAAGAGAAAGTGGAGATTGAAGGCCTATCTTCAAAAACTTCTTGGATTTCACAAAAGTTTTGGATCAAGCTGATATTTGTATTTTTCCTTCTTCATTCACGTCTATATGACTTTATTAATAGGATGGATGGAAAATAAACATCATAGTGGGCCCTAGAAAGATGTCAACACCGTTCCCACTGTTTCTTTTGGTGGTTCACTTGAGCTTTGGATCAACCTTAGTTTTGGGGCCATGCCTTCAAGTAATATGAGAAAATGGATGGATGGTGTGGATAAAACAAATACATCATGGTGAGGCACACATATCTTTGCCATCTATAGACGCCCATGCCATGTGGTACGCTACACAATCTAAGTCCGTTCCGGAAGATATCGATATTTAACTAGACTATTAGAAAATGGGGCTATTAGAAATTTATTTTAGCCATACATATTTAACTTGTATGTGTGGCTTCAGTGATGATGATTGTTTATTAAGTTTTAGTAGATAAAATATAATTAGTTGGCCCTATTTAATGGATAGGCCAAATCTTTGACATATAATTTCTATCATACTTGTGTAAAACTTGATATTACGGATCCTCACATGTGGTATATTACTTGGGATAGAAAAGTAATTTTTTGTTATTAAATACATAGCTAGTTGGACCAATTTGATTTGTCCAACTAGTTGTGTGTGAGCATTACTATATATATAGGCTGATAGTTTTTTATACCTCAACTATGATTTTTGGAAGGTAAAATCATCAGTAAAATAATAATAACGTAACAGAGGACAGCTTAGATCGTACCCTGTTGCTGATAGCCTGTGTAATATGCAAGCTCCTCTGCTACATAAAGCAGCCCTCTTTTTTTTTTTTTTTTTGTGTGCGCGCGCGCGCGGGGCAAAGTGTCTAATTAGTGACAAAAGTTTTATAGACCCTCGAAAAGCAAGGATGGGGTGATCCCCCTTCTCTCTTTGTAGCACGCAACCCCCACCTCTCTTATTTTCTCTCTGCTCTGCATCTCCATGTTCTCTATCCCCTCACTCCACATGTTGCACATGCCATACCCTTAGTAGTATCATAAAATGAGTAACGAGAAAATAGAAAAAATCGTATTCCTAAAAATAGTGTTTTAATCCATGACGCAACACTTTTATAGTTAAAAACCATTTCGACGTGTAGACAGCTATAATTTCATTACATAAGCATTTTTTATTTTTTATTTTTCTACTAAGGCCATTAAAATAACCAGCATTTTCTCCTTGTATAACACAACAAAGAGTGATTGTTAACATTGATACAAAGGGCTAGGCTATTGACGTATCAGTGACACCCTTCTCATACACAAGGTGCACCCAAACTATTGAAATTGATGGTCTAGGAGGTCCTACTTTGGATGGCCCACGTCAAAAAATCACACCAATCAGACAATCCTAGCCATTCTATTGTTAAAGAAATTCTTCTAACCCAAGGATCAAGAGTATCCAGGCAAGTACAAGATCTGGGATATTTTGTGCATGGCCAATCCACCGTAAAGCCCATGACATGAACAATTTGAATAACTGAACTACAGCCAAGGTGCAAGTGCATCAAGTCAACCTGATCTGGAAATTAGACAAACCCAAACCCATCCCATAGGAAAATGATGCTCTGGATCCTAGTATTCTGGACTTGACCCATGATCTAGCTTATGGGCTTGGAACCATGGTTTCAAGAGTTGGACAAGCCCTATTTGGACTTGGAACCATAGTTTTAAGACTCAGCAAGCCCTGTGCGACTTGTCTGAGTTGACTCAATTTGGTTTCAACTTGAATCAACAACAAACAAGTTGGTCCGAGTAGCTGACTCATTCAACCATGCTCAGAACCCACCCAGGTCTGACCCATATACTAATGGATTGGGTTTGGAACTACAATCCAGACCCGATCGTCAAATGGGTCAAGTCTGGAACTCATGTCAACCTGACCTGAACCAACCCAACCCACCTATTTGCACCCCTATGGCCCCACTTGTACAATCCTTCATAGAATACAATGTTGGAAGGTTCCTTGGACATGGAACTAGCTCTCATTATAGCACAATACTAATAAGAACAGACAAGACCTCTTAAACAGTCTGCTGAATGCCAATGATCTTTCACTTGGATGAAACGCCTAGATAGCACCCAGGTGGGCCCATTCTTCAATTCGCGAGCAGCTGTTTGTACTCACTCAGTAACTTTGGAATATCGTCCATGCGCAGCTGAATGCATCAACAATATCCTTAAATAAGTAGGTGAGAAGAGAAAAGTTGTGGTACAAGCTATACATGTCGCCAGATGTGCCAACCTGGCATATTTCAGATCATTCCAGCCATGCATCACGTGGGTCACACCATGTCAATGACCTGATTGAAGAATCCAGGCGGACCACTCATTCAGCAGGTGGGCCAAATCCTATACATCATACATGCTCCGTTGTCAATTTTTCAAACAGTTCATTTCCTTTGTACACACACGGCCCACTTAATGAAGGGTCCAGCCTAACAATGGCATCTACATGGTGGGACCCACCTGATGCATGAATTGGGTGTGTGGATTGCAGACAGTGGTGGACACACTGAACAGAACTTGTTCATCATGAATCACTCTAGAAGAAATGGTGTAAGAGGAATGGTATCATTGATGATTGACGCCCATATTTGCCATGATCCATACCTGAGAAGCACTCTTAACATGATAAAAGCGGTGTTGGTGAGCTTCTTGTCCAGAAGGAGCAGATAGCCCGGATGGCAAAAGAGACTCCGCATTTCCTCTGCCACAGTTTCAGAAACAAAAAATTAGCAGAAAGAATGCAACGAGACCTCAACCCGTTCTTGTAGGCAGTTTGGTCAGAAGTGGATTGCATCCGACCCTTGCCCAGACAATAATCCGTCCGACCAGGGGCTCCTGTGGGCCCCACAATGATGTATCTGTTTATCCACGCCGTCCATCCATTTTCTCAGATCATTTTAATGTATGAGCCCAAAAATGAGGTAGATCCAACGCTCAAGTGGACCACACCAAATAGTGAGCTTGGGTTGCATTAAATGCAAGAGTCATCTTTGGTGTGGTCCATTTGAGCATTGTATCTGCGGCTCATACCTTAAAATGATCTGAGAAAATGGATGGACAGCGTGGATAAACAGATACATCACGGTGGGACCCGCAGGAGCCCTCGGTCAGACAGATTATTGTGCGGGCGGGGGTCGGACGAAAACCCCTTCCGGTTCGGTCTGACCAATCGAACCTGCTCTGGTCCGTCAGCCCGGAAATCTACTTAATATAGAATAACAAAAATAGAAGGATTTTGACTGCCATTAGCAGAGTGGTTGGCGAGATTGATTTTCAAGTAGGACTTGGTGGGTTTGAGTTTTGAATGGTTTAGTTGCTTTTTAACTAGCAGTTGGTGGGTGCTTCCAAACTGTTCTGACCATCCGGTCTGGTTCTAAAACACTGCACTAAGGTGGCTCGCCACCCCACGCACCCCCCGCTCCACATGCACCAACCCAGAAAGTGTAGGGGATATCTGAACCAAAGAAAGTGTACCCCACCATGAAGATGACTATAATGCAAAGATCAGCTAGTCGACTCATAAGGGGCACGTTGGGCATGGACCATCAACATTTTTTAATAAACCACTCATTCTTTTCACACAGATGTGGCCTGACTAGTGCATATGGGCCATCTTCACAACGGGGCCACCTTATGCATTGGTTAAATGTCTGACGCCCGAGCCCAGTTGACATGTGGTAAAGGTGTGCACAAGAAGCCAGTAAAGCTCCAGACCAGAACTTCAAAATGATGGATCTGAAGAGCAAAATAGATGTGAAGTTGAGTAAACAGGGAGGAAGACAACAGATGTTTGAGACTGTTGCAGTGATAAGACCCCCCACTACAGTTTTAAAAAATACTTTAGACTTTCAATAGTTTTCATATATATATATATATATATATATAAAGAGATTTTGAGCTCAGAGCTCTAGATCAAGAAGGGACATCCATCGCCAATTGCACATTACATGGTAAGTTGAATCCAGATCGTCTGTCTAGTGGGTGCCATCTATGGATGGCGTAAATTACACCGAACGGATAATCCTGACCATACAGAAGATGACCATAAAAAATAATGCAAAAATAAACCATTTAATGGTGATAATCGAACAAAGACCCGATTGTTCCGTCTGATTTACAACCTCAGGCAGCTTGTGGATGAGAGTCAGCCTTGCAGTCAAATATATTTAAATTGAATCCCAGCAAGCCAACATCGAAGGGAGGGAGGGAGTACTGCAACCCATCCACTGTACATATGGCATGCATACATGGCAATCCAGTCCTTCAAATTGTTTGCGATGTTGTAGATGAATATCAGCCAAAAAATTTCAGAAAGAAAATGGTCAGGAGTCCAAATTCATTGGGTGAAATCAGATGATTAAGATCATCAAATCAATACAGTCTTTGGGCTATGCTCCATCCACAGTAAGGCCCTCAATTTATATGGTTAGGAATGGCCTACATGTGTACAGGGCATAGCACATGTACAGTGTACGAGCTGCAGCATGCAAATGATATTGGGCAGTGAAGTATAGCACCCAAAACCATACATACACGAGAACTCAGCATAGTAACATCAAACGAAATCAATTTACGATTTGGCTTTTCATGCAAAGTGTTTCATAGAAGCCATTTTCATGTAACGCTTGATTTCATGGGGACTAGAAATCTCTTCATGGCGATTAACCATTCCTCGATCTCGTTACAACACTATTTTTGGAAAGTTTTCCGTGTGAAACTCATGTATCAGACACAAGATTACAGGGTAGGAGGAAAAAAAAAATTCCTTGATTCATCTCTTCAAGTTTTCTTTAGTCTTTATCCATAAACTCCTTACAGCACTCTCTAACTATTAATTTGCACCATTCATGGGACACATGACTCATCCCCGGCTTCTCTATTGACGTGTGTGGACAGGGGATGCCTCGAAAAAAAAAAAAAAAAATCGTCTTGAAAGATCCTAAATCTTCATTCTGGCCACCAAAATCATGATCGCTACCACCACCATCATCAAAACATTGTCCCAGCTGGTCAGTCAGCTTTATGAATCTTGTTTCACCGATCTTTCCTAAGGCTATCTCCTCAGTAAGTGGAGCTTTCATATCCATTCTTACCACTTCAGTCTAAGTCCTAGATCTTTCCCTGATCCTCCTTTAAGGCCCTTCAACTCTAATCAAAGTTCACATCTTTACTGGGGCCATCTCTGCTTCTTGTTGCACATGGTCGAGCCATCTCGATCTACTCTTGGTCTTTTTATCCTTCCTAGTCCCATGCATCCATCTCAACATCCTCTCACTGCAATGCTCATCCCCTCTGCCTATGTTATCTCCTAAATTTCCCAACACTGATCCATATAGCATGGTTGGTCATTGGCTTGGAAATAAACAGTTAAGCAAAGAAATACAACAATGGTCCCCAAAAAGGTCAAAGATTCGTGGTTAAGATCTTCCAATCTGGAAGTTTTGGGCTATCTGCATCCATGGTGGCACTAATTAGATCAATGGTCTGGATCATTGAACCATGAGCCACAGTGGTATGGATAGGGTGCATCAAGACAATTCACATACGGATGCACCAATGGCCCTACAATTCTTCTCTTCCCATCTTTAGCACCCATTCTTTTGACCCAGTCCTCAACTCTTGAGTCCAATCATCCAAATGGGTTCCATTTTGTGGAAACAATAAAATCATCACACAATCTGTAAGTTAAGTGAGCATGAAAAAGCACTAGTAAATGGAATGGTGCTTACAGATTGTTGCGGATTATTTGACGCTGATAGTCCCGAAGCAAGGGCCCAAGCTCCTGCAATCGTATCGACCCTGCCAAAGACGTTTTCCAGTGTTCACGAAGCACCTGCAACCCCCAGTACCACCAGAAAAACTTCGTCAGCAGACGAGTCATCACCAGGGCATCATAAGATGAAAGGATTTATATAAAATCCTCGAGCCAATGATGCACATAGTATCCTTGGATTCTCTATTTGTACAAGAGTGGCCTGTGGATGTGATTGGCACCATTGATCTGACGGGCCCCACAGCGGATAGACCATGCCCAAAAATTTCCTCGAAAGCAAGCCTACCCTTTGATTGGTGGTTAAAAATAAAATCAGCACTACATGTTCAGCTGAAAAAAGGCCAAAGATATGATGGCTTAGATGTTCCGATTCAGGAGCATTTTGGGGCATGGCCCATCCATGATGGGGACTATCATATCAAAGATCTGGAACACTGAACCATGGGCCCCACTTGTAAAAACTGAAAATTTGAGAATACTATTGAGGTCCTCCATAAGATACATCACATCCGAAACATACCTGAATGTGTGCAACCTGGTCATCATTAGGTACACCTCCAGCTATCCTAGATGATAACTCCAGAAATTCTGTGTCTCTCGACTCATCAATGATACTAAGCTCTAGAGGGGGCGACATCGAAATTTGTAGTCTTTTCTGCAACTCTACAATTGGTGATTCTTCATTTTGGCTTTCCTGCTGTAAATTCAAAGAGTACTTCATCTTCAACACAGTGATAAATACCAAGTTTTCCTATCAGAATCTCAATTAATTATAGTTTCTATATTTCACAATAACATTAAGGGCTTTGTTTGGGCAGAAAATGTTCCAAACTCCTGTAATCTCGATTTTAGCTGCCACCTTACCCTACACATCAGATTTCCCTTATCGTTGTGGAAACTTCCACTTCAAGAATTTTTATTTTTTATTTATTTATTTTTTAATATATACATTGTGGTTTTATGGGCAAAGAAGTGGCCATAGACTCCTAAATACATGGCCAAAAACAATCAGAGAAGACTCTTCAGGTTAAATAAGTGTTTAACCTAAAAGAGACTGCAAAACTTTTCAACAACTATGATGGACCATTCGAACCCAATGTCAGAAACAGACTTCCACAGAATTTAGGAGTGCCGCTCATGTATGCTGCTAGGGGTAGGATCATGTGAGTCACTCTCATACATATGAAGCTTTATAGGTCCTGTATGCATAATAATATATAAGTTTTCTGTTGAATAAACCAAAGCATAAATCTCTTTCTGAATATCGGTTGCCATTACAAGTTAAATCTATACTAGGAGTATCAAACTGTAATTTCGGATTGGTAAAAACAGTAATCTAGATTGCAAAATGACCCAGATTGCAGGACTCGGAATGGAAAACATAGAGTGGTTGGCGATTCAGATAGCATTGATTTAACTTCAAGAAAAAATAATTTTCGAAATTACCGAATTGGCAACAGGCGAGATTTCCAGGTCACCTATGTTTAATACTGAGATACATCTCTGTTTCTAGCTCACATCATTTTAAAATAAGTTGCACTACCTTGACCACATATTGAGCCACATCACTTGACATGGTTACGTCCTTGCTTTCAGGAAGAGTGGCTGGAGGAGATGAGGAAAATCGCTTTGAAATAGGATCATCTGCAAACCAAGCAAAAGAACGACAAATAAGAAAACAACCAATGATTTCGCTGCAGGTGGATTTCAGATAAATTATGTGATGGAACGTTGTGGCTACAATTGAGACGGACAAACATTTTCTACTCAAACGTTATCACTATTTGGGGAACTATAGGGCACATAGCTTGATCAGCCGACTAATCAGTACATGGGGCCCATGGTTTGGTAATCTGAACCATTGATCTGATGATCCTCATGGGGAGTGGATGCCCCAAAAATCTCCAGAAAGGAAGATGCTGACCCTACAATGCGCCTTCCTGTGCAGATCTTACTTGCAATTGGGGGCAGAAGAAGGGAACATGGAAGCCCACTAACGCAAGTTAATATTTCCATGCCACCCCAAATGCCAAGCTTAACTTTTTTGGCTTGGAATTCCCATCAACCATGATTTCATTTAAACAAGCATTTGATAATCACATCCATTCTACTCTGCATTAAGGAAAAACAAATACCTTCTGGAACCAACCACCACAGATCGTCAAATGTGGATTTTCCATCAAAGCCACCAAATAACAGATAGCGTGAACCAATGCAAGTCATAGAATGATATGCTCGAGCAGGAGGTGGTTCATTGTTGATACTTAAACGCTTCCACTGCACAGATACTGAATATAAACTGAGTAAGAGAATTGTGGAAGGAGGAAGATGCCCAAACATGACACATGTCACCATCATTCATAAGTTGGCTTGAACAGAGATCAAACAAAACAAATAGAAATGCAAATTGCACTCATTGAGTTCACTGTCCAAGGGACTCGTCACTCACACGTGCAGATGTGGCACGAAAGAGTGGGCAGGGACCCTGCTGCTCATCAGGCAGATCTGATGAGCAAAAAATCAGGCTGGGGTGCTCATCTGGCGGGTCACACATGTAAGTTGAAAATGGACTCATGGTTATTTTTCAACAGCCCATTTCTCCTTTTGTGTTGCATTCTTGATGAGAAGACCAACTTTTTTTCTTTTTTTTTTTTTTTTGGGAAGGCATCTACATAGCTGGTCCCACCTGATGAACAGTTGTATCCCAGAGGTGCATCTGACCCATGAGTCCCGGCAAAAGTTCATTTGCACGAGTACACTTAGCAGGGCTTGGACTAGAAGGACAAGCAAGGTTGTCAATTACATGGTGCTAGTGTGGTGCTAAGGGGATAAAAGGTGAAGCATCGGTGCAACAAATAAAAGCATACACAAGGGTACAAAACAAACATATCAGGGAAAGTTAATAACATAACATCTATTTGCATAAACAAATTACTCAAGAGTTATGGGACACTAACCATGTGAGTTAAAGAAAAAGAAAAAAGAACTAGAAAATTTTGAAACTATCATTCACATTGCAATTAAAATTCCAAACTCCAACATTTAACTCAAGACTCTGAGCCTGTAATGACCTGTGATTTTGGTGTGCATGCATGCATCTGCATACATGCACACTTGCAATCATCTAAGCATTCATGCATAATCTTTCCATTTATTCATGCATACATGCGTCCATAATGTGTGCAAGTTGTGATATGCGTGATTGATTAATTTAGTGTGATTGATAATTTGTATAGTTTTAGTGATTGATAATACTACAACCGTCCACCATTGAAGGGTGGGGACCATCTAAGATAGAAGACTGTATAGAGAATGCTTGTCGTGTACTAAGTGGCGTATTATATTTTGTTTTCCCCCTTATTTCTTTTTGGGTGCATACACAAGCATAGTATTGCATGCTCCTGTGGAGTATGTATTTAAGCCTCTAGTAATATAATAAAAGAAGTGTTCGGGCTTGATGCTCTAACATAATACAAGCTCTCTCTCTCTCTCTCTCTTCTCTCTCTCTCTCTCTCTCTTCTCTCCTCTCTCTCTCTCTCTATCTCTCTCTCTCTCTCTTTTCCTTTGCCCTTTTCTTCCCTTCATTCCCTAAATCCATCTCAACCAACTTGGTATCAGAGCGGGGCACTGCAAGTTGAACTATGCCACTAGAACCTACTAACGTCTGCTACAATACGACTGATATCAGAACTATACAATCTGTACAGGTCATTTTTCAACAGGAAGAACATGGTTTGAAGCAGCGCACTCTCTCTCTCTCTCTCTCATTTCCTTTGCCCTTTTCTTCCCTTCATACCCTAAATCCATCTCAACCAACTTGGTATCAAAGCGGGGCACTGCAAGTTGAACTACACCACCGGAACCTGCTAACGTCCGCTACCGTATGACTGATGTCAAAACTGTACAATCCGTACATGTCATTTTTCAACGGGAAGAACATGGTTTGAAGCAGCTCGATTTTAAGAGATTTATGGTGAATTTTGGAGGCCATTTGAGGTAATGTTTGGACCGATTTTCACATTCAACAGAAAAACCCCAAATCACCAAGTTTTCGTGATTCCCCTCATATTGATGGATGTTTCTTCAATTTTTCTTCATAATGGGGGTTGGATTCATGGTCCCTTATGATCCATATAGTTTTTTTAAAAAATCATGTTGGGAGGATTTGAAAGAGCGGGGAGCCAAAATGTGGTTCGGTTGTACCGTTTTTGGAGCCTACGGCCCCAAGTTGTACACCAAATCTCTTGATGTATGTCTAAAGCGATGATCTAGTGCAGTGGGGTGGCTTCCTTGCCCGATTTATATCTTGATGTGAGTGTGGCTTCTTATCGTCTTTCTTTTAGGGCCTAAAACCTTCTTTTGTCCTTTTTTGGAACCCAGATCTGTGCAAAACTAAGGGCCTGTTTGATTTTCCAAATTCAGGGTAAATGCCCTGTAAATAGCCAATTATTACAATTTCACCTGTTTGAAAATTCAAAGGTATTCCTGCTTCAAAAAACGGTCCAAAATGACTAGCATAAATTTGTGGGCCCCTCCGTCATTTATATGACATATTCGCGTTGTCCATCCGTTTTACCAGAACATTGAGGCATGAGCCGAAAAATCAGGAAATTCCAACATTCAAGTGGCCCACACCAAAGTAAACAGTGGCCCCAAGAAGTTTTTAATGGTGACTGTTCGATTCCATTTTTACTGTGGTGTGGTCCACTTGAACTTTGAATCTACCTCATTTTTTGGCTCATGCCCTAAATTCAGTTGGCATGACAGATGGACGGGTGGATAATCCACATACATCACGGTGGGGCCCCCATATATTTGCAGCATCCTCGATTTTAGCGTTGAAAAAAGTAGGAGTCAAATCAACATAGGGAACGGTGAAGGTAATTACCAAAGGAAATAATTATTGCCCATTTCCATTGCATTTACATTTACCTAAGAAAATCAAACATGCCTTAAGAGTGCCTTATCGTGTGTACTTTGTAGTTGTTGTGTCTTTGTTGTGTGTTGCTAGGCCCCTATGGAAGACAAAACCTCTTCCGTATCTGGAGTCAAATAATCAGAATCAAATCCCTTATTGATTACCACAGTTAAGTTGAATGACAACAACTATTTGCAATGCACCCAATCAATAAAATTGTTTCTAGGAGGAAGGGATGGACTCTCTTACATACAAGATGAAGTCTTAGATCCTTCAGATGTGAGCTTCAAGACTTGGACCAAGGAAAACTACCAAGTAATGGCTTAGCTGCTTAATAACATGGAGCCTACTGTGAACAATTCAGTTATGTTTTTGACATCTGCTAAGAGGATATGGGACACCCTTCATGATATGTATTTAGAGGCCTAGAATGTATCTAGATTTTTCCAGTTGACCTCATGATTTAGGACCAATGCATGAACTCAAATAATATGAGAGATCAATCAGCAAAATTAAATTAATTAATGAAAATCACAAAGTTTGCTACCATCATCACAAATACCAAGATTCCAAAAGTAGATCACTCATAGTTTAAGCCTATGTTGGAGCATCATCCTACAAAACCATTAAATATGAGAAACTAGGATCTAATGGATGTAAAAACATCCAAATAGCATAGAGTTAAGCCTATTTTAAAGAGGAAGGTCTAATACTACCTAGGGTGAGGTTAGGGTTTAGGGAAATTGAGAAAAACTTGGAATTAGGGTTAATTGGGTGAATTGGGTAAAGGGGTTAAAAGGGTTTAGGTATTAAGATAAGGGAATTAGGGTTTTGAATGTTAGTGAATTTAGGGATTTGGATTTAATTAAAGGTTTTAAAGATCTAGGGTTTGGTAATTTGGTGAAATTGGGAGATTTTAGATTTTTAGGTTTAAGGTTAGGGTTTTGAACAAGAGAATATGGGATTTTGGAGTTATGGTTCAAAGAAGCAATGGGTACTAGAGGAGTGGCTGTCACCCTCAAATATTATGTTGAAAATTGAGCAGGACAGTAATCTGAGAGTACCAAACTGAAAATTCGGCAAGTGTAATAGGAAAATGACAAACTGAAAATTCAGTAAGGTGACAACCTGAGATTCAAGGTGTGCCGTATCGGTTACGTATCGGCTGTATCGGCCGATACGTAACGGAAACGGTGATGGCCGACACGCGATTCGGGGTCGTATCGGCCGTTACCGTTTTTTGTATGCGTATCGGCCGATACGGGCCGTAACGTCCGTTACGGGTCAGTAACGGCCACCCGTAACAGTCAGAAAACGGCTCTTTTTTTTTTTTTTTTTTTTTTTTTCCGTTTTAAGGACTTTTTTTGCTGTTTTTTCCAAACTTCTTGCTTCCAAACTGTTTTTCATTCCTTCTAATAGTAATTTCGACCAACCTTGGCTAGGTATTTGGGACAAAAACACATTATATTACGGATTTTGTTGAATCAAAGCTCGGTGGGTCATTTTTCAGAAATTCGTCAAAAATTTATTTTTTTTTTTTTTAATATGCTTGGCTGTTTTAATCATGCCATATGATGTGTTAATCATAGTAGAACATTTAATGTGCATTTTACAGATTTGGAGTGCCATTTGATATTTTTTTAATATTTTTTTTCTATTTACGCATGAATTTTGACCTTTTTTTTTTTAATTCGAAAAATCAATTTTTAAGGGTTGTTTTGCTGTTTTAATCATGTCATATGATGTGTTAATCATAGTAGAACATGTTAATGTGCATTTTACAGATTTGGGGTGCCATTTTATATATTTTTATATATTTTTTTCTATTTACGCATGAATTTTGACCCTTTTTTTTTTTAATTCGAAAAATCAATTTTTAAGGGTTGTTTTGCTGTTTTAATCATGTCATATGATGTGTTAATCATAGTAGAACATGTTAATGTGCATTTTACAGATTTGGGGTGCCATTTAATATTTTTTTATATTTTTTTTCTATTTACGCATGAATTTTGACCCTCTTTTTTTTTTTTTTTTTTAATTCGAAAACAATTTTTAAGGGTTGTTTTGTTGTTTTAATTATGTCATATGATGTGTTAATCATAGTAGAACATGTTAATGTGCATTTTACAGATTTGGGGTGCCATTTTATATATTTTTATATTTTTTTTCTATTTACGCATGAATTTTGACCCTTTTTTTTTTTAATTCGAAAAATCAATTTTTAAGGGTTGTTTTGCTGTTTTAATCATGTTATATGATGTGTTAATCATAGTAGAACATGTTAATGTGCATTTTACAGATTTGGGGTGCCATTTTATATTTTCTTTTTCTATTTACGCATGAATTTTGACCTTTTTTTTTTTTTTAATTCGAAAAATCAATTTTTAATGGTTGTTTTGTTGTTTTAATTATGCCATATGATGTGATATTCACAGTAGAACATATTAATGTGCATTTTACAGATTTGGGGTGCCATTTTATATTTTTTTAATATTTTTTTTCTATTTACGCATGAATTTTGACCCTTTTTTTTTTTAAATTCAAAAAATCAATTTTTAATGGTTGTTTTGCTGTTTTAATCATGCCATATGATATGATAATCATAGTAGAACATATTAATGTGCATTTTACAGATTTGGGGTGCCATTTTATATTTTTTTTAATTTTTTTTTTCTATTTATGTATGAATTTTGACCTTCTTTTAAAAAAAATTTGAAAAATCAATTTTTAATGGTTGTTTTGCTATTTTAATCATGCCATATGATGTGTTAATCATAGTAGAAAATGTTAATGTGCATTTTACAGATTTGGGGTGCCATTTAATATTTTTTTTTTTGTATTTTCGAATTAGCGACTTTATATTTTTATTTGCTTATATTGGACAGGTTTTGGAGCTTCTTAGGGTTTAGTATTTTAGTTAGAACATAAAATCATCTTTATTAACATAGGTCATACACTCATCTACCTAAACTTAAAGAAATGTCTGGGTCTGGCCAACAACAAGTGACGATATTGGATGACAACATTGTGAGAGGGTTGGTGGTACTAGGCACCAAATGAAGTGCAAGTATTGTGATAGACATGTGACTGGTGGAATTACCCGTATCAAACAACATTTAGCACATCGAAAGGGTCAAGTTGCGCCATGTGCTAGAGTACCGAGAGAGATAATGCTTTTAATGCAAGCTAGTCTGGATGAGTCGAAGGGTAAACATGCTGCTGTACGAAAGAAGAAAGATGATATTTTGGATGCAACTCGACAGGAGGTGTTTGATCCTGAATATATGGGCGTTCGTGATGAAGATATTATTGATTATGACGAAAATTCAGATCGAGAATTAACTATCGCTAGGAGAGAAAGCTTGAGTGTAGCTCGTGAAGAGGAAGAACGTCGCCGCATGTTTAGCACGCATGGGTCAGTGCGTGATGGGGGGGAGTAGGAGTGCAACTGGAAGTGCAACTGCTTCTGCAGGTGGTGGGGGGTAGGTTTGGTGGGTTACGACGTATGTTTGGGAGCCGACGACAGACATCTTCACATGATGCCCCTATACGTTTGGATGAAGAAGTAAATGAGCCTAGGAGACTCTCTATTGATCCAATCCTGTTTAGGAAAGAATTAACTAAACAAAAGAAAATAAAACAAATGTGGAGTAGAACTTCCGTTGAGAAATTAGGTAGAGCAGAGCAAAGTTATTTATACATGCTAACATACCTCCTAACGCGGCCATTTCTCCATATTGGCAGGTGGTAATTGATGCAGCAGCAGAAGTAGATGAAGGAATAAAAGCTCCCACGGCTAAGGACATTAGGGGGAAATGGACAAATGCAGAGTATGCGGATGTGAAAGCATACGTGGCTACCTTTAAACCTGTATGGCAAGCCAAAAGATGCACGATTATGTGTGATGGTTGGACTGGCCCAACCAGACGCAGCATGATCAACTTCATGGTGTACTGCCACTTAGGAACTATATACCATAAGTCAATTGATACCTCAGAGGCAACAAAAAATGCTAATTATATTAATGAACTAATGGATAAAGTTTGGACGAGATTGGAGAGGAGAATATAGTGCAGATTGTGACAGATAATGAAGCAACATATAAGCTTGCAGGACATATGTTGATGGATAAGAGAAAACATTTTTTTTGGTCACCATGTGCTGCCCATTGTATTGATCTTATATTGGAAGATATTGGGAAGAAGAAGAATGTTAAGGAAATGGTCAAAAGAGCAAGCAAGGAGTGACAACGTTTATTACAACCATAATCAAGTAGTCGCAATAATGAGAAAGTTCACGAAAGGACGAGAGTTGTTGAGGCCTGCGACGACTAGATTCGCAACAAACTTTATAGCATTAGAGAGTTTATTCCAGCATAGGAGAGAGTTGAGTGAGATGTTCGCTTCCCGAGAATGGCTCAACACAAAACATGGGAAGAAGACATCAGGGACATCGGTCGACGTTGCGAACACCATACGGGACAACAAATATTGGAAGAAGGTCAAGGCAATCCTAAAGGTGAGAAAGTTCACGAAAGGACGAGAGTTGTTGAGGCCTGCGACGACTAGATTCGCAACAAACTTTATAGCATTAGAGAGTTTATTCCAGCATAGGGGAGAGTTGAGTGAGATGTTCGCTTCCCGAGAATGGCTCAACACAAAACATGGGAAGAAGACATCAGGGACATCGGTCGACGTTGCGAACACCATACGGGACAACAAATATTGGAAGAAGGTCAAGGCAATCCTAAAGGTGATGGAGCCACTAATGAGGGTACTCCGTCTTGTTGAAACCGATGAAGCACCTACCATGGGCTTCCTATATGATGCCATGGATAAGGCAAAGTTTGCAATTCAACGAGATTGTAGAAGTTGGGAAACTTCTTGGAAGATGATCGACAGGAGATGGACAAAGCAACTCCATCACGATCTTCATGCAGCAGGTTACTACCTAAATCCTAGGTATAGATATGCCCAATCATTTGTTGCGGATGATAAAGTTCGTGTCGGACTAAAAAATGTGATAAGGAGATTAGAGCCTGACTTAGATCTGCAAATAAAGGCGTTGAATGAATTAGATACATTTGGAAATCGCCTTAGTAGCTTTGGAGATGCTCTTGCACAGCATGCAGTATCTAGGTTGCAACTGGCCGAATGGTGGATTAATTTCGGAGAGAGTACGAAGGCTCTCCAAAAAATTACAGTAAAAGTTTTAAGCCAGACAACATCTTCCTCTAGCTGCGAAAGGAATTGGAGTTGTTTTGCGCTCATTCATTCAAAGAATAGGAATAGATTGCAAACTAGAACATTAGATAGACTTGTCTTCATGTACTACAATATAAAACTAAGAATGCGACGACATCATAGGAGCATTACAGTTGCCGATGACGGAGACTACTGTCCAATAAACTTGGACAATATTTATGATGAGGATGACCTACTTCTACCTTGGTTGGAAACAAGGGAAAAGAAAATTGAAGAGGATAGTGAAGAATTGGAAATTGATGACCCAGAAATACGCAGAGCACGACAAGAGAGTCGTGCAGATGTGTTGGACCCAGTAAGAGGGGCAACATTTATGCCACGTACGGATACAACTCAAGATCAACAAAAGAGTATTAGTGGTAGCGTGACCGTGTCGGATGATGACGATGACCCCCTGCCCCTGGTGCTGACACTTCTGGTGTTGCTTACCCCCCTATACAGCCTTCTACAGATCGCGATGGCGATGAACATCGACGACGTGGTACACGAGGTCGGACTTACGAGTGTATCGATTCACGATACAGCCAGACGGAGGAGGGTACATCTAGTGGTGCACGGGGTCCGGGAGGTCCGAAACATCAGCAGGCTCATGGTCTTGGTTATTATGATGGATATTCTTATGGTCAATTGGATTATGATTATGATGGTTATACTGAGTCTGTTCCATCACATTCATGTTGGAGTAGCCCTCCTGATCAATATCCATATGATTATAGATATCCATATCCAAATCCAAGTTACTCATCACAGCAGACGCACTCTCAATCTCAAGATTCTCAACAGCCTGAGTATGGGTACCAGTATGGCTATTCGACGGGCACTGGTGGATATCCTTACTCGGGGTCAGAGTCGTTGCCTAGTCAGGATCAGTCATCCTCTGGTTTCGTTGATCTAGTATTTCCTTCTGGCACTGGATATTATGGATATGCAGCACCTACACCTATTGGACAGCCTCAGCCTGATGGTGACGATGACGATGATGTGGAGGTTGAGCAACCACAAAAAGCAGTTTTCATTTTGGTGATGACTTGTGATTGTGAGTATATATTTGTATTAAGGTAAGTATTTGCAGCAGACAACTCATAGCAGTATTATTGCAAGAAGCCATGCACACACTTGACACTGCCGAACTTGTATTTAAAATAACTCCCCTGACAGCCAATCAAATAATCCTTAATCAAGTTGTAGGGGAGTATATCAGACACTACTAATTATTTTATTATTATTTTTTAAATTCTTGACTTGAGGATGACAGGTCATAGACAGGAATCACAGTCACGTGCACAGGTATGTTCGAGAAATTCCTCAAAAATAATTGCAAACACCTAATGTAAGATATTTTCATATTACATTCATTCTAATATATCTATCATTGATAGTAAATAGTTAGAAAATTAAATATATGAATTTTGTAGTCAAATTCAGGTTATCTGGTTCATAAATTCATCAGACAGTCCGATACAACTTTTCACCAAAGAGTGGACCGTTACACCACCATAAACATGTTCCAATTTATAAATGAATGCATATTTGGAATGCTTAGAATATTCCAGATTTAATCCATATTTTTTCATATTTTTTTGGCAAAAAAAAAAAAATTTTGCACCGTTACGGGCCGTTACGCCTCTGTATCGCCGTTACGCCCCCGTATCCGTATCGGTTTTGGAGGTCACCGTTACGCCAACCGATACCGATACGGCACACCTTGCCGAGATTACTACGCTGAAAATTCAGCAATGGTATAAGTGGAAAACGCTAGCTGAAAATTCAGCAATGGGATACTCCAAACTAGGAACAAAATTCAGCAATATGATCCTAGATCCTATATGCAATGTATGCTCTACTAACCCTAGATGTGACTCTAACCTAAGTGCAACACAAAAATCCTATGCTAAACCTATGGCTCTGATACCAAATTTGATGGTCTTGTAGGATGATGCTTGGCAACCTAGGCTGAAACTATGCGTGATCTCCTTTTAGAAGCTTGGAAATTTGCTAAGATGCCTTGTGGATGATCACGTCAGAACTTAGGATATTGTTTTGCCTATAGTCGAGTTAGCGTGTAATAGTTCCATTAATAGGTCCATAGGTATGAGTCCATTTGAGGTTGTGCATGGCTACAAACCTAAGAAACCTGTAGATCTCATACCTATGTCTGTGTCCCATAGGCCATATGAGTCAGCACATGAGTTTGCATGTCACATACATGAATTGCATAGTGAGATCAGGAAGCGGGTTAAGAAATAAAAAATATAAAGCATTTGCTGATTCTCACCATAGGTTTCAGGAATTCCAAGTAAGAAATTATGTCATGGTTTATATAATTGGGTTCAAGTACTTACTTGATAGACCTTCCACCTAACATGGGTATCAGTTCCACATTTAATGTGGAAGATCTTGTACCGTTTCATGGACCTTCCCCTAACCCTCGCATGAACTTTGATGATGATGCCCCTGACCTGTCCCATAACCCATGGCCATTACCTGACCCATATTCTCAACCTTTACCACCTGTACCATCTATATCTACGAGAAGAGGAGAGATACAAGATATCTTAGATGAAAAAGCGATTTCCACATGACATGGAGGTTATCAGGAGTACCTTGTCAAGTCGAATGGCAGACCAAAGTCAGACAATAAGTGGATCACAAAGGCAGAGCTTTAGCGACGAGACTTGGATCTCCTCAAGTATCACTAAAGCTTTATTTCGCCAAAGGCGAAATCTCCTCAGTCGATGGGGAATTGATGAGGACATCCAAGCTCCATACTAGAGGAGGGCTGAGCCAGTCTCCTTATGGCTAAACGACCATTACATGGGGCCCACTTGGCCTAATTCACATTCCTAGTCACGTTGAAGACCCCACGTACATGTTCGTGCATCTTTGAAAACCCTACACTGAGAAGATGCATGTGGGCTGGGTTGCATATAGGAGCTTGATGGACACGATGATCGGACCATTGGATCATTATCATCGGACATCTTGATCATGGACCCCCATGGGCCACAAAATAGTTTAGCTGTTTAGATTATTTACATGCTTCATTATTTTTTGTATAGCTTATGTTTGTGTTGACATTAAGGAGTTAGGAACAACTTTTAATTTATTAAGCGCCTTTATGCTGAGAATCTTATACGAGAGTGCCTTTTTGTAAAATGTCTTTTCTGAGACTATGAAAGAGAAAAAAGGGGGTGTGTGAAGCTCTAATGCCATTATTTTGAAAAAAAAAAAAAAAAGCTGTGTTTTCTCTTCTTTATGTGATTTGAAGAATAGTCCATGTGATTTGGAGCTTGGGTATGGTGTGATTCCATTCCTCATTTAACAGAGGTGTGAGGCTTCCATCTATCACCTTCCTTCTCTCTTCCTTTCTATCCAAAAAGATGCATTTTTTCAAAAACTTCATCTCTCTTCTTCTCTTCTTATCCAAAACCATCCAAATCATCTTTTTCTTCAATTATTCAACAACCAACTTCAACTCCAACCAAAATCAACCATTGAAGACCCCAAAACCATAGCCAACGACCCACACATATGAGCATACAACCACAGTTGCGAGCCCCTAGGCTGACGGTACGAACAACCCCTCAATCCCTTGGTTTTCCCTTGCTTCCCCCATTAAAACCCTTTGATTCTTTATCCTTAACTCTACGTATAAACCCTAAACCTAACCCTAGATTGTCTAATTCCCTAATTTTCCAAATTTCAGATTTTCCCCTTCCTAACCCTAATCATAGAACTTACAAGTCAGTCCCTTGAGCGTGGAATGTGCCCATGCTAAATTAGAAGTTTTATCCTTCCATAGGGCTTAGTTTTAATTGATTTATGTGATTTCTTAGCATGCGGGCATGTGATTTAGGTTAAATTAGATTTTATTTCCTATTATTTACTCTTAATTATGTGGTGGCTTAACATCTTTTGTTAATTGCATTACTTTATAGACTCTTTCATAATCTCCACGTTGCATGCTAGCATTAAATCGTGTCATGCATTACCTCAGATATTGAGAAGTTCCGACAAGATTCAAGATCCCTGAAGGAGTATTTTTCAGCTCTTCAGGGTATGTGAGATGAGTTGAATCTTTATCATCCTCTCCCTTCCTATTGTACCATGGACTATGAACATGCATGGAAGTAGCATGAAGAAATTAAAATCATGCAATTTCTATTTGACCTCAATTCTAAGTATTGTAGTGTTCGGAAGCAACTTATAGTTATGGACCATCTTCCTTCTCTAATAGCTATCTATGCCATGTGTCAAAAGGTCGATACATCGTTTAACCCTACATTTGCTTCTCCTGACCGATTTGTTTATGTTGCTGGGGACCGACCTTCCTTTAGCCATGGGACTCGAGCTCTAATGTGAAGCAGTCAGGGACATGAACGTGATAGTGGATCGAGTAATCAAGGCAAGGGCCGTGATACTGATCGGGGTAATTGTGGTAGTCAAGGCCACGGTGGACAAGGATGAAGACGCGATGAACCACACCATTGTTCACACTATGGGGGAACAAATCACTCTATTGATAGATGTTGGGATCTTGTTGGTTGTCCGTCTCGGGCTGGCATATCTATAGCTACTAGTGCCTCCACTAGCTCTGAGAAGACTTCACTACCACCTGTAGCGGAGAAGCCTTCCTCGTGTGATTCGGTTCTTTTGTCTCGTAAGGCCTATGATGCATTGATGTGATTACATGCTCGTGATGTTCCTAACACCTCCAGAGCTACCTCTCACATGACTGGTAAGTCTCATCTATTTAGTTCTTATCTTCCTTCTAGCCAATCGCACTTTGTCATTGTTGCTTATGGAAACTAAACTCCTATAACTAGAATGGGTTCTATCAAGCTCTCTCCCTATATGCATTTGTCATATGTTTTACATGTCCCTAGTTTTTCTCTTAATCTATTGTCTGTCAGTTCACTTACCAAATCTCTGAATTGTTCATTACCCTTCTTTCCTCCTCACCGTGTGTTCCAGGACTTCCAGGCAAAGCGGATGATTGGTGGGGGCCATGAACGTGAAGGCGTTTATGTCATGGACAATGCACCTACAATAGCTTCTAGTGCCTTGTCCTTAAAAAGAGAGTCTGTGTCTAGATGGCATTGCCGCCTAGGGCACCCATCCTTGTCTAGGCTAAAATTGTTATTTTCTTCAATTTTTGTATCTACTTATTTGTGTTGTTAAACTTGTGAACTCTCCAAATGTCATCGGACTACCTTTCCTCCTAATTTGTTTGAGAGAAAACCGAAACCATTTGAGTTAGTCTACTCTGATGTTTGGGGCCCTACGCCTGTTATGTCTCTTTTTGGATGCAAATATTTTGTTACCTTCATTGATGATTGCACCCGAATGGCATAGGTTTATCTTCTAAAATCTAAGCATGAAGTGTTTAATATGTTTAAGGTATTCTACCATGAGGTAGTTAATTTCAGTGTCGTATTAAAATTCTTCACTATGATAATGGCGGGAGTACATGTCGCATGCCTTTCTAACCTTTTTACAGGACCATGGTGTTTTATCCCATACTTCATGTCCTCGAACACCTCAACAAAATAGCGTTGTTGTGAGAAAGAACCGCCACCTTCTTGACGTCACCCATACCCTCTTACTTGGCATGAATCTTCTGAGTAGATATTGGGATGATGCCTTGCTTACTGTTGTATTTGTGATTAATCATATTCCATCCCAAATAGTATCTCATAAGTACTCATTTGAAATTTTTCATCCGCACGATAAATAGTTTCTTTTACCTTCGAAAGTGTTTGGATGCACATGTTTTGTCCAAATTCTTTATGGTAGCAATGATAAGTTGAGTCCACGAGACATTGTGTGTTCTTCGGGTACTCTCAATCACAAAAAGGGGTATAGGTGTTACCACCCCCTGACCTGTAAAAAATATGTATTGGCCGATGTGACCTTCTTTGAAGATGTTACGTACTTCTCTGATGAAAGAAAAATCTCTACATAACCCTCTTACTAGTCAAGGGGAACCTCAATCTAGCTATATACCTCTTCCTATTACTTGTTTTGATGACACCTCTACTCCATCCATCTTCAAGCATATCATTGTGTATCGTCGATAAACTGAATTCTCTATTGATCAACAGCCCATCATTTCATCCACTTCAACTGGTGGTCCAGGTATAAGCTCTCTATCTCCTGGTGATTTTCCCATTGCCTTGAAAAAACCTCCCTGGTCATGCACAAAGCATCTTATTAACAATTTTGTTTTTTATCACTCTTTCACCTTCCTTCAAGTCTTTTGCAGTCTCCACATCCTCCTCTATTACCCACGTGCTTTGAAGGAAACTATAAGTAGCCTTGATTGGACTAAAGCTATGATGGAAGAAATGCATGCGTTGGAAAAGAACAATACTTGGGAATTCATCCCCTTGCCTCCAAAAAAACAGACATTTGGATGTCGATGGGTTTATACCATCAAGTATCTTCATGACGGTTCTGTTAATCGGTATAAGGCATGGCTAGTTGCAAATGACTATACTCAAACATAAGAAGTAGATTACTTTGAGACGTTCTCTCTCGTGGCCAAGCTTAACTTTGTACGCGTGGTTATCTCCTTGGTGGTCAACTTGTCTTGGCTCCTATTTCAATTAGATGTAAAGAATGCATTCTTGCATGGTGATCTTGCCAAGGAAGTCTATGTGGATCAACCCCCGGGATTCTCTACACATCACACTCTGCCTCTCGTATGCTGACTCGAGAAGTCCATTTACAGTCTCAAGCAATCCCCACGTGCCTAGTTCGACAAATTCAAATTCATTTGTAGCCAGGCTGATCACTCGTTGTTCATCTGTCGTTGACCCACCGGGATTATGGTGCTAATTGTCTATGTAGATGACATTGTGTTGTCCGGTGATGATACTGCAGGAATGGTGGCCGTTAAAACTTTCCTCAAGGCTCGATTTGAGATCAAAGATCTTGGGGTTCTTTGATTCTTTATGGGCATCAAAGTTACACAATCTAAATCTGGCATTGTCCTCTCTTAAAGAAAATATGCCTTTAATCTTCTCTCTAAGACTGGAATGCTCGGGTGTAGGGTTGCCACAACTCCTATGGATGCTACTCACAAGATTAGTCCTAATGATGGTTAACTTCTTCTTAATCCAGGAATGTATCGGTGGTTAGTTGGTTGCCTTATCTATCTCACTATCACTCGGCCGGATCTCTCATATGTTGTGAGAGTAGTAAGTCAATTCATGCATGCCTCCCCCCCCCCCCGTACCACACACCTCATAGCGGTGTATCGTATTCTTCAGTATCTCAAATCTTTTTTAGGCAAAGGTATACGTTTTCAACGGCATGGCCACCTTCATCTGTCTGGCTATTATGATGATGATTGTGCTGGCAATCTCCATGGTCATAGGTCTGCATCAGGGTACTATACATTTGTAGGGGGCAATCTTGTCGCCTGGAAGATTAAGAAACATTCTGTCGTGGTATGCTCATTTTCCGAGGCTGAATACCGAGCAATGGCTCATACAACGTGAACTAATTTGGCTTTGCACTCTCATACAAGAACTCGGCTATAATCCCTTAAGTCTGGTTTCCTTGCATTGCGATAATCAGGCCACTATTCACATTGCTAGTAATCCAGTGTTCCATGAACGCAAGAAGCACATTGAAGTTGATTGTCATTTTATTCAAGAAAAGGTTGATAACATTGTTCGAAGTATCCCCAATATTATCAAAATATCCCCGATTTTATCCATATCTCCAGCTTAGAGATACCAATAGCACTAGTAGCAATATCGATAACACTGATAGTCTAAAAAATTCCATGTATCGGCAATGTATCACCAAGCATCGCTAATGTATCGATATCGCCAATTTATCACCAATATGTTCGACTGTGTAAATTCCAAGTGTCACTTATATTGCCAATGTATCGATATCGCCAATATTTTCAACTGTGTAAATTCCAAGTGCTGCTTGTATTGCCAGTGTACTGGTGATAGTTCGATAATATCTCCAGTATCAATATTGCCAAAATTTTGTTTATTAGAAAATTTTCGATTTCAAATTTTTTTATGGGCACATCGTTGTATGCAATGTTTAAATTGTCGACAATAATATCAATCATATCGTGATATTATCATTATCACAACATGGGTGATATCGAGACCTTAGTCTTTCGTTTCCTTTCTAGTTGTTAATGATTTCTCGGTGAAATATCGTGTTGTCGATATTCTAAAATATTAATGGATGTTTGGATGGATAGATGGGATGGTTGGATTGGTTTCTTACAACAGCACATGCTTATAAGCCCCCAATAGATTGAAACTCATTATTTATGCATTCTTTTTGTAATTTTTTTATTCCTAAATATGCAAATATGTATATTTTAGAATCTCTTTAAGCTTCATTTAAAAATTCCACCATTTTCCCCATGTTTCCCCAGTGTTTACAGATATTGTTTCTGTATCCCCGACCAACGAAACTTGTAGCGATACCGATACTTCGAACACTAGTTGCCAACAAGGATATTGAGATCCCTTTGTTCGTTCGGAAGACCAATTGGCCAATGTTTTTACCAAGTCTCTCAATCGCAATGCGTTTCTTCGTCTCACTAGCAAGTTGGGCACGATCGACATCTATGCTCCAACTTGAGGGGGAGTATAGAGAATGCTTGTGGTGTAAAAAGTAGTTTATGATACTTTGTTTCCCCCTTGTTTCTTTTTGGGTGTATACATAAGCATAGTGTTGTATGCTCTTGTGGAGTATGTATTTGAGCCTCTCTCTCTCTCTCTCTCTCTCTCTCTCTCTCTCTCTCTCCTGTCCCAATTGTAAAGCTGAGCACACCAAGAAAATATCATATCCTGATGCATCGAGACCCAGTTAAGTCTCAATAAGTAAAACACTCGAACCCAATTCAGAAGGAAAGAAGAAAAGGTATGAGGTTTCCAATATAGCAAAAGAAAAGAAAAGAAAAAAAAATCCATGCAGCCAGCCAACGTATTCAGGTTGGCGTTGAGACAAAGTGTAGCATTTTTTTCTCTTTTGCATTTTGGTATGGTTCCCATTGTAATTAGCGATTACTAGCATACAATTTCAAAACAAAATTCTATAGAAGAAGATAACAAATCTGGTATGTATTTTGATGCCATGAAAAATGAACCTCACGTACAAACATGTTCAAATCAATAACGAGCTGAGACTAGTGCATAGACTGCTAACTGGTCTTTACTGTTAACACATGAAGATAACAAATCTGGTATGTATTTTGATGCCATGAAAAATGAACCTCACGTACAAACATGTTCAAATCAATAACGAGCTGAGACTAGTGCATAGACTGCTAACTGGTCTTTACTGTTAACACATGAAGATGAAACATTGCTACAGTAAATATGCTCTGAAAGAATTGGAAGTCATTTTAAACTCACCTCTGTCCAAAATGATACAATCGTTGTGGTATACATCATATCGACTCAACCAACCACCAGTTCCATGCCCACCAAATAACAAAAGCTGTAAACACATCCAGTAAAGAATGTTCCAATTATAAACTGTCGATACAGATACACATGCCAAAAAAACATTAGCACTTCCGAATATGCTAAAACCAACTTTGCTACTTGAGTCAAACTGAAACACCACTAAATAAACTCAGTCAATCCAATAGCACGATGCTTCATCTTTCCATTACTTGGTTACTGTTCTGACATCAGTGTTTCCAATAGCAAACGCTACATGGCGTAGTGTAGCTACATAAAGAGTGTATTTCCCCTATAGCATACACTACAAGGGTTGTAGCATACATTACAAGCTATATTTTTTATTTTCTGGTTTTGTTAAGATGTTAGTTCCTGTTTTTATGTAAAATGGTAAAATTGTGTAGAACTCACATTCTAACATAACTTTAAAAGTTAAGTTAAAACAAAAGGCATTTCAAAAGAGGGTTTTCAAAACCCCCTCTCAAAACCCTAAGTCGACACAAGAACCCCTCCACCCCAAACCCCCTCTTTGATTCTCTTGATCCACAAAGCCATTGATGGGGAGATCTTGGCTGATCAATCGACCTTGAAAGAAGGTCCATTTGCTGTATTTTCAAGATCATTGGAGCTCAAACTAAGGAGAAAATCAAAATTCCCCCTTTTCACATCCTTGTAGCTAAGAAGCTCAAAAATCTTCTTCTTCTTCTTCTTCTTTTTTTTTTTTTTTATTGAATCTCTTCTCAAGCTTGATAGAGGTATGTTCTTGCTCCTTAATATTTGTTAACTTAGTTCTTTTTTCATTTCGGATGAAGATTGATTGTTTCTTTTGGGATTTTTTCATCTTAGGATGTCAATTCCTATGCAATGTTGTCAGAAAGGGGTTGCTATCTTCGTTTTTTAGGGGCCCGGGGCGGTGTGTTCATGGCACGTTACTATGCAATGTTGTGATTTTTTTTCAACTTTTTTCCATTTTAGGATGCCGGTTACCATGCATGTTGTTGAATAGGGGTTGCTATCCAATTTTTTTTTCTCTCTCTCTCTCTCTCTCTCTCTCTCTCTCTCTCTCTCTAGGGGTCTACTGTGTGCATGGCATGTCACTATATGATGCTAGGATTTTTTTCAATTTTTATTTTTATTTTTCATTTTAGGATGTCAATTACTATGCAATGTTGTTGGATAACCTGTTTGGATTCGCGTATAAGGGTGTATTGTATTGTATCCGACTACTATTCATGTATACGTTCAATCAATTTCAGAATACATCCAAATCAACATGCCATAACCCAATGTTTGGATAGGAGGTACTGTTCGGGCAAGTATACAGATTCTTGCTCCGATCAATGTTTGGATATGACGTATAAGGGCTGCGTATTGTATATACGTATAATATTGAACAATAGTTGTACGACAGTGGCCATTTTTAAATTCTCAAAATGGGCACTCTTGCAGGTGGCGACGACACCCATGTCACTGACACAAACATTCCCTTGCCGATCCAACAGAATCCGCTGCGTGTTGAGGTCCCTATAGGCGACCTCATGATCATTCATGAACATGATGCCTTCCACAACATCCACGGCGATCCGTATCACCTCCTTGATTGGGATCTTCTTATTCTTCTGCATCAGATCATGGACCAACCCACCCTCCATCATCTTGGAGGAAAACATCTTTCATATCAAAACCCGCCAGAGCATAGCTGAAATTCCACCCCACAATTTACAAATTCAACCCAAATTAGTACTCACTAATTACAATAACTAAAAGAAAAATTCATCACTGTTTGAATACTTACTTGAGCGGCAGAGAATCGAAATGCTTGCGGATGTTAGAAATGAGCTTTTCAGGAAGCTGGCTGCCAAGGTAGAGCTAGGGTGAGATTGCGGACAACGCCGCCCCAGATAAGCTTCCTTCAGTTGTTAATCCTGGCTGTTGGATCCCTGGCCGTATCAAGATTGAGGGAATTCTTCAGATTGGTGATCGCCTCAATGACGTTATGGCCAAAGCGGTGCCATTTGGATGACGAGGAGGAGGAGGAAGAAGCAGGGTCTTTGGAAGGTGGAGATGTTGCTGTTGTGCTGGTGGGGAAGACCTCTAATCTGGTGAACAATTGCCCGATTTGCTACGATCCAAGGTGGAGATGTATTTTTCTCCATTCTCCAGCGATAGAAACATACCTGTCAAAGAGATAGACACGCTGCCGCCCGATAATACTACGCATTGAAGAGACTGCACTGCACGATGCAGTGGCGTCTGATTTCAATTTACCGCCTTTTGAAAATTTTGATATGGTGATGTATTCGCGCGCATGGTAAACGCCGGACGCGAACTCCTATTCAAACACGGTATCTTGGAAAAAACCACCTTTAATACGATACAATACACCCGCGAATCCAAACAGGCCCTTACGTATAAGGGTGTATTGTATTGTATCCGACTACTATTCATGTATACGTTCAATCAATTTCAGAATACATCCAAATCAACATGTCATAACTCAATGTTTGGATAGGAGGTATTGTTTGGGCAAGTATACAGATTCTTGCTCCGATCAATGTTTGGATACGATGTATTAGGGCTGCGTATTGTATATACGTATAATATTGAACAATAGTTGTATGACGGTGGCTATTTTTAAGTTCTCAAAATGGGCACTCTTGCAGGTGGCGACGACACCCATGTCGCCGACGCAAACATTCCCTTGCCGATCCAACAGAATTCGCTGCGTGTTGAGGTCCCTATAGGCGACCTCATGATCATTCATGAACATGATGCCTTCCGCAACATCCACGACGATCCGTATCACCTCCTTGATTGGGATCTTCTTGTTCTTCTGCATCAGATCATGGACCGACCCACCCTCCATCATCTTGGAGGAAAACATCCTTCATATCAAAACCCACTTGAGCATAGCTGAAATTCCACCCCACAATTTACAAATTCAACCCAAATCAGTACTCACTACTTACAGTAACTGAAAGAAAAATTCATCACTGTTTGAATACTTAACCGAGGGGTAGAGAATCGAAATGCTTGCGGATGTTAGAAATGAGCTTTTCAGGAAGCTGGCTGCCAGGGTAGAGCTGAGGTGAGATTGCAGACAACGCCGCCCCAGATAAGCTTCCTGCAGCTGTCAATCCTGGACGATGGATCCCTGGCCGTATCAAGATTGAGGGAATTCTTCAAATTGGTGATCACCTCAGCGACATTACGGCCAAAGCGGTGCCATTTGGATGACGAGGAGCAGGAAGAAGCAGGGTCTTTGGAAGGTGGAGATGTTGCTGTTGCTCTGGTGGGGAAGACCTCTGATTTGGTGAACGATTGCCCGATTTGCTACGATCCAAGGTGGAGATGTATTTTTCTCCATTCTCCAGCGATAGAAACATACCTGTCAAAGAGATAGACACGCTGCCGCCTGATAATATTGCACCTTGAAGAGACTGCACTGCACGATGCAGTGGCGTTTGATTTCAATTTACCGCCTTTTGAAAATTTTGATACGGTGATGTATTCGCGCGCATGGTAAACGCCGGACGCGACTCCTATTCAAACACGGTATATTGGAAAAAACCACCTTTAATACGATACAATACACCCTTATACGTGAATCCAAACAGGCCTTAAGGGATCTTGATAGAGGTATGTTCTTGCTCCTTAATATTTGTTAACCGAGTTCTTTTTTCATTTTGGATGAAGATTGATTGTTTCTTTTTGGTTTTTTTTTTTTTTTTTTTCCAATTTAGGATGCCGGTTCCTATGCAGTATTGTCGGATAGGGGTTGTTATCTTCTTTTTTTAAGGGGCTTGGGGTGGTGTGTGCATGGCACGTTACTATGCAATGTGGGATTTTTTTTTTTTTTCATTTTAGGATGTCGGTTACTATGCATGTTGTCGGATAGGGGTTGCTATCCAATTTTTTTCTGCTCTCTCTCTCTCTCTCTCTCTAGGGGTCTACTATGGTGTCTACATGGCACGTTACTATACAATGTTGGGATTTTTTTTCATTTTAGGATGTCAATTACCATGCAATGTTGTTGGATAAGGGCTTTTATCCAATTTTTTTATTTTTTAAAAGGCATTTTTATAGTTTTTACATTTTTTTTCTTACTATTTATCATATTTTTTCCTATTTTTAAATTAAAAATATAAGTATCGTGTAGCTTACAATACATGCTATAGAGGGTTGAACGCTACCCCCTACCGCTATTAAAAGCACCGACTTACATTTGATGTATTCTCTTTTCTTTCTTTTTTTTTTCACTTAATGAGTGATTTTCTAAGCAACATCCAACAAAGTATATTCCACCTTGCTAAAAAAAAAGACACTCAAGAAAACAACGAAAAGATTAGTTTAGAGAGAGGGAAAAAATCATGGTTGTTCATCAAGTCCTTAGGCATTTTAACCATATAACAATGACATTGTGTCTAACAATTGTCGCAAGTGATAATACATTGAATTTCCTAGCTTGAGATTGAAAGAGGTGTGTGTGTGCGTGCTGGGGGGGGGGGGGGGGGGGGGGGGGGGGGGGGGGGTTGGATGTCATTAGCAATGTTTGAAATATCGGTATCGCATCCTTGGGATGCAGATACGTATCGGTTATCACACGGGATATATTGTTTGTATCAGGTAATTTATCGCCCTTTTTGGGAAACATTTGGAAAATAGTTAAATTTTTCAGTGAAACTTCAGGGATTGTTAAAAAAGACCTTAACACACACTTTTAAATCATAACATCTCAAAAAAGAAGTGCACATAATAGGTTTCCTTTGTATAGGGTCCTAAGCTATGCGCTGTTTGACTAAACTAATGCAACTATATAAAAATTCAATGCATAACATTTAGAGTGTATGTTATTATCATCTAGTCAAACACCCCCTAATACTTTGAAATTAGTCTCAATTGACAGCCGGTTGAAGGGAAATTTCGAAGAAAAAAAAATATCTTTTAAAATTTTAATTAAAAATAATTTTTATTTTCCAAAAATTAACAAGGACTTAACAAATAAGTAGATCAACCCTCATACACACTTGATTTCATGTTTGGAGTGCAAGCATTGCAAGCAATTTGGGAGAAATTGTGGAAATTTTGAATTTTTCCCAAATCAGACCACCTACACTCAAATTTCAAAATTAAAGTGTATGTGATGATCATTTCACTAAATACTTCAAAATTAGTCTCAATTGATATCTAATTGAAGGAAATTTTTGAAAAAAAAAAAAAAAAAAAACATGGAGAACATGAAAAACCAATGGATATCGAAATCAAAGTTCCGAGTCCATGATTTTTCGTGCAAAACATGAAGAACCAAGGGATTTGTAACCATTTGACACTGATTTAACATAATTTCAACAAAAAAAAGGGACCAAAAATTGAAACTGCTTACCAGATCGAACATGTGGGATATATTGGCACTACTTGTGCATTTCGCATCGCATGGGTGGGATGCAAGATATATCGTGGGATATATTGGCCGATAGCGCTGATATTTAAAACATTGCATGGTAGCATTCGAACTATATAACAATGAGACTCTGTTTAAAATTTGCCGCAAGTGCTAATACAACTATTAGGAAAAGAGATTATCTTTGCTTCTGGCACATTAGTGTTTGTTTGTCTTTCTTTTTTTTCAACTTCATTTATAATATTCATATTGCTCTCTCATATTTCTATTTCTACATTTCTCTCTCTCTTATGCTTTTATGAATTAAAATTTATATAATGGTGAGTTTCTCAACATCACTTTCTTAGTGCAGATGCTTCATTATATTGGTTTCTCCAAGGTCCACGCATCTACTACCACGTGCATGAGTCCAAGAACAATACTGCATGCTTGTCTGACCGTGCGTAAGCTACATAGATATCACATAGCATAAGATCTTTTGAAACAAATCCTTGGATAGGATTACGCATGAAAGATTGAGACTACCCAGGAGTTATGCCTCCCCCGGTCTCAAGCCAACACTTGAAGCAAAATTTCTAGAAAGCAATGACCTTTCTTAAGTGACATAAGGTAGGTGAGATTTTAGTTGGAAGTTGAAGAAGAGTAAGAAATAATCGTTAAAGACAAGAGAAATGGGTCAGTCACACTTTGATAACCCTTTAACACAAACTAAATTTTTGGAGATTGGGTTTCACAGTTCCCCCCACCATGACAGAAAAGATCTCTAGAAAATTACATATTTCTTCCTTTTATGCGTTAGTTTGATAAAATTTCACAAAAAACACTCCATTCCTAATCAATCTCAACCCCTGAGAGAAAGTCTAAAAACAATCTATAAATTCAGTAGAAAGAACCTCACAAGTCCGTACATTTGTCCCCTTTATTAAATTTATTAATTCAGTGGTTCAGCCAATCAATAAAAGTATAAAATAAAGCTGTTCAAAATCAGCCCTTGTGTTAATCTAATTAGTAACATTTTCTTTTAGAAGCACCAACCTAACACACCTAGGCCCTGTTTGGGATGCAAGAAATGAGAGTATGATTTGAACTTGTCAAATTCATGGATTTGCA
Organism: Magnolia officinalis; assembly: GCA_021015155.1. NCBI lineage: Eukaryota > Viridiplantae > Streptophyta > Magnoliopsida > Magnoliales > Magnoliaceae > Magnolia > Magnolia officinalis. Next base: position 33,755,849 of record JAJHSJ010000016.1, on the reverse strand, counting down.
TTAGATTTGGATTTGGTAATCCCAAAGTCCACTGTTTGGGAATGAAGCTTCAAATCCTTGGATTTGGGAGCATTTAGGGAAATGTTGAACATTTATTGCAATGAAATAACTTTTATTGCTTTTAAGCAAGACTCATTTTGTGGATTTGCAAAGCCTTTAGTTTTATTTTTTAATTTTTCAAAGATTTGGATTTGCCCAAATCCATGTATATTTTTGGGGTGTGGATTTGGGAAATCCATGAATTTGACAAATGTGTGTCATGGATTTCAGAAATCCTTGCCACAAATCCCACACCCAAATAGCCCCTAGTTTGAATTCGTAGAATTTTTATTTTTTATTTTTTGAGGAAAATGGTGTTCTTCGGAAAACACCATTCTAGAATACAGTGAGAAAGGAAAAGCCATTTTCCTTTTATTGTTTATCAACAAAATTTTCTTGAAAAAAAAAAAAAATTCTTCATTTCCATATCCGTTGTTTGGAAGAAAGGAAATTTTCATGAAATTTGTACTCAAACACAAAAGGTGACATGTTTGCGCACTGTAGATGGATTGTGGCATGTCACATTGGCACATGTGGGAAAACAGCACATGTAGGCTGCTTGAACAGAGTGGCACATGTTGTACACATGGCATGTTGATGTGTGGCACATGTGGACTGCTAAGAGATGGATGGGCACATGTGGCACACACGGCACACCTAGCACATGTGGGTAAATTTGCATATGTAGGGTGCTTGAAGATGAGGGAGGGTGGTACATGTTGCCCACACAGCACATTGGGGTGTGGCACGATTGACACACTTGAAGATGGATGGGCTTTAAGATAGATTATAGCATGTGGCACATTGGCACATGTGGGGCACTTGAATGGACATTTGCACATGTGGGGCACTCGAAGGTGGTCAGTGCACATGTTACATATGTTGCACATTGGCGCATGTCGCACATGTGAAGCGCTTAAAGATGGACGGTGGGCATGTAGCACATGTGGCACATAGAGGGCATTTGAAGATGAGGGTGGCACGTGTTGCACGTGGCACATTGGGGTGTGTGGCACATTGAAACATGGATCACTAATAGATGAGGGATGGTACATGTTGCACATGTGGCACATTGCACATGTATGGTGCTTTAAGATGGATGGTGGAACATTGGCTCATGTGTGGCACTTGAAGATAGACAGTTACACATGTGGGGCACTTAAAAGATGAGCGGTGGCACATGCGGCTATCATGTAGGGCACTTTATAATGAGAGGCGTCATTTCCTCTCACTTCCCTCAATTCCTTGAAAATGATGTGTCTCATACACAAGTATCATAAATCAATCAATAATAAGGCAATCGATCATGATTCTATTCCAAGGTCACCATCCACATTATTACACCTACGATTCAGCAAGTAGAAACTATTTCATAAGAGATATTGGTTCAACATGGACTGTTTGAGTCTTTGACCCCACAAAAAGAAGAAGTTTGTCAATTCCACACACATGACTTTTTTCTTTTAGGGGTGAAATGGCCCTATTTCTAGGCCAAAAGGTCTAAAAAGTGTAGCCCACCTGATGGAAAACACAGTAATCAGACACATGTTCTGTATTGGCACATGTACCTGCATGTGGGTGGGAAGGGCTCCCACACATGCATCAAATTGGCAAACCTCCCAAAAGAAAAATCCCCCTTTAAGTCTTAAGCAGAATCATTAAGCCTACACGTATTCCCGTAACACATCCGACGACAATTCGTTAAGGCCTTTCAGGTTCCTCCCATCTCACGCATCCTTGTGGTGCCCACATAACAACAAACTACTCTAAAAATAATGGGAGCAATGGAACAGGCCAAAATCAAATTTTCGAATAGGCCCAGCCCGAAGACCCTGCATGACCAGTTCAAAACCAGACCCAGCCCATTGCCAGGCCTATCTTAAAAAACCAGGATTTTAAATAGCGAATAGCATGTAGCTGAGCATTCACTCCTCTGAAGCGTGAGGCATATGTTACATAGTGTGTGTCGTAAGTTACATGCCAGATTTTTAACTAAGGTTGTGCTTGGTTGTACCAAATATCATGAAGTTTCATGATATTTTGCACCAAATTAGACTGACTAATAATGAAATTTCATGATATCTTGTGCAACCAAACGCAAACTAAAATAATAGGCAAAATAGGCAAAAGATTAACTTTAAAGATAAAGAAAGAGCAACATAATTGATTTAATACTGTTACTTTTATTATCTTACTAAAATTGCTGAAAAGATTAACTGATTTTTGTTGAAAAATAGAAAAATGTAACAAATCATTGAAAACATCAATTGACTTTTTTTTAGTGAAAAATAACTTGTAGCGTAGGCAGTGTTCGAATTATCGAAATATCTCCGATATTATCTTGATCTCCAGCTCAGCGATACCGATAACACTAGTAGTATCAGAAATTCCAGGAATTAGCAATGTATCGCCAACGTATCAATTCGCTAATGTAATCACCAATATTTTCAACTATGTAAATTCTAGGTGTCGCTTGTATTGCCGATGCATCAATATCGCCAATGTATTGCCAATATTTTCGACTATGAAAATTCTAGGTAATGCTTGTATCATAAGTGTATCGACGACATTTTAATAGTAAATTTTTTTTTCAAATTTTTTTTTCATGGGCACATGGTTGTATGTAGTGTTCAATTTTTCATTGATAATATTTATAATATCTCGATATTATCGATATCGCAACATGCGCGATATTGAGACCACAATCTTTCGTTTCCTTTCCAATTGTTGATGATTTTTTGGTGAAATATCATGTGTTGTTGATATTTTGTAATATCGATGGATGTTTGGATGGAAGGTTGGATGGTTAAATAGGCCGGATGGGATGGTTGGACTGATTTCTTACAACAACACATACTTTTAAGGCCCCGTTAAATGGAAACTTGTTATGTATGCATTTTTTTACATTTTTTTATTTCTAAATATGCAAATATGTCCATTTTAACATCTCCTGAAGTTTCACTAAAAATTCCACCATTTTTCCCATGTTTCCCCGCATTTCCGGTTATCAGCGATATCAATATTGTTTCTATATCCCTGGCCAGCGAAACTTGTAGCAATACCGATACTTCGAACACTGAGCGTAGGCTATGTAATGTGTAGTATATGTAAATTAGCATGTAATGGCTTAAGCATTTTCATGAGCTAAAGTGTTAACGCTAAGTCACGCTATGTAGCGTAAGCTACATGCTACATAGTGTAAGCCATTTAAAACACTGCTAAAAACCACTAAAAAACCTGTAATAAATCCTCTTTTCCCCTTAGGAATAGCTGGTCTACCTCGCTTTCTTGATTTAAAAAAGAGGGCTCTAAAACCCTATTTAGAAGTGCTGCATGTGACTGGATCCCACCTACAAACTAAAAAACAATTGGATTGCAAAACCCTATTTAACATTATAAGAAGCAAAACCCTATCTAACATGATGAAAACTACTAAAAACAGTACTTTCTTAACAAAAATTGGTCTGAAGTCAGTCCTTTTCATGGATGCACTGTAGGATCTGTGGTTTAGGTTCTTCATCATGTTCTTTACATGATCATCCCTGCTTGCATTAAAAAATCAGTCTTTCAATTCAAAAGATTTACTTGGCCTGAGTCAATGAAATACTTAATGATATGAACTATATGCACACGATTTGGCTAATTCCTATACATGGGAGTTCTGAGACTAGCAAAATCAGCAGGTTCTTGGAAATCTGATGCCTCCATAATGAAACATATTCTACACGAAATAACCATTTATAGAAAATGGCAAACAATAATGTGGAAGAAAATATGAACATTGCAAGAAGTTCATGCATGAAGCGAAATAAGGCAAGTATTCGAGATCTCATTACATAATGCCCTCCAGAAGTCATCGTATGGCCACAACGGGGAGAAGGAGGTTGGCCAGGAAGCTTCAATTGAGTCCATCCTGGTGTCTCGTTCTCTTCCTTCCACAAGAAAAACACACTAAGTAACCTCAGTTTATTCAGAAGAATGTAATTCAAATAATTAGCATAGCTTCATTTTGTTTTCTATTGTAGGGCAGAACCCAAGTGGACAGACAGTTCCACTTTTGACGGCATGTTGTGAACTTGTTTGCCAAACAGCAGGTTTAGTAAAGCATATTCAATAGAAGATCCAATGCAGGCATTTAGAGAGAATCAAAGGATGGAATACATGCATGCACGCCTTTTTGTATACACAGTCTATAATACTAGTAGGCTGAATGCAAAGATTGGCGAATCAAAAGATGAAAATAGGAAAGCTCAGCATGTTGAAAGAGATTGAAGCAATGTTCAAATCAATTTGCTAGTGTTATCAATTTTTCTTCATAAAATATTAGGAATCTATACCTTCGCAAGACCCAACAGAGGGATTTGACTTTTGGGCTGGAAAAGTCACTATTTAGGTGGATTTCAGGCTGCAGGAGGCATGATGCAGGACAATTAATCACTTGCACTAAAAGCTCGAACTATTAGAGTATGGCGAATTAATCCCTTTATCTCATAGCCCAGGCCCCACATCTCATGGGTTTTTAAGACATCGGCCGAACCCCCTTCGTGGGCCCCAAATCACATGGGCCGCCCACCCCCAATTAATCACCCCCAGTGAGGAGTCTCAGGGTCTTAGTTCTGACAATTTAAGAAAATAAGAGGGGTTCAAAGATAGATTAGAAGCCCAATGGGTTTGTCCCACAGGCAAAACCAAAAGTAAAGGAAGGCCCACATCCCCACCTAATACAGGTATACAGCTGGATAATGAAACAAAAAGGATAAACTCATGAAAGACAAGCTCTTAGAAATTAAAAGGTAGGAAGAGGAGATAAAACCACAAATTGTGCTGGTAGAGCAGTGACTCTGGACTGTCCAAAGGGATTAGGCTTTGATCCCATGACCTAGGTGATATACACAGCTATGATTGGAGTCCTGGAGGCAACATCACCCTTTGGCAGGGCATTGATGAATTGCAATATACGGTTTTCTCCTGTCTAAAAAAAAAAAAAAAAAAAAAAAACTGCAACGGGGGCTTTTGAAAGACTTCTCTCAGCTTAAACAAAAACTATTGCAAGGAAAAACACCTTGTCACAAGGGGGTCTAAGGTTCTAAGGTAGAAGAACGCCTCTTGCAGAACATCACCCAGGCTACAAAATGTCCTATGGCCGTGGATTTGTAGCCACATAAACTCACCCTTCACCACACATGTGTGCACGCGTGCACACAAGGTAACTAGAAGTGAAAATTGTCTCAAGAAAGGCAGTTTGATCCATGACTTTCTAAGGGTGCATTTGTTTTATGGACCTTTGCATACATGTCTTGCTAGTAATTTGGGGTGCAAAAGGTAGGAAAAAGGGAGTCCACTTAGGGTGTGTTTTGGATCATGGAAATCACTGGAAATCAATTTCATTTCCATGGATATGGTGCTTTTTCGCTATTTGTATTATAAAAAACTGGTTGTGGAAATTGAGCATCATGGTTACACTTTTCCGTAGAAAATGGGTAAATTGATTTCTTCTCAAAAAGTGAATCCATGGGTATTTCCACGATGCTCTAAGACACCTTTCTCTGTTAGCCATTGTGACCTTTGAACATTTCCATGGAAATCAACCAAAAAACAAACAACGTATATTGACCAATGACCTTTGACATTTCACGTTGACCTACTTCGCAGCATGTAGTATGCTTCCCACCCAAAAACACGCTTAAAGTCCCATGCTTTCTAATACCACAATAAACACACATGGCACCTAGTTAGCTCAAAAGTCTCTCCTACTACATTTGACAATATGTCCAAATCCTACCTAAACTTTAGAGAAGTTACTTAAAAACCTGTTTGGATTCCTGGAGAAAATTTTGAGGAAATGTCATTTTTCAAGAAATATCATTTCTAAAAATTGGTGAGAAAGGAAAAGCCATTTTTCTTGATTGTTTTTCAACAAGATTTTCTTGAAAGATTTCCTCCATTTCCAAACATGTTGCTTGGGGAAAAAAAAGGAATTTTTCATGAAAAATTTTACTCGAAGACAAAAGGTGACAAATGTGTGCTAAAGTTGGATTGTGGCACACGTGTCACATCGTCACATGTGGATGCTTGAATATAGATAGTCTCACATGTTGCACATGTGGCATGTTGACATGTGTCGTACATGTGGAACACTAAAAGATGGTTGCTTGTAAATGTCTCACATGCGGCACAATGATACATGATGGTGCCTTCAGATCGATTGTGGTGCATATGTGGCACACATGTGGGGCACTTGAATGGACATTTGCACACGTGGGGCACTTGAAAGTGGTCGGTAGCACATGTTGCACATTGACAGATGTCACGCATGTGAAGCACTTAAAGATGGATGGTGGCCATGTGTCACATCATCACAATGGTTGCTTGAATATGGATAGTCGCACATGGCATGTGACACGTGTTGTACATGTGGAACACTAAAAGATGGGTGTTTGTAAGTCTCACAATTGACACAATGACACATGTAAGATGGATTGTGATGCACATGTGCAACACACGTGGGGCACTTGAATGGACGTGTTCACATGTGCGGCACTTGAAAGTGGTCGGTAGCACATGTTGCACATTGACACATGTTGAGCATGTGAAGCACTTAAAGATGATGGTAGCCATGTGGCGCATGTGGCTCAATAGCACGTGTTGGCACACATGGGGTGTTTGAAGATGAGGGTGGCACATGTTGCACGTGGCACATTGGGGTATGGAGCACTAAAAGATGGGTGGTTGGCACATTGTCACATGTGCAACACTTTTAGATGGACGTGGCGCATTGGCACATGCAAGGCACATGAAGATGGATGGTTGCATGTGCCATTTAGAAGATGGGCGGTGGCACATGTGACTACCATGGGCACTTTATGGGGTCATTTCCTCAACTTCCCTCAATTTCTTAGAAATGATGTTTCATTAGTATGAGCAAAGAAATGAAAAAGAGGCATTTTTTAGGAAATAAGAGGGAAATTGAAACACACATTTTCTAAAAACTTAACAAACAAAAAATGGAAACGCCGTTTTCATGGAAATGGTGTTTCCTCAATTTATGTTTCAGCAAATCCAAACAGAGACTAGAGACAAGAAGTAAATCCAAAACTTTCTAAGCATTAATTAGAAGTTTCTTGCTTAAGGTAATGAAATTCATAAGAGATAAAACCATGAAATTAATCATGATCATCTTAGCCTTTTTCCCATGATGTAGTGTGAATGAGAAAAAGACAAGAAGAGGTAAAGATCGGATTTTTGCACATCCACAGTTGATTCTTTTAGGGTTTTTCTCTGCAAGAGAATAATTTCTCCCAAAACTCATCACTTCTTTTCCAATCCCATCATTCATCCACTCTACCATACATATGGCCTTGGAAATCTTTATATAGACCTAAATACATGAGAAAAAGATCTAAAGAGATCTTTCAAATCCAAACTTAACTATTTTAGACAAACCTACAAATTAATAAAATCATTGAAAGATCGAAATGATGGACAACTACTAAAACCGGAAGTAAAACAACTATGTAGTATATTTTAAATCTAATAAAAGATTTTCTCTAAAATGCCCAAACTACCTACATTTTGGGGCTGTTTATATCCAGGCTCCAGCCTACACAATCAAAGGTGTCCCTTCTTGAGTCCCTTTAACACAAATATGATAGATCTGTGATCAGGATGCATCAATCTCCCTAGCTTGAAAACAAACTCATCCTCGAGCCTAAAGGTGGTGATGGTCATCGAACATGGCATGCCTCCATGAAGAACCTTATTCCACTTTGGGGAAGTTGATGGCAAAGGCCTACACATCGGGTTGGACCCACTTGTGCCACAGGGTGCGGTAGATCACACCACCTTTTCTTCACTATTCATAATTTCCACGTTCTAGGTGTTGGCTTTTGCTCTTTCGGTACGCATGTCCCCCATGATGGGCTTCCATCTTGTCCCTGGTAATGGAGCTGCTTGCAGTGAATGTACACTTTAGTTAGGGAAAGTACCTCCCTTCCAGTTGCAACTGACTTTCTGCCTTTTCTGCATCATCTTTACCATCATAAGCCTTTTATTTGTGTGCTCCGATCAGTTAGGGGTGATGGCATTGTCTCCCCTCTCAACTCAACAATTTCCTTAGTCTGTTGGCATGATTGACAGTTGTTCATCTCCTTCCTGCCAAACTACCTGTCAATCCGTCTTTCGCTCCACCTGTCACTCACTACATTGGTTCATCAATAGTCTTCACAATTGATTCATTTTTAGATTATTGACAGATTCAATCAATCCAACGATAGGCTCTTTGCGTGTATTATTAAGGATCATGACAATTTCACTAGCCACAATCCTTTGGATCAATAGACATGTCATCTATGCAGGCTTGGGCTAATTCACAAATTTCTCTTATGCCTTCTTTGGATTCTCCTAGCAATTGCTTCTCCCCGCATGCCTCACTCATCTCCTAAAAGACGTTTCTGAATACCCAATAAATGTACTTCTGTAGTGAGGATAGGAATAATGATTTGACTTGCAGTACTTATAGGAGGACAGTAAGTATTGGCGTGATAGGACAAATGATGCTGATAACAAATCTATCCCAGATAACGAAGCAGACGATGGGTAAGGACACTTAAAACGTGTCCAGATAGGAGTAATTGTACGCAGTGTAAGAATATCAGTTTCTCGCTATCTCAACAATAATTGATAGGCTGTGATCTGAAACTTGGGTAGATTTTAGTTCCACTTGGGCTAACAAAGGGTTGGCAATGAGACTCTTTGTTGAGCAGGTTGGGGCCAGTTTAGGGACAGGGTTATGACTATTTTTAGAAATGAAGGGGGAAAAATTCCAAGTATACATAAAATTATTAGCCAAACAAAAAATTTCCTACCAAGTCTTTTGGCAACCTGGATTTGAGTGTATTTGAAATCCAAAATGCACTTTTTTGCTTTTGGCAGCGAAACGGGAGAGATTTGGATTCGAATGCATTCCGAATCATCAAAAGTGAGGATTCGAAATCACAGCTAAATGCTGTGATTCGAGACGCATCGTCTCCAATGGCTATCTTTCCGACTGCTGTAAACGTAAAAGGGGAGCAATTTGGGAAGGCGGTAATGTCTGGTTGGCCTAGGGGTTAGTAGTATAGGTGGGCCGTGATGTTTATGTGAAATCCACTCCAACCACCAGGTGCTTCACCCCAGTGTTTTAAATATCGACAATATTGGCCGATATATCCCACAATATATCTTGTATCCCACTTGTCCGACACGAAACGCATAGGCAGTGCCAATTTATCCCACCTATTTGATCTAGTGAACGTTTTCGATTTCCGATCCATTTTTTGGTTGTAAATCACATTAAATCAGTGTCAAATGGTTATAAATCTATGATTATTCATGTTTTCCATGAAAAATCATGGATTCGTAGCTTTGATTTCGAGATTTAGGGAGATGGGCCAAGTTGCAGAAAATTGGAAAAATCGAAAATTCTCAATTTCTCGCAAATCAGTTGCAATCTTTGTATCCAAATGCAAAATCAAACATATATGTAACCTGATCTGGTGATTCTTCTTTTGCTTATGAATGTATTGCTTGTGTTTCCATACATGTCTTCTTAGGCTTATAAGTTATATGAATAGACTTTGAATATACTTGCATCAGTTCAGTTGGACAACGCATATATTAGCACCCCATACAAAGGAAACCCCTATTATGTGCACTTTTTTTTTTTGTAATGTTTTGATTTATAAGTATGTATTGATGTCTTTTTCAACAATCCCTAAAGTTTCATTGAAAAATTTGAGCAATTTCCCAATGTTCCAATGTTTCCCAACAACAACGATACATTATGCGATACAACCAATATATCCCATGCGATAACTGATATGTATCTGTATCCCAAGGGATACATTATGCGATAACGATATTTAAAACATTGCTTCACCCCATGTTAGGCTGAGGGCCCAAACATTAGCCCCATTCGTGATTTAGGTGGACCACACGATTGGAAACAGTGTACAGGGCAATAGGGACCCTCTAAACTATTTTCCTTAGTGTGGCCCACCTCAATCACAGATGGGTTTTACTTTGGGGACCCATGCCTAAATTTTCATGTGTCATCTAATGGTTGTAGTGGATTTCATATAATCATCACGGTGGACCTTGTAAAAATCAAGGGGAAGTTTCTCTCCCAACTATTTCCTTTGGTGTGGCCCACCTGAATCACTGGTCGGTTTGAATTTTTGGCCCTAGGTGTAACGTTGCATGACCCATCTAATGTTGGGAGTGGATTTCATGTACGCATCATTGTGGCCCAAGATGGATAGTCTTTGACCTAGAACTTCTTAAACCTATTGAAAAGTAGACATTTGCACGTTTGTAGGCCCACTTTTGTGGCCCACCTAAGGCTTGGAATGACCTCAATTTTACCCAAAGTGCATGTTTTGATGGGCTTATTGCAATGACTATCCATGATGTTACATATGCATACCAATTTGGGATATTATAGATGATATAGTTAATCAAATTTACAGTTCTATGAATATACTATAGGATTCCAATGCTTTCATAATATAGGCTACCAAATAGAAACTTTGGATTCTAGTGCATTCCAACTATGGGATGCCAAACACAATTGAGGATTCCAAGTGGACTAGATTCCAATGTATTTGGGATTTGGAATCCAATGCATTTCAAATACAGGCCACCAAATAAGTGATGTAGGACAACTAACCACTTGCTCTAAAAGCACAGACTGATAGAGCGTGGCTAATCAATCCTCTTATCTCATAGCCCAAGCCCCACATCCCATGGGTTTGGTCCTCGGCCGAACCCCCCTCGTGGGCCCCACATCATGGGTTCCGCCTCACACAAGCCACCCACCTCACACGGCCCGCCCACCCCAAGTGTGCCCCTGCATCCAATAGGCCACCCCAATTGAGCCCAGTGTGAAAATGCCCATGCATTAATCACCTCCGATGAAGAATCTCGAACATGAGACATCCCGCTCTGATACAACTTTGACGCAAGACAACTAACCACTTGCTCTAAAAGCTCGAACTGATAGAGCGTGACGAATCAATCCCTTTATCTCATAGCCTAGGCTCCACATCCCATGGGTTAGGTCCTCGACCGAATCCCCCTCGTGGGCCCCACATCACATGGGTGGGGCCCGCCTCACACAAGCCACCCACCCCAAGCGTGCCCCTATATCCCATAGGCCACCTCACTCAAGCTCAGTGTGAAAATGCCCTTGCATTAATGAGCCATAACAGAGTTGCAATTCTTACTCATAAAAACGTCCGAGTAGAGAAGGATAATGTGCAGCTCATACTTCACAAGCTTAACCACAATCACTTAATGATGGTGAAAACAATCAGGCACGAGCATAGGCAAAGGGTCCTAAAAGCAGTAGTGCTACCCATGATAATAGTAGCGATGATCATGATGGTGATGATGGCACTCGTACATGTGATAAGGCTTGGAATTTCCTCAATTTTACCCAAAATGTATGTTTCGATCAAGGTATCCCATATCGGTATCAGTTGGCGTAACGGTGTCCTCGAAACCGATACGGATAGGGGGGATGTAACGGAGATACGGGGGCGTGCGTCGTAACGGCACAAAAAAAAAAAAAAAAAAAAAATTGCCAAAAAAAAATATGAAAAAAATATGGATTAAATCCGGAATATCTAAGCATTCCAAATATGCATTCATTTATAAATTGGAACATGTTTATGGTGGTGTAACGGTCCACTCTTTGGTGAGAAGTTGTATCGGACTGTCTGATTAATTTTGAACCAGGTAACTTGAATTTGATTACAAAATTCATATATTTAATTTTCTAAATATCTAATTTATATACTTAACAACTTGATATCATTTCTCCCAATAGTTCTTTAAAAAAATGAAATTAAATTCAGGTAGATAGCGTTGCCAATTTGGGGCTGACTTGGAGGACCAATCTATGCACCAAATCAGCCTCAAATTCATGTAATTTATTGTCATTATCCCACTTATGAATTGGTGGACATTTATTGGATAGTGAATCATGAAAAAAATCAAAAGGCCCTATTTTTAAAAATAAAAGTCCACAAATTAACAATTAAAACTATTTAAACAATTTGATTTTGGCATTGTGAGTTAGCAATTGCAGTCCATAATTTAATTGTTAAATTTTAAGTTAATATGTCTCGTGTACAATTTTTTAAGGCTCGAATTAGGTGAGACTCGGATTGTGAAGTGTAGCACACGTGTCAAAGTTTTTTGGGCCCCACCTGTGATGAATGTGTTATATCCACACTGTCCATCCATTTTGCCAAATAATTTTAGGGCATGAACCCAAAAATGAGGCACATCCAAAGCTCAGGTGGACTGCACCATAAGAAACAACAATAATTAAACGTTCACCATTAAAAATTTATTGGGGGCTATAAAAGTTTTAGATCAAGCTGACATGTGTGTTTTCCCTTCATCCACGTCAGTGTGACCCAATTAATAGGTTAGATTGAAAATAAACATTACAGTGGACCTTAAGAAATTTTTAAAGGTGAGCATTCTATAACCACTGTTTCCTATGGTGTGGTCCACCTGAGATTTGGATATTATTAATTTTTTAGACCCTGACCTAAAATGACGTGGCAAAATGGATGGACGACATGGATAAAATATATACATCATGGTGGGGCCCACTCGGGTCTGATCAGATCAGATTGGATGGAAAATAAACGTTACCGTGGGCCCTATGAATTGTTTAACGGTGAAAATCATTATCTCTGCTGCTATTTTTGGTGTAGTCCAGATGATCTTTGGATATAATTCATTTTTTGGGTAGTGCTCTAAAATGATCTCTGAAAATAGATGAACGGTGTAGATGTAATAAATACATCACTATGGAGCCCATATAACTTTGATCTCCTTTGAAACGTTCGTACAACTCGGAGCTCAAGGAGTGTCAGCGCTCGTTTTAGCGTGACACGTACCTACAGCTAGCTGGTGCGTGGTACACCTACAAAAAAAAAAAAAAGGGAAAGAGAGAAACCGAAAAGAAAAAAGAGGGAAAGGAGAAAAGAAAAAAGAGGGAAAGAGGGAAAGAAGAGAGAGAGAGAGAGAGAGAGAGAGAGAGAGAGAGAGAGAGAAGAAGAAGAAGAAGAAGAAGGCCGAGGCCGCAGCCGCAACAGCAGCTGGGCCGCAGCCACAGCCGCAGCTACCTGAGAAGAAGAAGAAGAAGAAAAGAAAGGAAAAGAGGTAAGTTTTTTTTTTTTCTTCAAGGCCCATAACAGCCGTTACGGGTCAGTAACGGCCGTTACACCCGTAACGGCCATTACGGTTGCAAAATCGGCCCATCGCCCGTTACGCCCCCATATCGTGTAATGAACCCCACAGTTACCGTTACGTATCGGCCATTACGGCCGATACGTAACCGATTTGGGACACCTTGGTTTCGATGAGCTTATTACAATGACTATCTACAATGCTACACGTGTACACCATTTTGGTATATCGTAGATGATTAAGTAAATCAAATTCAAGCTTCTGCGAATATAGTGCAGGATTCCAATACTTTCAAAATAGAGACTACCAAACAGAAACTTTGGATTCCAGTGCATTCCAATTACTAGATACCAAACACAAATGAGGATTCCAAATGCATTGGATTCCAGTGCATTCCAATTATTGGATACCAAACACAAATGAGGATTCCAAATGCATTGGATTCCAGTGTATTTGGGATTTGGAATCGGATTTGGAATCCAATGCATTTCAAATACAAGCAACCAAACGAGCCCTAAGAGCAAAACTTGCTCTATTACCAATTTGACATAGGGTGAATGAGAAAAAGAGAAAAGAAGAGGAAAAGATAGGATTTTTGTAAATAAATAGTTGATTTTTTTAGGGTTCTCTCCCTCTGTAAGAGATTAATTTCCCCAAAGCTCACACTTTTTAATTCCAATCTCATTATTATCAACTCTATAATAAATATAACCTTAAGAGGTCTCCTTTTTAAAAAAAAAAAAAAAGTGAACGTAGAGGTCTGTACATAGGACTAAATACAAGAGATTAGAATTTAAGATCTTTCAAATCTAAACCTTACTGCTTTTAGACTAATAAAATCACTAAAAGATTGACACAAGACGAACTACTACTAAAACAGGAAATTAAACAACTATTTAAATAGATATAGACTATTAAGACAGGAAACTAAACAACTATTTAAATAGATTTTAAATCTCATAAGAGATTCTCTAAAATGCTCAAAATATCCTTTGTATGGGGCTGTTTTACATCAAGCCCACACATTCAAAATGTCACTTTAACACAGATATGATCAATCTACAATCAAGATGCATCATCCCAGCAATTTGGGGTTGGCATTTAAATGGTAGATTGGCAAATGTTTTACAATTGGCAGATCAACCCTCCTCTCACCCAGGCTCTAAAATGGCCATTGCTAAGGCTCACATTGACAACACCCGCATGAGACCACAATCCAGCACACACCCCGAAGGGCAAGCAAGCAAAGGGTCGAGGATGCCTGACAGGGTAGTTGACAGACATTACTAGTGAGCATGAGGCACACACACACACACATGGATCATGCTCGAGCAGTTAGTTGCATAAAATAGTAGTGAGCCCATCAATACATGGCTACCAAACACCACTCGCATGCCAATCCTTCACGCCCCATGCTAATACACCATGGCCCAACCATTGCATACTTCACACAAAGGGTAATTTGCAAATAATTGCTAGAGCTTCACCAAACAAGCCTGCCAACATGCTCATGTACCACCATTGGGCCAAAATAGAAAAGACATGTTCAAGTAGTTGGCAACAGAGCCGTTCGAGTTATAAAAATAAAAAAATAAATAAAAAGAGTCACACACACAGGTTTAGTTAACCTTCACCGACACTAAAAGTGAATGTCAATTGAACAGGAACATCCATCAGAACAGAGACCTTCTGCATAAGCTACTGCCCAAAACCCAAACATTAGCCATGCAAAACATAGCATACAATAACTTTGTTACATAAATTTTGCATGATTTAGACTGTCCAATCAACTAGACTAGAGACCTCTTGAATAAGCTATTGCCCAAAACCCAAAGTCTAAGCCATGCAAAACTTAAGGCCTATTTGGATAGAACCAAACTAAGGAATGAAACCAATTTGCATCGACAAGACATTTGCACCTATTTGGCAAGCAAAAGAAAAGATGTGCAACCAATTATAAAATCGGTATCGTATCACAAATCGTAGTAGGAGTTGAATTGTATCGTAAATCGTAATATTTTTACGATTTTCTTATATATATATATATATAATATAGATATATATATATATATATATATATATATATATATATATAAAACTTTAAAACTTAGCAAGACATCAATATGCACCAAGTAATACCATATCGTGATGGTGTCAAAGAATTCTAATCTTCCTCTCTTTTTTCTTTCAAGAAATTTTCCTTAAAAAAAACATAAAAGGATCCTTTAATAATTTATGTTCTTGTTACCTTTCTTTAATGTAGAAAATCACTTCGAAAAGTGGCATTTGATTATGTAGACCGACAAAAAAAAAAAAAAAAAAGATATTTTGATTTCTAACCATCATTACATAATAAATAAGTCAACATGATCGCAACCATCCAAAAAAACATTCCAGATAAGTCATATATTAATTTGATGTTTCAACAAGTAAGAAAAAGAAAACTCTATGATTTAACATTGAAGAGAATATATATCATTTAATCTCTTATCAAGAACAAAATAAAATAATTTACCTTTTATAAAGATTTTTTTTTTGGAAAGGTTTTTTTCTAAATGATTCTTAAAGCCACAATTAATTTTAAAACATAAAATGAAAGCCAAGTGAAGTTTAATATAGAAAAAACAAGTATAATTTGAATCGTAAATCGTAGGATTCAAATCATAAAATCATAAGATTCATATAAAAAGGGATTCAAAGGTGGGATTCAAATCGTTTTGCTTAACATTCGACTCAAATCGTATATTGTAAACCGTACGATTTTGACAACCAACAAATTGTTTGCATTTGCTTTCGCCTCCTTGACAAGAGAGTATAACATTTTTCAAAAAGCCAAATGGAGGGAAAAGAGTCAGTCTCTGATATGATGTTTTAAATGGCAATTTTGGATGGAAAAAGGTTTCCCTTTATAGGATTGCAATCCAAACAGTTGCAAATACAAAGGAAAAGCATTTTCTATGGCTTTTCTTTAGCAAAACAAATAGGTACAAATGGTTTGCTTCCCCTAGTGTTGATGTCAATTTACCTCCTGCTTATGTCACGTTTTTTCTTTCCCTTACATTCCCCTAGTTTACCTACAATCAAAAAGAGACTTAGCCTACAATGAGATTGTTACCTACTTTTGCATGGTTTAGACCATCCAATCAATTTCCATTTTAAAGGTCAATAAAGGTGTGCATGTGTGCACACACCCACCCACCCATACAATCAATTTCCATTTTTAGACCATCCAATCAATTTTGGTTGTAAAGTTCAGTGAAGGCTAACATGCACGCATACAAGCACATAAAAAATAAAACTTATTTCACCAACATAATCATTGAAACTACTGTCCTACCAAGCACAATTATGGTGGAAAGTGGAGAAATGCAAAAACAAAAGAAAAAGAAAGCATGGAAGCCCCCCATTCGGTCTCATTTTTTTAAGGCGTCCCCTCCATTCTTTATCTTACTAAATACCACAGTTATTGTGTCTAGGGGAATGCATTTGAAGTTTCAAACTTCATTCATCAAAGTTTTACAACTTCTACTCCAAGTATATATTCCAATTGATCCAGCTTTTTGTTTCCCATGGTTATAAGGCATGTTGTGAGTTATTACCAGTGCTTTAAATAGCGGTAGCGTGTTGCATGGCGTTCAACCCTCTTTAGCGTGTAGTGTAAATAGCGCAGCGTATAGCTTAAGATACACGATACTTCTATTTTTTTATTTAAAAATATGATAAATAGTTTTTTTAAGCAAAAAATACAAAATTGCCTAACAGATGATTCATTTTTTCAAGTATGAGCATGTTCAAATAAGTTTTTAGTTATCATTTATCAAAAGCTAATCTACATATATAAAGTTATAAAACAAATCAAATAATTATTGCATCAATAACTTTCTGAGAAAACTTCTTTAATTAATAATGTCTGATTGAAACCACAATTCACAACTCACAAGTATGAAAAGTAATAAAAATCCCACAGGTTAAGAGTATTAAGTACAATACAAATGTCAACTATGAGAAGAGGGGATTTCAAAAACCCTCTTTGGAAAACCCTCTTTCAGAACCCTTTTCTTTTTAGTTTTAAAGATTTTTTAGTGTGAGTTTCACACCAAATTTAACAAAGGATCACCACCATTTTAAGTGACAGTGAAAGTAAACGTAAAAAGGTTTGGTTTTAACTTTACATTTTAAGGTTTTTTATGATGTGAATTTTACACACTTTTAAAAAACAAAACTTTAAAAAAAAAATAAATAAATAAAAAAAATTTAATTAATTAATTTTTTTTTTAAAATAAAAAAATAAAAATACATTGTAGTGTCTACTACAAATGCTATACGCTATGAGGTTATAGTGAATGCTATGACCCCTGTAGCATACCCCATGTAGTGTATGCTATAGGGGATTTACACTATTTAGCTACGCTACATAGCACTATAGCTACGGCTACGCTACCATTGCGCTATGAATGCTATTTGAAACATTTGATATTACCAACTCCATGAGATATATTGTCAAATAAATGTGAATGGTGTGCCACTGCTGAGTGCTGACCCGAACAAATGAAGAAAACTTCACCATAAATCTTTCACAAAATTATGGTGTAGATTCTTGAGGAACTATAGTATACCGATCCTCAGCAAACGTTCAGTTTGCTTTGGCAGGTAGACGCTTAAGAATATATATATATATATTATATATATATATATATATATATATATATATCTATATAATATATGTGTGTGTGTGTGCTGTGTGTGTGTGTGTGTGTGTGTGTGTGTGTGGGAAATGGTACAATGAAGTTGAGCTGTGTGGGCCCCACTATGATGTGTGTCGAACATCTACCCCATCAGTCAGATGCACCATCCCATGTTGGGCCACGGGCTTAAAAATCAAGTCAATCCATGACTTGGGTGGACCACACCACATACAATAGTTGAGAGGGGTTATCCTCCCATTAAAACATTCATAATCATTTATCGTGCCCACCAAGATGTGTTTCACAAATCCAGCCCATCCATTGTGTGTCCCACTTGGATGAGGGGTCAGACCAAGTTTCAGCTGCATCCAAAACTCAGGTGGGCCCCAACAAGTGCTTTGATATGTTTTAGTCATGTCTTCACATGGTTTTAGATGGTATGGCCCACCTGAGTTCCGTATACGGCTGATTTTTGGGATATCCCATAACCTGAAGGGGACCCATCAAATGCACGGTATTGATGTTAGACACACATCATGGTGGGGCCCACAGCTCGACCTCATGGGAAGTTCCCATGAGGTCGACCTCATAGTGTGTGTGTGTGTAGCAACAGTCCAAATTCTATGGAAAAAAGTTCATTGAACAAAGGTAAGGATCTTCCAATCTAGGAGGTTTGTGGACATCCTCGGTCCACAGAGATGTCCATCAGATCAACGGTCCGGATCATGGAACCACAGGCTCCACATGTGGTTACATTTGCTGGGGATCAGTTCCTTATAATTAATTCCTCTAGATTCATATAACTAAAACCAAGAAAATCATTGCATTGCATGATCAACTTACGGATGATATTATCACAATTGAAAACAAAACTAAACAGTTCACAAAAACCCAACAGGGGAGACATAACAGGCAAAGACCGGAAAATTCTGAGTTCAAAATCTAAGAGAGAGAAAATCTAAATGAATAGTGTAACTGGCATGAACTAGGATATACTAACATACCTTCTTCAATCAGACCCTTCAAAGCCCATAAATCACCCATTATGGGCCCACCACCTCCTATCGAAGTTGACAAACAAACAGGTAAGTACCAATTCACGATATTCATGCAGCAGGGAATTATTGACTCCATATAGAGTTCTATGAAATAAATGTTGGCTAAAGATGATCAATGGTTCAGCTTCCAAATCAACTGCCCAAGAAATTTGACAAGCACCAATCCACGTTTCAGTGATATCAATTAAATGCATGTGTACATTAAATCATATGCATGACAATTCTGTTCTATTATAAAGGAATCCATTGAGAAAATCCTCCCCTTGTAATGAACAAATGTTAGAGATGTTTTCTTAACCAGATCTGGCCATATTTTGTTGTATATGTTATAAAGTGAAACGTGTCGATTGGGAATCATTCATGTAAGTTAAATTCTTGGGTGCTCTAATAACAAGTCTTATAAATAAAATAAAATAAATGAAAGAAAATGCAATAGGAAGAGATGTTCGAGATTCAAAGAATAAGTAAGAATGCCTCATCCTCTAAATGAGAAAATAATAAGCCACAAGAGCAAACTGATCCTGAATCTATCTCTACTAAGTAAAAAGCCATCTTCTTATTCTAGGTATGTCTCAAACAAGAAATTCAAAGCTACTCTAGAAACTAGGGTTTTGAATTGCCCAAGCTGAGTCAACTGGTCTAAGTCGACTTGGGTTTGTTGGAGAACAAACAAACTCAACCTCCCAAACTTGTATATGTTATGGACGAGTCATTGGACAACTGGTTCTTTTCAGCCTAAACTGAACGAGTCATAACAGCCTTAGCCCATGGGTAAACCAAACCAAAAAAAAAAAAAAGTGAATCTTAAGATCTTGCTGGAAAACAAAAATGACATATTAGCATGTCTAAGAACAGATGCAAGCAAAGCATATTCCACACAGGGAAAAGAACTAATTAATCATACCAGAAGTCCAGAATATAGTGATGAAAGACAGCAGAACACTTTACCTCGGCCACCAAAGACAAGCAATCTTTTCTCAACCATGCTGGCAGTATGGCCACATCTGGGCGGTGGCAATGATCCTAAAACAGATAGCTCTGTCCACTCAAGTGACACTGTTCAAGGGAACATAACATAGAACAAAACCATTAAAGACCCTTCCCGAATTTTGGATTGATCTCCATATAGTACAGCACCAATATGAAAGAAATGTCAAAACCACAGGCCAAAGAGGTTACTTGTGTCTAAGACATACACATCCGACAACCATTTTTTGCCGTCCCAACCGCCATACCTGCATCCAATTAATATATGGTTATGAATTTGGACACTAACAAAACGTCTGATATCAAAAGAACACATCAACGAGCCATAGCAGCAATACCAACATGACAATTTTGCGGTTTCCAATAGCTGAAGCAGCAGCAAAATCTCGTGGTGATGGTAAATCCCCATAACTGGTTAATTCTGACCACTGCCAGATATCTGAAACAAATACAGTAAGGCCACAGCCGATTTTAAGCACAAAATAACGGGCGAGAAAAGTTTCACGTAACCCTGAGTAGTTTATCATGAAACATCCAATCTGCAGTTTATGATGAAATATCAAGGAACATTGAAGATTGGACAATGTATCAGACTTTTCGAGATTTTGTAAGTTACAAAAGGCATTGTTCGGAGTATCCCCGATATTATTTGTATCTCGGCGATATCAATAACATAGGTAGCAATACCGATAACTAGAGGTGTACACGAACTGAGCTAGCTAGGTTAGCTCGCTCAACTTGACTCAAAAAAGCTCAATTCGACTCGGTTCGAAGCTGAGTTCGAGCTGAGTCGAGCTGATTTTTTTAGCTCGAAAATGAGTTCGAGCCGAGTTCAAGCTGGCCCCAGCTCGACTCGACTCGGATCAAACCAGTTCAGTGACTCGGTTACTTTGATATTGATGTTGCTCACCAAGTGTTTGATGAAATGCCTCAAAGAAGTGTGGCTGGTGGCAAGGAAGGAAGGTATGTATATGAAACCAACACCCTTTTTTTCTTAATTTTATATTACTTAGAAGGTGTTTGATAAAATACCTATAAAACCATTGTTGTTGTCTCAAATACAGTGAGATTTTGAAGGTGCAGTCCAGGTGTCTGTGAAAATGCTGCAATGGCGAACTTGGCTCGAACTCGGCTCGAACTGGCCCGAGCTGCTGACCGAACCGAGCCGAGCTGGCCAATCAGGCTCGAGGACCGAGCTGAGCCGAGTCGAGTTCGAGCTGAGGTCAGCTAGTGGCCAAGCCGAGTCGAGCTGAGGCCAGCTCAACTCGGTTTGACTCAATGTACACCCCTACTGATAACACTGGTAGTCTTAGAAATTCCAAGTATCAGAGATGTGTCGCTAAGTATTGCCAATGTATCGATATCGCCAATGTATTGCTAATATTTTCGATTGCGTAAATTCTAGGTGTCATTTGTATTGCTATTGTATCAATATCACCAATATTTTCAACTATGTAAATTCCAGGTGTCGCCTGCATTGCTAGTGTATCGACGATATTTCGATAATATTGCCAATGTATCGATATTGTAAAAAATCCGTTTATTAAAAAAAAATCCATTTCAAATTTTTTTATGGGCGCATGGTTGTATACAATGTTCAAATTGTTGACGATAACATCGATCGTATTGCGATATCATCGTTATTGCAACATGGGTGATATTGAGACCACAATCTTTCATTTTCTTTCCAGTTGACGATTTCTTGGCAAAATATTGTTTGTCGATATTCTGAAATATCGACAGACATTTGGATGGAAGCTATGGTTGGATGGATAGATAAGATGGTTGAATTGGTTTCTTGCAACAACATAGGCTTTTGGCCCCCCATTAAATGGAAACTTATTATGTATGCATTCTTTT
Organism: Magnolia officinalis; assembly: GCA_021015155.1. NCBI lineage: Eukaryota > Viridiplantae > Streptophyta > Magnoliopsida > Magnoliales > Magnoliaceae > Magnolia > Magnolia officinalis. The sequence continues at coordinate 33,733,975 of JAJHSJ010000016.1, read as the reverse complement.
TGTAATTTGTTTTATTCCTAAATATGTAAATATGTGTATTTTAGCATCTCTTGAGGTTTTACTAAAAAATTCCACTGTTTTCCCCAATGTTTCCCCCCATTTCCGGTTATTAGTGATATCAATATTGTTTCCGTATTCCCAGCCAACGAAACTTGTAGCGATACCAATACTTTGAACACTGACGAAAGGAACATTGAGAAGTGCCATTATAGAGGTTACAGGCTCACTGCTGAAAATGAAATTAAATAGAGAACTTATTGTGAATATATTTTCATGTGTACATGAGAAATTGCATATGTCCAAGTGATAAGTAATGTGGAGACGAATACATAAAGTCGTAGATGAGGAAGAATGAGGAACGGGCAATGAGAATGCAAAGTGAAATGTGATAGCTACTCATGAGAGCATGACCTCAAAACCTACTCTCACCATGTGCCAATGTGGCACACTAACCATTCAAATGCCGCACTCTAACATGTATATGATGAAGGACAATTAACCACTTGCTTTAAAAGCTCGAACTGATAAAGCATGGTGAATTAATCCCTTTATCTCATAGCCCAGGCCCCAAATCCATGGGTTAGGTCCTCGGCCATACCCTCCTCGTGGGCCCCAAATCCATGGATTCCGCCTCACACGAGCCGCCCGTCTCACACGGCCTCAAATCCATGGGTTCCGCGAGCCGCCCACCCCGAGTGTGCCCTACATCCCACAGGCCATCCCACTCGAGCCTGCTGTGAAAATGCCCCCACATTAATCACCCCCGGTGAAGAGTCTCGAGCATGAGACATTTCGCTCTGATACCAATTATATGCAGGACAATTAACCACTTACTCTAAAAGCTCAAACTGATAGAGCATGGCGAATTAATCCCTTTATCTCATAGCTCAGGCTCCAAATCCATGAGTTAGGTCCTCGGTCAAACACTCCTTGTGGGTGCTAAATCCATGGGTTCCACCCCCTCATAGGCCCCAAATTCATGGGTTCCGCCTCACATGAGCCACCTATCTCACACGGGCCCCAAATCCGTGGGCTCTGCGGGCCGCCCACTTCGAGTGTGCCCTGCATCCCACAGGCCACCCCACTCGAGCCCAGTGTGAAAATGCCCCCGCATTAGTATGTGTCATGGCTCAAAAACCAAACTGATCTAGTCATTAGGTGGACCGCATGTGCATAAAAAATGGACGAGTGGGTCCACCTGAAAACCAAATGGCCTGATTTGGAGCCAAATCACATCTACATGCTGGCCCACCTGATGAGCAACCAATCTTGCACAATATTAGCACGTATAGGAGAATAAGATTCTAGATTCTACTCTCAAAAGTAGCCATAGCATGAGCAGTGCTCGAATGCAAAATATGTTTCATCAGGTAGTTAGAATCAATATTTTAAGTATTAACAATATCGGCCAATATATCCCACGATATATCTTGTATCCCACTTGTGCGATACAAAACATATAAGTAGTGGAATACATCCCACATGTTTGATCTAGTGAGCATTTTTTATTTTCGATCCTTTTTTTTTCCTGTAAATCATGTTAAATAATTGTCAAATTGTTATAAATCCGTGATTTTTCTTCAATTTCGAGACTTGGAGGAGACGGACCGAGTTGTGGCAAATTGAAAAAAAAAAAATCAAAAATTTCCAATTTCTCGCAAATCGATTGCAATCTTAGTATCCAAACATAAAATCAAACATGTATGTAACCTAATCTAGTGATTGTTCTTTTGCTTTTGAATGTATTGCTTATGTTTCTACACATCTTCTTACATTTATATGTTATAGGAATAGACTTGGAATATAGTTGCATCAATTCAATTAGACAAAGCATAGATTAGGACCCCATACAAAGAAAACTTATTATGTGCACTTGTTTTTTATAATGTTTTGATTTATAAGTGTGCATTGATGTCTTTTTTAACAATCACTGAAGTTTCATTGAAAATTTTGGCCAATTTTCCAATGTTTCCCCATGTTTCCAACAACAGCGATACATTACGCGATACAACCGAAATATCCCATGCAATAACCGATACATATCTGTATCCCAAGGGTGCGATATGTAACGTGATACCGATATTTCGAACACTGGTTAGAATTATAGCAGATCAGGGAGCTACGAGCAGCAACTTCTATTTTACTTTGTATTTCCAAATTTAGCTGGTAGACCTTTTTATAGATGAACCTATGAAACCTGTCAGAAGCACAAATCCCACACGACTGCATCCCTGGATATCTAAATTCTGAAGAAATTGAATGAGGCTTACCGGTATCAAGCATCCAAAAGTCACCTAACCTGAAAAGAATTTAATTTAGTCTTAGCATGTTTGTACTTATTAAGCACCCACATAAAAGCAAAGAGAGAGAGAGAGAGAGAGGAGAGAGAGAGAGAGAGAGAGTAACAAGCATACGAGAAAAAAAAAACACAAACCGTTTGCCACCAAAACGCCCACCAAAGACAAACATATTGCAGTCAATGGAAGCCGCAACATGAAATGCTCGTGGGCTAGGACCCACTTGTCCATCAGGTCCGTTCCCGGTGCACTCCGGAGTGAACCATAATTTGTTCTCTGAAATATTCAACAAACGCAAACCATGTCAGAACCAAGAAAACTATTAAAGACTGTTGCTGCTGCTATAGGGATTCAACAAGGGTAAATGCTAGTTCATCTTGACTTGCTATGGTATATGATAGTTCAGTGATGTCTATCAATGCAAATGCTCTCTATCATACATTGGAAGTTGGGTTGGAATGGTCCATGTTTGGGCAGGGCCAGGCTAGGCCTGGCCCAGCCCAACCCAACACTATAAGGCCCAGGCCGGAGCCCAGGGTGGGTCCAGCGTAGCAAGCCCAAACCCAAGAGCAACAAAAGTTGGTTGGGCCAGGGTCCAGCCCAAACTGGCCAGAAAATTGATCAAATTCCCATTTCCCAAGGCGAATATTCCTAATCCATCCCTTAATCAAGTGTGCTGCACATGCACAAAGAATGGACATCTAGCAAAATGAAAACCAAGGTCTAATGAAAGATGCATGTGTTGCTTAACCGATGCTTGGAAAATGGGCATATACGTAGTATAGCATACAAGTACATGAAGTAGGGAATGGGTTAAAATGACGGAACCCCAAACCAAGCACATGAGCCAAGTTAATAGGTCCAAGCCCAGTCCAAAGCCATGCCAGACAGGCCACCCACGTGTTGCCAGCCCTAGTTGGAAGAAAGTACAGTGGCTGTATGGTACAAATTTCATAGGAAGCTGCTTGCCAACTGCATTGATCTCCGCAAAATTCTATTGATGGTAGTACCCAGGAACATTTGGATGGACGATCAAATTGAATTGCAATTATTATTCTAATAAAGTGGTAATGACCACATTCCAGCCTGACAGTTTACTTCCTAAGGATTCATATTGAGAAATCCAAATTGCAATCATGTTACTTTTAATTGGATATGAAAGAAATGTAACTGCAATCTGAGAGCTACTTTCTCATTATGAATAGCAGGAAGCATCCTTAATTTGTGCCATGTCCTTTTGATTAAACTGAATGTCCACAATTCAATTCGGTCAGTGCACCCAAACACAACCTAAAAGAGCAGCTCATATCAAGTGACACATGGCAGTGTTGGAACAAACATTCATGTTTTTTTTTAATTCCAGAAAGATAATCCACAGGTACTTCAGCTTCTGATCCACTAACATAACCAGGTATGGCATTTCAACCGATAAGCTATGCAACATGCTCGTGTCACCAGGTTTTCCAATTATTCCAATTTTATTTTTATTTATTTATTTTATTATTATTATTATTATTATTTTAATGGTAACACTACCAAGGATTAAACCCTGGATCACTCACATGCACTACAGTCTCTACCAGATCATCTAACAAGTGGGAGATCCACACAGTCAAAGCAGTTGGGTCTGGTCTCATCCAATGGTCGCGAGTTGAAGCTTGGTCCATGTCTGTTTTGCATATTGAATACACAGATGACGTGTTATTCGGCTCTGATTCTATGTTTGAAGTTCTGGATTTCAAAGATATCCTCAGCTGTTTCAAGGTGGTTGTTTACAGGCCTGAAGGTTAATATGTTCAAGAGGAGTATCGCCATGATAAAGATGGAGCCCCTCGTGTTGTCACTGTCTGCTGCAAGATTGTTGATCTCCCTATCAAAGTTCTGGGTTTGCCTTTCGGACAGGTAGACATCCCATCAATGCTTCAGATTCGGTGATCAAACAATGGAATTAGAAGCTGGCTACTAGCTAACATCCCCATTATACTTTGTCCCTATTCAGATACCACCAGCCAAAGTTGTTGCTAACTGGAATCTATTTCAAAGTTATCATGTAACAACCGGTATCCTTGGAGAATGTGTTACGCATCCTTGGAGAAGTGTGTATGCCAAGGGCTTTCAGTAGTTTGGGAATCAAATCGATCAGGGATGTGCTCCTCCCTCCCTCTCTCTGAAAGGTGATGGAATTCATTAAGAAACAGAAATACAGACTGCCAAAGGTGATGGAATTTATTAAGAAACTAAAATACAGACTGCCAAAGGTGATGGAATTTATTAAGAAACAACTCAGGGCACCCACTCCCTGATACATAATTTGGCCCCAACTAATAGCACCCCCAAAGAGAGCCACATCTATTAGGGAAACAGCGGTTATTCCTCTCGCTCCACCAAATCCAACGAACGCCAAGCAAAGAGACCCTTCGCCTAGACCTACCCTTCTTCCTGGCACTGCCAATGTGCCGAGAACTGAACAGCCCCTTAATAGAACTCAACATCACCCAGGAGACATTAAAGGAAACCAGAATATTGGACCACACATCCCTAGCGAAGGGGCAATGGATGAACAAATGGTCTACCGACTCCACATCTTTAAAACAAAGAAGACAAATGTTTGGAAGCACCATAGCCCTTCTACAAGGGTTGTCAATGGCAAGGAGCCTATTCCTGCCTACAAGCGAAAGCTGAAACCTTAGGAGGGGCACCGTAGGACCACACAAGTAGTTGACAAAAGCTAATGTGTTTCTTAAAATAGGAAATGAGAACATAGAAGGACCACACTGAAGACTCCCGATTTGTCTTTAAGCCAAATCAACAAATCTTTCACACCTGGAGAAGGTTGCAACCCCTGCTGGCAAGAAAGGAGCTGCACCATTTCTTCGATCTCCACATCGGACAAGTGACGCCTAAGGAGGGACTCACACACCCCCATCCCCCGGTACCGAGAAACAGCAGGTGACAAAGGCGTTAGCAACAAAACAAAGCCTAGCTAGACTATGGAATTCTGAACGAAACAAGGACTCCCCACTTGATGCAGGACATGAAATTAAACATATGTGTGAGATTTCAGGCTTAAAATCACCTTAGTTCAGAAAAAATTACACAAATTCCATATCCCACATAAAAAGTCCAAACATTCAAGTAAAGGAGAATCTATGTGGGTCCAGGCCTACACAGGCTAAGACTGAACCAATAAAAATTATAAACCAAACTATGCTCAAAGGGAAATAGAAATCAACCACACATGCATAGCAAACAGTCCCTAATCCACGGGATTCCCCAATCTCAATTCAAGGAACCCTAGGGTGAAAAAATGGGCAAATAAATTAGGGCTAATGCAAACTAAGGCTAGGGTTTAGGAAATAGGAATGAAAAGAGAAAAACCTGACCGGAGAAAGCTCCTGCGTGCAGATGGTGGCCCGGGGCTGACGCACGTGCGCGAGTGGGCTGGCCGCACGTGTGATGGAAGCCCGTCTCCCCAAAGTGACAGCTAGGCCTTAGTCAGCCCGTGGAGACCTCCAATCCCTCCTACAGGTCCAAATTCTGGAAACTGACTGTATGGGGATGAATAGCTGCAAAAGCTGGAAAATTCAAAGCAATAATGATGATAAAGATGAGAGATATGGATGAAAGAGGGTAGGGGCGGATGGAGATAGATGTGGTTTCACATCACGGTAGTTAGCCCTTTGAAAAGGAAGGGTTTCGCACCCACATTTGAATTCTTCCACAACTCACTAAGAGAGCAGAAAAATAAAACAGGAATTTTTATTAAGCTTCACTTGATAAAAAGAACTACAAGGGGTGCCTATTTATAGGGAAAACCCTATATCCTAAAAACTTGCATCATGTGCACAACCTATTACTTTGTGATAAAGTAAACTAAAATAAAAATCAAACAAAGAAATCTAAAACGTTCACGATGTTCTAAATAATAACAATAAGCAAAACTTAAAATATGAAATCAATCCGACGAGTGGGCCATGATTATGAGATCCCATGATGGGCTTTTCTTGACTATCGGACCTACCCTTTTGAACCAAAACTTCGTCTTCTAGCTAGGAGGCCCCCCCTGGACGTCGTCATTAGGGGTGCACATTTAACCGGTAGAACCGTGGAACCGGACCGGAACCGTTGGATCGGTCCGGTTTGGTCCGGTTCTGGACAGCACCGGTTCCGGTTTCCGGTTCCAAATTGCGAGAACCGTTGGATACGGTTCGGTTCCGGTTTAGGGAGGTAGAACCGACCCGAACCGTGGAACCGTGGTCCCCACCTCTTCTTACGCGTTGCTAAGAAGGATGAGCGGAGTAGATCTCCGAGAATGCCTTCAAAGTAGGCCCACCTATTTTTTTTTTTCAAATATCCCAAACAGTGAAAACGTCCAGCGACGGACGTGCATGGATTGGGTTTTGACAGTGGCCCCCCCCTCATCCCTTTTCATGATCTGGACCGTCCAATGTGTCCCAGAGGGCGGCTTGACCCTCGCCTAGGTGGCGGAATTGCAGAAGATGAAAACCCAGGACCGTGGACCCGATCCGGAACCAACCGGTTTTCACGTCCGGTTCTGGTTCGGTTCTAGTGTGCTAACGGTTCGGTTCCGGTTCCGAAAATCCCAGAACCGTTAGGAACGGTTCGGTTCCGGTTTTACCCCGGAACCGGACCAAACCGACCGTGTGCACCCCTAGTCGTCATCGAGCCAGATCAATGGTGGGGCCCTCATTCTGCGTACGTACGTGCGTAGGGGAGTGGTGTGCGTGCGCGTGTGCGCATGATCTCTCCATCACCACTCCATCCATCATCCCATAATCTTACTCGAGCCCCATCCCCAATGGTGAAGCCCACACCCTCAAACACTACTCACTAACCAAGTGACTACCTTTCAAAGGTTCAATGCATAGTACAAAGACGAATCCTTGGTCCACCAACCGATGGTGGAGTCATATTTACCAGCAATGATGATTCTCCAAAGGCTATTCTCCTCCACCGTAAATCTCCATAACCCACTTCCCCAACGAGGTTGAGTCCACATCATCCAACCATCTAATACTCACACCTCCATCAGCATCACCTCCCTCAACTCCAACAAATAAAATTTACCCTTGGTCACTCCGTCTTGCCAAAGGAAATCCCTTCTCAGCTTATCTATCCTAGCAAGGAAAGATTTCATACACCGAAACAACGATATAAAATAGAGGAGATCAGAGAGGGTCGCCTAGATCAAAGTGATTCTGCCTCCAAGGGAAAGAAGCCTACTCTTCCATGTCGAAAGTTCTTATCTTCATTCTCTTGATCACCTTGTACCATAAATGCTTTGCAGGTTTACCGACACAAAGATGCAGGTTGAGACAAGAAGGGGGGGAAAGACCTGGCCTGGCAACCAAAAATTCCAGCCAGTCTAGGGACTTCCTCATTAGCAAAGTGGATCCCGAGAAGCTCACTTTTTGTCAAGTTTACTCTACGCCCCCACACGACCTCAAAACATTTGACGATCTTCCTTAGTTTGTCCACTATGGCTTCATCAGCCTCGCAAAAGATTAGAATATAGTCAACAAATTGAAGATGGCTGATGCACTAAGCAACATTTTCTACCTCGAACCCCTGAAAAAGGCCCACTGACTAATCCTTGCCGAGAATCATGCTTAGGGCATCTTTTTTTTTTTTTTTTTTTATACACACGCACACACACCCCACACACTCACGCTAGTGGAATTTCACCACCTATGGGTACTCGAACCCTTGACCGGGAGTTGAAACTCCTGAGAGTCTACCACCCGTGCAAGAGTAAGGACCCTCAAGGCTTTGAAAAAGCCAAATTGAGAGCCATTAATTAGAATAAAAAACTTTGCAAATGAGACACAAGCTTGCATCACGGTCTCCACTTCACTCCACACCCTAGCCGAGCCGGCATATAATCAAGGAAAGACTTCTATATATCATGTTTGCAAATGACTCCTTGCCTGTCAACCCGGTGGCACAAGTCGAAATATTCGTGAGCGATAAGAGTAGAAGGGAAGAAACTACATAACTCGAGTTTCTTCTCGTTGTTGCCAGATGAGATCATAATCTGGAGAGCAATGAGGGAGAAGAGGATAATAAAGATCTAACTTATCCCACATACCCTTGAGTGTAGTGAAGTATTCTTTTAGGATTCTAGAATCTAACTTACAAACCCTGGATATGTTCTGAGCCTTTGAATACATGTCACAGATGGTGTCCCATATCTTTTTTGCATATGTGAGAAACATAATGAAGTAACTCACTGATGCAGGACATGAAATTGGAATATGATATGCAAGATGTCAGACTTAAATCATACTAATTCAGAAACAATAACATAAAATTCCACATCCCCACACAAAAGTCCAAACATTCAAGCAAAGGGGAATCTGTACGGGTCCAGGCCTACACGGGCTAAGACTAGATCAATAAAAATTATGGACCAAACAATGCTCAAAGGGAAATAGAAATTAACCACACATGCATAAGAATCAGTCCCTAATCCAAGGGATTCCTCAATTTCAATTCAAGGAACCCTAGGATGAGACAATGGGCAAATAAATTAGGGAAAACGCAATTTAGGGTTAGGGTTTATGAAAAACAGGTATGAGAGGGTAAAAGAGGACGAAAACCTAATCCAAAAGACTGTTCCCGCATGTGCACAGCGGGCCTGAGGCGCTCCCACGTGCGCAGGTACCTGGCCGCATGTGCGAGGGGGCGTCGATTGCGGAAAAGCTCTCCTTGGCCCTGGTCGGCCAGGAGTATGCTCCAAAACCCCGAAGTTTCAGGTCGATCCGAGCTACGGCTTGTGCGTGGTGCTCCGCTGAAGCTTCGCCCTCCTGCAGGGCCAAAATCTGGAATTCTGCTGTAAAGAAGAAAACTATTGCAACAAAGGACGAATTTGAAGCACGGATGGTGGTAGAAGATGAAAGAAGAGAGATAATGGGGGATGGGGGTGAATCGGGATCGACGTGGCTTTGCACCACGGTAGTTAGCCCTTCGAAAAGGGAGGGCTTCGCACCTACTTTTTGAATTCTTCCACAACTCACTAAGAGAGCAAAAAAATAAAGCAGGAGTTTTTATTAAGATTGAATGAATCAAAAGAACTACAAGGGGTGCCTATTTATAGGGAAAACCCTATACCCCAAAACTCGTGCCATGTGCGCAACCTATTACTTGGCGATGAAGTAAACTAAAATAAAAATCAAACAAAGAAATCTAAAGCGTTCACGATGTTCTAAATAACATAAGCAAAACCTAAAATATGAAATCAATCCGACTAGTGGGCCACGATCATGAGATCCCATTATGGGCTTTTCTTGACTATCGGGTCCACTCTTTTGAATCAAAACTTCGTCTTCTAGCTAGGAGGCCCTCCTTGGACGTCGTCATCGAGCCAGATCGACGGTGGGGCCCTCTTTCGTACATACATGTGTGTGTGTGTGTGTGGGGGGGGGGGGGGGGGGGGGGGGGCGGCGTGTGCGTGCACATGTGCACGATGTCCTCATCACTCATAAAGGGTTCCATATTATTGAGTAACCGCCAAAACTTGATAATTTTCCTTAGTCCAAGTTTTAAATTTTCCATTTGTTGGCGTAGGAGCTTTGTCTAATATATATGTGAGTCTGTCTCTACTTCTTAAAAACAACTTAACCGATTGAGATAATTGGAGATGGTTATTACCATTCAACTTAACATTCATAATCACTAGAGTATGAGACTCTAAAGAGCCCACAATAGATCTGGAAGAAAACTTTTCTTCCATATTGGTACCCAACCTCAAGAAAATTTGTACACAATAGCCTTCTCAAAGAAATAAAGGACCCAAACTAGGGTATACAACTTCAAGTCATACACCACATATATGATGTATAGATTTTCAAATCAATGTAGCACAAAGAAAGCACCACAATGAAACCTTGACACAACAACTCATCAAATCCCTAGATTAATGCATTAGACACCTTCATAAGACTGTAGATAATATCTTAAGAATCTGGTGTATGGCCAGAGGCGAAGAAGCCCAAAACTGGTGGAACCACCCCACTACAATTACCAAAGAACCACCAAAAACCACAAATCAATTCAAAACAAGGTTGTGGATAGCCTACTAGGGTCAAATTGATCCACCCTATGTTTTAAGAAACAACATGCTATTTGGGAGAAATCTAAAATAAAATGTGATTTTAGGGATTTTCTTGCAAACGAAAATTGTGGCTCAAACGTACCTCGACACAATCCTAAAAATCTCACAAAGATCATGACAAATCTTCTAAAATCAAGCTGCATCTAACCATGCTTTTCTCAATTAAAAAAATTTTGTACAGATGTATAGATGTTGGCCTCAACAATACGGTTGCTAACATTGATGAGGTCTTATACCTGCAATTAAAGTGAAGATTCCCTACTCTAATACCATGTAAAAAAGAAGAGATTGGGAGAAGAAATAGAAGAAAATGGGGAAGAGGAGGAAAAGATGATGATGACGAAGAAGAAGAAAGTGAATAGTTTAGGGTTTGAAAGAGATGGTGTGTTATGTCAAAATGACTAAAACCTTTTAAATTATCGTTAAAAATAAAAAAACATTACATATTGTGCAGGGCTACCCAAGGACTATGCACATGCACGCACACAATTTACAATATTCCATCTCTTATAATAAGAGCATTGTCGAGGATCTATCTACCGGAGATGAACACGCTCTAGAAAGCAGAAACAACCTTAGGAAGCACGACCCTCAATCAAAGAACTTAGCAATGATTTTATAGAGACTCGATGGGTCTGATATCTTTCAGACACTCATCACCTTTGAGCTTTGAAATAAGAGCTATGAAGGAGCTACCCATCTTAAGCGGAAGATGTCCGGAGTCAAAAAAATCAGCAACAAAACACAGCAAATCCGTCTTGATTGACTCTTAGAAAATCTTAAAGAAGGCTAAGGGAAACCCATCTGACCTCGAAGCTTCTACCAAGAGCCATCACTGCAGCTTTGACCTCCTCGTCACAAACAGGCCTTTTGAGATCATCAGCCTCCTCAAAAAGAGATATTATCAAAGAACTGATTATCGAGACTTGGCCGCATCCAGTTCTCTCCCTAGAGCAAGTTCGACTAGAACTTGATGAAGGCTTCACAAATCAGGCTTTTATCAACAATTCTCTTACAGTCAACCAAAAGCAAGGCGATGCAGTTGGCCCAGGCTCTAGCACTGGCAATCCCATGGAAGAACTTCGTATTCTTGTCTCCTCCCTTGAGCTAGGTGGCCCAAAAGTGTTGACACTGGCCCAAAAGCGTTGACACCACTTGATCTCCTCCTCTTTTAGACCGAAGTTGTACTCGATAGAAAGCTTATCCTTGGCAGCTTTTTTTACTTACGACAGCGCCCCTCCTTTCTCTTTGATGCCCAGCATTTAGATTGCATGCAAAATACAGTCCATAGCTTGCTCCAACTGCCCAAACACTTTTTTTACACACCTTGAGCTTGGCTTTCAGCAACTTTAGCTTTTGGAAGAGCTTGAAACCAGCACAACCTTCAATCTCAAAGGCTAACCACCAGCTCGAGACCAAGTCCTAGAAACCCTCTACTTTAAGCCAAGCCAACTCGAACCGAAGGGGTTTAGGGCCCCATCAACTTCATCAACCTCAAGAAGGATAGGGTAATGATCAGAGACAAGCCTAGGGAAGCCCTTTTGACATGGGAAGGGAAACCTTTACGCCCACCTAGGAGAGACTAGGAATCTATCCAACTTGGACATGGCAAGACTCGCTTGACCATTAGACCAAGTGAATTTGACAACTCCCAGTGGAAGGTCCACCAACTCATGCTTTAGGACCCAACCTAATCTCCGTCAGGGATGTTAATATTATGCTTCTTGCAAAGTGGCGGTGGAGAAGTGATAGTGGGGAGACTTCTCTCTTAAGGAGTATTCTCATGTCTAAGTATGGGTTGGCTACTGACAAATGGGATGTTAATGTTGTTAGAGGTAAAAAGGGGTCTGCTATTTGGAAAGCAATATCCTCAGTGTACAACATCTTCCTGGAGCACATCAATTTTAGAGTTAAAGTCGTGTTTTAGGAAGACAAGTGTTGCTCAAAGGTTCCTTTATGCATTTTGTATGGTCCTTTACTTGCGACTGCAATAGACAAAGGAGGTTTGGTGGTCAGTTTTTCCATGGGCTAGCTGGGAAGGCGATCTGGGCCCCCTCGCTTTAGGTGCAATCTCAAGTACAAGTAAATTCCTTTGTTGTCCTAGTTATTATTATGGATCAAGTATATACCTGTGGGTGGGTAATGCAGATCACAAAGTTTGGGGGTTGGAATAGGATGGTAGTTTTTTCATGAAGTCATTCTCCAGTTTCATCCAATCAGGACTAGGGCCTTCCTTGGCTTGGTTTTCTTGAGTTTGGGTTATGGTGCAACTCGGTTATTAAGTCAATGAGATCTCGACACCCGAATCGCAAAGAAATTGACGAGATTACACCCACAAGAATATTTAAGTAGAGAGTGAGGAATACTTTGTTGATATCAAACTTCTTCTTGCAAAACTTAAGAAAACTCACACCTAAAAAATTTTGGAATGCCTACTTCCTACCCCCCATTCCCCACTTCCATTTTATAGACTCTTAAGTGAATCTTTAATTCAGAATCCTCCCAACCAGGAGATTAATTTCAAATCAATCTAATCTACCTAAGATGGTAAAAGCCTGATAATAGTAAAAGCAAATATAGAAAATAATCCTAGTTACATCTCTAAATCAGTCCCATATCTTCAATTACATCCCCCTCATATCTCCAATCACATCTTTAAATCAGCCCAATCACATCTTTAAATCAGCCCCCATATCTTTCAAAAACAATAAATTGCAATCATTGATTTAGGCCCCCAAATCTGTAAACAATCAATAAAAACACAGCACATGTTGGGACCTACGATGAACTGTGGGCTTGTGTCATTGTTGGGCCCTATAATGGACCTAGAGCCATGGTGTGCCATAACGGTCGTTGCAGGGTCATAAAGGCCATTATGTGAAGGTAATGGTGCGACCGTTGCACGTTACGAAGTCGTAATGACCGTTACAAACCTCGTAACGGCCGTAACACCCCCCGTAACGGTTCGTTATGAGGCTGATGCAAGTATTTTGGGTTTTTTTAATAAATTAAAAAAGATTAATGGCCGTTAAGGGGGTCGTAACAGTCGTTACAACCATATCGTAAAGGTAATGGTAGTGGCCGTTATGGCCATCATTACCGTTACAGAATACATTGCCTAGTGAGTCGTGCATCTATTTAGTCATGGGCCTACATCATCTCCCTTAGGTTGGAAAGAACTCGATTCCGACAAGTTGCGCTTCATATAAATAGTAGAGATTCAGATACAATCTTTTTAATTCATTATCCGTGATCCATGTGCATTCATAATAGAGAGCATGTTCTTTCATTTCACCATGTATTGCCTGTATTGACCCCATTGAGTGTCAATAGTCTTCATTCGCAAAACTTGTTCAACTTCTTCCTTCTTTTTCTTTGGGAGTTGTTTATCCATATCGATAATGGTTTCATCTTGCACATCAGACGCCTTGCTATGGCATTGAAAGTCAGCGAGTTATTTAAGTCATTTGGCAACTTGATCCCATAAGCATTGTCAATTTATCACCCAACTTCCTCTTGACTTAGCATGGACCAATGTTTTCATACTTAAGTTTGTTATAAGTTCCCTTCAGAAGCCTTTCTTTGCAGAGATAAACCATATCTAAGTCACCTTCTTTATACATCTTTTTCTTACCAACATCATTCGTAGCTTCTTGGTACCTGGTGTTGCTTTCTTCAATCTTCTTCTTCATCTAAGCTTGCAACTCTTGGATGTGTGTGGCAAAAGTGTCGACATCTTCATTCACTTAATCTTGTACAGTAATGGTACTAAGCCAAATATATAATGTGGAGTTCGCCTATTTGCAATTTCGAATGGGAATTTATGAATGGTACAATTTACTGAGTTGTCGTAGGCAAACTCGGCTTGGGATAGAGCCAAGTCCCACTAAGATATGCTATCACTTACAATAATCCTTAAGAGATTATCGATGCTCCTATTAACTACCTCGGTTTGGCCGTCTATTTAAGAATAACATGCACTAGAGAATTGAAGCTTAGTCCCCAACCGCTTCCATAAAGTACGCCAGAAGTGGCCTATGAACTTTGAATCACGATCCGAAGTCATTGTTTTCAGTACCTCGTTAAGCTGCATAATTTCTGCAAAAATTATGTTACCAACATGCATGCCATCCATCATCCTTTTACAGGGAATGAAGTGAGTCATCTTCGAAAAACAGTCTACTACAACAAAAACTAAATTTGCCCACCTTTAAGTCATAAGAAGATTCAGAATGAAGTCAACAGAAATAACCACCCATGGAGCGACTGGAACGGAAAGCAGCATATAAAAAGCCGGTGTTCTGCACATAACATTTGGAGATGGCATCGGTGACATCGTACTACAAATCGTTTAATGTCACAGCGCATACAGGGCCAGTAGTATTTTTCCTCCACTATGGTTGATGTTTTATCTCTTCTAAAGTGTCCACCAAATCCTCCATGTAGCTCAAATAGGATCTTCTCTCACAATGATCCTTCAAGAATGTGCAAGAACCCTTGAATAGATATCCATCATGTGAGATGAATTCACGCTTTGGATCTCAGCCATCCACACACTTGTTAAGTACTTTGCCAAAAAATGGGGTCCACCTTATATTGTTCTCTTGATGCTTGGAATCCGACAACCACCATGGCAAAGTTCCTAGTAGAACCACCCTTCTACTCATCTGCCACTTTGTTAGAGTTAAGATATCTCAACACCTCTTGGTCCGAGTAGAGAATGAAGTCCTAATGAAAAACCACTGCATAGAACTCAAGATCATACGTGGAGTAGTCCTTCCGTGCACCATTAAGCTTCCCACTAAGGAATGCAGTCAGCATTTCTTACTAACTCAACACCAAGCAAATGCCAACATTTGAAGTGTCGCTTTCCACTTTAAAGACTTTGTTGAAGTCTAGAAGTGCAAGACCTGAAACCTGTCTCATCTTCTCTTTTATGACATCGAAACTTCTATCCATCACCTTAGTCCATTCTTGCCTCCCCATACGCAATTGGTGACACAGGTGCGATGATAATGTTGAAATTCTAGATAAATCTCCGCTAAAATGTTGCCAATCTGTGGAAAGAACGAACTTCCGAAAGGGTTCGTGCGGTGGGTCACACTACAATGGCATTGATTTTCTCCTGGTCAACCTTGATCCCTTTTGTGGACACAACATACCCCAAAAACACAACACTGTTGACAAAGAATGAGCACTTTTTCAAGTTAACAAATAGTAACTCTGATGCAGGAAGAAATGATCTAACCTAATATGATGCCATGAATTTAAAAGACTGATTAACTAGAGCAATGGAACGACAAAATAAAGCTAATTTACCATAAATTCAGAAATTTTAGATTCATGACATGTCCAACTTTCAAGCCTATGATAGTCCCGCAATGCGAATATCATAAATTACTGATAAACCAGGACCTGTGAGAGATAGAACCCCCATCCTAGTATAGGGTTAAATATTAATTCCATAGAAATCATGTCTTGTAAGAGTTTTGATGTGTCAAGGCTATTTAAAGGCTAGGGAATGTGGGAAATGGGTTTGGGGTATCTAGGCTCGGAGGAATTAGCGTTTGGAACATTAAGGTTTAGGTTTTTGGAGGCTTCGGGTTAAGATTTCAGATATTGGGTTTAAGGGATTTAGGATTTAGGGTTTCTAGAATTAGAAATATGAGTTTCACGTTGTGAGAATTATGGATTTATGATTTGGAAAAGGGATTCTAGAATTTGAAAATTTTAGGGTTGGGATTTTTGCGAGATTAGGATTGGGGTTTTGGAGATTTAGGGTTTTGAAACTATGTTTGGATGGATTAGGGCTTGTAGAAAGAAGAAGAATGAAGGTTTAAAAGAAGAAGAAAGAAGAGTGGGCTGTAGAGATGGAGAAGAATAAATACCTTGAAGAAAATAGAGAAAAGTAGACAAGATAACTAGGGAATCGCTCCCCATGGTTTCACACCATCAATCCAATCACGGGATGAAATTTTTTTGCTCAATCTCAAAGCAAAAGGAGAGAAATCTCTTTCATTCATAACATGCATATTGGTTAAGGCGAAGATGTCAAACCCTTTATATTCTCAGAAAAGATCTTTTACAAAAAGGCGCTCTCAGATAAGATTCTCAATATAAAGACGCTTAATGAATTAAAAGTTGTTCCTAATTCCCTAATCTCAACACAAATATGAGTTATACCAAAAATAACGAAACATATAAACAAACTAAACAACAAAACTATTTCGTGGCCCACGGGGTCCCTGATCAAGATGTTCAGCCCACGATCCAGATGTATAATGATGATGATCCAACTGTCAGAATGGCCCACGGTCGAAATCCAATGGTCTAATCATCGTGTCCACTCGATCTAACAGTCTGATGTGTCCATCAAGCTCCTATATGCAGCCCACGTGCATCTTCCCAGTGTGGGGTCCTCAAAGATGCACGAACATGCACGTGGGGTCTTCAATGTGGCTAGGAATGTGGATTGGGCCAAGTGGATCCCATTTTGTGGTCATCTAGCCATAAGGAGACTGTCTCAGCCCTCCTCTGGTATGGTGCTCAGATGTCCTCATCAATTCCACTCAGCTGAGGAGATTTCACCTCACGTAAAGTTGCAAAACACTCGAGGAGATCCGGGTCTGGTCGTTGAAGCTCTGCCTCTGTGATCCACGTACTGTCTGACTTTGGTCTGCCCTTCCACTTAATGAGGTACTTCTAGTAACCTCCATGTTATATGGAAACCACTCGCTCATCCCGATATACTCTATATTTTCTCTCTTGGTAGGTGTGTATGGCAAAAGAGGTGGATGCTGGGAAGAATAGTCGGGTATAAGCCAAGGGTCATGGGACAGGTCGGGAGGGATATCATCAGGATCAAGGTAATGGTCTGAATAAAGGCTTGTAGGTGTAGATGTTGGACCCTTAAAAGACACAAGATCTTCCACATTGAATATAGATTTAATACACATGTCAAGTGGAAGATCTAGAACATATGCATCGTGTCCCAAATTACTCAATATCTTATAAGGTTTTGTACTATGGGCTTGTAGTTTCTTAACGGTCCCTTGTGGAAATCGTTCAGGCCTTATATGAACCATCACATAGTCACCAACTCGAAACTTTCTAAACTTGTGATGAGAGTCAGCAAAATCTTGTACGTTTCATTGCTCATGCTAATCCGTTTTCTAATTTTAACAAATGAATCATTGACGCAAGAATGGACGTGATGAGGTCGATCACCGTATTCCTCAAGGGGATAATTACTCTGAATCCACGAAGAGAAATAGAAACTAGAAATAATTTCTAATAAATTCGAAAATAAATTGATTGATAATTGTCTAACATGTGTGTGTCCTTGTTACACCATTAATAAAGAAAAAACTAAACTCAAATTCGTAATTACCAAAAATAGCAAAATTCTAACTCTAATAAAAATCCTAATTCTAGTAAAACTCTTCTAAAACCTAATTTTTAAAAATAAAAATTCCAAATAAACTTTTACCAGAAGAGTCCTAGCATGATTAGAAGTTATTTTTAAAAAAGAAGAAAATCTAAAAGTCTAAAAATAAGAAATTATTAAAAAATAGGAATTACTAAAAATAGTAATTTTTTCCTTAAAATTTTGTTTTTGAGCTGAAAGCACGCGTTTTCTGGCGAAACGGACAGACACAACCCACTATGTGGGTCGGTTGACCTCAGATAGCGTTACAGTAAAGATTGATAGGTTGTGAGCCCCGTAATGATACCTGGATCAAAAGTTATGGCCAATTTACGGTTCACCTTCTTTTGGCCCAACCATGCTAGGAATGTATTTGTGCCACGTCCTGCATCAATCATGGATATGCTGTGTAAATGCATTTGCAGACTCTGATAACCTATGTGAGACTAACGCGGGAATAAGATCTATGGGCTGAGAGTTAACAAATATCTTGTATGTTACATTGCTCATGCTAATCCGTTTTCTAATTTCAACATGCAAATCGTGGATATGACATGTAAATGCATATGCGGACTCTGATGACCTATGTGAGACTAATGCAAGAATAAGATCTATAGGCATCCTAGGCTCATTTACTTGTCTTTCCAAACTTGCTTCCTCCGCGGGAGTCATTTGTTCATGAGGAAGCTTTGGTAGAGTCAACCCAGGAACAAGATCTAGGGCATGTTGAATGTCCTGCACGGGTGTTAGCTCATCCGTTATGTCCTCTGGGATAACATCACTAGACTCCTCCAATATCAGAATCACCTCAGGTGGTAACTCTACACTACCCTCGAGTGTAACCTCAAGTGGCATCTCCATACTAACCTTAGGTGTGACCTCACTTGCCACGTGGGCATACACCATCAAATCAGCTTTGGTCTCCCTTTCAAACTCTTTGACATTTATTATAGGGAGAGACTCAAGTTGGAATTTCCTCACATCTTCAGGATCGCGTTTCTTGATGTCCTCCTCCTTTTCCGGGGTACTTTTGGGTGGGAGAGGATTCAACTTTATCCTCTTACCCTCAGCATAAATGAACACGTATTCGAGAGACCGAATAGTGTCACATCGTGATCATACAACCAGGGTCTGCCCAAAATAATGTGGCCTACATCCATAGGCACCACAGCATATTCGTATAGGAACAAAACTGGATGGGAATGGGACAACACTGAGAAACCGGAATCGAAGACGCATCAACCCATGAGACTCGATAGGGCTAAGGGTGAGGAACGACTATCAAACCTAAGCGATCCATAGTGCTAGAAGAGACCACATTGGTGCAACTGTTACTATCAATGACCACCTTGCAGTTTTTGTCACCATACTTGACATAAGTGTGGAAATTTGAATTCCTACGCCAATCATCACTTTCTATAGTTTGGCCTAAGGCGCGTCTAACGACTGCAAATGGCGCAGTCTCAACTCATTTAACTTCACTTCCCACTTGAGATTGGCCATCTTTCCCATTGTCAGTGTTTACCTGGAGGGAATCTTCCAACTGTTTCATGCGAGTGTTGATCTCATTCCTGAAGGCTACCAGTTGGTGATTGCTAGTTGTACTTTGGGCATCGATGGCCGCAAGACAGCGGTTGATGGCGTTAAGGGCCTCGGTAAGCTGTTTCGAGTTCATCGTGGGGTGTAGACCAAAACGCCAACTACGGGTGAGCATACACTAGACACACTAATTGGGGAGAACTAACCACTAAAATCCTAAATAAAATATGTTGAGAATGAAAGGCTACTAACTCAAAACACGACAATATGTAAACCCTAGACTCTAATGCGATGGACACGCTAACCCTAAACTCTAAATGCGATGGACACGCTAAACCCAATGCTAACCTAAGCTTTGATACCAAAATTTGATGTAGGATGGAATGATCTAACCTAATATGATGCCATGAAATTAAAAGACAGATTAACTAGAGCAATGAAATAAAGCTAATCTACCATAAATTCAAGAACTTCATATTCATGACATGTTCAAATTCAAGCCTATGACAATCCCTCAATGCGAATCTCATAAATTATTGATTAACCATGATCTATGGGAGATGGAACCCCCATCCTAGCATAGGGTTAAATCTGAATTCAATGAAAATTATGTATCTTGTAAGAGTTTTGACATGTTAGGATTGTTTAAAGGCTAAGTAATGTGGGAAATAGGTTTGGGGTTTGGAATTAGGGTTTGGAACATTAGAGTTGAGGTTTTGGGAGGATTCAGGTTAAGATTTTAGATTTTGGATTTAAAGGATTTAGGATTTAAGCTTTTTAGAATTGGGAATATGGGTTTCATGTTGCGGGAATTAAGGATTTATGATTTGGACAATGGATTTTAGAATTTACGAATTTTAGGGTTAGAATTTTGGAGAGATTAGGATAAAGGTTGTGGGGATTTAAGGTTTTGAGAACTAGGGTAGTGAAAACTAGGGTTTTGGAACTAGGGTTTTGAAAACTAGGTTTGGATGGATTAAGGGTTGTAGAAAGAAGAAAAATGGAGATTTAAACAGTGTTTTCAGTAGCGCTATAGCGTAGCGTACGCTACGTAGTGTAGCAAAAACGCTACGTAGTGTACGTATGTAGCGTAATTCCCTAGTAGCGTAAGCAACAGGGTATGTAGAGTAGCGTGGATAGAGTAAGCTACCTAAACTCTCATTTTTTTCAACTGTTTTTTCTATGTTAGTTAAACGCCCATTTTAAAATGGCGATGACTTATACCTATGACACATGGCACTACATTAAACTAATCTGAACCATCCAAATTATGGTCTATATCATGAATTTATGATGTTTCAATAAATAAAAAAGAAGTCATACTTAGAGATGTCTAAAGGCAAAGAGAGAGAGGGATTTTGCATGGAAATAAGTGGTTGATTATCCAGATTCGTATTCAAGAACTCGTAGAAATTATGCATTTTATAAATTCTATCATATGTTCTATTATTTTAATTTAAAATATTAAGGATTGTGTAACTTACACTATATGCTATGTAGCTTACGCTACACGCTATAGAGGGCCAAACGCCATGCTATACGCTACGCACTATTTAAAACACTAGATTTAAAGGAAGAAGAAAGAAGACAAAAGAAAGAAGAGTATGTTGTATAGATGGAGAAGAAGAAATACCTTGAAGAGAAGAGAGAAGTAGAAAAGATAACTAGGGAATTGCTCACCGTGGTTTCGCACCATCAATCCAATCACAGGATGAAATTTTTTTGCTTAATCTCAAAGCAAAATGAGAGAAATTTCTTTCATTCATAATATGCATATTGGCTAGGGTGGGGACGTCCAACCCTTTATAGTCTCAAAAAAAACCTTTTACAAAAAGGCGCTCGCTTAATGAATTAAAAGTTGTTCCTAACTCCCTAATCTCAACGCAAATATGAGTTATACCAAAAATAACGAAACATGTAAACAAAGTAAACAACTAAACTATTTCGTGGCCCATGGGGGTCCACGATCCAAATGTCCAATGATAATGATCCAACCGTCAAAATGGTCCACAGTCGAAATCCAACCGTCCAATCATTGTGTCCACTCGATCCAATGGTCTGATGTGTCCATGAAGCTCACATATGCAGCTCATGTGCATCTTCCTAGTGTGAGGTCTTCTATCACGCCCCAAACTCGGAAACCAAGCTCACAAAATTCTCGATCGCCGAATCTGGTGCCGACAGCTTCCGTAGTACCCCATTCTCGGCTTCCAACATCCATACGCCAGATTCCGATCCTGTGATCCTACAAAGAGGATTTTTTTTTAACATACATTTGTTTCATAACGAGCATAACCACAAGTTTCCCCA
Source organism: Magnolia officinalis (assembly GCA_021015155.1). Taxonomy (NCBI): domain Eukaryota; kingdom Viridiplantae; phylum Streptophyta; class Magnoliopsida; order Magnoliales; family Magnoliaceae; genus Magnolia; species Magnolia officinalis. The sequence continues at coordinate 33,712,269 of JAJHSJ010000016.1, read as the reverse complement.
AATCACAAAGACAACATCATCATCACATATCCACTAATATAAACATTTGAATACAATGCTAAAAGGGAAATACATAATCAAAAATCAAAGCTCCAGAAGACCGCTACATGCTCCAAGCTCAATGCTGTTGCAACCTAACATCACCTGCACGCATGTATCGTGCATAAGCTTATAGAAAGCTTTGAGGGTGGTGTAAGTGTGTGCGATGCACGTGCCAAGCATATAGATATTATAGTAAGCAGAAATACTGGCAATCCATAAATCGTACAAGATCAGAGTAATGCGGAAACACGCTGGTAAGTCTATAAATACCATCAGCCTTATCCGAGCTATGCGATGCAAAAACATAATAAGTTAATATTATATACTGAGGTTACAATGCAATATGCAAATCCTAACGAGTCCATGAATGCCATCAACCTTCTTTAGGCCATATAAATGTAGAAACGTAGCAACCCAGAATACCATATGCCGCGGATGTAATACATTATGCGGTGCATATTGTATGTGAAGTCGGGATGATAGTACGAATGAAATGACCAAGCTAGAGTGTGAAGTCGGGATGATAGTACGTAGTATCGCAAGCTACGGGATCCATCACAAGGGACTTCTATCCAAACCAGTCCCATACCTAAATTTGGATATATAGAGTCAATGTGATGAACTCCTGATCTCAGGTTAGTCGCGCGCCCCAACCGAAATCCTGGCCATTGCGATGGTACACGTAACAAATAGTTGCACACCACTAGCCCGAGTGGATAATGAATGAATGAATGAATATGCAACTCCTGCTCATTGAGTCCACATATCAATACCACACATCTCTGGGATCATCATCGGGGTCTAGTACACTCTACATGCAATCACCGCCCACTGGACTCGCGACCATGCAAGTGGAAAAGACCTCACTATCCGCCTGGCCAGTAGTCAGCCAATAGCTACTCGGCACGTCGATAGCGGACCCAATTACGAGCTGGTCAAACTCAACCTAGCTATGCCCACTACCCTCGGGGAGGGTAAGGCTACACCCCCTCCCAACCGACCACAACACAGTGGGAGATGCGACCTACTGGTATTCGGCACTCGGGCGCTCATACATCCACTCGGTCTAGACGTTGGGGCGTCTCTTGGCCTCGGAGGTTTAGGGATTTTCACTCAGGGACATTTATAGTGCCCCAATGCTAGTAACAGATTTCCGATGTCCCATCTGGCTATCCACGACATGCCTGTGGAAGCTACGACCCTGATGTCGCTAAGGCGTACAGTAATCACAACACACAATACAAGATGTGTGAGTCATACAATCCAGTCATGTATTAATCCTGCGCATACCGTGCACTCATGTGAGACAATCCCCGCCTATCAGGGAGTCTCATAACAACTTGCCCAATAACATATGCAATGGTCAACCACATCTCATAATAAACATGCAGATGATGCGTATGGGCATGTATCATGATGCTATGCTGTCACATACTCATAATCGGTATCGACAATCGGCACCGATAATCGATATCAATAATCGGCCTATACAATCGGCCTCGACAATCGGAATCGGCCTCGATGATCGGAATCGGCCTCCACAATCGGCCTCAACAATCGGAACTGGCCTTGACAATCAGAATCAGTCTCGATAATCGGCCTCCACAATCGGCCTTAACAATCGGAATTGGCCTCGACAATCAGAATCGGCCTCGACAATCGGCCTCGACAATCAGAATCGGTCTCGATAATTGGCATCGACAATCAGAATCAGCCTCGACAATCGGAATCGGTGAGAATGGGCCTAACAAGGCCTAAGGAAAAGGTCATAATGTGGACATTCAACCATCATTGCCCATCAATGTGGACATTTAACCAACATCGCTCCCAAGGAGTGGCCCACATAGAGCCAAACATATAGTGGGCCCATGGCCTCATACAAGGGCATAATATACATCACAATGGGCCTCATTCATGGGCCACACATACATCACAATGGGCCTTGGCACATGTGCCATAAATACATCACATCGGACCTCACCATGGGCCGCACATACATCACAATGGGCCTTGGCACATGGGTCATAAATACGTCAAGGTGGGCCCCGCACATGGGCCTCAAATACAAAACAGGTGGGCCCCATCACATGGGCCGAGTATACATCATATTGGGCCTCAAACACGGGCCACAAATACATCAAGGTGCGCCCACCGTTCTAGGTGAACTATCTACACCATACATCTATTTTTAGAGATCATTTTAGAACATTACCCAAAAAATGAATCATATCAGAAGATCATCTGGACTACACTCCAAATAGCGGCGGAGATGATGATTGGAAGATCATCTGGACCATACCACAAATAACAGTGGTGATAATGATTTCCACTGTTAAACAAATCACAGGGCCCATCATAAAGTTTATTCTCCATCCAATCTGATCATAAGGTCACAAAGACCTGGATTAAGAGGGAAAACAAATATCATATTGATCCAAACTTCTATGACCCAAAAAGGATTTTAATGGCAGACGTTCAACTCACCACTGTTTTCTATAGTGTGGTCCACCTAATAGATCTGCCTCATTTTTAGCCTCAGGCCTCATGGCAAGCTTGCCAATTGGATGGACAGTTGAGATTTAACACATACATCATGTATGGGCCCCACAGATGGGCGATGGTCATACATACATCAATACAAGGTGGGCCCCACACGCTGCCATGGTGGGGTCCACATCCAATGGATGGACAGTCTGCATAAAACACATACATCAAAGTAGGGTCCACCATCTAGATGGACGGACGGTGGATATAACATATACATCAAGGGGACCCACAGAATTGCTCACGTCATCACAGCAGCTACATGCTGTTGGGGCCCACAGAACTGACGTCAACACATCAGCTAGGAGGTGGGGTCCACATAGATGGACGGTCTGGACTAACAGATACATTAGGGTGGCCCACTACAGCACTGTCCAAACAGTCCAGCACCGTCCAGACATTGTTTATGTAAATCAGCACTATCCAAACATTGTTCAACACCGTCCAAACATTGTCCAGCACCGTCCAAATAGTGTGGACGGTGTGGATAAAACAAATACATCACTGTGAGGTGTCCACCGTCCAGACAATGGACGGTGTGGAATGTCACATATATCATGGTGGTGTCCACGGGACTTGCTGACGTCCCACATCAACTGCATAGTTGGTGTGAAATACACCAGCCAATCTGCTTCTTAGCAGTGGGTCCCCACGTGGGGCCCACCAGATATTATGAATATAATATATATATATAATATATAATATATATATATTATTATTATTATTATTATTATTATCATCATTATTATTAAAAAGGGCTCCATCCAGCGTCCAGGAAGGGATGGACGGCTGGGAGAATGGGTCCCATTGATCTGGACGATGGGATAAAACTCGTACATCATGGCTAGTCCACACGTCCTACGTGTGGACGGCTTGGATATACAGCACATACATCATCATGGGGGTCCACGTCCCACTTGGACGGTGTGGATCACATACATCATGGTGGACCCCACTCGAACAGCAGGTGGGTCCCACCTCCCTACGTGGACGGTGGATGAAACACGTACATCAGGGTAGGTCCCACAGCATGGATGAAATGCATGCATCATTGGTGGGCCACACATCGAGAGAGAGAGAGAGAGAGAGAAGAGAGAGAGAGAGAGAGAGAGAGAGAGATAAATGGTGACGATGGGAGGAGCTCCGCCACTATGAGCTCCTCCATGATACAATGGATACATCAAGATGGGTCCCACCACAAGTGGGCCCTCAAATCTCCAAATCCAAGCAAAAACATATAAATCTAACCCTAAGAAAGCACCCACCTTAGATCTCATCTTCCTTCTTCCGCCAATGCATGCTAGAGCTCCAAAGGAACAATTTCAACGGTTGAGATGGACTTAGGATGGTGGGAATGGGTGGTAGGAAGGTGGGCCACACTAGCTCTCTCCCATGGAGCTTGGACGTTGGGTTGCTTGGGAGAATGAGAGAGAGATGAGAGAGAGAGGTTGTAAGAGAGAGAGAGATGGGTGAGTGATGGGTGTACTTGATAGGTACGGGTTATAAGAGAGAGAGTTGACTTTGGGGATGGTATTGTACTTAACATTTGATGTGTGATGTGTACTTGATTGATGGGATATATTCTCTTGGGATTTGCAAAGCGCGGCGTTTTCCTCAACTGAACACGAGCACACATCTCCTGGTACAGGTATCTCTTCAGCGCGCGAGACGCGGCGTCGGAACTGCGGAGACGGCGCGGTCGCAAGGATACAAGTCTCAAGTCGAGCCGACTCTGGAATACGGGATACAACTCAGGGTTGCGAGCAATTGCTATCTACGGGTTGCGGGTCCCCAGAATTCTACCGAGAGGACCGTGGAAGCCTACAGAACGGTACGGTCTAGGATACGGGCCTCACATCTTCACTCTTCAAAGATGCATGAACATGCACATGGGGTCTTCAACGTGGCTAGGACTATGAATTGGGCCAAGTGGGCCCCATGTAAGGGTCGTCTAGCCATAAGGAGATTTGCTCCGCCCTCCTCTGATATGGTGCTCGGATGTCCCCATCAAACTCCCTCCATACTACATCACATATTTGTTGTAAATGATCAACGTGAACATATGAATCAAGACTAAAAACAAGAATATCATCAAAATAAACAACTAAGAACTTCTGCATGAAGGGGCAAAGAACCTTTGTCATTGGCCTCAAGAAAGTGATCAATGCATTTGAAAGGCCGAATGGCATGACGAGCCACTCGTACAACCCGTCTTGAGTCTTAAATGCACTCTTTCACTCATCCCCAAGCCAAATACTTAATATGATGATATCCACTCCTCAAGTTGATCTTTGAAAAAAAAAAATTTGCTCCATTTAGCATGTCCAGCATATCATCCAAGCGAGGAACAGGAAACTGGTACTCAATAATTTGGTTGATCACACGAGTGTTCGTGTACATCCTCCAAGATCAATCTTTCTTAGAGGTTAATAATGCAAAAATTGCACATGGTGACATGCTTTCCCAAATTAAACCCTTATGTAGCAACTCGATAATCTGTCAATGGAGCTCGGCATATTCAACTAGACTCATCCAGTAGTGCGCAAGATTCAACAGACTCAAACTTGGCACTAAATCAATGTGATGTTGAATGTTCCTCATAGGAGGAAGTCCAACTTCGAGTTCTTGAAGCACCAAGTCTTCAAATTTATGAGGGAGCTCTTGTATAGGAGACGCACAATCTAACTACTTCGTATCTTCTGTAGCAACCAAGACATAAATGATGCAAGTTTCCTTGTTTTCCTCTTCAAACTTCTACACAATGACTGATTTTTTTCCCCTCCTCTTTATCAAATTTTGGTATTGGAACATGTTTCATTGGGTGCAATGTAATATTAACACCATCCTTGACAAAGGAATAGGTGTTTCCCGAGTCAAATGCATCACATTTCAGTCCCACAACCACGGTCCCCCTACCAAAACATGGCATGCATCCATAGGAACCACGTCACACCACACCCCATCCTTCTACTTAGATTCAATAGAGAAGGAAGCTAAGCACCTGGAATTAGCAAAAACTTTTCCCCTTTTCTTGAATCAACGAATCTAATATAGCCGCGGATGCTTATGTTCTTTGAGTTTTAATTTATCCACCATTTCTTGTGAGACAATGTTCTCACTACTCTCCCCATCAACCAAAATTGCACATGTCTTCCTAGCAGAATTATAAGTGGTGTGAAAGATATTGTGTCACAACCATCACCCTTCATCAACCATTTGAGGCATCGACAGCATAATCCGTTGGATAACCAATCTCCCCATCACCATACGCATCTACTACATCTTCCCTAACAAGCCCCTCATCCTCATATCATATTCTTCATATTTTGTCTCCACTTCAACTTTCTTTTGCATGCGATTGGGAGTATCTTCAACACGGTGTTTTAAATAGTGGTAGCGTGTTGCATAGCATTCAACCCTCTATAGCGTGTAGCATAAATAGCATAACTTGTAGCTTAAGCTACACGATACTTCTATTTTTTAATTTAAAAATATGAAAAATATGATAATTAGTAAGAATGTGTGTGTATATATATGTGTGTGACTAACAGATTATTCATTTTTTCAAATATAAGCAGCAAACAATTTATTAATTATTATTTATCAAAAGCTAATCCACATATATAAGGAAAAAAAAATCAATAAACAAATAATTATCGCATCAACAACTTTCTAAGCAAACCATCTTAATTAATAATGTCTAATTAAAACCACAAGTCACAACTCACAAGTATGAAAAGAAATTATTAAAAATAAATAAATAAATAAATAACCAATGGTTAAGAGGGGTTTTCGAAAACCCTCTTTCGAAACCCTTTTTCTTTTTAGTTTTAAAGGTTTTTTAGTGTGTGAGTTTCACACCAACTTTAACAAAGGATCACCACCATTTTAAGTGAAAGTGAACATAAAAATGTTTGGTTTTAACTTTACATTTTAAGTTTTTTTTATGATTTGAGTTTTACACCATTTTAAAAAAACACACCACGTAACTATAGTGTACACTACGACCCCTGTAGCATACGCCATAGGGGATTTACACTATTTAGCTACACTACGAGCGTTATTTTTAACACTGCTTCAACATTTTTTTTTCTCCTTAACCAAATTTACTTCAATTGTGGATTGATATTCAGGACAGTGAAAAGAACGATGTCCCGGTTGTTCACACTCAAAGCATGTGAAAGGGGTGCTGATTTGTCCCATCTTGGGTGCACTAGCCCCTCATCCATAACCACCTCCTCCCGAATTGGGGGTTGGCTTCATTGTTAGATGTGAGCACATCATCCCTCAACCTATAAGAGGTCTCGCAGTTGCCTCATGTGGGAAGTTAGTATGTTGCCCCGGTGTCGATGCCAATGATCGTGGGGCACCAAATCCTCTCCCAAGTCTCCAATTAATTATCTCATCGGCTTTCAGTGCAAGTGTATACGCATTGGACATTTTAAATACATCTTTGAGAGCCAATTCATTTCCGATATCCAAGTTAAGACTACAAAGATATCTTGAAATCTTTTGGTCTTTACCATTATGAAACCCTGCCCATAATGTCAACATATAAAACTCCTTGGTATACCTATTTACCGACTTGTTCCCTTGATGTAGACTGTGACATCTTTGAAAGAGGTCATGGGCAAAAGTTGCAAGTAGAAAGTTCCTTTTTAACTTCTTTTTTATCTTGTTCAAAGAACTTATTTTCTCTTTACCTTGACGAATTCATTCAGCTTGGCAATCATCCCACCATGCCAACTTGTGACTAGAAAACTTTATGGCTATTAACTTCACCTTCCAATTATCAGCAATTTCCTTGAACTCAAACGCCTTTTCCACCTTTACTTGGCCAATTGATGAAGTCGTCAACTTGCAATCAACCATGGAATTCCACAATGCTTAGAATGTTTATATTTATTACGAGTTCTCTATGACATCCAACAATAGAGGGATTCGATCATTGGTGTCTTCACAAGCTGAAGCTACCCGTTGTTCGTTGGGATCTTGGTGGGAACCTTCCCCTACGTGTCCACGTGCTCCAACTTCGGTTTCCGGATTCCCTCCACGCCTCCAACTTGATTAGTTTGATTGCCTGCCGTATGTGTGAGTTAGTCTACTTGCTCTATGAGTGCGCAAATCAATTGAGCTACCTACACGAACTATTGCTTTATCACCACCTTCAATGCCATTAGGACATGACGTAGGGTCGAAAATCTCCAAAGATGACCTGCTCTGATACCAAAATGGTGCAACCCAGTTATCAAGTCAACGAGATCTCGACACTTGAATAGTAAAAAATAGACAAGAGTACACCCGCAAGAATATTTGAATAGAGAGAGAGGAATACTTTATTATTATCAAACTTTTTCTTACAAAACTTAAGAAAACTCACAATTAGAAATTTTTGAAATGCCTACTTATTACCCACCCCCCATTGATAGACTCTTTAAGTGAATATTTATGCTTCATTGTTGGGCCCTATACTGGGCTAGGTGGGCCTAAGTGGTTCATGGGTCTACATCAGGCTTGTCATGCCCAATTGAAGGTTGAAGCATTATGTTGGATGGTATGCCTAAACAAGATCCATTTACTTAATCATTGTGCTATGTGCTTGTGTGAGGGGAGCATTCTCCATTTGTTCTTGCACCGTAAGTTGTGGAGCATATGGTTATTTACCCTCATTAAGTTATTGGGTCCTCATGGATTCAGTGAGTGGTCTATTTGCAGGTTTAAGTTCCTCTACCGAGGATCCACTGGACATTTGTGGAAAGTGGCAACTAATTCAGCTTGAAGGTGTTTGTGGCTAAAGAGGAATGGTAGAGTTTTCAAAGGTAAGACATGATCTATTGGTGACATAGAGAGGAAGATTTTAGATTCTATCACTAACTGGGGAAAACAGGACGTTCTCATGAGAAGGGTCCCATCTTCCTCTAGGCCACGTTTGAATACATGCAATCAAAGGGTAAAAGAAAGGAAATGGAGAAGGTTTTCCTTTGAAGTGACAACTTGGGATGTTTGGATAGCAAAGAAAAGGAAAGAATTCACATAGTAATCATTGTACTTTTCCCTTGTAATACAAGAAACCATGCGCAACTGTCTCTTAATATGAGGTTTTCACTCACCATCCAAACAAATCCCTAATATTGGAATCCATTTCTTAACATGCTCATGGAAATAATAATTTAGTAATAATTAATGTTTTCCTTTCCTTTTCATTTCCAATGGGTATCTGAACATGCCCTTAAGATTTAATTGGGAAGAGATTTTGTTAACCCACCCCCCCCCCCCCCCCCCCCCACACAAAAGAGAGAGAGAGAGAGAGAGAGAGAGAGAGATGGATGCTCACTTGGCAATCTCGATCCATCAACACAGGCTTCGAAGGATGATTAGGAATGACACTAGGATGCCGGTGGCAGTTTTGCCTGTCCCATTGGGCGTTCAAGACTCCAGTTATGCAAAAATTGCAGCTCTTCTTCATAGCATGAAAGCTGCTGCTGAACCCCGTCTTAGCCACTGTTTATCGAGGGGGATTCTGGCAACATCATCCAATGGATAAAAGACCCAAGATTTGGATATTTATGCTTCTTTCCCATTGGCTCTCTCTCATGGTCACATGTCTGTGAATTCAAAAGCAGACAGTTTGGCTAAGGGGGGAGTTCATAAGTCTTGTCATGGACCGAAATTCAAATGTTTAGCCTTTGATTTGTGGTATATTTATGTGGTTGGGTAGTGAAGTTTGATTATGTAGCAGGTAGCATTCCCATGTTGTATTTGTAGCTTTTCTTTTGTTGTTCTCTTCCTCTAATAATTTCCATTCATTAAAAATTTAAACCAAAAAAAAAAAAAACAAAACAAAAAAACAAAACAAAACACAATTAATCTCTCATTGCAATTAACGGCTTTTAAAGCCATTTTCTGATAAAGACCATTCTCATATTGTATCGGCGGCGAAGCGTATAAATCAGCATTCAGGCATTTTCCTTCCTCCAAAAAGATCTGTGAAACGTGTACATCATTACTCGACATGATACGCAACATGACCATGTCAGTGAATCCATGACAAAGGCATCAAGAACACTGCAAATCTGCAACTACTGCATCTAATAATCAAATCGAGTATAATTCACAAATTATTAGCTCAGGAATAGAGCACCAAACGAACGGCAGAGATCACCGAAATGCAGACCCCACATGAACGGTCCCTACACTGCGTCCTTCTTTTAATCCACTGATCAGAATCCATCGTCTTCCAAATGATCAAGTGGCCCGTAAAAGCCAGATTTAACAGAATCTAACACTGAAAAGATTCAGAGTTTTGATTGCACACACCCATGTAACTTTTATTATTATTTTATTATTATAATTATTTTATATATATATATATATATATATATATATATAATATATATATATATATATATATATATAACGCAGAATTGGGTATGATCAGGGACAGAAAATATAATTAAAAATAAAAAGTTGAGAAGGAGAGAGAGAGAGGGTTGAACGGACCGGTGTCGTAGACAGAAATGTCGCTGAGAAATCTCTTATCGACGAGGCCTCCGAAAACGACGACCATTGATTTCCCCACATTGACTGCTGTGTGGCCACTGATAGAGGGACAAGATTTCAAGCCCACGCAGAGAGAGAGAGGGAGAGAGGGAGAGGGAGAGAGGGAGAGAGAGAGGGAGAGAGATTTGCCTTCGAGGGTGAGGAAGAGTTCCACTGAAATCAGACGAATCGGCTCTCACCCAATGCATCTTTTCTTCTTCTTCTTTCTTTTTCTTTCTTTGGTTTTCCTCTGTTTTCTTCTGCTGATTCCTTGAAATGAGCGAATTTGAAATGAGCGAATTGCGGATCCTGCGTATGCCCACTTATATGCGTCGAAGAACTGATATCCTACGGACTGCTGCATGCTGACTTACCATGTAGCAGCTCCTCCTTCCGGGAAGCGGATTCGGTGGTCGGAGGATCCCTCAATGTGGGGTCCACCGTGATGTATGTGTATTGTATACACGCCGTCCATCCGTTTAGCAAGCTCATTTTAGGGCATGTGCGCTAACATGATGCAGCATATCCAAATCTCAGGTGGACCACACCACAGTTAACCCTGGTGATTGAATACCCACCGTTAAAAACTCCTTGGGGACTGTTGGGGCTTGATTTCTCGTTCTAATAACGTGATTTGCGAGGGCATGTCAAAATTGACTTCTCCGCACAATTCAAACTGAAATACCATGACTTCAACTGTTGAGATTGGCGGATACATATCATAAGACCGAGATTGAGCGAGATAGATCACCTATTCAGCCACTTGTAAATAAAACCAAGCAACTAAGCTATGTAGGATTCTGGGTTATACATTTGCCTTACAATAGGTCAAATTGGCTTTTTAATACAATAAAATACGAAGAAATGAATTCTTACAATAAGTCAGGGAGAGCAAATGTAAAACACCATTGTGGATAGAGAACTCCAATTGACGCATGAATTGAATCCAGCGAATAAGCATAGATTCAAATTATGGCTAAAATTATCAATTACTTAATTAATGTTATGGATTACACTATAAGATGTAAACAACAAGCAAAAAGTAAAGGATTATGCTAAGAAATGTAATTTAATGGCATAAAAGTAGAGTAATTATACTAAGGAATATAAATGACGGGTAATTAAAAGATATATTCAGTTTGATTAGGTTAATATGAGACAGATCTTTCTGTTGAATTCATTTATTGTTTATAGCCTCAATCCGGCCATCAAGATGTTTACCACATTCTGACAGTTGTTGTAACTGTTTAACACGTCATAACCCTCTCCACTTCTACTCCTACCATTTGTTTTGTAACTACTTCTACACGATCACTCTTAGTCAACTACTTAGTGGATGATGTGGTAATGCTCGACACGCTCCACCTGTTTTATTGTGAAATCCTCTTCATATACTCCAAAAGATATCTAAATACACCATGCAAATCCATCCATATCATGCATAACTAGATTTGGTTGCCTTTTGCAGGAATTGGCAACAATGGGGATGAATAGGGGCCACCGCAATGTTTATTTGTCATCCAACTTGTTGATAAGATCACGAAGATCTGAGTGAATGAAGGGACCACACAAATACCATATTAACCATATACATCACAATGAGTCCATAGGGATCCACCAAAGTTGTGCCCCCTTCTTCCATTTATGTGTCACTTGAGCAATGCATTGGCTAATTAGCCTGGGCCAGCTAGGCAAGCTCTACCTGAGCCCATCACAGACCTAGAACAGAGGGCCCAAGGCCAGCCTATAAAAATGTTAGTTGGACCTGGGCTCAATCCCCTCTCATTCCAAAATCTGATCATCCCTATTTATCACTTAATTTTTTTAATCTATCTGTTGATCAAGTGGATCATGCATAAACATAAAGTAGACATTTCAAAGGAATGAAGCCAACGAACTAAAAAGCAGGTTGGGCCTAGTTAAACGTGAAAACCCAACATGTGAGGCCTAATGTCAACCCATGGGCGAGAGATCTAAGCCCAGTTACATGGTTCAAATGTCACAAACAGAGATGTTTTGGTGCCAAATATCTCACACCACATTGGGTACTCGGAACTCATAACCAAGTGTTGAAACTCTTGTGAGTCTACTAATCAACCCTTCTCTTAAGTTGTTTTAAAAACATACTTACCATATCTATCCGTTGATTAAGGCCATGTTTGTTAATATATGAAGTTTGAGGAATCGTTTGGTAAACTGAAAAATAATGTTTGAAAATTAATTTAGTCGTTGAAAACTTAAAAGGCTGAATTCAAATACTTATGAGTACTGAAATTTTTGTTTCGTAATTTGTCTTAAAAACACCCTAATATATGAAAATAAATACTTTTCTCATAGTAACCTGATTGATAAAAACAAACCACAAATGTTTTAAAATTAGCAATTTGTCATATTTCCCCTTATTGTTCCAATTTCTATCTTTTATAGAATATGAGACAAAACATATTATTGCTTTGCTACCAAATTTGACACACATATGTTCCTTTCACATACATCTCTCAAATATGCCTCATAAATTGATGGACCATACTCTTCTTGATAGAATAATCATAACCATTGGATTGGTGGACCATGACGTCACATACAAGCACAATATTAGACCATTCATCTCTATTGTTCCACCCACAATATACTTTTGCCTCGATGACCTTTAATATAAAAAAAACAAATGCTTTGGCTAAGAAAAAGTATTCTCGTGGAGTTAGTGGGTCATACATGTATAAAATTTTAATTTATAGGTGCGCGCACCACCAAGTCTTTAACATCCATCATTCAACCAACAAAACAGTTTCAATTGGCCTAATATATCCATCCATGATATATGTGGGGCCCACCATGCTCTATATATATATATAGTTTAAGGGCATGAGCCCAAGAAGGACGCAGATTAAAGGCTCAAATGGACCACACAACAAGGACGTAGTGGAGATTGAATTCCTATTATTGAAAACTTTCTAAAGCCTACCATGATGTCTATTTGACATCCAACTTGTTCATATGGTCACTAAAAACTATATGATGTTTATATGCTATCGATATCATTCATAAGGTCATTCTGTAAAGTCCAGAAAATTGGCACCCGAGTACAGACACTTCGATCCCAAGTTTTTCGAGTGTTAACCAAATAAAAACGCACGTGTGACCTCATTTAGATTTACATCTATTTCATACACAAATAGTCAGAGTAACACATTTTAATTTAGCGGAACCAAAGTGAGGCAAAAGATAATCAAATTCAAAAATATAGGGTTACCACCCAAAATTTACAGTTCCGAGAGTGGTGATCACCCATATGAGAATTATAAGAACTGCAATAATTGTAATAAGAATAAAAGAACAACTACCAAGTGGTAAGAAGCTAGAGATCTATTAGGCGCACCGAGTGCACCGATGACCGGTTCTATTCCTGAGTTATCTGTATATGTCAAATACGAGGCGTCAAATGGCAACATAGTGAAGAAATATCTCCAAAATTATTACTTGGGACATTTTAATGATTAGTAGGTTCACAATGAATACATATTCATACACTCAAGTATGTTATCTTAAACGCACAGCCACTGAGCAAGTTACACATTATCAACACAACCAAACGCAAGTAACAATAGTATAACAAACAAATAATTTTTTAATCTATTTGGTAAATATATTAATGAAATGATGAACACAACCAAACGCAAGTAACAATAGTATAACAAACAAACAATTTTCTAATCTATTTGGTAAATATATTAATGATATGATAAAATGATGCATGCTCCTTATAATTCGCACTCCCTCACAAGCGACTTCCACGCCTATTTTGCAAATGTCAACACTACCTCACAAGCGACTCAAACGCTAAATCGTAACCTATCATAGGATATGCATGATTAGCCAAGTTATTACTAGTTTCAGTTCATACAGCAGGTTGGCGGAGCCAGGATACCGTCATTATGTCACGAGTCATTATCCGAATCACGTGGCTCATTGCGGCACGTGACAACTCCTCACCAGTGTCCTTGATCCAGATTAAGGCATCAACAAGGTACGGGTCGTCACCTAATACTGAGTATGAACAGTCAATTCAGATGTGCGGGCTTGTCACTCAAAACTAAATAAAGACAAAAGAAATGGCTCGTCACCCAATTTCACTTACGCCCGGTCGTTCGAACGGTACTCTGGCAAGGAACCATTGGCCAGATAATTTGACGGGGGTTATTCGAACAACATTATATCACCTCTATTCGTGCTCAATGGTCATTATGGGGAGGCGCGTTACCCTAGCATGGGCTGACAGCTCGAACACGGTGTCTCATATCACCATGCTCAGCTCAAAGTCTTTGGGGATCGTAACGTACTAATGGTTATGAGTGAACTAAGTCAATGGTAACAGTGGTATCCCGGATTCTATTGAATGTTATACAATCAACAAGCACAAGAATGATCAAGCTTACATTAGACTGATGCGATCGACTACGGAGGACCATGGGCAAACCGACATTTGGTGCAAAGCATCCCATGTAGCTCCAACTATTGCCGATCGCCCGTGTTCAACTCCAGTCGGCCGTATAAGCCTGTGATATCCACCATAAAGTGGGTTATCCGCACATTTAAATAATTTACAAAGCTCGATCCACCCCTACAACAATTCAATCATGTTAGTATTTATAAGCATTCAACATTCAAGAGTTTCATGTCATTTAAGTATTTCATCGAGCATATTGTCAACCAAATAGAAAACAGATACATTTATTTATTCTAAAATGCCAAGTAGAAGTTTGAGGGCAGATCTTCACCTTAGAATCGAATTCTTCGACTCAAATGCAGCCTTAGCGTTAGGAATATGAGGGAAAACACTCCAAACCTAAATTATAGTATAAGACAATCATTAGTGATGTTATAAGTGTTAGGATATTGAGCACACTTAGGTTGTCAAATTTCGTAAGACAAAACCACTTCAAAGTATATCTTCAAAGATCGGTTTATGTTCAAGAGAAGATCAAGCTCAAGATTAGTTTATGTTCAAGAGAAGATCAAGCTCAAGATCAGTCTATGTTCAAGAGAAAATCAAGCTCAAAGATTGGCTCATATTCAAGGTGAAGTTTGAGATAAAGTTCGAGCTTAAATTCAAGATGAAGTCCGAAACTAAGTTCAAGCCAAAGAGAATCAGATATTTGATATATCTCAGGTGGTATAAAACCCTAGAAAGACCTTAGGACTAGGTGCTTTCAAAATTGTTTAATCATGGGTTTTTTCACTTGTTTTGTATGGAATTCGACCAGCCTAACTTTTGGTTCTGCCAACCTAAGCTTCCTCGGCCAGCCTAACTTCAAGCCTGAAGCAAATAACAACTTTTGTTGTAAATTCGGCTAGCCCAAGAAAGTTCAGGTCAAATTCCAGCAACATCAACTTTTGGAATTCGGCCAGCCGAAGGGAAAATTTGCCTAGCCGAATTGTGTTGTTCGGCTAGCCGAAGTTAACCTCGGGCCAACCAAATTTTGGATAATCCGTATCCTGCGCAATCCAAAATCTCGTTTAACAGAATCCGCTGAACTTAGGATAATTGAAGCCTATCTCGGGCTAGTCGAAGTCTTAACTTCTTTGATTATAAATTGAGTTCTTTTCTCATTCTGAATTACACAAGTTAATTATCAGAATTCTTCTACAAAAGAGAAAGAAGCTCAAGCTATTAACAAGCTATTGGACGGTATTTATAATTTATTTAAATAGTTTTTTCAATTCCTTTTAGGACCTGTTTGGTTTTGAAGAATACCGGTATTTGGAGTGCGTGGGGCAATTATGACATTTCACATTCGTTTGAAAAATATAATAAATAACAACATTTAAGTGACGGTTACAGTTAGATGGAAATCCAAGTAATGCAGGCGCCGAATCCTACTTAGATGCAGGTAATCGATTCGAAAGACGACAACATGTAATGTGATTAACAACTCATATTGTGGTCCGCGGGACATCACCGGATTGTTGCCACTCAACCAAGATATACAAAATGGAAAGATTTTCTTTTTTCAGTCGTCTTCAGCCCACTCGACGCGAGACGAAATGGAAATCCTTCCAAGTAGGTACGATGACCGTAAATGGAGTTTCCGTCATATACATGCTTGCCGGATGTCATGTAATGCTTCCCATCTTCGCATGTTATTGTTTTTTCCATTCCTCGTACATTCTAACCATCCCTGTCACCATGGTTAACAGTCCGTCAAGCCCTGAGTCACTGTTAGACGACATGGTCTTCATCTTTTTGGGTGCGTCTTTAATCAGAGATATGATTGTTTTTTCAAAGGTACGGGTTCTATCTGCATTGTAATCGTCTTCTACCCTTGATAGATTACCTCGTTCGTAATGGCTTGTTATTATGTGTTCTAAGGTGCTTCCTCTTCCTTTCAATAGATCTCGGCTCGTGAGTACTCTATCAGAATTTCCACAACAGTCACAATCCTGTGCAAGTAGGCTCCGATTTCTTTTCTAGATATATATTCGGTTTCTAATTTGGATGCTTTATATAGGGTTTCTGGACATAGGTTGCTTCAAGTGCCACTCGCCTGTCATTCTCAAAGTTAGCTTTGAGTGGGTATTTTAAGGGTCTGTTTGGATATACCACAAATAGCATATTTTGGTAGAATGGAATGGTCGTATGTGCTTTTTTTTTTCTTTTGGAGTTGGACACTAGAATTACATTATGGAGGTTAAGTCCTTAAGCCCTAATCCTGTCACAGTTCATGAGTAACAGATCCAGCATGAAATGCGATTATAGCAGAAAATTATCCTGCTGGCTCTTAATGTATATAGAGTTATGAAACCTCTGTTTACATTCTGTATAATTTAAGAAAGAACAAAAACAAAAAAAAACAAAAAAAAAAAAAAAAAAAAAAGAAGAAGAAAAGAAGCTCATATAGAATCTGTTTTTGATTTAATTTCATTTTAGGTAATTGTAATTATGTCTTAGCGATCATACTTTATTGATAACCAACAATTATAATCTCTAATCCATAATTATGATTAACTAAAATGAGATAAGTTCATTTTTAGGTGTCTTCCAAACAAGTCCTGCTTGTATTCCCAACCATTGGCTATAAAAAGACTTTGATGTTTTTTTTTTTGAGTATTTTAAAAAAGGACAGAAGACAATAGGGTTATCGTCTAGAAGACAATACTCTGGTCCTCTACGACTCTGTGAGTTTGCCGCTAGTTTTTTTAGTTCGCTTGGACAGTCCATTCGATAGATCTTAACCGTTCATTAAGTACAGAACATATCTATTAGGCTACTAAAAAAAACTTACTGATTGGATGATTCAATTTATCTTTGATTTGGCCTGATTATCCATATCCATCCATTTTTGAAGCCATGGATGGGACGGTTACAATTGCCTAACTAAGGGCCTATTTGGTTTTGAAGAATACCGACCGGTATTTGGAGTGCGTGGACTCTTCTTATTGTAACGCCCTGAATTCAAGGGTCGAGCAAAACTCTACTCCCGAGATCCAGTACATCACTTATGCAACATAAATGATGATGTTCAGATTTCGTCCACATTAATGAGCTAAACATGAGTGAGATTATACTAAAATAGCATATCATACTCCGGATATAATTAATTTAAGCAAGCGGAAGACTAAAACATATATATTTGAATAGGTAAGTGTTTCAGAACCTCCAGAGTATGAGTATGTAACCGGCCTAAATATATGCATGTATTGTTTCAAAATATACAAAACGTGAGAATGTAAGGTGTTCAACTAAGCCAAGTATCCCCATGTTCCCGTCGAATCAGTTCAAGGTCTACATAGACCCGCCTGAGAGCTGAACGTAGGAGAACTCTTCCTCCTCATCCATGAAGCCCGGCTCCGTTGCGTAGACTTCATCATCACCCTCATCTAAACTAGAGTTAGGTTGGTGTTTTAAAACACCATCCAAGGGTGGGAGTGAGTGATCAACTCAGTGGTACTATAAGGCAAAGGTTAACATATTATCAAGTCAATCAAGCAGTAATGATAAAGCAATACAACAATCACTTCCTAACTACTCTTGTTAATGCGAGAATGGTGTGCAAGTAATGATGTATGCCATCGTACAAAGCTCCCTCACAAGCGACTCCAACAACCAATTTCGCATATGACAACGCTCCCTAAGTGCACCTTCCTCGCCAAAAGTATATCCTAACTAATGCAATGCGATGCATGACTGTGTTAGCCGAGTACTTAATCAAGCTTATCCATACAGCAGGTTCGGGAAGCTAAGGTACCTCCTTTTATATCATTAACCCAAATCGAAGGATCCATCTAGGGTCGTTAATCCTAGTTTAAACACATACGATAGGCAAGTTGTAGGGTATCACTCCTAATGAAAAACAGTCGATAGGTAAATTCAAAGTTTATACTCGCGGTCACTATGGGGAGGCTCGTCACCTCAGCGTAGGCCGACAGCTCGAACACGGTATCCCATACCACCATGCCAGAGCCACCAGTCTTGGTTGCTCACTAGTCACTACGGGGAGGCTCGTCACCCCAACGTAGGCCGATAGCTCGAACACGGTGTCCCATACCACCATGCCCGCCTCATGAGTCTTAGCGAATTGTGGTACCATGATTAGAGAGGGTCTTTACATTGGAAAGGGGTACCTTAGATTCAAGCAGTGATGTCTATACATAGTAAACACACAATAAGCCAATCGGTTTGTTAGGCAAATCTGATTGGTACGGGCACATGCCGACTTAATCGACATAGAACGCATAAGCACCCCTCGTGGCCTAACCACTGTCAACAATCGTCATGCGACCCAGGTTCATCAAATATACCTAATGTGATGAGACTAATTCGGCCACCCGAACAGGAACTGTTACCGATTGCCTGGGCTAGGTTGTAGCCCCAATCTTACTCAGATGCAGCAATTAAATACATGTGATAATCAATTCAGCATTTAACAAACAATCCAAGTGAAGTCCTCATTTGAGCATTTCATCAAACACCTTGATCAAGTTACCAAATACTAGCATTTTTATCAATCATTTGCATAAAGGCGAATATGATTACATGAAAGAAACTATACATATGTATAAGGTAAGAGAGAACCCTATCTTAACACTCGTAATACATACAAATCATCAACAATTTCTCATTCAGACAATTCATCAAACACTTAGACTACACTTCACCAAATACATAGACTAGGTCAGTTACAACACATATTTTATCAAATCCTTATACAGAGAGGTCAGCATACAGGTGACAATGATGAATCCTAGATTAGTAGTCATGGCAAGCACAAATCATGTTTACATGTTCATTCAAACATTTCAACAAACACATGATAGGCATATTTTGTTCAACATAGTTCACACATGTATATTATATCGAAAGTGACGTATCTAAGGCAATATGGCAGCAATTGAGTTAGACATCATTAGTTGACATTGAAAGCATTGATAACAGTAACATAAACGTTTATAGTCCACACCTTTCGTCGGAATACTCGATTCAGACTCGGTTCGAATTCTATGTTCATTAAGATGGAACGTCGAACATCTAAATAACGTAAAGAGTTAGCTAGTTCGACAAATACTCAATATGGATCTCTACAATGATATTAGGGTTAGGTTTTCTTACCCAAATCGTAGTCAAAACAGATTGTGTAGCGTAATAGGGTGGCGATTCGGTGCGTGGAGTCGTGGGAGAGAATCCCTACAACAATCTCCCAAGATCTCCCTTCTCTCCTTCCTCTTTTCTCTTCTTTTCTCTCTTCTCTCTCCTAGGGTTTGGAGAAATTCGTATATGGGAGAGAGAGGGTGTGTGGGAGGCTATTTATAGGCCCAATAGTGATGTAAATGGCCCCAAGACCACTATATACATGGGTTATACCCTTTGGGCAACTGTCTTTGACAAACAGGGCTCACAGGGTAAGTTCCGTGACAATGGATTTATGCCGAGATGTGGTTTCGATGCGATCGGATAGGCCGATCGAACATGGAGGACCTGTGTCAGATCAACGGTCATATTTACTTGATTGGGACCACAAGTATACGAATGTGTACAGGGAAATTTTCTTTTTCCATGGGTGAATTTGGTCAGAAACTGACGGTCCGAAATCCTCAATTTCACGTGTGAGCGAATGGCCCAATTCACTTAAGTTTTGGTTAGTTTTCTAAAGGTATTCGCGTTTCTTACACACTTTACTCAGAGCTCAAGTTGTGCATTTCTGGACACTATCTGGGCTCAATTCCCACGATGGTTGTCAAGCCCAGTAGGACGGACATAACCCTATAGTTTCGCGGTCATCGGGCTCTCGACGTGCGGTCTAGGTTCAATACAAAGTTTCAATGTACACCCGAGAGTGATAGGCTCTTGGGATTTCTCTTAGGTCTTTATGTAGTGTTGAGTCAGTGGTATTAATGGTTTTAGGTCTTCTCATTTGTGGAAATGGTGGTTCGAGCGAAATCCACCGATTATTTAGTTTAGTACTTAACAAATTTTCACCTAAATTACGACAGGATATGGTCCTTAGGTATTTCTGTCTGAGGTGGTACTCAGGTCTTTGTACAGATTTTTTTGAGATGTTACTCTTATACTCGTCTGCATTCTTCTTATTCTTCAATGCCTTTGGGGTTTTGCTACTTGTATATAGTTTTTGTACTCTATTTTAAAGCTTTGTGGTGTTGTTAAGGAGTTTTGCAT
Organism: Magnolia officinalis; assembly: GCA_021015155.1. Lineage (NCBI taxonomy): Eukaryota > Viridiplantae > Streptophyta > Magnoliopsida > Magnoliales > Magnoliaceae > Magnolia > Magnolia officinalis. The sequence continues at coordinate 33,691,472 of JAJHSJ010000016.1, read as the reverse complement.
GATCCGTTATCGAGCTTGTATTGTTCCCAGCTTCCATTTTAATTCAATGCATTTGTTTTTACTGATTGTGTATAGGTTTTGTGTGATGTCCACTTGGAGCTTAAGTTGTTCTTTTGTGCTTTTTATTTTTGAAGTGTCTGGTTCTTTTATGATATGTTCTTTAGGGCTAATTTGGCTACATTGATTTAGAGGGATTTGTGGTGAGGGGGTGTTGGTTTAGTATCAAATACTTATCATGATTTTATCAAAAATGAACCCAAAGAGCCTTTTTGGAAAGTTGATTTGTAAAATTCAGTTTGCTTCCACAGGATTCAAAATCATTGCTGTCAAATTATCCCATGCCTTTTCAACTAGCTTACATTGTTCTTCATGTTTTTGCCTCTGTTATCTTTATATTGGGCATATATGATATTGTCTTGAGATTCTGGTTTTGGATCCATGTTTTTGTTTTTGTTGTTTCTTTGTTGTGATTGTATGATCTGTTCTTGATGTTTGTATATTTTATTTTTACTATATCTGTTATTTAGTTGTGTTTGTTCGTATAAAGCTTTAGGCATAGCTGCTAGTATGAGAGAGCTTTTGATGATATCTTCTTCACGTTGTGTTGTTCTTCTATGAACTTTGTGGGACGTGTTGTTTGAATATCAATTCATTGTTACACCTAATGAAATAGTGTTACATATGGAACTGGTGCTTCATATTGGGCTAGTGGATGCTGACTCAGTTTCATTCGGTATGTTGTACAAGAAAAAACCATAACATAGATGGACATGGATGGATGGAAGAGAAGATGACTGCTTTTGCAGTAACGTTGCAGCAGCAACAACTGTCATTGTGATTTGGGAATTTTGCACTAGTCACTTACTTAGGACACCCTTGAGAATTAGTGACTATAAAAGAAGCAAGATAATTAATGAGATAATTAGAGCCGGAGGCAATGAGTACTTGACACAACTTCGAATGAACAAGGATACTTTCTTCCACCTATGCTCATTTCTCAGGGATAGGAATCTCCTTCTGGATGGGAAACATGTAAGTATGGAAGAACAACTTGTCATGTTCCTTCATACAGTAGGGCATAATGTGTGAAACCGTGTCATTGGACATCGCTTTATACGGTCTTGAGAAACCATAAGCCGATATTTTAGTAAAGCCTTGGACACTATTGTGGGACTAGATCTAGAGTTTGTAAAACTCCCCAATGCAAAAACACCTACAGAGATTCTAGCCAATCCCAATCGGAGCACGTACTTTCAGATATGGATGATGGTAATCACTAATATTCAAGAAGATCCTTGTCATAAGATTATGTCCCTTTTAATTTCATTTCCTGATAATGCATATTCAAATTATGATTGTTTTGGTGCAATTGAGAGAACCCACGTACCCACTTATATTCCTACAATGGATAGTGCCACCTATCGTAACAGAAAAGGGGTCCTCTCTCAAAATGTAATGATTGCGTGTACATTTGATATGAAGTTCATATATATGCTTACCAGATTGGAATGATCTGCCTCTGACACACTCCTCTTACAAAGTGCTTTGACACATTCACATGATCGCTTTACAATCCCAGAGGGTACTTCGTGTTTATCTATATGATAAAACTTCTTCATTAACTGAATCAATGTGAAATTATTGTATTGATAATTACTCGTAATTAACTGTAGGTAAGTACTACGTAGTTGATGCTGGTTATGCGCATTCGCCGGGATTCATGGCTCCATACCGCGGTGTACGGTACCACCTCAATGAATACTGCACAGGCTGCAAGCCTTCCAATAAGAAAGAACTATTCAACCATAGACATGCTCAACTACGAAATGTTGTAAAGTGATTTTTGGAGTATTGAAAGCTCGGTTTCCAATCCTCAAATCAGCTCCACCATACAACCTTTTAACACAATTAAAGATAGCGATCGCATGTTATGTGTTATACAACTTTATACGCTTATTTGGGGGAGATGATATTGTCGAATATAAGGACACATCAATAGATGTAGCGGATGATACAAATCCATCACCAGTTGAGATTAGTTCTCTTGATGATGGATAGATGGTTATCAATGTCACATAATGTGAAAGAGAAGAATAGTCCAAGTTTTGAGACAATCTTGCTACTAAGATGTGGAATGATTCCCATCCTATGCGTTGTAGCGTATGAAAATCACATGATTTTTTGTTATTTTGTGGTAGGGAAAATCGAACGTATTGTACTCATTTTCTGACATGCACTTGTCTATAATACTCAAGTTGGATGTTTAACAAGATTTTATTTTCCTCCCACTCAACTTATGATATGAATGTGTCTGAATTACATTGTTGTAAAATATCACATTATTTGACTTGTATGCCAGGTTTTAATGCTTATTTGAAGATGTTCATTTGACTCTTTGTAGATATTTGAAGCTACTAACGGAGAAATGTCACCTAACAAGCGAAACAATCAGTCAAGCCCTACGAAAGAATCTGGTCAAGACCCAAATGTTACACCATAGAGGACACCGAGGAAATATAAATTAAAATCACCTGATAAAAAAGATCTTCTAGTGGTGTAATGCGTTAGACCAATGAGATGGATGACTGCCTTATTGACACCCTTATGAATGTTGTCGCAAATGGACGTAAGAGTGCTAATGGATTTAAGACATACAAGATAGTTATCGATACTGTGAAGGGTGCCTTAGGGATATCACTACAGGAGAAACATGTTGGGAATCGCCTCCGCACGTTGACGAGGCTGTATTTCGAGGTGCGTGAGACACTGAATGCTTTTGGGTTTGGATGGGATGTGACTTGAAGGTAGCGATTGCTCCAGATGAGGTATGGGAGGATTACATATGAGTGAGATTCATATCGATTTAACTTTCAATACGTTTCAAGTTGTTAATTTTATTTATACATAGTAAATATGATATCTCCAAATGTAATCTTTTACTGACACATTCATCGTTCTTGTCAATAGTCACATCCTTACGCACAACATGTACGGGGCAAAGCGGTATGGAGGTATGATGACCTGACGTACCTGTTCGAAAATTACCAAACTAGTGGACGACATTCAAGCACGGGCAACATGCCAAATTCTATGCTTCAAGACGGTTTAGGGATACCAAATTATTGCCAAGAATGTTAGATGATCTGAATGATGATACGCTTGCATTATCGAGTGACGATGTAAGGGACAGTGCGCCTGACATCCAATGGTCGTATCAAAGTCGTGATGGCACCCATAGGCCCTACCGAAGTCCGAATGGAAATGGAGACAACTCAGTGAACACAAACAACACCTCGACGTTAAGGACGATAGCAAGAATGAGTCGCCCTTATGACATCATTGGAAAATGAATGAGCGAGGTTGTCGTGAAGTCACCGACTATAACCATTCACCAGGGGAAGGACATGGTACGTATATCATAGATTATTCCTACTTTGGAATAGATTGAAGGCCTCACAGGACATGAGATCCTTCGCGCAACAAAGATTCTATCAAAGGATGAACAACAATCTGTCTCGTTCTTTTCACTCCCCGAGCACAGGAGGTTGGACTTTGGGGTGATGCTGCTTTCACCGAATCAGTCCTCCGATTGAGCGCGCTTTCACCGGATGAACATGGTGTTTGATATTTTGGATGATTATCTGTTTTGGATATTGGCTTTTTGGACAATTACTTTTTGCTCTTTGGGTAACTATAGGTGACTAGATGTGGATGGATGTGCCTGTTTAAAACAGGCCAGGGAAGGACATCACTGGATGCTTGTGTTTGATGTCAATGCGTTTCCTTTTTTTTTTTTTAATGACTGTTAATATTTTGGAGACTGATGTGTATGGATGGTTGATACTTAACTATCATATACTTTGCATAACATGTTTCTATACCTGGATAATTTAGTAAGTGATCTTCACTGTATGTTTTTTGCATAATGTATCCCCAAGATTTTGCAGGTGTTACTATTAAAGACACATTCAGGTATGTGAATAGAAATGCTATAATACCAGGGTGATCTAATCATTTAAACAAATTTAGATACGCTATTTGTTCTAGTTATTGGATGACTAATGCTATTTTTCTTTGTTCGTCTAAATTTTTGTATATTGGGATGAGATTTTGTCATTTTATTTGATAATGTGCAGATGGGTAAGAAGGTATACGTAGTATTCAACGGTCACCATCTCGGGATATATTATGACTGGGAGGAGTGTCGTGTGCAAGTGGAGGAATATTCTAGGGCCCGTTTCCGTGGTTACAGTTCGCATGTGGAGGCTTTTCTCGAATAGACAACATAGTCCGAGAAAATGAAGCTTACAAATATCCCACGAGACAATATCGTAGATGACTATGAGAGTGTTAGGTCGCAGTATAGAGAGCACTGCAATGCCATTTGCATGAGTCACCCTATAGGTCTGACCTCAGCATCGACCTCTTGTGGTCCATCTGATATTGGCACTAACACACATAAAGAAGGTATCGAAGACATGGCAGACGGTGTTGCGGTAATTATAAGATTCATCTTTGGAATCTTAATTTTGGTTATCGTTATTCAGCTCATCTCATCGCTGAAATAGTGAACATTTGGTCTGCTTAGTGAACTGAGGGATTTGTGGAAGTCTTTGTCTTGTTGTTTGCTTCAGACTGTTTTGGACTTTTATATGCTTGACTTGCCTTTTTTAGACCCCATGTGTTTTGGAATGTGAATTGAAAATCGTGTGTTTTGTGTCTACATATCATGTTTATCCTTTCAACTTTGTCTATATTTACCTTCATTTTGACATCTTGAGCAGGTTGGTGATCCGATATCTACCCTGATTAAGTTGGGAATTCATCCACATGGTTTAATGATGTACTTATTCACGCCAAAATATCAAGCAACCTAGTTTTAGATGGGCCATATACATACATTACGATAGGTAGTTGTGCAAATGAGACCCAAATTTGGCCAATGCCAATACCAATATTGAACACCACTTTGGTAAGAAAATATGATTCTTCCATTCATTCAAATCCTAATCATATCATTGGCTTGATTAAAACCATACAGAGGCGACTAGCGAATGTAAATCTCAGGTGGATCAGACCATAGGGTGATAGTAGTGATTGAACGTTCACCAGAAATTCCATAGTATGGTCATGAAAATATTTTCCTTAGGTTGGGCTAAACATTTGTCGTTGATTGTTTCTAAATCCCTATTTTCTAGGTATAGATCTACTTCATTTGTCTCCAATGTGTATGGATAAACGGATGGACGATATGAAGGAAACAACAACCAATGCTACAGAGCGTACTGGTGACGACAACGTTAGTATCCACACGCGACTGTATAGACAGTGGCATTGTATGTCATGATCCATGCAAGGGTCATGAACTACAGGATGAGGGTGATGCATGTTCATATCCAAACAGGTTAGGCATTCGTATTAGAGATGAGGTGGTGGACACCATAACAATGAAGAAGAGTATTACACTGTCTGCCCAAATACTCGTAAATTGCTATGATGCATATTCCACCCAATATAGTGCAAAAAACAAACATGGGGTGAAAGAGTCAAAGCTCTCTGACAACCATTGCAATTACATGTACAAAGTAATAATGACATCTTTACCACCAATTGCCTAGGTAATTGGAAAACAAAACAGGCCCTTAGTCTCAGATCTTTTAAGTTTTATCTAAGAGAGTAAACTATACTCCTCTTTGAGATGTAAGAGATTTGAATTAAGTAGCTTTTGGGTTTAACAAAATTAAAATCAATAGAACCCTATACCCTTTCTATCTAACTGAACACGGCACCATCTACATTAAAGAAAGAGATCCTTTTGCTACATTTTCTACGGTGAAGATAGTATATAGGTTTTTCTGAGATCTCATGTGAAAATCTCAGTTAAGGTTTTGTCTGAGATAGCCTGGTAAAATATCAGTTTGGGTTTTTATTGTGATAGCTTGTGAAAATTGTAAGGAATTGTATCAAGTTATTAAGGTGACCCTGTGAAAACCTTTTCATAGTGAAAGCCAAAATTACGAGGGAAGTAATTTTGGGAGTGGAGTAGGTGTGACTATTTTTAAAGCACCGAACCACTATAATTCTTTGTGCCATATGGTGAATGCCTTATTTTTATTTTTGGTAGATTAGATGTATTTAATTTCATTTGTGTAGTGAATGTTGTAATTCTTTAATTTACTCTTGCTAGTTTGAAGTTTTGATTTTAAAGATATTTATGAAATAAGGTTGTCTTGCCTAAAACTTTAGGTGAAGGTTGTCTTACGAATTATTTGGAATCAAGGTTTCAATACTCGAGTCATTTAGATCTTTATATTATTTATGTATTCAACACTTATTTTGATTATTTGACATTATCCTATTCACCCCCCTCTAGGACATTGTAAGCTCTCCTTTTCAGATGTGGATTTAGTCCTAATCAAATGTTAAACAATGAATTATGGCTCAACTAACTCGGTTGGAATGATCCCTCAACTCAGTTCGACGAATCGGATCCCGAATCGGTGCACAGCCGAAACCCTAACAAAGTCGAGCCCGATTACAGCTCCCACAAGAGTATGGACCGCTCCAATCGATAATTGGAACTCAAAACCTTAACAAACTCAACCCTAACATTAGGGTTTGCGATAATCGATGGAAGTGAAATGGAGCTTTTAACCCTAATGGTTCAAAATGTAGGAAGTGAAAGAAAGAGACGGAAAGATAAATAGAAAACCTCTTACCTAGTAAAGGGGTGAATAATCTATCCCGAAGTCGTCAGATTCTGGTTGTGGAAAATGTGAAATTAAGCTTAGAAGTGAGACCTTGCAAGATCTGGCTATCACAGCGATCGGACGGTGAGATCTAGCATCGTGCTCCACCATTTCTTCCTTCCCTTCTCTTCTTCTCTTCCTCTCTTCTTCTCATTCTCTTCTTTGCTAAAGAAAATTAGTACGGGGAGAGGAAGAGTGAAATAAATGGGTATTTATAGTGCTAGATGTGATGCAAATGGCCTAAGGCCTATGTTTTCATTATATTAGCCCTATGGAGAGTTATTTCTAATCCTTGGAGTTCTTTATTGGGTGTAAGGATCAATATACACCGTAAGATAGTTGTCTTTAATAATGATCTACGTATGGGTATGATCGTTCCGCCGTTTGGATGCGCTAATCGACGAGCATGATCAAAAGTCAGTTTGATGGTCACCAATGGTTAATCGGGGCCGTGGCTAAATAGATATGTGCAAGATATCAATTTAGATTGTTGCCCTAAATTTGGTCATGATCTAACGGTCCGAAAGCCACAAATTGGGTAAAGACCAAACACAGATAAGTGACTTAAATTCTTGGTTAATTTCAGTAATATTTGCATAACTAATGCACAGACCTTGCAAGTCCAAGTTGAGCGAATCAAGGCACGATCTCGGCTTGATGTCTCGCGATGGACTTCAAGCCCACTAAGACGAACGTCTTTCTATAGTCTCGGGTTTAGTGACCCACTAACAAGTAGTTTAGAGCTTGTTTGGATAGTCAGGGCATTTCTGAAATGAATTAGGTAGCGAGATTTCCTGTGCACAATGATAAGAGTTTTGATTAGCTAAGTTCATAGTGTGGCCTATTCACAACTAGTAGAAATAGCAATAAGATCATAATCACCATAAACCATTGATTCTTAGGCTAAAAAGATAATTAGGTCAGTTTGGTTTGTTAATTAAGATCTGACCCCTAGTTATCTCAACTTTGGGTAGATCTTTATTTATTTTTGGTTGTCTTAATTAGTCAATGGTAGGTCGGATAATTTGGGCCCTATGTGAACAAATCACGAGGCTAAACTCGATGTTTAAGTGATCGGCCGAATTTGTTGGCTTTATGCGGTTAATTAATCAGATTTGTGTAGTTCTTTACTGGTACCACTCGCATATAGGCTAACATCGGGTGTTAGTGGTCAGTAAGTGATAACATAAGTTAATTATATTGAAAATTTTCAAGGGTTTTTAGAAATCCAAAATAATGAAAATATGGGACATTATACATTTCTATTGGGATGAACTAAAAACACAAAAATATTGGCCTCATCCAAAACTTCGGTGGTCTTAGAAATATTTCAACAGTGGACTTTCAATCCTCATTTCTTTAAAAAATGGCCACTCAAGATTTTAATATGCTTTATTTTTGCACCATGTATTAAAATGAGCTAGAAAAACTGATGGACTGTGTGGATATAAAACACTTATTAAGGTGGGCATACGGTCATGGCAACACCCAATAAAGTGTAAGCCAGGTACCTAATATGCTCCTAAGGATTGTGGAGGGCGCTGTTTCCTTTAATAGGCAGTTCTTACATTAGATGATATGTGGGCCCACCGTCATGTTTTTGAGAAATCCACCCGATCCATCCATTTTGCAAGCTCATTTTATGACACGTGTCCAAAAATGAGACGGATCCAAAACTCAAGTGGTCCACACGAGAGGTAACATTACAGAAAGAAATGTATATTGTTGAAACCTTCCTGGCTCCACCTTTATGTTTATATGCCATCAAAGCCGTTTATAAAGGTCATTTCCACTGGGATGAAGTGAAAAACAAAAAACTTTGCCTGATACAATACTTACATGGCATACAAATGTTTCAACGGTGGTCATTGAATAAACATTGTTTCATCTCTTGAAGCCATCTTGAATTTTAGATCCACCTCATTTTTGGAAATGAGCTTGTAATACGAATGAACAGGTGGATTTCCCACAAACATCATAGTGGGCCCCATCTAGCATCCTAAAGCAAGACTTCCTATTCAAAGGCTTTGGCAGGAAATTCGCACGGAACCATGACACACCACCTCCTTGGTTGCCGTGTTGACATGGCAAAGTTCTATAACCCCACCATGATATGTTTGTTAGATCCATTCCATTCATCCATTTTTTTTTAAATAATATTTTTGGTCATGAGCCCAAAAAAGCTCGAGTGGACCACCACATAAACAAGTGGAGATTCGACACCTACAATTGAAAACTTCCTAGGGGCCATTGAAATTTTAGATCTGTGTGACTTTATGAACATATTGGATGGCAAATAAACACCATGGTCAATCCTAGGAAGATTTCAAGAGTGGGCGTCATTGTCCCCACAACTTTCCGTGGTGTGATCCACTTGAGCTTTGGGTCAACCTCATTTTTTTGGCTCATGTTCTAAAATGATCTGGCAAAATGGGTGAACGGTGTAGATATAACATATATATTATGATAGGGTAAAGAACTTTGTCACGTCAATTAGGCTTTTAAAAACCGTTTGATTTTTTTAAGTGAAAATCTAAATTAAGCGCTTAATATTTTGAATTTACCAAATACTCTAAATCAGTAAAATCACTGAAAATAACCCCTTTCATATATAAGTGCAGAAAATAAAATTTACCAAATGGGCACAAATTTGAAATCTAAAATCTAAAATTTCAATCCAAAAACTTATTCGGTAAAAAGAAGTGTTGAAGTCTGAAAATTAAGTATTGAATCTCAAACAGCTTGTTTGTTAACAAGTGTTTGAAATGCCCGAAATATGTTAATTTAACACATTTGTCCCTGTCCAACAGGAAACAATCGTGATTGAATCCATACCATTAAAAACTTATTGAATTCCACCACAATGGTTTTTTTATTTTTTATTTGGCAATCCAACCAATTCATAAGGTCATGAAGACCTAGATGAAGAGACCACACAAATATAAATTTGATCCAAATCTTTTGTGGACCACAAATTTTTTTAATGGTCAATTACCACTGTTTCCTATATTATGGTCCATTTGAGATTTGGATTTGCTTCAATTTTTTATATCATGACTTAGAATAAGCTTTCAATAGAGATGGACAATGTGGATGTAATCAAATACATAAATGGTGGGCCCCATAGTTAGGGTCGCACCCACCTCGGTGGATCCGGGGATGTAAAATAAGCTTTCAATACAGATGGACAATGTGGATGTAGTCACATACATAAATGGTGGGCCCCATAGTCAGGGTCGCACCCACCTCGGTGGATCCGGTGATGTAGATTGCCTGATGACGATGTTAGTAGCCCCATGATGTATGTGTTTTATCCACACCATCCATCCATTTTTTTCAAATCATTTTAGGGAATGGTCCCAAAAATGAGGAAGATCCAAATCTCATGTGGACCACACCACATGAAACAATGGTGATTGAATGCCCACCATTAAAAGCTTCTTGGAGACCTTAAAAGTTTTGAATGAAGCTGATATTTGTCATTTTCCTTCATCCATTTCTATGTCACCTAATCAATAAGTTGGATGGTAATAAGCATTACAATGGGCCCTATGAAGCTTTTAATGTTGGGTATTCAATCACCACTATTTTCTTGTGGTGTGGTTCACTTGAGATTTGGATCCGTGTCATTTTTGGGAGTATTGTAACATCTTGGATTTTTCACTGTTTTGGATTCCAAAAATCCTTGGTTTTTTTTTAATTAACTTATATTATCACTTACTGACCATTAACACTCAATGTTAGTTTATACATGGGTGGAACCAGAAAGGAACCGCACAAGTCTGATTAATCAACCGTCGGAAGCTAATGAATCCGCCCGATCACTTGAACATCCAGTTTAGCCCCATGATTTACTCACATAGGGCCCAAATCTAACCGACCCATTGCCAACTAATCAGGACAATCATAACTAAATTAAAGATCTAACCAAAGCCGAGTCAGATAAGGCCCGGATCTTGACTAATAGACCAAATCAACTCCCTTACTCTTTTAGCCTAAAACCGACGGTTTAGAGTAATCGTGACCAAATCTCTACTTTCACTAGTTATAAATAGGTCACACTATGAACATAGTTAATCCAAATTCTAATCATTGTCCACGACAAATCTCAATACCAAATTCATTCTAGAAATGCCCCGATTTTTCAAACAAGCTCTAGGCCGCTCGTTGGTGGGCTATTAGTTCCAAAACTATAGAATAATGTCCGTCTACTGGGCTTGACGTCCATCATAGGAGTCAGACCTGGGTATTGTCCAGAATCGCTCAACTTGAGCCATAGGACGAGTGCATGAGAAGTGCAAATACCCTAAAGGAAGAAGCTGGAACTTAAATGAATTGGGTCGTCCACTCTTATGCAAAATTGAGGATTTCGGACCATCGGTTTGTGACCAAACTTCACACGTAGAATAAGAATATTTTTCTGCTCATATCCGTATAGTTGTGGCCCCGATCGACCATCGGTGACCGTTGAACGGACTTCTAATCATATCTGTCGAGTGGCGTATCCAAATGGCGGGCCGATCATGTCCATACGCAGATCATCAATAGGGTTAACTATCTTACGCTGTATATCAATATGTACGCCTAATAGTGAGCCCTAGAGGTTAGAAAGACCCTCCCATAGGGCTAGTATAGTAAAAAACCTAGCCCTTGGGGCCATTTATACCAAATCTGACCCTATATAAGGGTTTCATTTGGGTACCCCTCTCCCCATACGAATTTGCCCTAGAAGAAAGAAAGAGAGAGACAGAAAGAGAAGAAAAAAAAAGAGGAGAAAGAGAGAGGGAGAGCTTGGAAGCATGATGGTTTATGCACCTTCACCCTTTCATCTCCTCTATAGCAACATTGTCCTTCATTGGTGTCGATTCGGCGATGATTGAAGGTAGGTATTGAGTTATCTTTGTAGGTTTAGATCTTATGTTTAATCCCTTCTAATTCTTACAAGCTTATATGCTTATTTAGGCATCTCAATAATGATTTCCTAACACCACAACCCTATGGGTGCCGTGAATTGAGCAGTTCATCATAAGGTGCAGACTATTATCCTTAGGTGGCCTAACACCAATTTTACTATGAGTTTAATGATTATGAAGGTTAGGATGATGTGCTTGAGTAATCTAGAGAGAACCTAGCCAAGACCCTACATGATATCCTCCCCTCAAAATTCATGAAATGAATGAATGTTGTTTATTTGTTCTTCAACATGATTGGGTTTGATTTTGGCGTGGCATGTTCATCCCATATATGATTTTACTAAATTCCATGATATGATTGAGTATTGTTTATTTGCTCTTCAACATGATTAGGCTTGATATGGTATGGTATGTTCATCTCATATGCGATCCTAGTATAACCTTTCTTAAGGCATGCATGATTGCATTAATCCTTGTTGTATGTTTGTATTATGAATGGTGTATAGCTCTTGATTTCTTCGGTAACCCCACTCAACACGCACACACATTAATTTCATATTTTTGTTAGTAGTTGCATTGTAGAAAATCTAAATTTTTATGTTTAATGTATGAGTGCATGACTTTACTAGTGTTAGAAGGCGAATCCGGAATTGTTGGAATATTATTGAATGTCATAAACCCCTAGTTTGGTCAGGGAACTGAGGTGGGAGTGGGTGGTCCCGTTGGTAGGACCATCCTGCGGTTAAACCAGTAGATTTGGGTGGATGCGAATGGGTGACAATAGTTGGACTACATGGGTCGCTTGTACTTGATGTCGTCCATCTCGTACTCGCCTGAACTCGCACGGTCTAGTTCGCTTACTGACCAACCATGTTTGTTAGCCATGTCTACTCACGCCTGTATGGAACATGGAACACCCTTCAACCATTGAAGCTTATTGATAACCATTTGAAACCGATCCACTGACTCGAGAGTCGGGCATGGTGGAATGAGATACTGTGTCTGAGCTATCGGCCTACGCCGGGGTGACGAGCCTCCCCGTAGTGATCGCGAGCGATCCCTCTTCTTAGCACTCTCTATGTGTTTAAAATCAGGGATGGGAAACCCGATGGGATCAAGGATCGCGGGGTCATGGCCTCACACGTTGAGGGGCCTTGGCCTTGCACCCAATTAAGGGCAATGATACGTAAGGTGTACCAGTTTCCCTAATCTGCTGGATGAACGGAATTAACTAAATACTCAGCTAACATTATTCACGCATCGCATTAGCTAGGATTGGCGACTCGACAGTTGAGGTCGCAATGAGGGAGTGTTGGTCATGCGCGATCATTAGACAAAGTTGCTGGAGGGAGTGTTGTTGCGAGATCATGCATCATATCATAATACATGAACATGCATTACCAAGACTAGTTCGAGATCTGTGAATGTATGTCTTTCATTAAATTCATCATATAATTGCTGCTTGTTGTAACTTAAGACTAATAGTAGCCACTGAGTTAGTTACTCACTCCCACTCTGGGACGGTGTTTTAAAACACCAACTAGACCCTTTACTAGATGCAGGTGAGGTGGAGCTCGATGAGTTGAACGGAGAGAGCATGGATAAGGAAGAGGAGCTTACCTGCTTCCGGACTTTCGACGGATCCTTTTAGTTTGAGTTCGGACTACCGTGGGGTATGGACCAAGGCTTTAGTCGCTTTGGGTCATGTATGGGTGTGACTAGTTCCCTATTTAGATGACTTAAGATTTATGGTTTAGATATTTTTATATTTAGTGGCACTCGATACTGCTTTATGACTTACTTATGCTGCATGCCTTGTTAAACTCTCCATTGCTTATGAGATCATCCAAATGTAATTAAAATTTTGAAGCCCATTAGGGCACCCATGACACCTGGAAATTTGGGAGCCGAGTTCCTACATGGCCCCTGAAAATCTGGGGTGTTACATGCATGCTATAAAATGATCTAAAAAAAATAGATGGACAGCGTGGATAAAATATCATGGTGGGCCCACAGGAGCAGTGTCCAGTACCCATTAAGCTATTAGGCAATCCGTGTCCCACAGAGTGCCTCAAAATTTGGGAAGCCGATTGTGTGGTGTGCTTGGTGTTGTGTTTACCTCACCAAGTTCTATGAGCCCAACCATGATGTATGTGTTATATCACACCGTATGTCCATTTGGAGACATCGATTTTTGTCGTGAGCCTAAAAATGAGGTAGATTCAAAGCTTAAGTGAACCACAAAACAGAAAGCACCATGACAATGGCCCACCATGATGTTTATTTGTCATCTAACATGTTCATGAGGTCACAAAGACCTGGATGAAGGGGAAAAATATTAGATTGATTCAAACCTTCTGTGGCCCCTGAGAAGTTTTCAACGATAGACATTCAATCCCCCTACTTTCTGTGGTGTGGTCCACTTAGAGCTTCAAATTTGCCTCATTTTTGGGCCCATGCTCTAAAAGTATCTTGTAAAATAGGGGGATGGTGTGGATATAACATATACATTATAGTGGAGCCCACGAAACTTGGTGATGTCAACACGCCAGGGAGGCCACACAATCCGTTTACTAAATCCGGCGAGATTGGGTACTTTCATGTGCTTTGTGAGGTCTACTTGGATGTATATGTTTTATCTACACCATCCATCCATTTTCCATTGAAATTGTGGTAATGACCGCTTTAGTTGAAGTAGGAATATGCCAATATGTCCTAGAGGGGGGTGAATAGGACTTTTTAATTAGATATTCTATGGTTATTTAAAATTCTATCAAACCTATCCTGAGAAAATGTACGTAAATCAGGATTTCATCAGAGTAACTCTAATGGCTTCCAAGCCAACTAGAGGATCCGATCATAGAACTACTTTGCAAAATAAACAAGATACAAATAAGAATTTATGATGGATGTGACTGTGTGTGAGGTGTGATCAAATATGAAAGCATTTAGAGAAATCACACAAGTAATTAAAGACAAATATCAATCACAAACACAGTCATTTTTATAGTGATTCGACTACTTGTCTAATCCACTCCCGGCAGATGCACTCAACCCCTGAGTGTGCCGGATTTCACTAAGGAGGTTTCACACGGTTCACCTCAAACCCGAGGTTTTAAATTAGGTTCACCTCTAACCAGTACAACCTACACCTAGGCTGATAGTTTATGCTCCTACGAGCAAGGGTCAACACATAGCACCCGATTTTAGACACACTAGCTAAGGATCCATACAAGGAACCTCACTGTTTATGCTCCCATGAGCAAGGGTCAACAAAACGCACCCAATTTTAGGCACACTGGCTAAGGATCCACTCAAGGAACCTAACGTTTATGCTCTCCACAGAGTGAGGGTCAACACAACGCACCCACCACATACACTCTCGCCAGAGGCCTCCTAGAGACTTGCAAAGGGTGAGAAACACCTTAGACCCAATCCTACAAAAGAATGATCACAAGGGTCCTCTGGACTTTAATAACTTATAGATAAGTATATGAGTCCCTTTCAGCGCATTGTTAAGATCTCCTCCTTTGATGAAGAACTTCAGCTTCCTTGATTGACAACTCAGAAGATTTACCAATACATGGCGATGGGTTGGGTCAAGGATATGATGGAATCCTACTCTCAATTATTTTCCTATAAGGGAGATAGAGCAATTCTAATCATCTATGCATTCAAGGCATCCCAACTTAATGATTTGCCATTAAGATGGTAGCTGGAGGATCCTTGAATGCAGAAGTTGATTCCCCAATCCTCTCTATTGAATGTCAATGATGAGGGTGGATTGGAGGATGAACTTCCATGAGAGAAAGGGCTTTGGGTATATGATCTAAGGTTAAACACTCAAAAGCACTTTCTTCTTTCTCTACCAGCAACTAAGAACAAGCTCTCTATAAATAGGCAAAAGGTTCCAACGGATATAAAACGGTCACATTTATGACAGAGTTCGATATCATCGAGCAGGGTCGATATCATCGAGCGTATACGCTAGATTGCATCGATTGGCCGCTCGATGACACAAACTCAAATGTCATACGCTTTTGAAACCTTTTGCCAGCTGGTCGAGGGCATCGAAACACTTGTCGATATCATTAGATTTTGAACTCTGATTGCATCGATACGAAGTTCAATTCCTCGACATTTGAAAAATGAGAGAGACTTGCCTTTGAAATGTTTCAGGTCTAAGATATGATCGAGGAACACTCGATATCATCACAATTTGAATATCGATGATATCGATAGTCGTGTCGATGCATCGAAAAATTCAAAGGATTTTTTAGTTAAGCTTGCTGGATAGGTTATGTCCTTTATCGATGCAATCGACCCGGCCTCGATATCATCGATATTTGAATATCGATTCTTTCGAGTGCCCCTCAATCCAAGATAAAAACCACCTGAAAATATTGCTGGTTGACTGTGTGTCCAAGACAGATATCATCGAAGACCTTTCGATATCATCGGTGTTTGAATTCTAAGGATATCGAGGAGAGCTTCAATATATCGAAGATTTTATGATTTTTCTAAAAAAATAGGGACACAATATATCTGCTGTCGATTTTATCGAGTCAATTTCGATAGACTCGATATTCAAAATGTGATGATATCGATACATCAATAATTCGTCCAGAAGTATATGTGGTTGCTGGACAACTTATGTCCTCATTCGATACTATCGAGTGAGTTTTGAGGACATCGACAGCACTTCTCGATTATATCGATCAGACTATCGATAAATCGACAGAGGTAGAAAACTTAGAGATTTTCTGAAAATTTGAAAAAGTTTTCTAACCCAAAAACCTTAAGATATTCTAATCAATTTTAAGGATTTTAATTACCTGGTGTTTTGGGACATGGGATGTGAGGCTAAGATTTACCTGTAGTGAGTTCGGGCACACATCTAGTTGAGGCTGACAGATTGATTGATCTTCCTATGGAGCTTCTCTGTCTAGCCAACTCAACACTCACGCTAATTGACAAACTAGGGTACTTTCATCCATGTCATTTTAAGGCGCCATTCGACTAAAAATGAGGCCAATCTAACACTCAAGTGAGCCACACTATAAGATGCAGTGAGAATTGGGGGCGTACTGTCAAAAACTTCTCAGGGCCACAGAAGGACCTGATTAAGCTGATATTTGTATTTTTCCTTTCATCCAAGTTTTTGTGACCTTATGAAGAAGTTAGATAACAAATAAACCTCATGGTGTATCCTAGGAAGGTTTCAAGGATAGTTGTTCAATTCCTGTTGCTCTATATGGTGTGGTTCACTTAAGCTTTGGTTGTGTCTCATTTTTTGGGCTCAGGCTCTAGAATTATTTGGAAAAGTTGATGGATGGAGTGGATCTAACACATAAATCATGGTGGGGCCGGAGAAGTTCCACATGTTAAACATTGGGTTGTGTATTAGGCAATCTATTTAAGAATCTCCGGGACAAAGTTTAAGTAAAACAATTGATTTTAAAAGAATTCATGGAACACATTTTGTATTTCCTATTAAGTCAAACTTCTATTATGAAAAAAAAAATGATAAAATCATAGAGCACTTTCCAAATTCAGATTTAACAAACAACACTTAATGGAGAGCGATTTCAAGTTATGCATTAAATAAAAATTTTCACTGTTAACAAACAAGCCATAAGTAGAAAACTAAGATAAGGTACTTGAGGCATAAGTTGCTTACATAAAGTAACTTACCATTTGATTAGGGCCAGTTTGGTCTTGGTCTTGATGAATTTTAAGGAAATCTTGCCCAACCTGAACAATAATTCATCCATGTCGTCCATCCATTTTGAAAAATCAGAATAGGGCATGAACCCAAAAATTATGCATTTACAATTCTCAAGTGGACCACAAAGTGGGGATTAAAGGATCACAATTAAAAACTTCTTAGGGGCTGCAGAAGTTTTGGATCAAGTCGATATTTGATTTTTCTCTTCATCCAGCTTTATGTGACCTTGTGAATAGGTTAGATGACAAATATGTATCATGGTAGGCCCTACAAAGGTTTCAACCATGGGCATCATTATAACGGCTGCTTCTTATGGTATGGTCCACTTGAGCATTAGATCTGCCTCATTTTGGCACACTACACTAAAATAATGTTGAAAAATAGATGAACGGCGTAGATAAAAGCCACACATCATGGTGGACCCCACATAGACCCTGCTTGGATTGATTTTCGACCAGTCCGGGGTAGGATGCAATACGCTTCCGAATTTTAAGTGGGTCAAGTTGGGCCACAAGGAAATAGGTAACGGATAAATTTTGGTCTAGAATTCTTTCCATGTTTAATAAATAGACCAGGCCTGGACTAACCCCAACTCAACCTGAGCCCTACCCATTGCCACCCTCAACTTCAACCATACCCAACCTCATCATGGACTTAATTTCTAAGCCCAAGCCCAACTGAAATAAATTAGAGCCCAGTTAGGCCCAAGCCCAATAACTGAAACTTAATAGAGCCCAGTTAGGGCCCAAGACCAATAATTGAAACTTAATATTAGAACCCAGTTCGGGCCCAAGCCGTAGGATTTAATGCTTTATTGTGAGTTTGTTGGGTGGTGATGGGCTGGGTTTTGGTGGGACAACCCAGCTTTAAACTGTTAAGGTACGACGTAGGTCCATCATCGGCCTAGCATAGTAGGCCTGAGGTTGAGCTCGAAAACATTGGTTAGGCCCAGGCCCAAAATTAATCAGATCCTTATGATCGGTTCTTGGTCTGAGTCACTGAGTCTTCAAATAATGGTTCGTGGGGTGATCGTAATCCATCTCTTTATAAGGTAGGCCACACATGAAGAAAGAAATAGACATCTAGAAGAATGAAACCAGCTATCTACATGCAAAGATGTATGTTTTTAGGGTCCATTAGATGGATTGATTAATGAGGCTTAAGCCATCATATGCGATCGAACCCGTTATAACTAGGCCGGGCCTTCAGAAGCCAGTGTCGAGCTGACATTGATAGGTTCTGACAGAGCCTAAAGGATCGTGATTTGGAACCAGGTCCAAACTTTTTCCCCGAAGGCTCAACAAGTCGGCCCGCCTGGCCTTCCTAACTAGTTTAACACCAGCCAACCGATTCCTGTACAGCCCAAATCGGCATGGCTGACTTAATCTTCAGGCTGGGCCGGACTTAGACTCGGGTCCTTAGCTATTTTATTAGGTCTTATACATGATAAGCCCAGCCCAGATAGGCCCAATTTAGTCTTGGTCGGTGGAAAAGTGTCCATGTAGGAGAAGTGTTCATGTAGGAAGAGTTGAAGATGTGTATAAAAATAAAACTTAAAATTGTTTAAATTATCCGAAAAGTGAAATGCTATTAGTTGCAAATGAGTTAAAAAAGAAGAAGAGAATAATGAAAATGTGAAAACATAAAAGAGTTGAATTGGTTGCGAAAGAATATGCTCAAAAATTAAGTATTAACTTCAATAAAATTATTTCTCCGGTTTGTTCGTTTGAAAATTATTCATGCTATGTTGAGTATGTCAATGATGCTTTACTTATATATAGCTAATGCGGTTAAATGCAAAAGCTGGAGATCTAAATGACTTAACTGAAAAGCTTTCTTGAAGAAAATAATAAAAATCTTATTTGATGGCTCAACAGATTGTAAGAATTCTATAAGGTGGGCTTAATTGATTAACGGTTTGGATCTTCCTAAGGGTTGGATAATGTGATCAAGCATATCGGTGGACTCCACTCAAGTTGTGATTAATATAAAATCATGTAAGGGGCAGTGTGCTATAGCTGTGTTACACGCACAATGTTCTAATTGGACTAGCTAGGATAGTCAAATTCGTGTGGAGCCTAAATGAGAGGAGTTTTGATGAGTTTTATGTTGGGGAACAACGCAAGTACACAGAGATGAATCAAGCAAAGTACTCCAATCACACAACCAAGTTCAAACACAAACAAGCCGAATTTTACGTGGAAAAACCCTTGCGGGAAAAAAAATATGGCATAAAGCGACAGTAATGCACTATAAAAGTAGAAAATTACAAGATATAGAGATTAACAATTCAAACAAGCCTTGAATCTACTCCTAAAGCCCAAGCTATGCTCTTGAAACCCTCGGGAACAATTTTAGAAAACTTAAAATACCCCTCTTGCCACCTGATATATATATATCCTATAGTATCACAATCGGAATAGGAAACAAATCCCGCATTTACGCAATTCTGCGCGCGTGCTCGATGACACCTTCGATGGGACTTTGATGGCATCGAGTAAAACACCCAAATGTTCCAATGATAAATCATGGACTTTTCAGATTTTTTAAATGACATCAAACATCTGTTGATGACATCGCATATGCTCGATGGCATCGAGTGGTCTGTTGATGTCATCAACAGACCCTGTTGTTTATAAATTTAAGACATAAACAACAATCTCCACCATATCTTCAATCTTCATTCTTCATAGCTTCTTTTTTTCATCTCTAATTTTCCTTACATCATAGCTCCACCATCGTTTCTCGTGCACACTCTGTCTTCCTTTTACGCTTTCGATAAGTCCAAAGAAGTTGTACAGAACTTGAACTTCTCAGTGGAAACTACCTTGGTGAGCATGTCAGCCGGATTCACACTCGTGTGAATCTTCTATAGAGTCAAGCCCCCTTCCTCAAGTACATGTTGAATAAAATGGTGACACACATTAATATGTTTATTACATGAGTGATAAACAAAATTTTTAGTCAAATTGATCGCATTTTCGCTGTCACAATTAACTGACATGGTCTCCTGTTGAAGCCCCAACTGGTTTATTATCCCCCTAAACCAAACGCCTTCTTTGAACACTTTTGTCAATACTATGTATTCAGCTTCGGTTGTGAAAAGAGCCACTACAGATTAAAGCTTTGACATCCAACCGATCACTCCACTTGCTAGCACAAACAAGTAATCGGAAGTCGACTTCTATTATCTACACTACTCATGTAATCAGAATCCATATAGCCTATTAACTTAGCCCATGATTTCTCAAAAGATAAGAGGTAGTCCTGCGTACCTAAAATGTATCGTAATCATTTCACTGTCTCGCAGTGTTGCTTGTCGGGGTTAGACATGTATCTGCTAATGTAATGCCCTGGAAATTGGGGGTCGTTCATAAACTCGACTCCCAAGTCCCAGGACATCACTTATATCCGATTTTTTTATTAGTTTACGTTTAATCGGGGTTTAAATACGCAGCCTGAAATTTTCCACAACCACACAAGTCTACTGACATGAAAGAGATCCAGTATATATACAAGTCTAAAAATATAAATGGGTCGCACAAGGCGCTGCCCAACAAAACTAAAAAAAGAATGATATGTCAAAAAAGAATAGAGTTGAGCCCATTGCTTAGTGATCCAAATCCTGCCTATCAAGCCGATGGAGAGCCGCCCATCAGCTGGAAGTAAGACAACTCATCCTCCTCGTCGAGGATCGCGTCGCCGAGCTCCTCATACTCAACATCACCTGCATCTACGGGCGAGTCTGGTTGGTGTTTTAAAATACCGTCCCAGAGTGCGAGTGAGTGATCAACTCAGTGGGTGTTATTAGTCTTAAGTTGTAACAAACATCAGTTATATTATGAATTTAATAAAAAATAATCATTCATAAACACCTAACTAATCTTATTAATGCACATGCATGACGGATGATATGATGCATGCCCTCGCCACAACACTCCCTCGAGCGACTCCATCTAACGATCGTGTATGACCAATACTCCCTCAGAGTAACCTCAACTGCCGAGTCACCACCCTAACTAGTGTGATGCAATGTGATCGTGTTAGCTGAGTTCTTAGTTAAGTCCATTCATCCAACAGGTTGAGAAATCTAATACACCCCACGTATCAATACTCTGAACTGGTTGCAAGGCCAAGACCCCCAACGTGTGAGGCCAAGACCCTGCGATCCTTGATCCCGTCCGGTTCTCCATCCCCGACTTCAAGCACATGAGGAGTGCCGAGAAGAAGGGATCGCTTGCGGTTACTACGGGGAGGCGCGTCACCCCAGCGTAGGTCGACAGCTCAGACACAGTGTTCCATTCCACCATGCTAGGCTCACGAGGCGGTGAATCGGTTTCAATTTGGTTATCGATAGCCTACAACGGTTGCAGGGTATTCCAGGTTCCATACATATGTGTGCAAACAGGATTAACAAAACAAGGTTGGTCAGCCAGTAGACTAGACCTCATGAGTTCAAGCAAGTACGTGGCGGAACGACATCGGGTATGAGTGACCCATGTAGTCTGACTACTTTCGCCCACACACACTCGCTCAAATCCATGGGTTTAGCCTCAAGACGGTCCTACTCACGGGGCCGCCTTTGCTTTCCTCGTATTCCTGACCAACCTAAGGGTTTGGGTGGTGATTCATAACATTCCAACTAACAGGGTTATTAACTAGCATAAACAATATCATGTTGTCATACTCTCAACATACAATTTAGAATCTCCTACCAAGAGAGGCTAATAATATCATGAATAAAGGTGCATGTGTGTTGTGTGGGATGGTGAGGAAGTTAAGTACTTCCTACATCTCATAGAAATAAAATGCACAAGAGTTAATGAATCATACATGCTATGAAGCAACACCATATGAGAAAAATCAACAAGACATGAACATGTAATCATCCATTTGTACTAAATCATGTGAGAGGCAAGAATAATATCATATGGGAAGTAAAACATACAATTCCATACAATTTCAATAGTCATACGATTCCTAGCTTTCTCTAGATTCTCCAAATACATCATCCAAACAAACAAAATCATTAGATTCGTAATAAAATTGGTACTGGGCCACCTAAAGATAATAGTCCGCACCTTAAGAGGAGATTTCCATTCTTTGAGATCTTAAGGTTTGGGGATTTGGGTAAAATCGCCAATTCCTAAATCAAATCAAGAAAGACAACATTAATGCTTAGAAATCTACACTAGGTTGCTCTATTGAAGGGAAAATATACCATTCTTACCTCCGCTTCTTGGCATGGGTGAGTTTGGTGGAGGTTTTGTAGTAGCCACCATTTTATTTAGGAAATATCAACTCTATAAGCATCAAGATTTCTCTCACCCACACAAACACTCTCTCCCTTCTTCACTCTCCCTTCCTCTCTTCTTCCTTTCTTCTATCTCCCTTTTCTCTCTTCTCTCTTTCTCTCTTTCTTTTCTCTAGGGCAGAAATCGTATGGGGAGAGGGGGTGCCCAAATGAGGCCATTTTATAATGCCAGATTTGGTGTAAATGGCCCCAAGGGCTAGGTTTTTTACTATAATAGACCTATAGGAGGGTCTTTCTAAGATCTAAGGTTCACTATGGGGCGTAGGAGTCGACACCCACCGTTGGATAGTTGGCCCTAATGATGATCTACGTATGTATATAATCGGCCTGCCATTTGGATGCGCCGATCGATAGATATGATTAGAAGTTTGTTCAACAGTCACCGATAGCTGATCGGGGCGTGACTATATGGATATGAGCAGGGAAATATCCTTACTCCACGTGTGAAGTTTGGTCACAAACTGACGGTCCGAAATCCTCAACTTCGCATAAGAGTGGACAACCCAATTCACTTAAGTTTCAGTTCATTCTTTTAGGGTATTTGCACTTCTCATGCAATAGTCCTTCGGCTCAAGTTGAGCCGTTCTGGGGGTCTGACTCCCGTGATGGACGTCGAGCTTAGAAAGATGGATATTACTCTATAATTTTGGAACTAGTGACTCACTAACGAGAGATCTAGAGCTTGTTCGGGAAATCGGGGCATTTCTGGAATGAATTAGGTATTGAGATTTCTCATGGGCAATGATTAGGGTTTGGGTTAACTATGTTCATAGTGTGGCCTATTTAGAAGTAGTGAAAGTGGAGATTTGGTCATGATTACTCTAAACCGTCGGTTTTAGGCTAAAAGAGTAACATGGTTGATTTGGTTTATTAGTCAAGATCCGGGCCTTATCTGATTTGGTCCCGGTTAGATCTTTAATTTAGTCATGATTGTCTTGATTAGTTAGCTATGGGTCGGTTAAATTTGGGTCCTATATGAGTAAATCATGGGGTTATACCTGATATTCAAGTGATCAAGCGGATTCGTTGGCCTCCTATGGTTGATTAATTTAACTTGTGTGGTTCTTTACTGGTTTTACCCCTATATATACTAACATTGAGTGCTAATGGTCATTAAGTGATATTATAAGTTAATTACATAAAAATAAATTTCAAGGATTTTTGAAAATAAAATCCAAAACAATGAAAATCCAGGATGTTACAGCTAACAATACCCACCATATGTGAAATATCCGATCTTGTACAGACCATGACATACATCAAGCTACCAACTGCACTCGAATAAGACACATGAGACATATCCTACTTTTCTTCATTAGTTTTAAGACACTGTTATGAATATAGTTTGAAGTGAGTCGCGTGAGGAAGGTTAACCGGCTTTGTCTTATCCATCCCATACTTCATTAGTACCTTCTCAAAGTATTCAGCCTGAGATAAGCATAGTTTGCTCATCTTCTTGTCTTTGTGGATATCAATGCCGAGAACCCTCCTTGTAGCCCTTAGATCTTTCATCTCGAATGTCTCTAATAATTGAGACTTCAATAAGTCGGTCTCAGACATGCTGTGATTGGTGATAAGCATGTCATCGATGTAAAAAATTAGGATAATGAATTTTCCATCGCTCAGTGTCTTGTAATAGATATAATGATCATATTCACTCCTAGTAAACCTCTGACTCACCATGAAAGAATCAAATTTTTTATACCATTGCCTAGGTGACTGTTTTAGGTCGTATAACGACCTTTTGAACTTATAAACACTTTTCTCCGCCCTTTGTATTTAGTATCCTTCTGGTTGTTTCATGTAGATCTGTCATTCCAATTCTCCATGCAGGAAGGCAGTTTTCACATCCATTTGCTTCAACTCGAGATTGTATTGGGCAACTGACGCCATCATGAATCTGATAGATACTTCACAACCGGCGCGAATATTTCAGTGAAGTCGACACCTTCTTTCTGAGCGTATTCCTTCGCTACCAACCTTGCCTTGTACCTATCAAGTTTTTCTTGAAGATCCACTTGCACCCGATTGCTTTACGGGCAATAGGAAGCTTCACCAGCTCCCACGTCTCGTTCTTGTATAAGGAGTTCATCTCATCATCTATTACTGTTTTTCACTTTTTGGCACCCATCTCATCAAGAGCCTCCTGAAGAGTAGATGGATCTCCCTGATCCGTAATAAGGGAAAATATGACATTTGAGTTATCTCTATATCTCGCCGGTAACCAGCGGTCCCGTAATAGATTCCTTCTCACAAGTGGCTACTCCACCTACTCCTGTACCTCTTTTCACGTGTAATGCCCTGAAAATCAGCACCCGAGTACATATACTTCAATCCCGAGTTTCTAGATGTTAACTTAATAAAATACACATGTGTCCTCATTCAGATTCATATTCATTTCACACAAAAATAATCAGAGTAATGCATTTTAACTTAGTGAAATCAAAACAAGGTAGGGATAACACATTCTGAAAATATAGGGTTAATACCTAAAGTTACAGTTCCAAAAGTGGTGACCATCAATGTGAGAATTATATGAACCACAATAATTGCAATAGGAACAAAAAAATAATTACTAAGCGGAAAAAACTAGAGATTTACAGGGTTCCGCGAAAGTTCTTGTTTTAATTCATGTCCAACTTAGAGATTAATAAATCTCTTACTGTGCCTATGGTCAAATGATTATCCTAGAAAGGTTTCCAATGACATAAAATTTTATCTGTATATCTTTATTTTGATCTTATGGCTGATGGGCTATGAGCAAATCGTGCTTTGGTTTCGTTAATTATGAAAGAGAAAGAAGAATCAAAAGTTCTAAGGTATTTTGGAGGTTTGGAGGGCTGGTGACACAAGGAAGGCCATGGAAAAAGAAAGAGAAAAAACATCATCTCATCAAATTGATATAAACCTTGAATTTACAAGAGAATAAGAATCTAAAATATTTTAGCGAAGTCCACCTCGAATACGAACTTCAGAGTCTTAAACAATGAAACTCAACCCTACTCAAGAGGCATAATCTCAAACCTACTTTAGATGTTGATGACTTTCTTTTACTAAAGTTTTTTTTTTTTTTTTCCATTTTTCCTCCTAAAGCAGGCAACCTTCCATAGTTACCACCCTTTTCTCTGACTTCTCTTCCCGATCTCTCACTATTGTCTAGATCGAATGGGTGAGTGGGTTTATATAGATTGCATTGGAAAAAAATATTTTCCTTTTCAGTAGTAATTGGATTCTCGTTGGTGAAAAGTTTTTTTTTTTTTGGCTAGAAATGTTTTTTTTTTTTTTTTTTTAAAAAATTATATTATTAATAAGTGTAGTGTCCACTTATCAGAGAAACCTTTTAGGCTAGCAGACATATTTTTCCCATTGATGCTTTTTGTACTTTTTCGTGGTTAGATCTGTTGATTTGTTAGTTGGGGAGTTCCAAAGGGCTAAGATGATCTATATGGATTTAATTTTTTTCATTGTATTTTCTGCCAATTTGAGCCATTAGTGGGTCTAAGAGATAATTATTGATCTTCTCCGTACAACCCATTCAAATTTGTGATTCTTTTTTTGGGTCAATTAGAGTTTGATTCCAAAGTTCGGGTGAAATTTCAGAAGGTAGTTGCTCTCATTTTAGGTAGGGTGTCTAAGGTTTCCAATTTCATTAGCGCCAAACTAGTAATATTCGGTAAAATAATGGAGAAGCTTGAGAAACAGTCATATCACTGGAAGTGGAGTGGCAGAAACTAAAAAATAAATTATAGAAAAAATAACAAACTTTTCGTTATAAGTAACATTGATGCTAAATCAAAGATGGAGAAAGTAATGGGTTGAAATAAAAAGACCTTCAGATAAGGACTGTATGATAACTTATGAATTGGAATGGAGAAAGTAATGGTGAGTCTTGTTGATTGTTTATATTTTTATAGTGGTGATGATTCGATAAAAAAATAAATGACAATAAAAAAAATGGATTAAAGCAAGGTAATATGACAACAAATACCCTAAACAAGTCAACGGGTCAAGTGGTAATGGCATCGGTAGCAAATAGGGGTGCAGTGTTTGGTAGCAATGAGGTGGGCAACATTCGATGATAGTATGACGGGTGACTATTTACACCCAACATGTCACAGCTAAATCTGGTAAGTGAGATGCCGTCACGTATCGACACACTTGCACGAAGGCAAAAAAGAGACTCATGGAGCATAGAAGAGAGATCGTGAGGATCCTAAACACATCTTTATAGAAGACGTGTGTCACACCAGAAAGGCTAAGATACTTAGAGACGCATGCATAACTGAGACCTTAGAGGCGGTCATCCTCTTGGTGACATTGGCAAATAAGTATATGCTACACATACGCAAAACACTTGGAGAGTATACATAACTTACCACAAGGTAAAGGCATTGATATCTAGTGACATGTGACTAGATTTAATTGGTCATATATACCTATAGACTCGTAAGTGACACACTAAAAGGAGAACACAATCTAAAAATAGAAATACGACCACACAAGCCAATGTAATGGTTAGCTGGCCCTATCTCAAAATAGAGGTGTACTAAGCCAACGCCATTAACCAATCAGAACATCGACCTTGAAAGCCAATGGATCATACACAAGGTCACAACCTAACTAAAGTTTATAAAAGCAACACAGAATGAAGAGCTCACGACCCTCACGAATCCAATCAAACAAATCTCTTTTTAGCTCAATGCTTGTAGACACCCCACTTTTCATGGTATGACCAATGCAGAAAGATCTAGACTATGTGTGACTTATAAATTTTCTCAAAACCAATCCCAAATCAAATCCCTTTAAACTCAAAGCTAACCCTTAAACCAAGCCTATAAACTTTAGGAAAATACCTCGTAGGAACCTATCCAACTCAAACCCAAAACCAGACCTAGCACCCACTCTGCTTGCTACTTAGTCTTTTCAAGATGGTATGATAGATCATACAATATTAGACAAAGGTAATTTATGGTTCATTGAAAATTCATCAAATTACCTTTCCAACGAACCCAAGATCACTCAAATTCAATAGATATCAAGAGAGATATAACCAACTTACTAAAGTGATGTAGTTGAAATTTGCAAGCAGTGAGGATCAGATAATTAAGCGACTTTGCCCTCACTTTTCAAAGCTTTAAAAGATTTCAAATGAAGTGATTCTAGTTACATTAGAAATCTTATTGAATTAACCTTCCAATGAACATAAGAACATAAAAAATAGAGCTATAATGATGGAGATATGAGCATTATGGTGAAGGGTGAGCGAAGCCATGTGGGAGGCAGCACATCACAAGCCACCGCTTGTCACGTGGATTGTTTCACAATTTGAGGTGCATTTTGGTGTGAAAATTTAGGAGCAATCTACGAGGTGGGCGGCACATCATGAGCCATCTGCCAAATAAATTATTTCGCAACTCGAGGTGTGTTATGCGGAAGGAGAGAGAAGAGCGTCCTCTAAATTAAGTACTGCGTTTCGACCCAAATGACCAAGTCGCCCTTAGAAATTTTCCTTTTTACACCCCATACCAAGCCCTTAGTAAATGAGAAGACACCATGTGGCCATCCTACTCCTTTAGTTAATCACACTCCTTTTAGTCTTCTATTTACCCTCAAACTTCACCCAAATCACTACTATGCCACTACCTCTACCTATAAATACCCATTTTATCATTTCATTTAGACACACCAACACACAAAGAGGGGAGGAGGGAGAGGAATCTCATCCAATTTAGCCACCCTTCTCCTAAGCTTAGCCCATCCAACTCATCCAGCCCAAGCCTAACCCATCCTTCCCAACCAACTTTCCCCTCCTCAACCAACCTAGCTCATTTTGCACATCTTACTTACTCAACCTAACCCATCTTACCCAACCAACTCGGCCCATCTAGCCCATTCAAATCATCTAAACCCTTCAACCAATCTAGTCAATTCAAGGTACTCATCGAAAGCTTATCTTACATCCAAGTTAATTCAGTTTGTTCAAAGCCATCATCCAACTAATACAAGTCATCTCAATGGTCTAACTCTTGAGAAGTAGATTCGAAGTTGAAGATATCCAATCATTTCTTCTACGAAGAGTGTCGGGTCTCTTCTTTCCTCCCTGCATCTCCATTTTTTCGGTCACCTCATGTTGCACATTTACTGCTCTATTTTACTTTGTTTATAATTAATCGCAACACTCATTCTCTCTCTCCAACCCCCTACTTCTCAAATCTACCGAATGTATGTTATAGGGCATGCTGGATTTTTAAATCTTGCCACATCAAAAACTTGGACTGACCTCTCAGGTAAACAAGTCTAACAAATCGCATATGTATCGATCCCTCGTCCCCACTCCTAAGTTGAACATTGCATCCAATTATCCTCATCATTTATGTGTTTTAGCATCTGCACTAACATATCTATTCTCAACCTCCGTGTTATTCTAGTCGATTCGAGTGTATGCCCTGCGGCTTGTTGGTTTTGCGGATCCTACCACACCAAAAACTCAAGTTGACTAAAATGTCTTTTTAATTTATTTATCGTCTCTATCAAGTAAACAGGTTTTAGTAGATTGCATGTGTTTTGATCCCTCATTCCTACTCCTGAATTAAGTATTGCACTATTGCATTGCATATTATCCATTTCATTGTATTAACGTTAGGCTGATTAAATCTCATAAAATCTATTGAGTTCAGCAAACAAAAGACCACACACTTACGTTTGAGTGAAGAATGTGCCTAACACCTTCTTTCTCTATCACCGAGTCCCTTAGAATCCCAAGTCGTAGATCATAAGTCATTATAAAACAATGAATCTCTAAATTATCTAATTTCTAAGGATTCTTCTGGATCTAGCTAACTGCAAAAATCTAAGTTAACTAGTTAGTGGCGATTCCAAGTCAAATATCTAATCCCCCAAATTAAGCCATATAATCACACAAGCAAAAGCTTGAAAAGGCCCCCATGAGCACGATCCTTGTGATCTAGTATTCACAACGGTGCCTATCAATCTTTCATCCCACATGGACACCTATCTTATTAAAGCATAACCTATTTTATCCTCTCCATTTTTATCTAACATCAGATCGATTAGCATAACTCAGTTTAGGTCTCCACTTTTATCCGGCACATCGTCACAGCAAGTCAGATTTAGTTTAGTTAAATATCCACGACCCCGTTGTCAGATCCTCCAAATCTCTAAGTCCTTAGCGATTCCTTAAACTACGACCATTTGATGACCATCTCACAACAATCCAGGTTCAAAAGACTGTCAATCATCCATAGCCATACTGCCCAGTTGAACTGTCGTTCATAATTTATTCTACTTTATTTAATATTTTTTGCCGATTGTACTGAATCTACATTCATATTAATAAAATCAACTCTTGATCTTTAATTTCATGTTTTCTTTTTGAGTATTTATTTTGTTAATGAATGTGATCAAGTTATCACCGTTGTGATAAAAGTCATTGTCTTTAAGGTAAAAAGAATTCATCTGAAGGACTAACCCTCCCCTTAATAAATTGCCTAATTTATTTTCAATTGATGGCTGAGTAATCAGACCAATCTTCTCAGATCTGGTCTTAATATGGCTATTTCAGCGCATGGGGTCACAAGGCGTTAGGTTCAGTTCGATTCGAGTCAAATGTGATTCTAACATGCCTAGTACATGCATGTTCGTACACGCATAATAAATATTGGGTCATTCACTGCATGCGTGGCCGCGTATCCGAATTGAATACCAACAATGGCATAATTGAGTGCGATGTTCAACGACAAAAGCGTAGGCATCGAGTCGAGGTACGACAGAGGTACACTATCAAGGACAGGAGGCAGAAGTGTAGGTGTTGAGTTGGGGTGGCAATAGAAGTGTAGGCATGGGCGTTGGGCTTCAATGGAATAATCGGGTCAATTCTTTCTTTTATTTTTTAAACAAGAATATGTAGAGAGCTTTAGACCTACCACTAGAATTAATGAGGATGATGGGGGAGAGAATACCGCTAGAATTTGTGAGGATGATGGGGGAGAGAATACCGCTAGAATTTGTGAGGATGATGGGGGAGAGAATAGTGAAAATTTGTGCGTTAAGCTAGATTACTTGGCTCTGAAACTATGAAAATACTTGAAAATATATGTAAAAACTCTACTATCTCACTACCATGAGATAAGTCTCTGGATGCCTTTATTTATTTATTTTTATTTTTTAAATAGAAATTAATACACGACGTTCATACATACAGATTTTACATGATAAGGATGACAAAAATTCAAATTCTACTCAACTTCAAACAAGACAAGCTAATTCTTTCAATGACCATTTAAGGTTTTTTTTTTTTTCCTTTTAAGTAGGGTCACTTTTGGCATCATCCTTAGACATCCTAAGGAGCGGATTAGGTGTGGCCCAACATCACCCAAGACAGTGCGGCCCTTACCATAGAGCCCACCTTGATGCATATATTTTATATCCATACCATCCATCTCTTTTCTCATATCATTTTATAGCATGAGCCCAAAAATGTAGCAGATCCAATTCTCAAGTGGACCATACCATAGGTAAATATGGTGATTGACCATTAATGGGCTACAAAATTTTGGATGGCAAAAAAGCATTATGAAAAAGATTATGGCTGAACCAAGAAGTTTTTAATGGTAGGGCATTCAATCACCACTATTTCTTATGATATTGGCCACCTGAGATTTGGATCTTCTTTATTTTTGGCTCATGCTCTAAGGGCCTGTTTGGCAGATCCCACGGTATTAGGAGGGATGGGATCGGCAATATCCTGGGATAGGCATGACGAGCCAAACAGATCCGGTGAACTTGTCCTGGGATATGAGCAATC
Source organism: Magnolia officinalis (assembly GCA_021015155.1). Taxonomy (NCBI): domain Eukaryota; kingdom Viridiplantae; phylum Streptophyta; class Magnoliopsida; order Magnoliales; family Magnoliaceae; genus Magnolia; species Magnolia officinalis. The sequence goes on along the minus strand of JAJHSJ010000016.1, from coordinate 33,659,944 downwards.
CCATGGATCTTAAGACAATCCACTGACATCACCATCATTACCTTAAGGGCCCGTTTGGACGGGAGGATTAGGGCAGAGTAGGTTGCAGTGGGTTGGAGTGCACAGAAAACGAAGCTGAGTCCAGTCGCTGAGGTGTTTGGACTGGCAAGGGATTGAAGCCGATGGGATTCACCAACGATCCAGCTGGATTCGGCAGCGGATTGGATTTCTGCTGCTGGAACAGTCCTTCCGTGAGAAAAACTTTAATACTCTGGCGGAGAATGATGGATAATACGCAAGTACTTAGAAAATGCATTCTAACAGGTACGGATAGTCAAATTAATCCATCCAAATTATGATGCCTAATCTAGATGTAGCATGAACAAAAAATTAAGCTCATTTTTTTATCTGACTATCTTTGTGGTGGACATTTATTGGACGGTTAAAAATTAAAAATATCCCAACGACAAAAAAACTTCCAAAAATACGACGTCAGAATTTTCCCACCAATATGATTTTGGGACTGTCACTTTGTAACAGTGGGCTCCACAATTTAGTCGGTTTAACTTGAGCTCATGCATGCCACGTATACAGTTTCCGAGTGCCTGCACATCAAGCGTGTTGCGCTTGCGCCAAAAACAAAGAACAAGAATAAGAAAAATCCTTCGACTGTCCAAACTTGCACACCATACGGGCGCTGGATAATCACTCCAATGGGATAGGAGACAATCCACTGACATCCAATAAATTGCTTCGTTTTATGTGCACTTCAACCCACTACAACATATTCCACCCTAATACTTCCGTCCAAATGGGCCCTAAAATTGATCCTATCCCTTGGTTGGATGGATTGGAAGGTAAAATCCCGGGATATGCAGGGCGTGCCAAACAGACCCGGTGAACTTGTCCCGGGATATAAGCAATCCCATGGATATTAAGACAATCCACTGACACCACCATCATTACCTTAAAATTGATCCCATCCCTCCTAATACCATGGGATCTGCCCAGCCAAACAGGCCCTAAAATGATCTTGCAAATAACATGGAATCATGGATGTAAAATATATATATCAAGGTTGGATGGAAAATAAATTAACATTACGGAAAGACTATGGACAGCTGTGGAAGTTTCTAATGGTAGGACAGTGGAAGTTGTTAATAGATGTGAAATACATATATCAAGGTTGGATGGCAAATAAACATTACGGAAAGACTATGGACAAGCGAGAAAGTTTTGGTAGGTTGTTCAATCACCACTGTTTCCTATAGTATGGTCTACCTGAGATATGGATCTTCTTCATTTGTGGCTCATGCATTAAAATAATCTTTCAAGGTGGATGGACACGTGGCTATAGAATACATACATCAAGGTAGGACCCAAGGGTGGCCACCTGACGCAGGGATGAACGTGATGAGGATAAATACTCTGAATCCACGGAGCTTCTCTGGACTCCTCACAGAGACTTCTCGAATCCACGAGGAAAGAAAGCAGAAAATAGAAATAAATTCTAATAAATTCGAAATTGATTAATTGCTCAATAACAACGAGTTCACAACCCTTTAAATAGGGGTACCAAGCAATGGAAAAGAAATCAGAATCAAACTACAACTAAAACTCCTAGAATTCGCGACTTACTATAAATAGTAAACTTACTATTTATAGACGGTCATGATGTCTACTAGTGCGCAAGGTTTTCGGCCAAAAATAGTAAGTGTCCTATTTGGCTTCACCAAACCGTTCCCCTAATTATTCTAAGCTCTTTTCACGTTGGGCGCAACTCCTAAAGCCCGACGGATGAAGAGTTATAATCAAACTAAAATTACTATTTATAGTAAAAACGAAATTAAAACAGGGAAACGACTGTCGATCCAGGGGTTTCTCGCAATTCCGAGCGTCGCAACCTCGCATAGCGGGGTTGGTTGGCTAAAGTAGCTCGTTCTACCCCAAAATCATATATTTTACGTCAGGTAACTCATTCCGGATTGCGAGATACGTCCGATCTAAGGTCCGATGGTCCGGATCACTTCTGTCGTCAACCGGGCCTTTTCTAATCCATCTTGGCCATGAAACTATCCGCGACCTGCTTTACATCACCACCCACCAGTGAAATGGGCAGTAGTGGATTGGAGTCCAGATCAACTACAAAGCTTTGTAAGATCGGCATAAACTACTAAGTTATGAGAAAGGCCCACCATGATGTTGCTCGTGACACTAATCCATTCATCATATTCACACCCCTAATCTTCTTCTTGGTGGCCTCTAAAATCAGATTTCCTGGCCCACCTAAGTTTTGGAATGGCTTGATTTCTGAATTGTGTCCACTGATCCTGGTTTGATGCATTTTCTGAATGAATTAGATGGCCTATAAAAATAGTGGCCCCAAACACAATCTGGAAGGGTTTTAACGGTCAACATTTTCCTTTAAAATGTTCCAAATGGTGTGGCGTACCTGAATTTTTTATTAGCCTAATTTTTGGATCCCAACAAGAACAAGAAGTGTCACACATGATGGACGGTTTGGATGTCACTGGAACATCATGGTGGGCCTCATAAATCGTTTTCTAGGTTAAGCTTAATCGACCGAAGCTAGCTTTTTAGCAGATGCGGCATGAGATTGATTATTTGGCAGCGGAAGCAACGTCTAACACGATCCAATGAGATTATATGACAAGGTCGCAGATACACCATGATGTTTGCAGAAATTCGTACGCGGTTTTTCCTTTGGCAAGAATTTCCTGCACTGGATGCTAAGTGGGGTAACCGTGATGTTTGAGAGAAATCTATCCGTTCATCCGTTTTTGCAATCTAATTTTAGTAAATGTGACTGAAAATGAGGTGGATCTAAAACTCCAGTGGGCTATAGGAGAGGGAAAACTGAGAAAAGAGTTTCCTACAGTTAAGACCTTCATGAGCTCCACATCCGTGTTTATATGCTATCGAAACCGTTTATGCGGTCATTTCTACTGGGACGAAGTGATAATAAGAAAAACTATAAAAATGTTTTAATGGTGGTCATTAAATCTCCACTGTTTCCTCTTCTTGGGATCACTTGAGTTTTGGATCTACTCATTTTAGGTTTAAGTAAGAACCGTTTATACATTTAAGTAAGAACCGTTTATACATTCTTGTGGCCATAAAAGCTTTGTGTCAGGTTATTTTTTATTTTATTTTATTTATTATTTATTTATGTATTTTCGCTTCGTCTCATAGGTAATGACATTATAAACCTTTTGGATGGCATATAAACATAAAGGTGGAGTCTAGGAAGACTTCAAACGTAGGTATCTCTTTTTCCAATTTTCTGTCTCGTGTGGCCCATTTGAGTTTTGGATCCACCTCATTTTTTTTCCCTTGTCGTAAAATGAGCTCCCCGAACGGATGAACCGGGTAGATTTCCCACAAACATGGAGGTGGGCCCACCTAGCATCCTTGTGCAGGATCGCAGGAAATCCTCGTCCGTTCATCTGTTTTACGTCCCCACGGGGAGAACGACACGTGGAAAGACCCAGGACCCCACTGGGGGCTTTCCAATGGCAACCTGAGAGAGTTGCCATTCGAACTGCACTTTTCCCACGCTTGCCAATGGAGTAAGTGCGAGCAAGATCCGGGCCATTCATCTAGTGGGATCCACTCTAAAGATATCCATGCCGAAATTTCAGTCCATTCCACTCATCAGGTAGGCATCGCGCGCGTGATAAATGGCCCTTCGGAGAAAAATTATGTCTGTACTACACAGTATGAACAACCGTGGCCCAGCCAGTGAATTGAATGACCTATATTTTGTAACGAATAACACTATCATGGTGGGCCTCACCAGATGAACGGAAAAGATTTTATGCATATTTTATAGGTTGTCGCTTTCCCCGCAGCGAATACCTCAATCTCAGACGAGAGAGTAACCATAGTATTTCTGTTAGGGTAGTTAATTCATACTCAATCACAGTACGAGGCTTGATACGCAGGCACTAAGAGAATGTACACTTCACATACATTAACTCAAATTAAACTTATGGAACCCGATGTCCCTAGGTCACCGTTCCATGTTCGGATTGATTGAACAATGCTAACCTCTGATTTGGGGCCCACTTGTTCTTCAAATAAGACCATTGGATATTTTTTCATTCTTAACCGTCCAATGATTATCTCCAATCTGACAGTTAAATTAACAGGTAAGTGTAGAGCTGTACATGAGCAGAGTTATCTCGGTAGCTCGCTCGACTCAACTCGAAAAGCTCGACTTCACTCGGATCGAAGCTGAGTTGGAACCGAGTTAAGCTGATTTTTGGAGCTCGAAATGAGTTCGAGTCGAGTTCGATCTTGCCCTAACTCCACTCGGCTCGACTCGAATACTACTCGAACTGGACTCGATTCGGTACAGGGTATATATACCCTTCCAAAAAAAACCCTACCCCACCTTTTCAAAACGATCCTGCCCGGCAACTCGACTCTCTTTGCATTTCTTAGTCTAAGGCAACTACTGTTGACTCTCTCTCCATACCCCGCTACATGATTATCTCTTTCTGTCTAACCGCCGCGAATATCTCTATTCCATACCTCCCGGCCGGGAAGAAGATAGCTTTTATAGAGAGAGAAAGAGAGAATGCAGAGCCTGAAACGTCTGCCAGCCTCTGAAATCCTCCGTCTTTCGATTTCAAGATCTTTTCTCAATCTCCTGTCCAAATCCTCCAAACCCTTTGAAAGAGAGCATGAAGAGGATTACAGGCTGAAGAAGCAAAGGATTCATGTTGGGTTGTGGATGAAGGAGATTGAGAAAGAAGAAGAAGCCAGTTTAGGGAATTTGAGCGGTGGTGCAGATATTGAGAGATTGCTCGACAGTTGCTTAGAATAAGTACGTTTCTTTGATTATAGTATTTCACTATGGATGGATGGGTTTTGGAGATTCTAGGGTATGAGCATCACCATAATCACCACCATCATCTTGCCATTGTTGCCGCTATGTTTGGTACAAGGTATATATACCCCTGCTCGAACTCGGCTCGAACTCGGACGAGCTGAGCACGAGCTGCTGTTCCGAGCTCGAAGGCTGAGCTGAGCCGAGCCGAGCACGAGTTGGGCAAACCTCGGCTCAACTTGTGTACACCTCTGGGTGAGTGTCATCTTTTGTTCATAATACACCTAAACTGGCACCCATATTCTATTTGAATTAATTTATGCCACGTATGCAATGTATAGTCAATGTCTAAGTGCCTGCGTATGATCCGTCGAACTCTGCAGAGTATCAAAGTTTTCTTTACTCCAATTATCAGGCCTTTATCTCATCATCAAGGCGCACTAACTACGACGCATTATCTCATCAAAAGTGAGTGAGTGGGACGGAGGGAATCCATTTTCTTATGAAACAAGTGAAGAAAAGGTGTTGGGAATAATCATGTATGTAGGGCCCACTTCCTTTTTTTTTTCTTTTTTCCTTTCTCACCTTCTCTTGGTGACACGTGGATTAGATGCCTAGTTGCTTTTGATGCGGATTGTGGAGCGTGGGGTGGATTCTCTCCGGGGCCACTACGATGTATGTGTTTTATCCACGCCGTCCATCCATTTTTCAGCTCGAATTGAAGCATACCACAAGAAACAGTGGGGATAGTGACTTCCACCGTTAAAACCTTCCTAGAACCCGGTTTATAAGGTCACATGGTGAAGGGAAAATAAAAATTTCAGTTTGATGCAAAGCTCCTGTAGCACCATGAAGTTTTCAACCCTAGTAGTTCAATTCCCACTCTTTCCCATGGTGGGTCCATTTGAGCTTTGGGTATGCTTCGAATTTCAGTCCATGCTCTAAAATAATTTGGAAAGATGATGGACGGTGTGGATACAATACATATATCATGGCAGGCCAACAGAGGATCCACACCACGTAGAGAGCTCCTCACTACACAATCCGCGTCCGGTCGTGTTGTAACCTTTAACATAGAAAACTATGTAATTAGGGCTGGCAATGAGCGGGTCCGGGTCCGGGTCCGATTCCCTTCCAATAAACAACTCAGGATGGGTACGTTTAACAATTGGGCCCGCATTTCAATGTCATGAATAGACCCGTTCTGGGCCCAAATAGAAAGCTTTGCAAAACCTAGGTCCTGGCAGTCCCCAGTTTATTAATCAGGTTTCAAATGCAGGACCCGGTGGCTAACGGATCGGATCCACTGCTAGCTGTATCAGGATATTAGCTTTAGAGGTTTTCTAGATTACATCGCGATCAATTGCAATAAGATACGTGAGGTGACTGTAGCCGTTGAATCTAGGTCATCTTCAAGTGATCCAAACCGTTTATAGTATCATTCCACTTCGAAATGAATAAAATCTCTCAATTGAATTATTTCAACCACTAGATAATTTAGCCTTTTTTCCATTAATATGGACGGTCACCACAATCTTTATATAGTCAATCGGTTGAAATATTTGATCTAAAAATTTTGTGGGCATCTCCCGTCCAAGCAGATTCCTACCTATAAACGGTTTGGATCATTGAAAAATTCCAAATCCAACGGCTACCGACATATCTCATTGCAATACATCACGTTGTATTCGGACAAACGTCTCAGCTTTAGTCTTAAAAAAAAAAAAAAAAAAAAGCCTAGCTTTCTATGATTAGTGTACTTATGGAGCGTGTATCCCTGGTGAACTTTTGAGTCTGTGGACTAAAATTGCAATTGCACATGTGGACTGAAATTAAATCAAATTAAACCTTATAAATAATGGGGCCCACTTTACATCGGTCACACATATAGATGTACACAAGTTGAACCGAGTCCAGCTTGGCATAGCTCAACTCGGCCAAGATCTTACCGAGTTCGCTTTTGCAGCATATTCACAAACACATCAACTGCATGTTTAAATTCTCACTGTATGTAAAACAACATTAACGGTTTTATAGGTATTTCATTAAACTCCTTGTTGACAACATCAAAATAAAGAAAAAACGGTATTTGTTTCATATACAGACCTTTCTCGCAACCAGCTTTCACTTTATTGAGTCATTTCATCAAACACTTGGTGAGCAATATCAATATAAAAGTAGCCAAGTCACAAAATTGGTTCGAGTTGGCGTTTGATCTGAGTTGAGTTAAGCTTGGGCAAGCACAAACTCGGTCTGAAATTTTTTTCAAGATAAAAAATCAGCTCAGCTCGGCTTGAACTCAGTTTCGAACCAAGCTGAGTCGAGCAAGCTGCTCAGTTTGTGTACAGCCCTAGTCACACACCTAAAAACTGCGCTCTCATGATTCCCTAACAAGCCGATCAGTAGACGTCCAACGGATGGTTGAAATGAAAAGGTGTTGGGAATCATCAGGTAAGTGGGGCCCACTTCGTTTTTTCTACTTCTCTCCTTCTCTTGGTGACACGTGGATCGGATGGATGGCCTCGTTGCTTTGCAACCTTTACCATAGAAAACTAAGCGATATAATTAGGGGTGGCCACGGGCGGATCCGGGTCCCCACCAAATAAACAACCCCGGGCAGAGCCCGTTTAGAAATTGGGCCCACATTTCAATATCATGAACAGACCTGTTGTGGGTCCCAATAAAAAACTTTGCAAAACCTAAGCCCTGGCCCTGCAGTTTATTAATCGGGTTTCAAATCCAGGACCCGGCGGCTACCAGATCGGGTCCACTGCCAGAGCTAGCTGTATTAGAGGTTTGCTATATTACATCGATCAATTGCAATAAGATACGTGGGGCAACTCTAGCCATTGAATCTAGGTCATCTTCAAGTGATCCAAACCGTTTATAGTATGATTCTACTTTGTATAAGGTGGATAGACAACAAATAAAAACTCTCAATTTGATTATTTCGACCCTTAGCTAATTTGGCTTTTTTTCTTTAATATGGACGGTCACCATAATCTTTGTATAATCAATAATTTAAATATTCAATATAAAAGTTTTCTTGGGCATCCACCATCCAAGCAGAGTCCTATCTTATAAACGTTTTGGATCATTGAAAATTTCAAAATCCAACGGATACAGTTCCGATGTATCTTATTTCAATACTCTCCGCTGTATTCTAAGAAAGCTCTTATCTTTAACCTTTTTATTTTTGGTACCTTAGCTTTACTATGATTAGTGTACTAATGGAGCGTGCATCCTTTGTAAGCTTTCGAATCTGGCAGAATGTGATGATTCACACTCCCCAATTCCAAAAGTGCACACGTGGACTTAAATTAAACCTTCCAAATAATGGGGTCTACTATACGTCGGTCCCACGCGGGAGCAGATTAGGTGCGGGTGAGGCCTTGACCGTAGGGCCCACCTTGATGTATGGGCATGAGATAAAAACTGAAGTAGATCCAAATATTACGTGGACCATACATAAAGAAACAGTGGTGATTGACTATTAAAAACTTCCTGTAGCTAGGTCCACCTGATATTTGTATCACTTCATTTTTTGGGCATGCCCTACTTAAAATGAGCTGGAAAAACGAATGGACGGCGTGGATATAGTACACATATATCGAGGTGGGCCTCACGGTCAGGGCCACACCTAATTTACTCCTGTCATACACGGACGTGGCATCGGTGGATCCGGGGCAGCCGAGGTCGGTGCTTCCTGGACTGTGGTGTGGGCCCACCGTGATGTATGTTTTTTTTTTTTTTTTTTTTTTTATAATTATTTTTTTTTAATATCCATGCCGTCCATCCGTTTTTTCAGCTCATTTTAGGCATGATTCGAAAAATTAAGCAGATCTGATTCTCAGGTGGACCGTACTACAGGAAAGAGTGGTGATTGAATGCCCACCATTAAAAGCTTCCAAAGGGCCAACGTAATGTTTATTTTCCATCTAAACTGTTGATGAGGTCACAAAATCCTGGATGAAGGGAAAATACAAATATTACTGTTGACCTAATACTGTAATGGTCCCGAGAAGCTTTCAGCAGTGGGCGTTCAATCAACACTGTTCACTGTGGTGTGGTCCACCTGAGATATAAATATTCTTTATTTTTGGTTTCATGAGCCATAATAATCAGGTACAGCGGATGAACGGAGGGGATATAAAGAAAATACAACCTATATATAAAGCGTGATAATTCCGGAAGCGGATTGCTTCCTGCCCCCGCCTGGACGGAGTAAATGCTCTGTGGGGCCCACTGTGAAGTATGGGTTTTATCTACGCCGTTCATTCATATTTTCATATTATTTTAGTACATGAGTTTAAAATTTGGAAAGGTCCAAGGCTCAAATTAACCGCACCACCGTAAACAGCGGCAACAATGAAACTCACCATTGAAAACTTCTTAGGCGCCACCGTCATGTTTATTTTCCATCCAACCGGTTCATAAGGTCATATACCTTGATGAAAGGAAAACAAAAATATCAGATAGATATAAAACTTCTGCCGTTCACAAGAAAATTTTAATGGTGAGAATTCAATCCTCACGTGTAGTCCACTTGAGCTTGGATGTGCTTCGTTTTTGGGTTAATATCCTAAAATGACCTAGAAAAATGGGTGGACGGTGTAGATAAAACTCATACATCATGATAAGTGCCACAGATCCCTGCCTGGACGGATTATCATCCAGTCGGTAGGCTGCAATCCGCTTCCGATAATTCGCTAAACAAGCCGATCAGGACATCCAACGGGTGGTTGAAATGAAAAGAGCCGACAGTAGGGATTCAACAAACAAAGTGAGTCGATCAGACGTTGAGATTGTTCGATCAATTTTATTTTAATCTACCTATAGTTATTGGCAAGATTCGGACGGTTTGATTTGAATTTTGGTGCATGGTAGCTGAAGAATTGCCATGTGCATGCGCACCAACTATCCCACTCTGCCGGAGCATCAAAAAACCCGCATTATCGTATTCTATCACTTTCTTGTCTTCTGAAGCTCCTACCTATCCAACTTACCACCTGCACCCCACATGGTAGGTGAAAGGGGACGGAGTTTGGCTGATGACCCCATTACCAGCTAGTAAGCTGATGTCAAAGCTATGTGGGATCCGCCACAGTGTATATGTTTTATCCATGCCGTCCATCCATTTTTCCTGCTTATTTTAGTGCATGAGATTAAACATGAGGAAAACTCAAAGATCAAATGGACCACACCACATGAAATAGTGGGGATAGAACATTCACCGTTGAAAATTTTCTTGGGGGCCACAAACGTTTTGGATCAAAATGATATTTTTGTTTTCCCTTCATCAAGGCTTATGTGACTTTTTGAACAGGTTGGATGGAAAATAAACATTGGGATGGGCCCTCAGGAAGCTTTCAATGGTAGGCGTTCAATCCCCACTGTTTCCTGTGTGGTGTGGTCCACTTGATCTTTGGGCCTACCTCACTTTTGGGCTCATGCCCTTTAAATGAGCCGAAAAAATGGATGGATGGCGTGGATAAAACACATACGGTGGGGCTCACGGAGCTTTGACACCACTGGCTGGCTGATGCTTGGTCACCAGCCTACCGCGTCCGGTGAAAGTGGAATCCTGACCGTCCATCTAGTGATCACCGCTCTGGATACTCTACAGTTCGAAATCCATCGATAAGGTGAATCTATGGCTTTCGATGGCTGATGAGAAATAAGAACCGTTAGTTGTTGACATTTGCGATGCCTAGGATCATCCAATGGTGTGTTTTGAAGTTTGGGCTCTGCTCTCTGCCTTGTGCGACCCACTAGATGGGATGGATGTGCTGAATCATTTTGGTCCAGGGCCCTGAGGCAATAAGACAAGGTATATACATCACCCGAATTGAACGGCTCATCTACGTACACGTGGCATTCATGCAACCCAATTTGAGCATCCTCATTGTGGGCCACGTTGCAGGAGAATCCGAACCCCAAAGTCACCCCCAATTACATAATCTTAACCGTCCAACGTCACATGCGATCGCTTGATAGCCGACCATTTTCTTTTTAATCGTCCCTTTTGACGAGTATATGTTTGATTACGATGATGATAGGCGGGTAATGATCTATCCACGGTAGGTCCATGATTTGGACGATGGATGTACGCCACGTGTACGCTAGATAAGTTGTTGCTTGAACTGTTTTCTCCCTATGGCCCACATTGATGTTATTTATCATCCAACCTATTTATACAATGTCACACAGTCATGGATAAAGGGGAAACAAAAATATCAGCTTGATCCAAAACTTATAAGGTCCTGAAAGAAGCTTTCGAGTTCAATTTCCATTGTTTCCTGTAGTGTGGCCCACTTGAGCTTTGTATATGCCTAATCCTTTTTTGTCTCATGCTTTAAAATGATTTGGCTAAAGGGATGAACGGTGTAGATAAGACACACATCTTGGTGAACCCCATAATTTAATGTTTTTCTTTACAGTTTGACAGAGGAGTGCTATAAACGAAGGAGGCTGTGAACATAGACTCGAAAATCCAAATGTAAATACAAAGGTAAATAATTATTACCCTTGAATTACCACAATAATTAGAAAATCTAACAACCTAAAATAAAGAATAAGGTCTTGTGTCAAATTCTCAGGAGTTTCAACACCTGGTCAATGGTTCGAGTAACTGAAAGCCTACTAGGACGTGAGTGTGCGGCGGTGTGTGTGCGTGTGTTAAAAAAACAAAGAAAAAAAAAGTCTTGTCAAATTCTGGGAGTAGCAATCTATCAGCCATCCATTCATTTCGATGGTGAGGCCTCCTGATGATGGTTAGATGGTCTTGATTTTCAATGGTGAGGCCTCCTTACATTGGGCCCTACTGTTTACATGGATCAGATGTCTTACAAAACCCACATATGGGCGGGAAAGATAGGGCTGCGTAGGAATTTAACATGCAGCCGGTTGTACGTTAAATCCTGAAGTGAGCTCTAGCTTTGGCTTTTTGTTACCTTTTTAAATAATCAGTGCCGTGGGAATCCGATGTGTGCCATGTCATCGACGGTGGGATTTGTTTTATGACGATGGTAGGTACGTTGGTGGGTCCCACCTAAGACAAGCATCCGACCATCTCTGAGCGGAGGAGATACTGAGCGCCCACTGGCACGTGGGAGAGACGCTTCGAAGACTACTAGAAGGCGCCGAAGACCGGCGGTGCTTCTAATAATAATATTTTGTCCTTTACTGCAGTCTTGTTTTGTCCTGTTGGGCCCATTCTTCACAAGTGAGGCCACTGTTCGGTGATCCAGACCGTTGATGTGAAGGACTGCGCAGTGAATGGTCGGTCACTGGAAAATTTGCCAAGTTAGATTATTATAACACTGTGGCTAGTGTCCTACAAATAAGCGGTTACAGGAAGAGACAGCCATGGCCAGATGGACAGAGTCGTACAATCTGTAAATCTTTTCTGGGCCCATCACATCAACGATCAAGTTACCAAATGGTGGTTAAAAGGGAGGTGGTGGGGCCATGTGGATGAGCGGCGTGGGAACCCACACCACGGATAGAGTACGGACGGCCCTCTTTGCCAGTAAAGATAAGATGATCCTCACCATAAGAGGATGATCTTGAATGTAGACCGTTGATCATATTATGAATTTACGGAGAGATTAGGTGTCTTCTTTTTGTTGCAAATACCAACAAGGGAGCCATGGTGCAAATCTACCGTAGAAGATTGCAGTGTCGTCACCTAAACACAAACCCCATTTTTGTCATGTTCAATGCATCCCTGTAGCTGAATAAAATAAAAAGTGCTGCATTAAAACGATCTGACCGTACGATACAGTCGAATATAGGGTGGGCCCATGTCGGGTGTGTGCCCAAACGTTCACGGAAACGGATTAGGTAATGTTGGATGCTGTGGGGCCTACCGTGATGTATATGTTTTATCCTCACTGTCCATCTCTCTGCTTTGTCAGCTCATTTTACAGCACAAACTCAAAACGAAGCAGATTAAAAACTCAAGTAGACCACACCACTACAAATACTGGTGATTGAACACCCACCGTTAAAAACTTCCTTAGGCAACCGAAGTTTTGGCTGAAGATGATATTTGTGTTTTCCCTTCATGGGGTTTGTGTAACCTTATCGGCATGTTAGACGTTAAATAAATATTATAATGTGTCCTGAGAAGGTTTCAATGGTGGGAGCGGATTCGGTGTTACCCATATAATATATTAGTGGGTGTTACCTTTGGGGCTCACCTTGATTATATTTTGTATATCCATGCTTTCCATCTGTTTCTCCAGCTCATTTTAGGATGGAATACCAAAAATTATACAGGTCCAATTCTCAAGTGGACCACACAAAAGGAAAAGTAGTGATTGAATTTCTCACCATTAAAAATTCCAACAGCCTATCCTAAGAATTTCGTAATGTTTATTTGCAATCCAACATCTTGATAAAGGGAAAATACAGATATTAACTTGATCCAAAACTTTTGTGATGTACAATTTTTTTGAATGATTATTCATCACTATTTTTAGTGGCATGGTCCACCTTGTATGTGGATTTTCTTAAGGTTTGGAGTCACATCCTTAAATGAGATGAAAAATCATATGTACAACATGAATATACAGAAAATACATGTTTAGGGTAACACCCACTGAGTTATTTACCAGGTAATAGCTAATCCACTCCCTCACCTCAATTTTTAGGTGTCATTATCTACAATGTCTCATGTGATGTCGTCCACTCGCGCTTCAGATCTGTTATATATATATATATCTCTCTCTCTTTTTTTTTTTTTTTTTTCATGTCCTAAAATGAGCTGGCAAAACGTACAAACGGTACAGATATAACCCCATATATCCATGTGGGCCCCATAGGTGGTGTTGGGATCACCACCCAATCCACTTCCAACGTGCACCCAATCACGAAGATGGGCCACCCAAAATAAGTCTGATCAATCATCAGGTGGATCACCACACATCCAATCCATTTGCCAAGAGTGGCTCACCTGATGATCGAGATAGACTAACTTTTGGAGTGTTCCATTTTCACAACGTGGCCTATTCTTCCACGTGATGTGGCACCGCCTACATTAAAGGACGATATCAGAGAGAGCGATGCGCGGAGTGTGCAAAAATCCAGAGAAGAAGATACGTAGTATCACGAGCAATGGACGTAGAAGAAAAAAACAACGTACGTATTATCATTTTCTCATGCACAGTGCATGCATGTATGTCATTCAACAAAGGCTGCTGCATCCAATCCAACACGATGTATGTACGTCTGTTTGGGAACATTTAGCAATGTCCCCTGAATTTTTATTCAGCATTTTAAGGGTGGCCAATCATTGATCTAGATCGTCCATTTCTTCTTACCACATAGGACGATGTGAATAGTCAGGTGGGTCCAATGATTCTATCCTCATGATAATTGACTTTGTGGACTAGCATATCAGGATGCTTGTAGAATTAAAGATATTTCATATCATTTTATGGCCACGGGAAGGTATAGGATGTTTTAAAGAGTGTTAATTAATAGAGCCATTGTAATGTTTGTATTTTATCCACACTGTTAGTCTATTTTATCAGCTCATTTTCAGGCATGTTCCAAAAATTGAAGTATACCGAAAGCTATGTGGATCACACTATAAGAAATAGAGGGGATAATGATGTTCACGGTTGAAACCTTCTTGGGCACCATAATGATGTTTATTTGTCATCCAACCTGTTTATAAGTTCATACATATACGAACGGAGTAAAAATATAAATATTAGTTTGATCTAAAACTTTCCATGTGATGTAGAGCAGGTCGCGGACAATTACATGGCAAAGATGGATCAGAAAAGGCCCGGTCGGCGTCAGAAGTGATCTGGACCATCAGACCTTAAATCAGGCGTATCTCGCAATCAGGGATGAGTTATCCGACGAAAAATATATGATTTTGGGGTAGAACGAGCTACTTTAGCCAACCAACCCAGCTATGCCAGATTGCGACGCTCGGAATTGCGAGAAACCCCTGATTTGACGGTCGTTTCCCTGTTTCAATTTCAATTTTACTATAAATAGTAAGTTTTAGTTTGCTTATAACTCTTCATCCGTCGGGCTTTAGGAGTTGCGCCCAACGTGAAAAGAGCTTAGAATAATTAGGGAACGGGTTGGTGAAGCCAAATAGGACACTTACTATTTTTGGCCGAAAACCTTGCGCACTAGTAGACATCACGACCGTCTATAAATAGTAAGTTTACTATTTATAGTAAGTCGCGAATTCTAGGAGTCCTAGTTGTAGTTTGATTCTGATTTCTTTCCCATTGCTTAGTACCCTTATTTAAAGGGTTGTAAACTCGTTTTTATGAATTCATTAAGCTATTTCGAATTTATTTAGAATTTATTTCTATTTTCTACTCTCTTTTCTCGTGGATTCGAGAAGTCTCTGTGAGGAGTCCAGAGAAGTTCCGTGGATTCGGAATAGTTATCCTCTTGAGGAAGACAGTGCTCGACCTCACGTCCTCCCCTGCGTCACCATGGTCCCATGGTTTCCAATTATATGTGTTCAATTTTCATTATTTCTTGTATTGTGGTCCACTTGAGCTTTGGATATGCTTCAATTTTGAGATCATGTCCTAAAATGAACTGATGCAATGGATGGATGGCATAAACATACTCCATAGTTTACTCAGTACGCTAACCCACCTTTTCTTTACCTTATTTCAACATGATCCTGGCCATCCATGAAGTTGTCCTTCCAATTAAGATAGATAGAGCTGATAAACACATTGATCTAATATTCATGTATTACATGAGCATCATATCCGATTCTGGACACGATGCTAACCATCTGATCTATCGGTCGTGAAAAAAGGATGGTCGTAATAAAACAGGCTACATTCAAAGGCTAGGATGATCAGATCCGCTTAATTTTTGTACTGGGAGTGGTCCCTAATGATAAGAATGAAAGGGTAGGCATGATCCATGATTATCCGCCGGTTTAAAAGGATAGTCCAAAACCGGCACGTATCGTCTTTAATGTAGCTCGGTATCGTCGATGAATGATACGGCTGTGTGGTCCCCAAACAGTCAGATAGTGGGCCATATGAAACGACAAGACACTGTATCGACGGTCAACGATTGGACACGCCGATATCTTAACCTCTCACGTGTGATTTAAAAGCATTGGAAATGCTGGAGACATCCCCACATGGATGGGAATCACCTGCAGCACCTGTTTTTTTTTTTTGTTTTTTTTTATTTTTTAAACAGTTAGAATCACCTGTTTTACAACCCAGCACTGTGGGGGCCCACCATGTTGTATATCTAATCCACTCCGTCCATCAAGTGGAAAACCTTATTTGAAAGGTTCGAAACAAACTCTTGCATGATAGAAAAACTTCCATGGGTCGCATCAATGAGAACGTAAAACTGCTCCTAAAACTTCTAAAGTTCACGTGGGGTGGCCAGATGAGTTTAGGATCAGGCCGTATATCTTTAATCTTCTCTTCATCCGGGTGAGTTACAAGAAATTAACGGTTTTGATGAAAAATACACACCATGGTGACCGCGGTGAGTTACATGCGAACCTTTGATTGTGCCCGCGGTGGGCCATACTTTATAATATCGAAGTTAGAAGATCCCGGCCACCCAACCTTCAAACTTTTTTTTTTTTTTTTTTTGGGTCTGGGGGGGGGAGGGGGGGGATCCATCTATGATGGGCACACGCCATGAAATAAATGGTTTGGATGACCTAATCTTGGTCCCAGTTTGTCAGCATTTAGCCACACTCTACGTATGAATAAATGGAGAAGTTCATGTAACTTACTTTGGTTTAGATTCTCACCCACGTGGCAAGCATGCATAGTGTTACTCGGAAAACTAAATTGACCTGATGTATAACACACAACATATAACCATTAGAGTTGACTTCCGGAACTCCCCATGTGTCCATTAATGGGGAAGTTGAGTAGAGTAAGAAAATTTAATGAACAAGCTCAACCAGTCAACTAAACTTGGAAATAAGCGTCATCAACCGACCTCGAACACATATACCAACTTCGACCACAGATATCAACCTCGAGTTTGAGATAAAATATTTAGAGAGAATCTCGCGTTGTATACAAGTAGAATTACCTATCGAGATTATATCTGAAAATGACGCTAATCGAGGTATAATCGGATATACTCTAAAAAACAAATTTCGATTCCAATACGAGCCCCTCCAACAAATCCACTTAGATACACAAACCGCCTAAAAAACCTATAAATACATTTCCTGCCTATACGCACAAAAATCTCGACTCTAACCACACCTACTTTGGGTTCATTTACCTGACCTAGGCATCGGACGGTCACCGGCCATAATCGACGCCTCTATTGTCTCTCCTTTTTTCATTAAAGTGCAGACACCCATCAGTTTAGAGGAGGTATTACAGGGTCGACTAGATTTGAGTGATAATAATTTAGTGTCATCAGTGGGAATGACATCAAAGCCATTAAAAAGTTCCCCCAACATCGACGAGCCTAACCGCCCTTCTACTTCTCCCCTCTTGATGGCTAAGGGAAAAGGAAGAGCATTGGCCGCTATCGCTGAGCCAATATTAGAGAAATAGCTTGAAAACCCTCAGGCTTCACAGTCAGGCCCCCAATCTGACCCTCCTTCCCCAACTATCGCACAAAGGTACTGAAATAGGGGAAGTCAGCCTGTCTCTTTGGAAAACCAAGTTAAAGCTCTAACCGGCAACATCGACCACATCATGAGAATATTAGAGATGCAACACCCTCTCCCCGATGACCAATACATAGAATTTGGGGCCATGACCAAGTAATCTCACCCTCTGCTTGTACTTCCCGAATCATATGTAACAAAAGATCGGCCAGTACAAAGTAGGTGCGTCCCCACGTAAACCATGGGAACAATCGAGCTCGCTGAGTCTAATCTGAGACATATCCTGGGAAAGAGAAGGGAAGCTTGAGGAAAGGCCCCAGAAGTCACAGTAGAGAATGAGTTCCCGTGGGAGGCAGAGCTAAAAGAAATTCGAGATCAGCTTGGGGACATCCAATAGGGATGCCGGGCTAAGGCCCCTGGCTTCGTTGATGCCTTGCTCGAAGAAACGGGGGCCCCATTTACGGACGACATTATGAAATCCCAGCTAGCATCCTGACGCAAGGATGAATGTGATAAGGTCGATCACCGTCTTCCTCAAGAGGATAACTACTCTGAATCCACAGAGCTTCTCTAGACTCCTCACGGAGACTTCTTGAATCCACGAGAAAAGAAAACAGAAAACAGAAATAAATTCTAATAAATTTGAAATTGATTAATTAATTGATAAAAATGAGTTCACAACCCTTTAAATAGGGGTACCAAGCAATGGGAAAGAAATCATAATCAAACTAGTGCGCAAGGTTTTCGGCCAAAAATAGTAAACTTAATATTTATAAACGACCGTGATGTCTACTAGTGCGCAAGGTTTTCGGCCAAAAATAGTAAGTGTCCTATTTGGCTTCACCAAACCGTTCTCCTAATTATTCTAGTTCTCCTAATTATTCTAAGCTCTTTTCACGTTTGACGCAACTCCTAAAGCCCGACGGATGAAGAGTTATAATCAAACTAAAACTTACTATTTATAATAAAAACGAAATTAAAACAGGGAAACGACCGTCAATCCAGGGGTTTTTCGCAATTTCGAGCTGCGCAACCCGACATAGCGGGGTTGGTTGGCTAAAGTAGCTCGTTCTACCCCAAAATCATATATTTTACGCCCGATAACTCGTTCCAGATTGTGAGATACGCCTGATCTAAGGTCCGACGATCCGTATCACTTCTGTCGTCGACCGGGCCTTTTCTGATCCATCTTGGCCATGAAACTGTCCGCGACCCGCTCTACATCACATCCAGGTTCTGAATTCCCCAGATAACCCCCTCCTCGAGAGCAGGGGATCAGGCTGAGCATCTAAAATCCTTCCGGGCATGGATGGAACTACACGGTGCTTCTGGACCCATAATGTGCATGACATTCTCCCTAACTTTGTCAGGAGCTGCAAGGAAATGGTACAAACACCTGAAGCCTAAGTCCATCAGCTTGTTCGCCCAGCTCAGTAAGGCCTTCATTAATCAATTCATCGGTAGAAAAGACATGAGAAAGCCTACGCCTCACCTCCTTACGATAACATAGAGAGAGGACGAGCTTCTAAGTGACTACATTGTCCGCTTCAACGTTGAAGTAGTTCAAGTGGATGATTATGCCGATCAGATAGCCCTTACCGCCATGATGGCCGACCTCAAACAATGGAAATTCATTTTTTTGATTGGCAAGAACCCCCTACCACTCTCGCTGACATACTCAACGGAGCTAAAAAATATTCAAATGCAGAAGAGCCCTTCAGTGCATGAAGGGCTACTCGTGGCAGAAACAGCTCAGCAAGAGACAAGAAGTGAAAGGAAGAAGGGGAGCCATGTGACGCCCCAAACTCAGAAACCGGGCTCACAAAATTTCTGATCGCTGAATCTAGCGCCGACAGCCTCCGTAGTACCTCACTATCCACCTGACCAGTAGTCTGCCAATATCTACCTGGCTCGTCGATAGCAGACTCATTTGCGAGCTGGTCAAACTCAGCCTAGCTTATAGTCCCCTTACTGAGGTGGATAAGGCCATACCCCCTTTCAACCGACCACGACATAGTGGGAGACGCGGCCTACTGGTATTTGGCGCTCAAGCGCTCGTGTATCCACTTGGTCTAAACGTTGGAGCAACTCTTGGTACCAAAAAGGTTATGGGACTTTCACCCAAGGATATCCTAAGTGCCCACAGTGCTAAAACCAAGTATTTCCGGTATCCGATATGGCCATCCATGATGTGTCTGTGGAGCCACGACCCTGATGTCGCTAGGGCGTGCAGTGATCATGACACACAAATGCGAGATGCATGAATCACACCGTCAAATCATGCAGCAATCTAGCGCGTATCGCGCGATCATGTGAGGCACTCCATCTCATAAGGAATCTTGTAAATGTCTCAGCTCAACGGCTTATGCTATGATCATACGTTCCTCATATCAAGCATACATATGATGCGTATGGGCATGAATCATGGAGTTATACTAAGCATGTTATAAAGTGATGAATTGTTAACAAGTATGGGCCTATCAATGGGCCTTTAAGGAGAGTTATAATGCGGACATTTAACCAACATTATTCTTGCAATGTGGACGTCAAAACAACATTGATCCCAAGGCATGGCCCGCCATAAGACATCATTACACAAACCATGAAGGAATCACCCATTGCAATGGACCTATATACATCTCATTGGGCCTCGACCCATAGGCCTCAAATACATCAAATGGGCCGCCTCGTATGGGCTTTAGATAAATCAAGTGGGCCACATCAATGGGCCGCACTAATGGACCTTATGTACATTGCAATGGGCCATAACCCATGGGCCTTGGAATGCATCAAAATGGGCCTAGTAATACATCAGAGTGGGCCTCGACAACGGGCCACAAATACATCGAATGGGCCTAATCACATGGGCCTTATGTACATCAGATGGGCCACACCAATGGGCCCCATAAATAAACTCAAGTGGGCCACAACCAAATAAGAGTAGTGATAATGATTTCCACCATTAAAATTCTTAAGGCCCACCATAACGTATATTTCCTATCCAACCTGTTCATAGATTAATATAGTGATAGATGAAGTGGAAACAAGTATCAGCTTAAAAAGGGAACTACTACGGCCCTTAGAATTTATGAACGGTGGACGCCATTGTCCACTACATCAAATGTTGGGGTCCACTTGAATTTTAGATCTGACTTATTCTTTAGCTCATGCCCAAAAATGAGCTTTAGAAATAGGTGGACGGTTTGGATGCAGCCCATGCATCATGGTGGGGGTCCACTTGAAGGCCCACCGTTGTGTACATTATATATAATACAATATATTATATATATATATATATATATAGAGAGAGAGAGAGAGAGAGAGAGAGAGAGAGAGAGAGAGACACATACACACACGCACCCACATACACTCATACACACACGCTCACACACAAACGCATGCACCCACCCACACACCCACCGTCCAGGGGACAGTGGGAATAAAACAATTACATCACTGTGGGCTCCACCGTCCAGGCGAACGGTGGAATTAAACACATACATCATTGTGGGTCCCACGTGGGGCCCACTGTAATGTTTATACGCCATCCAATCTGTCCATAAGGTCACGCAGACCTAGATGAAGAGTAAAAACAAATTTCATCGTGATCCAAAACTTCTGTGGACCCAAAAAGGGTTTCAATGGTAGGTGGTCAATTCACACTGTTTCCTATGGTGTGGGCCACCTGAGCATTGGATATGGCTGAGTTTTGGAGGGCAGCCTGCTGCCCTAAGGGCCCACCATATGAATGGCTTGGATGACAGATATACATCACGGTGGGGCCCACCTTTAGGGCCCACGGTCGGCCAGGACTGTCCCAGCGCCCCGGACGCTGCTGGGCATCCTTGCATCAGCAGCAGCGTCAGCTGCTGTTGGTGTATTTTTTTAATTTAAATCATGAAATTTCATGGTTTTTCATGCGTGGGACCTGCATCCGATAAATCCACCCCACCCATTGGTCCCTACAGCCTATAACAATTGCAACAAGCCCAATATTGGGCATATATCGGGGTACGGAAACAACAGGGGAGGTTTCAATGGTAAAGAAACTGTTTCCCACGCCATGGCCCACTAGAAATTCGGATCGGCATCATCTTTTGGCTCAACGCCTAAAATGATTTGTAGAATGGAATGGACGGCGTGGATTGACTACATACATCAAGGTGGGGCCTAAATAAGTGACCCACCCCAAAAGCTTGGGAACCAAGCTAATATTTGTGTTTTCTCAGTCCACGTCCAGCGTCCCTGGACGCTGCACAGTTGGGATGTAACACATACATTCGAAGTGGGCCTGACTTAGGTGGGCCACCACATGGAGGATGGTGTGGGTCAACACATATAAGGTAGGCCCCACTTATAAATGGCTTAGATAAAAACCATGCCTCATGGTGGGGTCCATCCGGATGGGCCACATGGCCATGTCATCACACAAAAACATGAAAGAAGAAAGAGAGAGAGAGAGAGAGAGAGAGAGAGAGAGAGAGAGAGAGAGAGAGAGAGAGAGAGAGAGAGAGAGAGAGATCAACACGTGTGATGGAGGGACCCCGACACCATGGGCCCTCCTTTGAAATCAACCATACATCAAGTGGTAATCAAGGTGGGCCATCGGTCACATCTTAGGGTCCAAAGTGAGATCCATACCATTGATCGGTAGGCCTCACTTAGTCGACCATAAAAACATAAAAATTCTAGCCTAATAAGCACCCACCGTCGATCTTCTTGGTCCGTTAGAAAGCCAACCTCCTTATGCTTCACTTTGATGGAGAGGATGAGAAATGAAGGGCTAAGATGATAGATTTTTGGGATGAAAAAGGTAGGCCACACAACTCACCTTTCTCTCATGGAAGAGCTTGGACGTGAGCTCATTTGGTGCTTGGAAAATGTGAAGAGAAAGAGAGAGAGAGAGAGGGTGGTTGTAAGAGAAGTGATGGGAGATGGGTGATGGATGTGAGTGATGGGTGAGGTGATGGATTGGTTGACTTTTGGGTTTGCTTGACTTGTGGAGATAGAAAGCATGGGTTGCTTTGTACTTGACATGAGGGGTGATTGATGGGATTGATTTGACATGTTGTAGAGATTCTCTTGGGATTGCAAACGCACGGCGTTTTCTTCGAAATAAACGCCGGCTCACATCTCTTAGCCAGGGTACCGGATCAGTGCGTGAGACGCGGCGTCGGAACCGCGGCGACGGTGCGGTTGTAATGGTACAAGTCTCGGATTAAGCTGACTCGATTCTACAGGATACGACTTAGGGTTGATCGCAAATGTCGGTTATCAGTCGCGGATTGCTGGACTTCGACGGAAAGGATCGCGGGATTCGACGGAACAGTACGAACTAGGATATGGGTCTTACAAGCCATTTGTTGTCAACTTCAAGAGAAAAAAGGAAAATGACCAGACCTAACTGACGTTCGAAAAGTTGCTTCCACATGTACTGTCACGCCCAAACTCGGAAACTGGGGTTACAAAATTCCCGATCGCCGAATCCGGCACTGAGAGCCTCCGTAGAACCCCATTCTCAGCTCTCAGCGCCCATCCACCAGGTTTCAATCCTGGGATGCTACGAGGAGGATTTTCAACACCAATTTGATTCATAATAAGCATAACCAAAGGCATAATCCACAAACAATAACCAAAAACTCCATTACATTTCTACTATGATAAAAAATTTATAAGTAAAAAGCGCATAAAGGGAAATACAATGATGATAGACAAAAGCTATAAGATGATCTGCCACGCGCTTTAGCCTCAACGCTGCTGCGATCCAACGTCACATGCATGCAACGGTCATGCATAAGCTTATGGAAAGCTTAGAGGGTGGTGAAAGTGTGTGCGCAATGTAGTAATACTATTATGCAATATCAGAGTAATGCGGAATATGATGATGAATTGGCCGTACCAAGGCTATGCAATGCAAGGCATGAATGATGTCGGCCATACCAAGGCCATGCGATGCAAGATGTAACTCAAGCATACGAATCCTCATCTAAGTCCATATGACAATGCAGCTCATCTCTAGAATATAACCGGGGTCTGGTACACTCCAAACCAGATTACCGCCCCATCGCGCGCAACAAGGTGAGTGGAAGAGACCTCACTATCCGTCTGCCAATATCGGGCCCGACTCGTCGATAGCGGACCCATTCCTCGAGCTGGTCATGGTCATTTTGAGTTTCAGGTCATGTCCTTCGAACTGACCAATACACCCGCGGTCTTCATGCAGTTGATGAACGAGGTCTTCCATCAGTATCTCGATCAGTTTGTTGTAGTCTTCATTGACAACATTCTGATCTATTTAAGGACCCATGAGGAGCACGACCAGCATTTAGAGATTGCATTGTAGAACCTCCACGCCCACCAGCTATATGCGAAGTTGGAGAAGTGCGAGTTTTGGCAGGAGGAGGTGAAGTTCCTCGGTCACGTGGTGACAAGGGAGGGTGTCGTGGTGGACCCCTCGAAGGTCGAGAAGTGGGTCAGTGGGACTAGCCCATGAGCACGTTCGAGATCCACAGTTTTCTTGGTTTGGCGGGCTACTACCGACGTTTCATTGAGGGCTTCTCCCATATAGCAGCCCCGTTGACCAGGTTGACTCGGAAGGGCGCAGAGTTTATTTGGGGCGACGAATGTGAGTAGGCATTCGCAGAGCTGAAGGACCGTCTGACGTCCTCTCATGTCCTCACTCTTCCCTCTGGGAGTGATGAATTTGTTGTATTTACTGATGCCTCACTATTGGTTTGGGTGCCGTCCTAATGCAGCACTGAAGACTAGTGGCCTTCGCGTCTCGCCGGCTTAAGGTCCATGAGCAAAACTACCCCATGCTTGATTTGGAGCTGGCAGCAGTTGTCTTCGCACTGAAGTTGTGGAGGTACTATCTTTATGGGGTCAGGTTCGAGCTCTTTTCTGACCACAAGAGCTTGAAGTACCTATTCTCTCAGTCTGAGCTGAACATGAGGTAGAGACGCTGATGGAGCTGCCGAAGGACTATAATTTTGACCTCCAGTACCATCCAGGCAAGGTATACATGGTGGCGGATGCCCTCAGCCATCAGCCACTGGGCTTGGTGGCACACATGATGATTCAGGAGTGGAGGATGCTCGAGGATATAACAGAGTACAACTTTGAGTTTGGTCTGCAGTCTTCTCTCGTTCAGCTATCGAGCCTGTCGATTCAACCCTCTCTTGTCGCGAGGGTGATCGAGGCTCAGCAGAAAGACGAGTCGTTATAGGATTACTGAGCAGAGGCAGCATCTGAGAGTCAGACAGATTAGTAGATTGGTTCTGATGGTGGACTTCGCTTCAGAGGCCGATTGTGTGTCCCGGATATTCTTGAGTTGTGCAGAGATCTTATGACCGATACACATCAATCGTGGTTTTCTATCCACCCTGGCTCGATGAAGATGTATTGTGATATGAGGATACAATATTTTTGAGCGGGGATGAAGCCCCAGATCGCTAGTTTTGTGGCCGAGTGTGACACATGACAGCGTGTCAAGATCGATCATCAGAGACCCCCTGGTCCATTACAGCTATTGAGCGTTCCGATGTAGAAGTGGGAGCACGTATCTACCAATTTTATCATGGGTTTGCTGAGGACTTAGCGCGGTCATGACGCCATCTGGGTTGTCCTGGACCGTTTGATGAAGTCAGCACATTTTCTCACGATTCGTGAGACTTGACATTCGGACTGGCTCACCAAGCTATTTTTTGATGAGATCGTGAGACTGCATGGTGTTCCTGTCTAGATCTATTCAGACCGAGACCCGTAGTTTACGTCTCAGTTTTAGAGGAGCTTTCAGAGAGCGATGTGCACTGATTTGCAGCTTAGCACCGCGTATCATTTGTAGACCGATGGGCAGACCGAAAGGGTCAATCATTTGTAAATGATTGATAAAATGCTAGTATTTGGTAACATGATCAAGGTATTTGATGAAATGCTCAAATGAAGATTTCACTTGGATTGTTTGTTAAATACTGAATTGATTATCATGTATATTTAATTGTTGCATTTGAGTAAGATTGGGGCTACAACTTAGCCTAGGCAATCGGTAACAGTTCCTATTCGGGTAGCCGAATTAGTCTCGCCACATTGGGTATACTTGATGAATCCGAGTCGCACGACGATTGTCGAAGTGGTTAGGCCACGAGGGGTGCTTATACGCCCCATGTCATTTAGTCAGCGTGTACCCGTACTAATCAAACTTACCTAACAAACCGATCGGCCTATTGCATATTTACCATGTATGGACACTACTGCTTAAATCTAAGGTACCCCTTACCAATATAACGGCCCACTTTAATCATGGTACCATGATCCGCTAAGACTCGTGAGCTGGGCATGGTGGTATGGGACACCGTGTTTGAGCTGTTGGCCTACGCCGAGGTGATAAGCCACCCCGTTGTGACCAGTGAACAAACTCAGACTCGTGAGCCGGGCATGGTGGTATGGGACACCGTGTTCGAGCTGTCGGCCTACGCCGAGGTGATTAGCCACCCCGTAGT
>JAJHSJ010000016.1:33580085-33633905 GCA_021015155.1 Magnolia officinalis | reverse complement strand
TGCATTTCATGGTCAATTCCCTTCACTTCATGGACATTCCATGCATTTCACGATCAATTCCCTTCACTTCATAGTCATTTCCATGCATTTCACGGTCAATTCCCTCCACTTCATGGTCATTTCCCTCCAATTCATGGTCAATTCTGGCGATTCTCCTTCACTTCATGGTCAATTCCATGCAATTCACAGTCAATTCCCTTCACTTCACGGTCAACCCCTAAATCCAAACAATATGACATTCCAAACTCATGCTAGGGCATAAAAGCTGAACGTTGATTGAGTGGAATGGCAGAACATGATTCATGTAACCCCAATTAGTTTCCCTAAGTCTTACACTTTAGGTTATGATGATGATGATCCTTATGAACTCCAATTAATTTCCCTGTAATTGTGAACCTAATATTCACTCCAAATATCAAGATTTTTAAAGCAGCATTCTCAGAAGCTGAAACTGAAGTGGACAATAGAATAAATCAAGCAGGATTGGCCCATGTTCTAAAAAGTCTAGCAAATTAGTTCTACCAAAGATTTGTTTAACAAATAGGAGATGCAGCAAAAATGGTAAAACTATTCATGTGTATACATGTCAACTGTCAAGGGATAGTATCGCCAACAAAAAGCACCATCTTCCGCACTCTCGAAGAGGTGAGCGCAGAGGCTTATGATCAACAAGACTAGGGGTAGGTAAACATCAATTGTTCTAGCAACATCCACAGTTCTAGCATATTTAGTGTGAACCAACTGAACATGACTGGAGATCAGTATGACAAGAATAGCACCTGTGGAATGATCCTGGACCACATTCACACTAAAAGCAAACGAACTCGAGACCAACAGCAGATGTGATCATCTCATCACCCTGCCCTAAAAACACTGAAACAAAAGGCTGCAATAGCCCTAAAATGAAGGAAAAATCAAGGGCTCATTTGGCACCGTGGATTTGAACTCCTATGGAATCAACAGGATTTTATTCTATACATAATCAAGTGGATTTGGAATGATTTGGATTTCTCTCACTATAAATCCCTCCAATTCACTGAATTTTACGATATCGAATTAAATTAGATATAAATTATAGTTACGATAACTCCAAGAGCTTGAGTTAATTTAAAATGAATTATAGATTATATCGAAGTATATTCGATGTTATCGAACTTAATTTATCGATAACATTGAACGTATTCGATGTTATCGTAACTAAAAGACACAGCTCACCATGACATATCGAAGTCAATTCGATATACTCTTCTTTGATGTATCGAATAGGATTAGATATATCGAAAAAGGTCCAAAAGTCTCCAGAGAACTTATGTTCATTTACAACGAATTTTTGATGATATCGATTAGCGTCTGATATATCGAAGGACTATTCGATATGTATTGACGTATACTCGATTACAAAGACCTTGAATTCAATGCTAAAAGTAAAAAATTCCTCTTCGATATATCGATACCCCTTCGATATGCTACTTTTCGATATATCGAAAGGTAGACGATATATCGAAAATTGTTCAAAAGTGTCCAGAGACATTATGTTGTTTTTAAATGATTTTATTACGATATATCGAAGACATTTCAATATCAATCGAAAGATACTTGATTACAAAAACACAATCTATTGAATTTTTCGAAGGTAAAAGTACAAAGTACTCTTCGATTTTATCGAAATGTTAATCGATGACATCGGGCTTAAGTTGTCGAGTACATGGAATTCTATTCGATGTTATCGAACTAAACCATCATTGTAATGGAATGATACATCGACTGTAATTCGATATGTCATGTGTCGATATATTGACTAAAATTCGATATATCGAAAATGATAAAAAACTATCCAAAGACAAGCTGTTCTTTTAAAACAAATTATCGATAATATCGATACCACTTCGATATATCGAAGGAGATTTCGATATCACTCGAATTGTACTCGATTACAAAAACTGAGAAATTTTTTGCCAACTCAAAGTTGACAATGGCAATTGCGCTTCGATATATCGATTACACTTCGATATGTATAGGACGATATGTCGAATGGTATAAGATATATCGAAAAGTACCCAAAACTGTCCAGGGATGAATGCTCATTTAAAATGAATTTTCGAGTTTATCGATTAACATTCGATATATCGAAGGACTTGTCGATGTATCTCGAAGTGGACTCGATTGAAAAAAAATTGAAAAACCCTAAACCCTTTGCCCGTCCGTTGGACTCCTTTCGATATATCGATTGACTGTCGATATATCAAAGGCTTGCGTGTATTTGAAGCACGCCGCGTCCATTCCACTTCATTCCTTCCATTTTCTTCTTCCTCTGCGACACATCCTCTCCCAGAAGTCGGTGGAGGTGAATTCGAGCCATTTTCCCAACCTTTTAAGGTTGGTAAATCGCTTTTGTTGGTCAATCATTCAAAACCCTAGATTTTCCTACATTTTCCTTTTGTTGTTCATCCCTACTTGCTGTCATTTTCTTCAATCTCGTAGATTTCATTTCATTTCTTTCAGAATAACCTCTAAAAGTTTTCATCTACATGGGAAAGGAGAAGAGTAAATCGGTTCATCAGGGAGAATCCTCCAATCCTAGGCCAAAACGTGCTAAAACAGTTACCAGGAGAAAAAATGCTCAACCACCGACCCAAAATGTCTCTCCACCACCTAGAAACGATCCGACACCCGAACTTCTAATCCCTAATGTGCCACCACCTCCTGAGGATCTGTATCAAAAGTTTATGGCAAGGAAGATGGACTATGAAAGATAAGTTAATAGGTCTTGTCTAGCTCCATATGGGATTGTACCAATGCTCGAGGCCATTGGCTAGTCTCGTATGCTTGACTTTGGTGGAGTGACACGGAATGAACAAATATACAGGTTTTTAGCTTACTATCATTCCCCAGTATCTGACCCCCCGGCCATAGATGTCACCATTGGACAAACCACAACTCACATCACTCCTGCCATTATCGATCAATTAATTGAAATTCCGTGTAAATCCCAAGGCTTTGTAGACTACGACTTCAACTCACTTGAAGTTCATTCAGAAATTACAAAACATTTATGCAATGGCCAAGACATTCCTTGGCATGAGGGTAACTCCCTGCGTGCCACCCACATGTCTACACAATTCCGCATTCTTCACACAATTTTTTGTACAAATGTCTATCCCAGGGGCACCAACAGGTCTGATCTTACCCCATTCATGTTGGGGATTCTTTATGCCGTCAGCCAAAAAGTGGAACTGTGTCTGCCTACTCTCATGTTGCATCAGCTGGCCATGGCAATCCAAGCCACTAGAGATGTGTACATTTCATTCCCTCATCTTATCTGTCTATTATCTCGACATGTGGGATTGCTTCCCACCACTGACCGTCCCAGAGAGCCTCACAAATTTACCAAATTAAACATAAAAAGAATGGGATTACTTGACACACCAGCTTCCTCTTCCGCTCCGCTTGATACTATGCCCGAAACTGAAGCGATGGACACCGAGGCAGCAGACACTGGAGATAAGAGGCCCCAACATCGTGATCCGACGTTCTCTCCAGTCTCACATACTCGTCATCATGTTGGCCACCGAGAGCGTCGAACCTCGATTATATATCATCTTCGCCAACAAGATAAACGACTTCGCCAGCACGATCAACGATTGTCCTAGATCGAGAAGATCGCAGTTGCGACAAAAGAAGTTGTCGAACGAGTGGAGAAAAATCTGCAGGACCTGATGTCGATGATCACATGCAGATGAGATGACACCGTGCCACACAGTGTCGGTCCTTTAGTCCAGCCTGATGCGTAGTTGAAAAATGTTGTTAATTGTAAATTTTTTAATATTGTATGTTCGTAAAGGGCTTCTTCTTCTTTTGTTGGATGATGATTATACTACCCAAACTTGGGGTAGTAATTTTGATTATTCCCTGGTGAATCAATGAATGAAAGATGATAATTTTTGTTTTCAACTATATAATTTAAATTATAGACGTCGCGTCGGTTGATTCTTACATGGACTTTCTGCTTGGGACAATACTTGTATTGCCCGCATTTAAATTATAGGACAATGCTACTTTCAAGAATCAACGATTTTCTTCAAAGTGCTTAGTGCTTAGTGCTTAGTGTTTACAGACTTTCCTATCTAAGTTTCTACCACCTCTCAGTATTAACTCTAATTGCCCTTTATATACAAAAATTAATGATGTTGCACAACGAGGAAATAGCCCTCAGAATCATGCTACCTTCTTTACTTCAACTTGAGACTAACACAATTGCAATTGGAGTCAAGTTTGGGGATTCATGAATGGCATGGTAGAAAACTGCAGTTTGGTTATTTCCACTTTATAAGACTGGTAGTCGGATTTCAATTCACTAATGCATCAGTTGGAATTGACTGTGAAGTGAAGCGGAATCGCTGGAATTGACCGTGAAATGCATGGAAATGACCGTGAAGTGAAGGGAAATGACCGTGAAGTGAAGCGAAAATGTCGGAATTGACCGTGAAATGCATGGAAATGACCGTGGATGCATGGAATTGACCTTGAAGTGAAGCAGAAATGTCGGAATTGATCGTGAAATGCATGGAAATGACCATGGAATGCATGAAAATGACCGTGAAGTGAAGGGAATTGACCGTGAAATGCATGGAATTGTCTGTGAAGTGAAGGGAATTGACCGTGAAATGCAAGGATATGACCGTGAAGTGAAGCGGAATCGTCGAAATTGACCGTGAAATACATGGAAATGACCGTGAAGTGAAGGGAATTGATCGTGAACTGCATGGAATTGTCCGTGAAGTGATGGGAATTGACCGCGAAATGCATGGAAATGATCGTGAAGTGAAGCAGAATCGTTGGAATTGACCATGAAATGCATGGAATTGACTGTGAAATGAAGGTAATTGACTGTGAAATGCATGGAATTGTCCGTGATGTGAAGGAAAATGACTGTGAAATGCATGGAATTGACTGTGAAATGCATGGAATTGACCGTGAAATGCATGGAATTGACCGTGAACTGAATGTCTTATTAGAAATTTGAATCGTTGTGGTACGAAATTCGCAATTTCAAAGAAAACAACATATGTATTAGAAGAAATGTATAACATTGACATATGTATTATAAGAAATGTATAACATTCACAGTCGTATTACAAAAAAATGTATAACATCACAATCGTATTACAAAAAATGCACTACAACAGACATTATTCCGGAGGTATTGGAAATTTGCAACTCTGACGATTATGCCCTGTTTATTTGCAACGTCCGCATATTTTTATTGTTCGTTCCTCTCCATGGGAAAGGATTCGTGCCTTCTTCGGTCTTCCAGCTGACCTCGTCTGTAGCGGAGGCTTGATACTGGAACAATACTCCTTGAATCCAGAAGAAATTTTCCATTGACTCTTATCCCATACTGGGTACACGGAATCTTCATACGTGATCTGGTAATTCCTGGCCGTGTACAACGGGGAACAATATAAATAATGAGGAAGATTATAGTTTATATACATGCTGAAAGAACATGGGTATCCCTTTACTTCAAACTCGCGAGATGTACATGAAAGCTCATTGAGCTTGACAGTATCATTGTACTCTCCCACAATATAGTATTCATCCTGAGAAATTGTGTGGCAACAAACATCTCATGCTTTCGGTATGAGATCCTTTAATTGTTTCTCGACCTATGGTGTCAAGGGTCCAACGAATAATGATGTTGATTCTCTTCTCTGATAGAACATCTCTTGAATTTTTATTCTGACCGTCTCTATCAGCATAGTAACGGGATATTCTCGTGTTTATTTAAATAGAGCATTAACACACTCAGCTATATTTGTAGTGACTAAATTGAATCTTTTTATTGGAAAGTGTGAAGATGCCCACTTTTCATACCCTATTTTCCTCAATCATGCATGTATCGAGGGTTTGGCATGTTCGATATCATGCATTAATTTTTCAAACTCAGCCCTCCTACAAGTCTTTACAGCTTGTCAGTAATAGATTTCTAACAACTTGTCTTTGAACGTGTCCAGCAAGTTTCGATATATATGATATGCACAGTACCCATGGATTACTACATGGAAGACCTGTGGAACTTCTTTTATTAGACCTTTATGTCATTCTGATATGATCACAAGACCAGGTGTAACGCACCAAAAATCAGAGGTCGAGCAGAAGCTCAACTCCCGAGTTCCAACGCATCACTTATACAACATAGATAATGATGATTAAATGTTGTCCATATTAGTGCATTAAACATGAGTGGGATTATACTAAATCAGCATATCATACTCCAAAGACTATTAAATTACGCAAGCGGAAGACTGTGATAATATATAGAACATATAAGTGATTGTAAGTCCCCCAGAGTATGAACGTCACTAGGTTAAATAATTACATGTATAACTCCAAAATTTACAAAATGATAAGGTGTAATGTTCAACTAGTCCGTATCCCTGCAATCCCTGCGACGCAACTCTAGGTCTACACAGACCTGCCAGAGAGTTGCATGTAGGAGAACTCCTCGTCATCGTGGAAGGCCAGCTCCAACTCGTAAGCCTCGCCATCATCTGAAAGTAAAGCAGAGTCTGGTTGGTGTTTTAAAACACCGTCCCAGAGTGGGAGTGAGTGATCAACTCAGTAGAGTCATAAGGCAAAAGTTAACATGTTATCAATTCAGTCAAGCAGTAATGATAAAGCGATACAACAAGCATTCCTAAGTACTCTAGTTAATGCAAAGATGATATGTATTAATGATGCATGCCCTCGCCTGCACTCCCTCTATGACATCATCTCACGGTCGCGCATGCTATACTCCCACTGTGCTTAACAACCATGCCTAAGGCACATACAATGTGGTGCTTGGTCATGTTACCCAAGTTCTTACTTAGAATTATTCATACAGCAGGTTTGAGAAGCTAAGGTACCTCCCTTTATATCATTGACCCAAACAATGATCCATCTAGGGTCGTCAATCCTAGTTAATCACATATGATAGGCAAGTTCGCGAGTTTACACTATAGGTTGCTACGGGGGTCTCGTCACCCCAGCGTAGGCTTAATTCACACTCGAGGTCACTATGAGAGGCTCGTCACCTCAGCGTAGGCCTATTTTATACTCGAGGTCACTACGGAAAAGGCTCGTCACCTTAGCATAGGCCGACAGCTCGAATACAGTGTCTCATATCACCGTATTCGGCTCACGAGTTTGGTTTGCCCACTGGACACTACCGGGAGGCTCGTCACCCCAGCGTAGGCTGACAGCTCGACCACGGTGTCTCATACCACCATGTCCGGCTCATGAGTCTAAGCGGATCGTGGTACCAAGGTTAAACAGGCTTTTCAATGGTAAGTGATACCTTAGATTCAAGCAGTATCGTCCATACATGGTGAACATATAGTAAGTCAATCGGGTTACTTGACAAGCCCGACTAGTACGAGCGCACGTTTAATTAATCGACATGGAGCGTATACGCACTCCTTGTGGCCTAACCAATGTCGATAATTACCATACAACTCGGATTCATCGAACGTGTCCGTGGTGGCGAAACTGATTCAGCCACTCGATTGAAAGTCGTTACCGATTGCCTGGACTACATCGTAGCCCCAATCACACTCCAAAACAATAGCATTCACATATGGTAGTCATAACAGTATTGAACAAACAATCCAAGCATTGCAACCATTTGAACATTTTATATAACACATAGTGAACATGACATCATAAATATGCATTTCATACATAAATCACGTAGTAGTAAGATAGGTTACATGAAGGAAACTGTAACTATATATAAAGCAATTGAGAATCCTATCTCAACACCCTCATTAAATACACTTTAACACGCATTTTCTCATTCAGGCATTTTATCAAATACTTAGACTACACATATCAACTTACAGCTAATAAATTTATTATAACGTATATTGTAAGACCAGTATCCTAGTTCGTACTGTTCTGTCGATTTTCGCGATCATTCCCGTCGAATTCCGGCAACCTACGACGTATAATCAACTTTTGTGATCGACCCTAAGTCGTATCCAGTATAATTGAATAGGCTTAATCCAAGACTTGTACCATTGTGACCGCACCGTCGCCGCGGTTCCGACGCCACGACTCTCGTACCGATCCAATACCCTGACCAAAAGATGCGGGCCGACGTTTATTTCGAAGAAAACACTGCACGTTTGCAATTCCAAGAGAATCTCTACAACATGTCCCATCAATCAATCAATCAATCACCTCATGTCAAGTACACACACCCATGCTTTCTTTCTCCACAAGTTAAGCAACCACCAAAGTCAACCCATCACTCACCTCACATCACTTACCTCACATCCATCACTCTCTCTCCCTTACAACCCTCTCTCTCTCTCTCTCTCTCTCTCTCCTCCTCTCTCTCTCTCTCTCTCTCTCTCTCTCTCTTTCTCTTCACACATTTCCAAGCAACAAAGAAGAGAAAAATGGGACGTCCAAGCTCTCCCATGTGAGAAAGAGTGCATGTGTGTGGCCCACTTCCTCTCCCAAAAACCTTCATCCTAGCCCTTCAAACCTCATCTTCCACCGTCAAAGTGAAGCACAAGGAGACCGGCGTTCCAACGGACCGAGAAGATCGAACGGTGGGTGCTTCATAAGCTTAGATTTGTATGTTTTTATGATGGGCCAAGTGAGGCCTACCGATTGATGGTATGGATCTCACTTTGGACCCTTGATGTGGCCAATGGCCCACCTTGATTATCAATATCATTTCATGATGGGGCCATTCCCCATGGACCCCATCATGATGTTTACTTTCTAGTTTAAAAATGGGTCATCTAGACCTTCTATTTCGGTGGAGAAAGGATCTCCACCGTTGATCTTGATTGGTGGGCCCATATGAAATGGGACCCACTTGATGTATGTTTTAAATCATGCAAGGGAGGGCCCATAGTGGCGGGGTCCCTCCATCACTTGATCTCTCTCTCTCTCTCTCTTTCATTTTCTTTGGTTATATGTGATTGATATGGTCGTGTGGCCCACCCGGATGGACCCCACCCTAAGGCATGTATTTTATCCAGTCATCTATAGGTGGGGCCCACTTTATTAGTGATATGTCCACCCCATCCATCACTTGGTGGCCCACGTCGACAGCCCACCTGGAATAAACAACCGTCCAGCGTCCAAGGACACTAGACATTGAAAGGAAAACACAAATATCAACCTTGGTTCAAGGCTATTTGGGTGAGCCACTCATGCAGGCCCCATCATGATGTATGTATGTCATCCATGCCGTTCATGAGGTGGGCCCCTGCTTGAAGTGGGCACCCTCCAAAAATCAAGTCCA
This sequence comes from Magnolia officinalis, assembly GCA_021015155.1. NCBI lineage: Eukaryota > Viridiplantae > Streptophyta > Magnoliopsida > Magnoliales > Magnoliaceae > Magnolia > Magnolia officinalis. Next base: position 33,624,601 of record JAJHSJ010000016.1, on the reverse strand, counting down.
TCCAAAGCTCAGGTGGCCCACATCACAGGAAACAGTGGGGTTGAACCGTCTGCCATTGAAACCGTTTTTGGGTCCACAAAAGTTTTGGATCAAGCTGAAATTTGTTTTTCCCTCTTATCCAGTGACGTGTGACCTTATCAACAGGTTGGATTTCAAATAAACATTATGGTGGGCCCCGCGTGGGACCCACCCATCCAGCCATTTCGCTGGGTACCGCACACCAGCGCTTGGCTGGTGTATTGGCGTTGGCAAGGGGTGTGGTCCCACTGCTGATGACGTCAGTAGTGGTTTGGACCCACTGTGATGTATGTTTTGTATCCCTCCGTCCAGATGGCTGGACGGTGGGCCCTCCATGGCATGTATATGATATCCAAACTGTTCATCCATTTGGTGAACGTGGACCCCACCTGTTGTACATGGTTAATCCAACCGTCCACCCATTTTGCAAGCTCATTTTTGGGCATGAGCTAAAGAATGAATCAGATCCATGGTTCATGTGGACCTCCACCATGATGTATGTGTTGCATCCAAGTCATCCAACCACTTGAAAGCTCATTTGGAAGCTTAAGTTCAAAAATGAGACAGATCTAGGAATAGGTGGACCACATTATAGGATGTAGTGGGTTTGAATGTCCACCATTAAGACCCTTGGGCTACTAAGTTTGGGACCAAATATGATATTGGTCTTTCCTTTTAATTCAGGTCTGTGAGGCCTTATAATCAGATTGGATGGGAAATAAATATTATGGTGGGCCTTTGGAATTTAATGGTGGAAATCATTATCACCACTCTTATTTGGTGTGGCCCATTCGATATACATGGGGCCCATTGGTGTGGCCCATTTTATAAACATATGACCCATGTGAGGAGGCCCATCTTGATGTATTTATGGCCTTCCATTGAGGCCCACCTTGAGGTATATAAAGCCCATGTTATGCGACCCATTGTGGTGTATTCAAAAGCCCATGGGATATGGCCCATTGCAATGTACATAAGACTCATTGATGCGGCCCACTTGATTTATATAAGGCCCATATGAGGCGGCCCATTTAATATATCTAAGGCCTATGGGTCGAGGCCCAATAAGATATATATAGGTCCATTGCAATGTGATTCCCTATTGTTTGTGTAAAGATATTTCATGGCGGGCCATGCCTTGGGAACAATGTTGGTTTGATGTCCACATTGTAAGAAAATGTTGGTTAAAAGTCTGCATTATAACTCTCCCTTGGGCCCATTGATAGGTCCATATTGGTTATGTGTAGGCCGTCTAAGCCCATCTTCAGTGTAAGGATAGTTCATTACTTTATAACATGCTTAGTACACTTCCATGATTCATACGCATACGCATCATATGTATGCTTAATATGAGGAATGTTTGATCATAGCATAAGCCGTTGGGCTGAGGCATTTATGGGACTCCTTATGCGACGGAGTGCCCCGCATGAGCGCGTGGTACGCGTGAGATTTCTGCATGATTGTACGGTGCGACACATGCATCTCGCGTATGTGTGACTTGATCACTGCACGCCCTAGCGACATCAGGGTTGTGGTCTCCACAGGCACATCGTGGATGGTCGTATCGGATACCGAAAATATTGGCTCTAGCATTGTGGGCACTTAGGATGTCCTTAGGTGAAAATCCTAGAACCTTTTTGGTACCAGGGGATGCTCCAACGTCTAAACCGAGTGGATACACGAGCGCCCGAGTGCCGAATACCAGTAGGCGGCGTCTCTCACTATGTCGTGGTCGGTTGAAAGGGGGTGTGGCCTTATCCACCTGAGTGAGGGGGCTATAAGCTAAGCTGAGTTTGACCAGCTCGTAAATGTGTCCGCTATCAATGAGCCGGGTATGTATTGGCAGACTACTGGTCAGGTGGATAATGTGGTCTCTTCCACTTGCTTGACTGTGCAGATAGGGAGGAGGCAGTCAGTGTGAGGTGTATTAGACCCCGGTGATATCCAGAGAAGAACTGTACTGATACGTGTACTTGATGAGTACTGACATGCTTGTATTGCATCTTGCATATGACATTTGGCTACATAGGCCTAGCATCGCATGGCCTTGGTATGGCTAATAGCATTCATGTCTTGCATCATATAGCTTTGGTATAGCTGATAGCATTCATGGACTTACCGCATATTTCTGCATTACTCTGATATTGTACACTTGGCACTCGCCTTACACACATTTTCACCACCCTCTAAGCTTTCTATAAGCTTATGCACGATGGATGCGTGTAGGTGGCGTTAGGTTACAACAGCGTTGAGCTTGGAGCGTGCAGCCGAGCTTTTGGAGTTTCTGTTACTTTCATTATATTGTATTTCTCTTTCCATATTGTAAAGTTTTTGATATAGTGGATATGTGGTGATGTTGTTTTGTGACTTGGTTATGCTTGTGGTTATGCTCCATTATACAAAAAAAATCATACTAAAATCCTCCTTATAGGATCCCAGGATCAGAATCTGGTGTATGGGCATTAGGAGCCGAGAATGGGGTACTACGGAGGATGTCGGTGCCAGATTCAGCGATTGAAAATTTTGTGAGCCCAATTTTCGAGTTTGGGGCGTGAGTGGATACACGAGCGCCCGAGTGCCGAATACCAGTAGGTCGCGTCTCCCACTGTGTCGTGGTCGGTTGGAAGGGGGTGTGGCTTTATCCGCCCGAGTGAGGAGGCTATAAGCTAGGCTGAGTTTGACCAGCTCGCAAATGTGTCCGCTATCGATGAGCCGGGTAGGTATTGGCAGACTACTGGTCAGGCGGATAGTGTGGTCTCTTCCACTTGCTTGACTGTGCAGCTAGGGAGGAGGCAGTCAGTGTGAGGTGTATTAGACCCCGGTGTTATCCAGAAAGGAACCGTACTGATATGTGTACTTGATGAGTACTAGCATACTTGCTTTGTATCTCGCATATGACATCGGGCTACATAGGCTTCGCACCACATGGCCTTGGTATGGCCGATAGCATTCATGTCTTGCATCATATAGCTTTGTTACAGCTGATAGCATTCATGGACTTACCGCATATTTCCGCATTACTCGATATTGTACACTCGGCACTTGCCTTATGTACACACTTACACCTCCCTCTAAGCTTTTGTAAGCTTATGCACGACCGTTGCGTGCAGGTAGTGTTGGACAGAAGCAGCGCTGAGGCAAGAGAGCACATCTGATCATTTTGGAGCTTTTTGATCACCCTGTATTTCCCTTTCCGCATTGTACTTAAAAGTTTTTAATATAGTGGATATGTGGTGATGTTGTTTTATGACTTGGTTATGCTTGTGGTTATGCTCCATTATAATAATAAAAAAATCATACTGAAAATCCTCCTTATAGGATCCCAGGATCGGAATCTGGCGTATGGGAGCTGGGAGCCGGGAGCCGAGAATGGGGTACTACGGAGGCTGTCGGCACCGGATTTGGCGATAAAAAATTTTGTGAGCCCGTTTTCTGAGTTTGGGGCGTGACATATATTATAGTAATTCCTTTCACAAGGAAGTTGTCACACATACAATAATCATGCATTCTCAATAAATAATCATGGCAAGCATAAATCATAATTCCATATTCATTCAAACATTTCAACAAACACATAGAATGCATTAAAACCAACATAATTTATATGTGTAATATATGGAAAACATCGCATCTAAGCACATGTGACAGCAATCAAGTCAGTTATAAATCATTAACTAATATTGAAAGCCTTGAAAACCATAACTTAAACGTTTATAGTCCGCACCTTTCGTTGGTAAACTCGTATCGAACTCAGTACGAACACTAAGCCTTTGTCTGCGGCACAACGGCTGCTTAAATCAACGAAATAGGTTAGTTATTCCACCAATTCCTCTATTTGAATCCCTAAAACAAATTAGGGTTAGGATGTCTTACCCAAAAATAGATTTGGATTCGCCAATGTAGCGATACAGCCAGGATGATTCGGCACTTGGAGTGGTGGGATCGAATCCCAGCAACTATCTCTCACTCTCTCTCTCTCTCTTCTCCTCACTCTTTCCTTCTCTTTTCTCTCTTCTCTCTCCTAGGGTTAGGAAATTCGTATGGAATGAGAGAGGGGTGGGTTAAGGCCCTTATATAGGCCCAGAACTGATGTCAATGGCCCCAGGGTCATGTTATACTTAGGTTATAGCCAAAAGTCATCTGTTTCGGGCCAACGGAGCTCATCTGGAGGTCCATTTCTTGCATACGGTTTAGGAAAAGTTCCCTGACAATGGATCTATGGCAGGTTAAGATTTCGGCCCGATCGGATTTGTGGATCGACCGCAGAGGACCAGTTTCAATTCAACGGCTATCATTACTCGATCAAGGCCACACGTACACTAACATATGTTGAAAATTTTCCCTGATCCAAGGGTGTAGTTGGGTCGGAATCTGATGGTCTGAAACCTTAAATTTGGCCTGCAAGCGAACGACCCAATTCACTTAAGTTTGAGTTCATTTTCTAAAGATATTCGCTTTTCTCACACACTTCGCTCTGGGCTCAAGTTGTGCATTTCGGGATACCATTTGGACTTGATTCCCGAGATGGTTGTCAAGCCCAGTAAGGTAGTCATAATCGTATAGTTTTTTGGCAGTCGAACTTTCGACGCCCGGTCTAGGTCCAATACGGAGTTTCACGGTGCTCTCGAGAGCAACTGGGTTTTGAGATGGATCCTAGGTTTTTAGGTAATGTAGAGTTAGTGATTCTACTGGTTTCGGGTCTTACAGATCATATAGAAAGCGGTTCAAGCTAATCCACCGATTAATTCAGTTCAGCACTTAACTAATCTTTTGTCTAATTCCTACATAATTTGATCCATAGCGATTTCTGCTTGAGGTGGTACTCGGGTCTTTGTACAGATTTTTCCTTAGACGTTACAACAGAGCAATCTCCTAACGAATCGTTGAGGTAGGTAAGGAATCAGTTTCAACTGCTATTGTTATCTAATTCTCCGATACCAAAAGTGACTAGAAAGATATGATTTTCGCCATCCAAAGTCGTAGCAACGAACAGAACACCCTTGTACTTACCTTTTAAATGCGTCCCGTCAACGGTCAAGACCCTTCACAGAGATGTTTGAAAACTTCTGACGCACTGTCCGAGCGCAACGAAACATCTCTCGAACATCATCGTCTGTTTATTCACAAGTAAGGCAGTCACTGTCCCCAGGTTCGCCATCCTCAACTCATGCAAGTACATCGGGAGTTCTTTGTAAGAGTCTTCGTAAGACCCCATTATGCAATCGATTGCAATCTTTTTAGCGCGCCATGCCTTCTGATAGCCAATAACAATATTATACTTCTCTTGCATTGCGAATATAATGTCCTTCGGCCTTAACCCCAGGCACTGCTTAATGCGATTGAGAACCAGTTCATTGGCCAGCTTACTGCTTGCTTGCCAATGATCGCTCTTCATCTATGACATTCCACATGTATGTATGGACCTGTAAGTCTTAATCTTGAATATCCCTGCTTCATTCACCCTAGATGCGTGTACCCTCCATTCACACTTATCTTCTATACACGCCACAGTGAATTTCTTGTATGTGGAATATAGAACCTTGTATTGAAAGTTGTTGCAAATTGCAAATTGGCTTAAAACATACTTACATCGGCTCGTATCCTTAAATGTTTGGCCAATACTATATCAATTGGGTCATCAAGTGGATATGAATATAGTGATAGGTCTGCATTGGTGTAACCACCATCCTCGAAAGGCACAATGGGAAGCCTAATGGTTAAGTCAGATGTTCGACCTTGTTCGGGCAATGGAATGTCGCTTCCACTTACATTTCTGGCGTTGGATGTTGAGGGCAAGTCTACTCTTGTAAATGAAGGTGATGCCGTATATTCAATTATGAGATTCACGTCAGCCGATGCCCTCACTTGTCTTGTCATGAGGTTTGATGTCTGAGCCGGCTCGGGTATTGGAGTGTTGCTTAGAGGAACTTGCGAAGGTGATGTCATATCTTCATATTTTCATCCATGTTCCTCACTCAAACTTACAACAGTTGGGGCGTCATGTTCGAACACACTGTAAGCCACTAGGTCTTCAAGTACTGCCTCATTAACACGCCGATGAATAGAGGGATGTAATGATCCGGATGCTTCAGTTGTACTGCCAAGAACATTCTCACATCTTCATCATCTTCAATTATAACAGGAGGGGCTGATTCGTTTGTGCAAGGGTACAGTATTTTCAACCTTATATCGTAATGCTCAGGTCTAGTCTTTGCAACTCGGTGCACTTTCGATACAAGCTGTTCATATGTAGTGTCAACTCCCACCACTGAAGGTTTCAAGTAACCACCCTTGTAAATGTATCGATTATTTTCGCTAACTAACTCTCCACCATATGAGGATATGATCATTACCGAAGCCATTTTCTTAAAACAAACACAATAATATAACTCGTTTAGTATTCAATGTATAAGGTGGATTTGACCAAGTAGTATGAAATCCACCATTGTACTATCTCAAATATGATCGACTTAGCGGTCAGATTTTCAAAGTTCTCAAATATGTCACTCAGTTCGGGATGATTTTCCCTCTCTTCGCAGTCAATTTCACTCACTTTTAGGGCAAGTTCACACTCACTTCGCATTGAATTTCACTCACTTCTCGGTCCTGAAGTAATTGAAAATGAGTGCAAAGTGAGTGTGTGTCTGATTATTGGGCTCAATTATAATTACCATGTAAATGGGTAACAATTATTCACTTAGGTAATTACCACATCTTTCCCAATGTAGATGTGACAACTTACTTTTTTAACACTTAAATCGAGAAATTTACAAAATCAATGTGGGGCCCACTGTGATGTATGTGACGTATCCACACCACTCATTTGTTATGCTAGCTGAATTTAGGGCATGAACAAAAAAAAATGAGGCAAATCTAAAGCTCAAGTGGACCACACCATTGGAAACAGCAGGAATAGAACACCTACCATTAAAAACTTTTTGGGGCCTTTAAAAGTTTTGCATATAGCTAATATTAGTGTTTTCCCCTTATCCATGTCTATGTGACCCTATGAATGGGTTAGATGATGAAAACACCTAAATGTGGGCCTATTTAAGGAAATAACTTTCAACGGTATAAGAATTAAGGTCATTGTTTCCTTTCGTGTGAGCCATTTGAGTGCTGGATCAGCATCATTTTTGGTCTGATGCCTCAAAATGTTATAATAAAATAGATGGACGGTGTGGATATATCATATACATTACAGTGGGGTCCACATATTCAATTCCATGCATTTTTTTTGTGAAGGAAATTGACAGGGAAATGCATGGAATTGTCCGTGAAGTGAAGGGAATTGATCGTGAAATGCATTGAAATGACCGTGAAGTGAAAGGAATTGACCGTGAAATGCATGGAATTGATCGTGAAGTGAAAGGGAATTGCCGGAATTGACCGTGAAATGCATTGAATTAACCGTGAAATGAAGAGAATTGACAATAAAATGGATAGAATTGATCGTGAAGTGAAAGGAATTGATCGTGAAGTGAAAGGAATTGACCGTGAAGTGAAGGGGATTGACCATGAAATGAATTGAATTGACCGTAAAGTGAAGGGGATTCGCATGGAATTAACCGTAAAATGCATGGAATTGACCGTGAAATGCATAGAATTGACCGTGAAATGAAGTGAATTGACCCTGAAATGCATAGAATTGACCGTGGAATGAATGTCTTATTGGAATTTTGAATCGTAGTGGTAAGAAATTTGTAATTTTGAAGAAAGCAATAAATGTATTCAATATATAACATTCACAGTCGTATTACAAAAAAATAAATAAATAAATAAAAATGCACTACAAATTCAAAGTCGTATTAAAAAAATGCACTACAATTTGACTGGTAAAATACGTGAAATTGACCAAGTAATGCATGAAGTTGACCGATCAATTGAGTATATTGACAAGGAACAAAGCGAAATTGACTGTGAAACTTCGTCAAATTGACTGCGAACTTCTTCGAGTTTATTGGATAGTCACGTAAAATTGACTTAGCAATGCATGAAATTGACCACCGAAAATTGACTACAAACTTCTAGGTAAACACTTAAGAATTTACCAAGAATTTAAACTTCAAGGTAATTGACAACGAACTCCGATCACTTCCTAACACTCAGTGAAATCCATGTTCGAGAAAAAGAATAAGAGTGCGTTGATGTGAAACATGTTCTTCGGAAAAAGGTCTTTAAGATTTCACGTCTATCAATGCATTAGCATCCTCTCAGAAAAAAATGCACTTTGGCTTGAGTAAAATGCAACATGGAAGATGTAACATGATAATAGGTGAATTTAAGATGGAGATTATATGGAGATTTAGTGAAGAAAAGGGGTAAATTTAAGAAATAGGGCTGATACAGGTGAGTCCGGACGTGTATTTCAAAGTAAAGGAGAGAGTGGATTAAATTTGATATAAGAGGGGCATTTTCGACCTTTGGGAAGCTGTCCGTACGTATGGTGCTTATTCTTGAGAGGTAAAAGGAAGTGGGCTTACATATGTAAATGTAACATAAATGGGTCGTACAATTGTAAATTTCTCTTTAGATGGGACACCCGACTCAAGACTATACGGTGAGGCATGTTTAGCTGTCTCAATTTTAAAACGGAATGTTCACATACAACGCTTTATACTCCGAAAATGTGTCAGCGATGCAGACTCATCAGAGCCGTGCAAGTTGCGGACCGCACCAAAAAGATAAAACTAGGGGTGAAAGTGAGAGGAGTCCACTAATCAGGTCTGTCACTCACGTACACTGAATCAGACCCTGGGCTGTCCACTGACTTAGACAGCTTTGTGTGGCCGTATTTATTAGTGGGCCATCTTAGATTTCAACTCCAGTGATCTTTGCATTGTGGTCCACCTTTTGCAAGGCTACCATTTTAAACACAAGTGGCATGTTGGCGGGAAATCAATGGTTGTATTTGAAAGTTCCCATACTGAGTTGCATGTGAACATGTCATTCTACTCTCGTGAGAGATACTTATGACACTAACTTCACTCCCTCGCATAGGATTGAAAATGGTCAGCTCAATATTTGCAAATTTAAATCGAATATTTAAACATCCAAACCGTTCATCATCTAGAATTTGTTGCATAAAATTCTTAAAAATGTAACAGTAGACTATAAACGTTATAAAAATGGATGGTTCATATTTAAATGCAAACGTTTACATAATGATAAATGAAAAAGCATAAAATTTCATTTTACAATGCTAAAAAATGTTTTATAAGTCATTATGAATGACATGGATCTTGAACACGTAACCTATATTGGCACGTATGATGAGGATTCCTCATCCCCACCTCAAACGAGCGCGTGCGGAGAGCATTCCTAGAGGTTTTTTCAAATTAAAGGCAACGGAGGGGTGAGGGCGTACGGTTGTTTTCTGCAATGCGCATTTGCATACGGGAGCGGATCAGCTATTACCCGAGTAATACCATAGTGGGTGTTACCCTTACCGTGGGGCCCACCTTAATGATATGCTGTATATCCACTCCGTCCATCCGTTTCTCCATCTCATTTTAGTACATATTGCTAAAACATTATGTAGATCAAAATCTCATGTGGACCACACCACAGGAAACAGTAGTGATAGTTCAGTCACCATTAAAAAATTACTAGGGCCTACATTAATGCCCTTCGTAATATTTTCTTTCCATCTAACCATTTGATAATATCAAATATTCCTGGATGAAAGGAAAATATAAAGATCAGATTGATCCAAAACTTTGGTGGCCAATAAAAAGCTTTTAATGATCATTCACCATTGTTTCCTGTTGTGTGGTCCACCTGATATTTATTTTTTTCTTAATTTTTTGAATCACGTCCTGAAATGTATGGGAAAACGGATGGACGGCGTGGATATGTAAAAAATAAAATAAAATCATCAAGGTGGGTTCCACTCGGTAACACCTAAATCGCTGCCTTGCATACGCCCGGGCGTACTGTGAAAGGAAAGGAAAGGAAAGGACTCCTAGTGGTGGGACCCACCGTCAAAGATCGCGTCAAGATGCGGGTTTCCCTCGTCTGTCAGAATCGGGAGGAGTCGTCGACACGCGTGGGCTCGCTTTTGTTTGCTAGCGTTTCGGCTCTTGTTGTAACTCCTCAACCCGGCACGACACGATCCGTTCTTTTCACCTTATCTCCCGAGAAATTGAATTATCGTATCGAGAAGGGGTTCCGTGCAAGGAACACCTGTAGCCGGAAGCCCTGTGGGGTCCACCTCGATGTCCGTATTAAATCCTCTCCGTCCATCATTTTCTTCAGTTCAAGTTAGGAGATGAGACGAAAAATAAAGCAGATCCAAAACTAAAGGGCCACGCATTAGAAAACAGTGGGGCTTGAATGCTTGCCATTAAAACTTCGTGGGGCCCACTTTGATGCATGTATCGTATATCCACGCCGTCCATATTTTTTCAGCTCATTTTAAGGACATAAAAGCAGATCCAAATCTCAGGTGGACCACTCCACATGAAACAGTGATGACTGACCATTACAAAACGTCTCGTGGCCACACAAGTTTTGGATTAAGTGGGCCCATCTGTTGACGTGATAAGGATCAGTGGGACCCACCATGATGCGTGTGTTATATCCATACCGTCCATCCATATTTTCATATCATTTTAAAACATAACCCTAAAAATGAGGCAGATCCGAAGCTTAAGTGGACCATACCAGAGGAAGCTGTAGGGATTAAATGCCTACCATTGAAATCTTCCTTGAGACCACAGAAGTTTTGGATGAAGCTGATATATGTGATTTCCCTTCACCTAGGTCCGTATGACCTTATGAACACGTTGGATGGCAAATAAACATCACAGCGGGCTCTAGGAAGTTTTTAACGGTGGGTGTCATTGTACACACTGCTACCTATGTTGTGGTGCCCTTGAGATTTGGATTTGCCTCAATTTTAGATCCACGATGTAAAATAATCTCATGAAATGAATGAACGGTGCGGATATAATGCATACATAAGGATAGGGCACGCGGAGCTTTGCCACGTCAACCCAACGGTGAGTCGTCCCGCGTGGGATCAGCTTGAGAGCGGATGGGTGAGACCCCGGCCTAACTAAAGACGGTGCGGCCGTGTGGGGCTACCGTGACGTATGTAGTATGTAACCATTCCGTCCATCCGTTTTTCTGGATCATTTACAGCATTATCCCAAAAATGAAGCAGATATAATTATCAGGTGTACCATACCATGAGTAAGAGTGTTGATTGATGGTCCTACCATTAAAAACTTCTTTCGGCGTACCTTCATGTTTCTGTAGTGTTGATTTACAATCCAATCCGCCGGTGAGGTCACGTAAGCCACGATGAAGATAAAAACAAATATCAGATCGATCCAAAACTTGTGGCCCATTAATGGCAATCACCACAGTTTCTTATGGTATGGTCCACCTGATAATTGGATCTGATTTTTTTATTTTATTTTTTGAATAATGCCCTGAAATGATTTGAAAAAAATGGACTGATGGTGTCGATCCATAATACATTCATCAAGGTGGTCCCGACACTAAGGCTGTTTGTTAACGTTGAGTTTTTGTACTTAACATGGAATTGGGAAAATGTTTCGTGTGTTTAGTGGTGTTTGTTAATGCATGGTTAACACGGAAGAAAGAACGTGCTACGTGGCGTTTCATTGAATTCTTCGTGATGAGAGTCTAGGCTAATGGTAAATGCAGAATTCAATCGATCAATTTTTTATTAAACAAAATATTTTGTTTCTAAAATTACCATTTTTCAAGTTACTACGACAATTGTTTTATCTTTAAATTGTTTGCACCACTACATAATTTACTTTTTAACCCGTGAAATTTCTTCATGCCCTAGATATATGTGATTCATCCATTTTTAAAGATCATTTTAAGGCTTAATACTAAAAATGAGAGGAATATAAATCTCGGGTGGACCATACCACAAGAAAACAACAGTGATTGGATATCCACCATTAAAATTCTCCTAAGGCCCAATGTACTGTTTAATTGACATCCAGTCTGTTGATTACGTCATATAGACCTAGATGAATGGAAAAAACAAAAATAAGCCTGATCCAAAACTTTTATGGCCCCCAAAAAGTTTTTAATGGTCCACATTCATTCAACACTGTTTTCCAGTAATGTGATCCATTTGAGATTGGGATATACCTCATTTTTGGTCTCACAGCAAAGAATAATCTAGAAAAATAGATGGACGGTATGGATGAAACACATACATCATGGTAGGGCCCACATAGCACCGACCATCAGCCATTGGCTGGTGGCAGGGGAGTAGCCAATCTGCTTCCACGGGACAACGGATATCATGCAAAAGCCTTCCGCAGGAAGTTCCGGAAGTGGATTGGCTGGTGTACCTTACATCAGCTATATAGTTGTTGTATTGACGTCAACAAATTCTGTGGGTCTAATCATGAGGTATGTGTTATATCCAAAGCGTCCATACATTTGACTAGCTCGTCTTAATGCTCAAGACTAAAAATAAGATAGATCTAACTATCAAGTGGACTACACTAAAAAAAGTAGTGGGAGATTGAATGTCTACCATTGAAACCCTTTTTGAGGTTACAGAAGTTTTGGTTCAATATGAAATTTGTTTTTCCTCTTCATTCAGGTCTTCCGGACCTTATGAACAGATTAATGGAAAATAAACGTTATGGCGGACCCTACGAATTGTTAAACGGTGAAATTTTTTTATCTCCGCTGCTATTTTTGGTGTGGTCCAGATGATCTTTGGATATGATTCACTTTTTGGATAATGCTCTAAAATGATCTATAAAAATAGGTGAACGGTGTAGATATAATAAATACATCACTGTGGGGCCATGTAACTTTGATCTCCTTTGAACTGTTTGTACAACTCGAAGCTCGAGGAGCGTAGTGACAAGCGACACGTACCTGCAGCAGCTGTGTGTGGTACACCAACCAATCCGCTACCGGAAGTTCCTTGGTTGGGAACTTAGGTGGGGCCCACTGTGGTGTTTGTGAGAAATCCTCTAGTCCATCCATTTTTTGAGTTCATTTTAGGACATGTGGCCAAAAAGAACCGTATCCAAAGCTCAAATGAGCCGTACTCAAGGAAAATGTGGTTAGGGAAATTCCTACCGTTGAAACCTTCCTGGGTTCAACAGTGATGTTTAGATGCCATCCATACCGTTAACAATGTCATTTCTATTGGGATGATCTGAAAACAAAAACATTAGCATGAATCAAAACTTCTGTGGCCCCATGAATATTTCAACTGTGAACGTTTAATTGTCACGTTTTCGGCTCACTTGAGATTCGGATAGGATTAATTTTTGATAACATGTCTTAAAATGAACTCACAAAATGGATGGACGGGGAGGATTTTTCACAAACATCACAATGGGCCCCACCTGGGTTCCCAGCGCATGAACTTCCTGCGAAAGGTTTTTGCAGGAGATCAATGTCCGTTTTCGCGGACGCGGATTGGATACTGATAGGTTGAGCCATGATGTATGTTAGGTATCCACGCCATCCATCCATTTGGAAATATAATTTTAGGTAAAGATCTAAAGAATGAGTCAAATTCAAAGCTCCAGTGGACCTCAGCACAAAAACCAGTGGGGAGAGTGACGCCCACTGTTAAAAACTTAAATAGGCCACAAAAGTTTTTGATCAAGCTGATATTTGTTTTCTTCCCTTCTTTCATGTCTGTGTTAACTTGTGAACAGGTTGGATTTCAAATAAAAATCACGGTGAGCTTGAGGAAGGTTTCAACGCTAGCCATCAATCTTGCCGTTGTTTTTTGTGGTGAGGTCAACTACATATTTGGATCTGCCTCATTCTTTAACTCATTCTCTAAAATTAAATCTCCAAATAGATGGACGGTGTAGATAAAGCACATACATCATAGTGGGCCCATGGAACTTAATGACGTCACTTCGGTAGCGAATCTTGCTATTCAACCTGTCGGTAGCTAATCCGCGTCCCACGCGGATTGGCTGGTGTACCTCACACCAGCTATATAGCTGTTATATTAACGTCAACAAGTTCTATCGGTCCCATCATGAGGTATGTGTTATATTGTAACATCCCGGATTTTCGCCAACCTGGAATTGGACGTCCTTGGGCGATGGGTCAATCCTAACACAGGTTTAACTTCCCAAACGCTCAATTAAAGCCTCAAATCCCTTTTTAAATAATTTTCTTCACAAATGCCACCCTTCACTACCTTGTGCTTTCAATTTTTCAAAGCACTTTCGCCCTAGACACTATCTTAAACTAGCTAAGTAGTAAAACTTGGATCACTTTATATACAAACTGCAAAGGCCTAAGTACCATCTCAACCAGAAAACAATTAGGATTAAATCCTTTAGAAATTTAACAAAGTTAACTAAGTGCAAAACTCGATTAGCCATGAAATCCGTTGGGATCGCTTTAAATACGATCTGCAAGACCCAAAACTTGCAAAATCAGTGACTCTAGGTTACCCTAAAGTTTAGAACCAACTCATTTCCCGTCTGCTCTCGGGAATGAAACGAAACTTCGTATTAGGTCTAAACCGCACATCGGGAGTCCGATTAACACGAAGCTAAGGAACTAGGACCGCCTCACTGGGCTTGACAATCATCTCAAAAATCAGATCCAGCCGATGTCCCACGGCCATTCGTTTCGATCCGGAGTGAGGGAGTGTGAAAAACACTATTCCCATTCCAAAATAAATATCTGGAATAGTGATCTGGCACCATTCGCTTGCGCATCAGTATTAAGCAACCAGACCGTCAGAATCAGACCAAATTACACCCTCGGATCAGGAAAAATTTCAGGAACATTTACATGTGCTTGGAATTTCGGATCATGGCCCACTGACCGTTGAACTGAAAGTGGTCCGCCACGTACGATCTGGGAATCCGATCGAGTCGAAAACGTAATCCCTCATAGATCCATGTGTGGTGAGCTTAAGTCTGACGTTTGGCTCAAGGAGGGCCACCAGAACCTCTCTTTTGAGCTGGAAAAGTGACGAAATACCTATATTAGCAGTAACCCTTGAACAGGAGATTCTATTTCGGTGAGTTTTGAGACTATATAAGGACCTTAAACCCTCTCTCATGGCAGCCATACGAATTTGGGTTTTGAGAGAGGGAAAAGAGAGGGGAAGTGAGGGAGAAGTGGGAGAATCTCCCTGCCGTCGTTCCCTGCCACCACACGGGCTGCACCATCCCTTTCTTGACGCTTTTCCGGCATTTTCGGCGTCGTTTCTAGGTAAGAAACCCTAACCCTAATCTGTTTTGGGGTTTAGACTGTTGTAGGTTGTGAAATAGCTAACCTATTTCGTTCTCTAGGTTGCCAAACTGCCGAATACGGAAGCTTAGCAAACCTATCGATTCCGTTGCGATTCTACGACAAAAGGTGCGGACTTTAGGTGTATAGGTTAGGGTTTTCAACGCTTTCAATGTCAGATAATGATAGATTCATGATCTGCATGCAATTGCACATGTACAAAGTACTTTCCGTTTCCTGTTTCGATTAACGTTGTAGAATATGGAATTTCACATACTCTAGGTATACGTAGAAATACCGTATACGTATTTTTTTGGAGAAATGTTTGACATGTTTATTTATGTATGATTATACTATATATGGATAAAATACTAGTTTGGCGAAAGGAATCGCCGTAATACATGTTCACTTGTAAATGCTACGTATGTTGAAATTGTTTATTCTAGACATACCGTATATGTGTAAGTTTTGGAAATGTAATTGTCATGATTAATTGTTGTATGATTATGGTATACATGGATAAAATACTCGTTTGGCTAAAGGATAACCCTAATACATGTTTTACTAACATACACATGTATGTTGTAATAGTGTATTCTAAGTGTTTGTGGAAATGGCTGAATGAGTATAGAATTCTCATTCGTGCTCGCCATGACTAATTGTCATGGATTCATGATTGATGTATTGGCGATACCCCTTTGACGAAAGGATTTGCCCTAAGTCACGCCACGACCCATATATACTATATTGCTAAAATGTGTGGCCCAAGTGTTTGTGGAAATGACTGAATGAATATGGAACTTGGATTCCTGCTTGCCATGACTATCCGTCGTGGGTGTACGCGTGTTATGATTGAGGCAACTCCCTGGTGAAAGGATTTGGCCTAATGCCTATGTGATCGACATATGTCGTGTATGTTGATGTATGTTTGTTTAAGTGTTTCTTGAAATGTCTGAATGAGTAGTAGTTAGCAAATTGTAAAGTATAAGGGTGTTGAGATATGATTCTCAACCTCTTTTAACTATGTGTATGATCTCCTTTGATAGTTGTGTAATTAGGAATTGAACATGTACAAACTCATGCTTGTGTTGTGATTCATAACATGCTCAACTGCTTTATGATTTTAACTATATAATGCATATGTTTAAATTTATATTTACGTTGTATGATCCGTCATGGGTGATGGGGGAGCGGAGCAACGAGTGCGTGCAACAGCCCTGGCAGCCCTAAACGGATAATAAACAGACCTTGACTGTATGAGTTGAATCTTGATCCATTACTGCTTTATCTATCTGCAATTGATTGTGTTTGGGGCTATGATTATGGCCCAGGCAATCGGTAACGGGATTGAACTTATGGCTGAGATTCATTTGCCACGTGGGATGTGTTCGACGAACTCGAGTCGTGCGTTACATGTCGGCAGTGGCTAGGCCACACGAAGTTGTTTATGCACTTCATGTCGTGCAGCTAACGGGCGATCGTGCTAGTCGAGCTCGTCAAGTAACCCGATCTGCCTTATGCATGTTCACCCTGTTTGATGCTACTGCTTGAACCTAGGGTACCAAACTTACCAGTGAAACCCCCTTTTAACCATGGTACCTCGATCCGCTAAGACGCATGAGCCGGGCATGGTGGTATGGGACACCGTGGTCGAGCTGTCGGCCTACGCTGGGGCCATATGCCTCCCCGTAGTGACCATTGCGCAACTAACTCGTGAGCCGAATATGGTGGTATGGGACACTGTATTCAAGCTGTCGATACTTACGGCGAGAGCCGAGTACGGTGAGACCTGTACTCATGCTGACGGGCGACGAGTCCTCTGTAGTATCTTCAAGTATACTCCAAGGGTCTGTGATTGGCGACGAGTCTTTCACAGCAACTAGAGTATGAGTTAAGCCGAGTACGGTGAGACCTGTACTCGAGCTGACGGTGAGCAATTGAGCTGCATACGGTGAGATCTGTATCCGCGCTGACGGGTGATGAGCCATTTGCGATGCCTTCACTATGCTTCTCAAACCATAATATCGTATGAGATTAACTAGGATTGACGACCCTAGAATGGATCATGTTTGGGATTGATACAAGGGAGGTACCTTAGTTTCCCAATACTGCTGGTTGAAATGGACTAATAATAACGTGGTAATCATGAGCATCATCGCACCGCATGTGCTTTGTGGATGTAGCGCACTGAGGGAGTTAAGCATTCGCGAACGTAAGATGATGTCGCTTGAGGGTGGTTTGGCAAGGGCATACAGCATCATGTCATTTCATTCTTGCATTTAATAAGAGTAGTTAGAATTGTTTGATTTGTACTGCTTTATCATTACTGCTTGATTGAATTGATAACATGTTAACCTATGCTTTACTGTTCCACTGAGTTGATCACTCACTCCCATGTTACGGGACGGTGTTGTACACACCAACCAGATTTGTTGAGTTTCAGGTGATGGCGATGTTTGTGAAGCAGAGCCGCACTACTTCTATGATGATAGGAGGAGTTCTCCTATCTGTATCTCTCTGACAGGTCAATGAAGACCTGATAGTGTATTGACGGGGCTATGGTACTTAGGATAAGAGACATTACACTTCCTCACAATTGGTATATTTTAGAACTGCACTTGTATTTATTTAACCTGGTAATGTTATCACACTCTGGAGACTCATCATAGTTTATATATTTTATCTATCTATCACAGTCTTCCGCTTGCAAATTTAACTGTCTCTGGAGTATGATATGCTGTTTTGGCTTAATCTCACTCATGTTCAATGCACGAATACAGTCAACATTCAATCATCATTCATTTTTTTGCATAAGTGATGTTCTGGAACTCGGGAGTTGAGTTTATGCTCGACCCCCGATTTTCAGGGCGTTACATATATCCAAATAATCCATCCATTTAGCAAGCTTGTATTAAAGTTTGAGACAAAAAATAAGCTGCAAAAAGCAGCGGGGGATTGAACATCTACCATTGAAACCCTTTTTGAGGTCACATAAGTTTTGAATCAATATGATTTATTTTTTTCCTCTTCATACAAGTATTTGTGACCTTATGAACATATTGGATGGAAAATAAACTTAAATAGGCCATGGAAGTTTTGGATCAATATGTTTTCACTTCATCCAATTGGGAATGACCTTATAAACGTATAGCATATAAATATAAGGTAGGTTATATTTGAAGGTTTTGTTGCTATTGGTGTTCAATCCTATACAACACATTGTGACAATCTTCCCGCTAAGAGGAATAGAGGCCCTTATGATGATATTTTAGTTTTCTATTAAGTATTTTAGTTTATTTGAATTAAATATAATGATTTTATTTTCATTTAATAAAAAATAATTTCTTTATAATGTAAAACATTTCCAAATGAGAGATAAGGGTAAATGTGTCAAATTAACATATTTAAGATATTTAAGATGTTTGTTAACAAACAATTTGTTTCAGATTTAGTACTTAATTTTTAGATTTCAACCATAATTATCAAACAAGTTTTTTTTTACTTTAGATTTTAGATTCAGGCTTTAGATTTCAGATTTAGGCTTCGAATTTCATATTCGGTCTTTAGAATTCAGATTTAACAAATGAAGCCTAACTCTAAGATGGAAGCGGATTGGCTGGTGTACCTCACACCAGCTATATAGCTGTTGTATTGACGTCAATAAGTTTTGTGGGTCTGTTTATGAGGTATGTGTTATATCCAAACCGTCCATCCATTTGGCGAGCTCGTCTTAAGGCTTGACACGAAAAATAAGATAGATCAAATTATCAAGTGGACCACACTGAAAAAAGTAGTAGAGGATTGAACATCTACCATTGAAACCCTTTTTGGGGTCACAGAAGTTTTGGATCAATATGAAATTTGTTTTTCCTATTCATTCAGGTCTTTTTGACCTTATGAACATATTGGATGGAAAATAAACGTAATGGTGGGCCCTACAAATTGTTTAACGGTGAAAATCATTATCTCCGTTGCTATTTGAAGTGTGGTCCAGATGATCTTTGGCTATGATTCATTTTTTGGATAATGCTCTAAAATGATCTCTAAAAATAGGTGAATGGTGTAGATACAATAAATACATCAATGTGGGGCCCATGAAACTTTGATCTCCTTTGAATCGTTCGTACAACTCGGAGCTCGAGGAGCGGCAGTGCTCGTCTTCGCACGACACGTACCTACAGTAGCTATATAGCTGGTGTGTGGTACACTAGCCAATCCGCTTCCCTCTATGATATACATCATTAAAATGACCCTCAATTGTGATATAATAAAGGTGTTGAAACTATATTTTGATTTGTATATTCTTTTTAACTCTTAGGTACTTTTTGGCTTTTTCAAGGATAAAAATACCCGTGCCAACATTCTTATGCGATGTTAGCTTTTCATAAAAGTTGAAAGGACCTTTT
Organism: Magnolia officinalis; assembly: GCA_021015155.1. Lineage (NCBI taxonomy): Eukaryota > Viridiplantae > Streptophyta > Magnoliopsida > Magnoliales > Magnoliaceae > Magnolia > Magnolia officinalis. The sequence goes on along the minus strand of JAJHSJ010000016.1, from coordinate 33,604,946 downwards.
GCGAATGGGGTATGGCCTCGCAAAATTAACGATTGGGGCTACCCCTCGACCGATTTAATCCGTTCACTTTATTCGGACAACAATGAATCCAAAGTAAGATCATTTTAAATAAAATTAGAGTTGTCTGCGGCTCACAACTGTATTAATGTTGTGAGTTAATTCTGAACTATTTCTTCTGGTGTGATCCATCTGTGATGAGTTTTGCCCTCAAACTTGAGCAGATGGCATGAAATTAAAACTCATTTCATATAGATTGCTTGAATTTGATACAAGATTATCTAGTGGGCCCCACATAAGACGTGGGATGGGTACCTTGCGTGTGAAAAGTCATTAGCATTTTCATTCTCTTTCTTCTTCATTTTTTATAGGAGGAGACCATTTTTTATGTAAAGACCATTGCCACCTCCATTGGATCCACTCTGATGTGAAATTGCGGTTTACATCGCACTGGTAGAAGCATGAAACTATTCTTATAGTCCTAGAGGGGGGTAAATAGGATTTTTCAAGTATCATATCAAATAAAAACTTCTATCGCCTAACTTAAATGATTTAAAAATAAACTTAGCAAGACAATATAACTCTAATAGCTTCCAAGCCAGTTAAAGTGTAACATCCCGAAAATCGGGGGTCGAGCAGTAACTCAACTCTGAGTTCCAGAACATCACTTATGCAACAAAATGAATGATGATTAAATGTTGCCTATATTAGTGCATTGAACATGAGTGAGATTAAGCCAAAACAGCATATCATACTCCGGAGACAGTTAAATTTTAGAAGCGGAAGACTGTGATAGATATATAACATATATAAATTATGGTGAGTCTCCAGAGTGTGATAATGTTACCAGGTTAAATAATTACAAGTACAATTCTAAAATATACCAAATGTGAGGAATTGTAATGTCTTCTATCCTAAGTACCATAGCCCCGTCGGTACAATACCAGGTCTTCATAGACCTGTCAGAGAGTTACATGTAGGAGAACACCTCCTCAACATCATAGTAGTAGTCTGGCTCTGCTTCATAAGCATCGCCATCACCTGAAACTCAACAAATCTGGTTGGTGTTGCAAACACCGTCCCGTAATGTAGGAGTGAGTAGCTAACTCAGTAGAACAATAAAGCATAGGTTAACATGTTATCAATACAGTCAAGTAGTAATGATAAAGCAGTAAAATCAAACACTTCTAACTACTCTTATTAATGCAAGTATGAATGTAGTCATGATGGATGCCCTCACCATACCCTCCCTCGTGCGACACCATCTTACGTTCGCGGCATGCTTTCATCCCTCAGTACTCCACATCTTCCAGGCACATGCAATGCATGATGAGCATGATTACCGAGTATTTATTAGTCCATTTTAAACAGCAGGATTGGGAAACTAAGGTACCTCCCTTGTATCATTCCCAAACATGATCCATTCTAGGGTCGTCAGTCTTAGTTAATCTCAGACGATGGTGTGTTTTCTAGGTCACTGCAAAGGCTGTTAGGGCTGTTACGCATAAAGGTTACACCACTCCCCCATCACCTCTTTAACGATTCATCACTATACAGAAACAGGCTTAGTTGATACTCTATACACCGCGGCAAAACTCTAAGGCTCACCGCGATTTCAGAGTATGCTCGAGGTCACTACAAAGGGCTGTCAGGGCTGTTACACACAAAGGTTACACCGCTCCTCCATCACCTTATCAATGTAGGCCGACAGCACGAATATAGTATCCCATACCACCATAATCGACTCACGAGTTTGGTTGCTCACTGGTCACTACGGGGAGGCACGTGGCTCCAGCGTAGGCCGACAGCTCGACCACAGTGTTTCATACCACCATGCCCGACTCATGAGTCTTAGCGGATCGAGGTATCATGGTTAAAAGGGATTCCACTGGTAAGTTTGGTACCCTAGGTTCAAGCAGTAGCGTCCAAACATGGTGAACATACATAAGACAGATCGGGTTGCCTGACGAGCTCGGCTAGCTCGAGCGCACAACAAGTTGAACAACATGAAGTGCATAAGCACTTCGCGTGGCCAACCACTATCGCTAACCGAAGTACGACTCGAGTTCGTCGAACACATCTCACGTGGCAAATGAATCACAATCACGAATTCAATTCTGGTACCAATTGTCTGGACTATAATCATAGCCCCAAATACAATCAATTTCAAATAGTAAAGCAGTAATGGATCAAGGTTCAAATCATACAATCAAAGTCTGATATTATCCATTTAGGGCTGCGAGGGCTATTGCACGCATTCGTTGCTCCACTCCCCCATCACCCATGACGGATCATACAACGTAAACATGAATTTAACATATGCATTACATAGATAAAATCATAAAAGCAGTTGAACATGTTATGAAGCACAACACAAGCATGAGTTTGTACATACTCAATTCCTAATCACACAGCTATCCAAGGAAATCATACACATAGTTAAAGGAGTTGAGAATCATATCTCAACACCCTTAAACATTACAATTTACTAACTACTACTCATTCAGACATTTCAACAAACACTTTAAAATACATGTATCAACATACATGACATATGTTGATCACATAGGTATAAGGCCAAATCCTTTCACTAGGGAGTTACCCCAATCATAACACGCATACACCCACGACGGATAGTCATGGCAAGCAGGAATCCAAGTTCCATATTCATTCAGTCATTTCCACAAACACTTGGGCCACACATTTTAGCATATATAGTGTGTATTGGCCATGGCGTGATTTAGGGCAAATCCTTTCGTCAAAGGGGTATCGCCAATACAACAATCAATTATCCATGACAATTAGTCATGGCGAGCACGAATGAGAATTCTATACTCATTCAGTCATTTTCACAAACACTTAGAATACACTATTACAACATACATGGTGTATGTTAGCAAAACATGTATTAGGGTTATCCTTTAGCCAAGCGAGTATTTTATCCATGTATAATATATTCATACAGCAAATAATCATGACAAGTACATCTCCAAAATTTATACGTATACGGTATTTTCTAGAATACAAAATTTCCACATACATAGTGTATATAAGCAAAACATGTATTAGGGCGAATCCTTTCGCCAAACAGGTAACTTATCCACATATAATATATTTATACAGCAAATAATCATGTCATACACATTTCCAAAATTTGTACGTATACGGTACTTTCTTCAAATACCTAGAGTATGTAGAATTCCAATTTTTCATCTTTAATCGAAACGGAAAACAGATAGCACTTTGTACATGTGCAATAGCATGCAGATTATAAATCTATCATTATCTGACATTGAAAGCGTTGAAAACCATAACCTATACACCTAAAGTCCGCACCTTTTGTCGTAGAATCGTAACGGAGTCGATAGGTTTGCTAAGCTTCCGTATACGGCAGTTTGGCCACCTAGAGAACGAAGTAGGTTAGCTATTTCATAACCTACAACCATCAACACTCCAAATCAGATTAGGGTTAGGGTTTCTTACCTAAAAACGGGGCTGGAATCGCCCGAAAAGTGATGAGAACGGAGCGGTGGAGCTCGTGGAGCGGCAGGGAAGAGTGGCAGGAAGGATCTCTCACAACTCCCACACTTTCTCTCTCTTTTCTCTCTCCTCTCTCTAGGGTTTCTCTCAAATTCGTATGGCTATGAGAGAGAGGGTTCTAAGGTCCTTATATAGCCTAAAATCTCACTAAAACGGACTTGGGAACAAGGTATACTTGAGTTTTGTCCAAAAGGCATCTGTTTCAGTTCAACGGAGGACTTCTGGTGGGCCTCCTTGAGCCAAAGGTCGAACTTAAGCTCACAGACACCGGATCTATGTTCTATTAAGTTTTCGTTTTGGTCGGAATTCCAGATCACGCGTGGCGGACCAGTTTAAGTTCAACGGTCAGCGAATCTCGATCGGAGATTCTGAGTACATGTAAATGTGTATGAAATTTCTTCTGATCCGAGGGTGTAATTGGTTTGATTCTGACGGTCTGGTTGCTTAACACTGTTCTGCAAGCGAGAGGTGTCAGATTACTATTCAAGATATTTTATTTTGAAATAATTTCACATTTCTCACACTCTTCACTCCGAGCTCAAGCGAATAGCGCTGGGACACTATCTAGATTTGATTTCCGAGATGGTTGTCAAGCCCAGCAAGGCGGTCCTAATTCCTTAACTTCATGTTAATCGAACTTCTGACGTGCGGTCCAGATCTAATACGGAGTTTCGAGATGCTCCCGAGAGTAACCGGGTAATGAGATTGATCCTAGATTTTAGGGTAACCTAGTGTCAATGATTCTACAAGTTTTGGGTCTTGCAGATCGTGTTTAAAGTGATTGGTGCTAATTTCACAGGTACTCTAGTTTCACACTGGCTAATCCTCGCCTAATTTCTAAAGGATTTAGTCCTGAGTAATTTCTATCTGAGGTGGTACCTGGGCCTTTGTAGTTTGTATATAAAGAGATCCAAGTTATACTACTTAGCTAGTTTAAGATAGTGTCTAGGGTGAAAGTACTTAGAAAAATTTAAAGAACAAGGTGGTGAAGGTGGAATTTGTGAAGAAAATGGTTTGAAAAGGGATTTGAGGCTTTAATTGAGTGTTTGAGAAGTTAAACCTGTGTTAGGATTAACCCATCGCCTAAGGACGTCTAATTCCAGGTAGGGAAAAAATCCGAGCTGTTACATAAAGGGTCCAATTACATAGGCAGCTTAAGATATTTCAATAAAACAACTAGCCTATATTATAGTGAGCTTGTGTGTGGGAAGTGCTTCCTATCAACCAAATAACATTCATTCAATCATGTATAAGAATTTAAACATTCAAGCATATATAAGCATGATTAAATAGATGTACAAATGACAATCCCAAACACATGCATGTATAGTGGTTCGGCTATGTGCCTACTCCACTCCCGACATCCTCACTAATCCCAAAGTGCACCGGATTTCACTATTGATGATTTTAAATCTGGTTCACCAACAACCTTTACAGTCCTACACTAAGGACACAAGTTATACTCTCTGGAAGAGCAAAGGTCCTACACCTAGAACCCACGTTTAGGCCCACCGGCTAAGGTCCCACACAAGGCACATACTGTTTAGGCTCACCGACCAAGGTCCCACACAATGCACCTAACATTTAGGCCCACCAGCCAAGGTCCCACATAAGGCACCTAAGTTTAGGCCCACCGGCCAAGGTCTCACATAAGACACCTAACGTTTAGGCCCACCAACCAAGGTCCCACACAAGTCACCCAATCGAGTTTGTTGATGGAAAACTCTTAGCCTTAATCTTACACAAGGATAGAGACTAAACTTTTAAACTCTTAACTATGACACTTACTTGTCGGACTGAGTTCTCTTTTGTAGCTTGCTTGGGATGCTTGATTTTCACGCTTACGTGCTTGAATCGGCTTCCCGGTGCTCCCTCGATCGCGTCGCTTAGAATTACCTGTTGGCTCAGCTTCACGATTTAGAAAAAACTTGTATATAATATACCTATAAAGGTGACCAAGGTTATGGGAATTGTTTGAATCTCTAGCAAATGTTATGAGTGGGTTTCCTAAGAGATTCAACTGATGAATACACTAGAGTATGATTGAGATCAAGGATATACCTATAGGTTTGGTTTCAATACTCTAGTGAAGGCTTGAGATCATGTTCTTCATAAATTCGAGCCTTGAATGCTCTTAAGATGATGAATCACAATGAAGAGAACATGAATCTCATATGGATAAAGTCTATGTAGGCTAGGATAAGCTTGGGTTGAACTAGGGACTCTTAACAACCTTAATCCATACTTTTTGCAAGTTCCTACAAGCCATTTTTATAGATAAAAGCTTTCAACGGATAGAAAATGGCTATAAAACAACTAGTTTATAGTGCTACCGAAGTGACCTTTGGTACCACCTAACTTGATTTGGTAGTACCAAATTATCTATCGGTAGTACCGAATTATATTCTCAAGTTACTGATTGAAAACAGACTCTTTAGGTGGCACCGAAATTTGTTCGTCGGTGGCAGTCGGTGATACCGAATCATCATTGTAAGCTTCCTAGACTGTTTTGAGCCCCTTCGGTAACACCGAAGGTATCTTCGGTGCTTTTCGGTGGCACCTTCATCCTACCAATAGTGGACAGATTTTTCTGTTTTTCCTGTTTTGTCCAATAAATCTTTCACCAACTTGGGACTTGCTTAAGTCAAGACTATAGGATATAAGATATGGACTTGGGATTGGCTTATAATAGATGACCAAGGTGGGTTTTCCTATTTTGGTTGGGATCATTTATTTGCAAGGTTTGAGATTGTAGAAGCAATCATGTGTCTTCAATGTGGCTTCGATGCTTCTAATCCAGTTGCGTCACCGGTCTTCATTTGCTTAGAACTCATCCGACTTCAAGACACAACTAATCACGTAATTGACAACCATGAGTGCAAATAAATGCACTAACACGATGAGCTTTCAGCGTGCGTCCGGTGTGATTCCCTCCATTCTGATGAAATTCCGAGTGTTTTTTTGAAAGATTTTTTATCCCACAAAAATGAACATAACTCCTCGTTACATGCCCAATTTAAGTGATCTTATACTCATTAGAAAGGTAATTTGATGAAATTTTTTTAATGGCTTTGCAATCACCTCATTTGAACACCCTTTGATTTCCCAAAAGTGAGCCCAAAATTAATGTGGATCATCGATACTCACTGTAGATCGTCGGCCCCACAAAGATAGTCATAACGCCCTCGTTACATGCATGATTTGGGTGATCTTATACTCGTTGGAAAGATAACTTGATAAAATTTCAAATATCTTTGAAATCACCTCATTCGGAGCCCATTTAATTGCCCAAAAGTGGGCCCAGATTTACTATAGTTTGTTGATGCTCACTGTTGATCGCAAATCCCACGAAAATGGTCATAACTCCCTCATTACATATTTGATTTGGGTGATCTTATACTTGTTGGAAATTTAATTCGATGAAATTTCAAATGGATTTAGAATTATCTCATTTACACACCATTTGATTACCTAAATGTGGGCCCAAAATTACTATGGATCCTAGATCCCATGAAAACGATTATACCTCCCTCGTTATATGTCCGATTTAGGGGATCTTATATTTCTTAGAAAGGTAATTTAATGAAATTTCAATTTTCTTTAGAATTACTTCATTTGGACAATATTTGATTGCCTAAAAGTGGGCCCAAATTTCATCTATTTAGATATCTCACTCAGTGATAAATGACATGATGAACTTTTAAGAAATCAAATGGTGTCCGAATGATTTAATTCCAAATCCATTTGAAATTTCATCAAATTATCTTTCCAACGAGTACGAGATCACAACATGTAACGAGGGAGTTATGATCATTTTCGTGGGATTTATGATCCACAATGAGTATTAGCAAACCACAGTAACTTTGGACCCACTTTTCGGTAATAAATTATTTTTTAAATAAGATGATTATAAAAAATTTTAAATTTTCATTAAATTACCTTTCAAACGAGTATAAGATCACCCAAATCGAACATATAACGAGGGGGTTATGACGATTTTTGTGGAACCGGCGATCCATAGTGAGTATCGGCGAAGCATAGTAACTTGGACTAAATTTTAGACAATCAAATGGTGTCCAAATGAGGTGATTCAAAAGTTATTAAAATTTTCTTCTAATTACCTTTTCAACGAATACAATATTAACCAAATCGGACATGTAACGAGGGAGTTATAATCGTTTTCGTGGGTTCGACGATCCATAGTGAGTACCGACGATTCACAATGAGTGCCGAAGAATCATAGGAACCCTGGGCCCACTTTTGGATAATAGAATGGTGTTTAAATGAGGTGATTCTGTAGCTATTTGAAAGTTCATCAAATTATCTTTTCAACAAGTACAAGATCACCATAACCAAACATGATTGAATCCCTGCCATTAAAAAACTTCATCAGGTCCATCGAAATGTTTATTTGCCCTCTAACATGTTGATAAGGTCACAAAGACTGGATGAAGAGACCATAAAAATATCAAATTGATCCAATATTTTTATGGCCCACGAAAGTTTTTAGTAGTCGATTACCATTGTTTCTTGTATTATGGTCCACCTGAGATTTGGATTTACTTCATTTTTAACATCATGCCCTAAAATTAGTTTTTAAAATGGATGGACGGTGTGGATATAAGACACATACATCAAAGTGGACCCTATAGTCAGAGATCCCACCCACCCTTATGGACCTGGGGATCGATAGAAGTCGCGCCTGAGATGCATGGTGTTGATCAAGTGAGCCCCACATAATAGTTTGCCAATCAGGATGATGGTAATATTTGAACACCACTTGATAAGGTGGGAACTACAAATTTTGAATTATGTATTTTTAGCCGATAAACATCCTAGTAGGGCACACCACGTGAGCAGTTCTAATTATGTACACCCGTGCAATGCTTAGATTGAACATAAGAAGCATATCAGCAAGAGACCCTTCTCTTTTATCTCAAGGGATCTTGTGTCATAAGATTTGGGCTATCATTATTCTTGCTCGACTGGCCATGCATGTCAAAATTACCTCCACCAGTAAATGACACAGTATTGTTCTCAACTTGAATATTTACTTGTGTGTATAGATATAGAGTAATGCTCTCCTAAGAGCCGGTTTTCAGGGGAACTTGTGAAAACTTTTGACGCATAACGTGGGCACAAATCTGGACGGTCCACTAGATGAGTCACCTTATGAAAGTCGACTGCTAACTTTTAGCCTGATGCAAAAATTCGGTGGATGGATGAGGGTTTTCACTTTGCTATTGTTGTATGGATGTCTTCAATCTGCACAGAAATAGGGGTTTAAATCGATCAAATAGATTGTTCGATCAATCGAGTGAATCCGGATTAAACAGATTGGTCTCTAGATAGTTTCAGATAGGTTCGATCAATCGACCTTAGAGATTCGAGCAATCGATGCAATTCAAAAAATTCATATTAACTCTTTGTACGCTTTTGAGTATGTCTAATTGATCAACATGGGGGCTCGATCGATGCTTAGAACGATAACGCATGTGGTTTTGCATAATTGTGATTTGTTTCCTATTCCGGGTGTAACACCACATACATGGGTGTAATGTGAGATTTGGGTATCGAGGGGCTTTTTCTAGAGAGAACCTAGGGTTTTGAGAAGGGTTTTCATATATGTAAGTTGATCTATCACTTATAATTTCATTTTCATAATGGTTGTTAGTCGCTTTGTGCCGTGGTTTTTTCCTACAAGGATTTTTCCATGTAAAATCATGTGTTCTGTGTTGCTTTATTTGTGTTTATCTTTTATATGTGGGATTTGAATATAGGGTTTCCTTCTGTGGCTCCCAACAAGTGGTATAAGAGAGATACGTTTGTATTCGAGTTTGAATCTGAGACATGACGATGAAGAGATCTAACGTGAAGTATGAAACGGAGAAGTTCACCCGAAAAAATAACTTTAAACCATGGAAGGTGAAGATGAGAGGCTTTCTAGTTCAGCAATGATTTCAACTAGCACTCCTTGGTATAATAAAGCGCTCTACGACTTTAAACAATGAAGAGTGGGAAGAATTTGATCAGAGGGTGATCCCCTCAATCCAATAATGTTTGAAAGATGACATTTTTTATAATATCTTTGATCAAAGACCATTATAGGACTTTGGACGAAGTTAGAAAGTTTGTACATGATGAAATCCCTCTCAAATTGTCTATATCTAAAAATAATAATTCTATAGTCTGAAGATGGTGGAAGTGTCAAATCTTAATAAACACATTAGCGCGTTCAATCAACTACTTTGTAAGTTGACAAGTATGGAGGTGAAGGTTAAAGAAGAAGACCAAGCTCTGATTCAGTTAAATTCTCTTCTAAAGTCACATGAGAGTCCCGTAGACACTAATTGTCATAGTAGGGAGACCATTGACATCAAAATTATTATTTCAGCCCTTCATTCAAAGCAGTTGAGAAAGAAGGATAGTGGTAAGGGTTCCTCTAAGTATGCGTTGGTTGTTAAGGGAAGAGAAGAGATTCTAAATGGGAGAAGGAAATTTTGCGATCTAAGTCCAAGTCTAAGGGCAAAGGGAAGCTGAAGTGGTGGAACTGTGGGATGATGGAACATATGTAGAAGGATTGTCGGAACCTTAAACTCAAAATGATGAGAAATTAGAAAAATTGACAAGGGAAGCCAATTCAGCGAAATCTGATGTAGGCACGAGTGATTATGATGTGTTGTCAGTGTCCAAGGTCGGTCACTTATCGATGAATATAAGAATGAGTGAATTTTGGATATGGGGTATCGTATCACATGTGTCATCATCGAAGTTGGTTCACCATATACAGTGAGTTTTATGGTGGCCTGGTTCTTATGGGCAATGATCATGCCTATAAGATGGTTGGAATTGGATCTGTTTGCATGAAAATGCTTGATGAGGTAGGGCATACTTTGATAGATATGAGGCATGTTTCAGATTTGAAGAAGAATTTGATCTCTCTATGTGCTTCAAGGCACTTAGATGCAAGTTCATTGGATTTGATTATATCCTAAAAGTTTTAAAAGGGGCACTCATTGTTAAGAAAGTACAATGGAGAGGTAACCTTAACAAGTTGATCGGGAATACCTTATCGGGTGGAGCTGCATCGTTTGTAGCATAGTCCACATTAGCATGTGTCTGGCATGCACGCTTAAGCCACTGAGTGAGCACGGTATGAAGGTACTTTTCTATCGGTGTTTGATTCATATATTTAAAAGTGTTGATTTTAATGTATGTGAGCATTGCATATATAGTAAATAATTGCGGGTGTTTTTTAAGTCTAAAAAACATGCAAGTAAAGGTGTACTTAATTATATGCATTTGGATGTATGGGTATTGTTGCCCGTGGTTTCTGAGGCAGGATCATCATTCTTTGTCACATTCATTAACGATATCTCCATAAAGGTGTGGGTTTATTTTCTGATAAATAAATTCGATGTTTTTGCCATTATCAAGTTGTGGAAGGCGATAGTGAAAAATTATTAAGGCGATAGTGAAAGTTTTAAGGACGGAGGGAATTTACTTCTAGGGAATTCAATAAGTTTTACAAAGACGGAGGGATCATAAAGCACAATACAGTAAGGCATACACTAGAATGGAATGATCTAGCAGAAAAAATGAATCAAACTCTCTTAGAGAGAGCCCAAAGCATGTTGACTAACAATGCATTGAGAAAGGAGCTATAGACTAAGGCCGTCAATATAGTTTGTTACTTAGTGAATCGGTCTCCATTTATGTCAGTTTGTTGTAAAATTCTAAAGAAAGTGTGGAGTGGTCATGATATAGACTACTCAGGGCTGTGAGTATTTTGTTGTGATGTTTATTCTCATGTACAGTCAGTTGAAAGAGATACGCTGACCAAAAGGTGAAGAAGTGTACCTTTTTGGGCTATGGCGATGGTGTGAAAGTATACAAGCTGTATGACCGGGTTACATAAAAGATCACGATTAACCATGACGTAAGGTTTGATAAGAATTCCTTGTGTCTGCAAGGATGAGTCGAGGAAACAAAAAAGTCAGTGGCAACTGACATTGAAATAAAAAAATAAAATAAAAAAAAAAGGTAAGACACAAGTAAAAGACGAGCCGCATTAAGAAGTATAAGAGCATGTAGAGAAGCCACCTGTGAGGAGAAATCCACCGAGAGATCACATATTACCGGTGAGATAAAAAATGAGTCAAATATTACATTCACTTTCATTATAGATGAGGGGGGTCTGTCTACCTTCAGGAAACATTGGATGACACATATGCTGAGAAGTAGATGGCAGTGATGTAGGATTGATGGATTCTTTGTACAAGAATGAGACGTGGGAGGTGGTGGAGCTTCCTGTTAAGTATAAAGTGATCAAATGTAAGTGGATCTATCAGAAAAAATATGATAGATACAATGTTAGACTGGTTGCAAAGGGTTATATACATAAGGAAGGTATCGACTTTAGTGAGATTTTCACACCTATGGTCAAGTACGTATCTATCAGATTTATGTTGGAGTTAGTTGCCTAATAAAATCTGGAACTGGAATAAATAGATGTAAAGACCACTTTCCTACATGGGGAACTAAAAGAAAAGATCCACATGAAGCATCCATAAGGGTTCGAGATACAAGGGTCAAAGAATAAGGTTTGCAGGTTGAGGAGGTCGTTGTACAGCTTGAAATAGTCACTTATGTAGTAGTATAAAAGATTTGATTCTTTTATGGTGAGTTGGTGGTTTACCATAATTGAATATGATCGCTATGTCTACTTTAAGGGACTAAGTGATGGGGAATTCATTGTACTGGTATTATATGTTGATGATATACTTATTGCCAGCTATAACATTTTTTAGATCAATATATTGAAGACTCAGTTATCATGGACATTCGAAATGATAGATTTGTGGGCTGCAAAGAGAATTCTCGGCATTGATATACATAGAAATAGGGCGAGGAGCAGGTTATAGTTGCCTCAGTCATAATACATTGAGAATGTGTTGTTCAAGTTTATGATGGACAAGGATAAACCGGTTAATACACCTCATGCTGCTCACTTTCGGGTTTCTTTAGAACAATGTCCCACTACAAATGAAGAAAATCAGTTTATGTCTCTTATGCCCTATTTGAGCGCAGTTGGCAGTTTGATGTATGACATGGTATTTGCGAGACCTTTTTTTTTTACACACGCACACACACCCCACACACTCACGCTAGTGGAATTTCACCACCTATGGGTACTCGAACCCTTGACCGGGAGTTGAAACTCCTCAGAGTCTACCACCCGAGCAACAGTAACGAGACCTAATATTTCACATGTAGTCAATGTTATGAGTAGATACATGTGAAACTTCGTCAAGAAACATTGGGATGCAGTGAAATAACTACTTTAGAATCTACAAGGTACGAAGGACTACGTCTTGACATTTGAAAATTCAAATGAAAAACTTATAGGCTATGTGGATTTTGATTATGCAGAAAACGTAAACAATAAAAGGTCGACTTATGCGTACTCGTTTGTGCTAGTGTGTGGAGCAATCAGTTGGATGTCGAAACTTTATTCAGTGGTTACTTTTTCCACAATCGAAGTTAAATATATGGCAGTGACAAAGGCAAAGAAGGTGTTAGTTGATAGGAATGATGAACAAGCTTGGACTTCAATAGGATGCCATATAGGTTAATTATGACAGCAAAAGCGCGATCAATTTGGTAAAGAATTCAGTATATCATTCTCGGACTAAGCATATTGACGTCTGTCATCATTTTATCTGACAAGTGCTTGAGGAATGCGGTGTCAGTCTTGAGAAGATCCACTCGAGTGTTAATCTGGTGAATATGCATACAAAGGTGGTTCCTGTAGAGAAGTTTGGATTTTGTTATACTTCTTTGGGCTTGGCAAAGGTTTGATGAAGATAGAGTATGCACAAGAAGCAACGACGGTGATGTTATGATAGAGATTATTAGAGATAGAGCTTGGAGCTGTGGTTAATGATGATTGAAGCCCTGGTGAAGATTATTATCTGTGCGGAAACAGGGGCTTTAATCGATCGAATAGACTGCTCGATCAATTAGGTGAACCCTGATTTAAACAGATTGGTCTCTGGATAGTTTTGGACAGGTTCGATTGATCGACCTTGGAGGTTCGAGCAATCGATATAATTTAAAAAATCCATATTGACTCTTTGAACACTTTTGAGCATGTTTGATTAATCAAACATCGAGGCTCGATCAATGTCAATCAATCAATGCTTAGATCGACAACGCATGCAGTTTTTCCTAATTACATGATTTGTTTCCTATTCCGGGTGTAATAATATATATATATATATATATATATATATATATATATATATATATATATATATATATATGGGTGTAATGTGGGATTGGGGTATCGAGGGGCTAATTCTAGAGAGACTTAGGGTTTGAGAAGGGTTCTCACATATATAAGTTGACATATCTCTTGTACTTTTATTTTCATAGTGGATTGGTCGTCCCTTTATGCCGTGTTTTTTTCCCACAAGGGTTTTTTCCGCATAAAATCGTGCGTTCTTTGTGTTGCTTTGTTTATGTTTATCTTTCATTTGTGGCATTCAAATTCGGGCTTTACTTCCACGGCTCCCAACAATTATGACCCACTAGATTTTTGGATTCAGGCAAAAAAATTTAGCCAAAGTAGTTTTATAAGGTGACTCACCTAGTAGACCGTCCAAATTTTGTGCCCACATGACACAACTAAAGTTCTCATGAAATTCCCATGAGAAATTGTTCTTAATAGAGTAACACTCCCTCTGTATTTTATATATATTAGCTGTCACGCCCCAAACTTGGAAACCGAGCTCACAAAATTTTCGATCGCTGAATCCGATGTCGATAGCCTCCGTATTATCCCATTCTCGGCTCCCAGCGCCCATACACCAAATTCCGATCCTGGGATCCTACAAGGAGGATTTTCCAATGTACATTTATCTCGTAATAAGCATAACCACAAGTATACCCAATTCACAAAGGCAACATCATCATCACATATCCACTAATATAAATATTTGAATACAATGTTGAAAGACACGTTCCAAACTCAATGTTGCTTATATAAAGCTTAGAGGGTGGTGAAAGTGTGTGCACAAGGTAAGTGCCAAGTATGTAATACAATGTCATAAATCATACAATACGAAATAAGCGGAAATACTGACAAGATCATGAATCATACGATATCAGAGTACGCAGAAATACACTGGTGAGTCCATGAGTGTCATCAAACGTACCAAGGCTATGTGATGCAAGACATGAATGCTAAAGGTCATATCAATGCAGAAACATGGCAACCCAAAATACCATATGCCGCGGATGCAATGCAATATGCAGTGCGAATGAAATGACCAAGCTAGAGTGAAGTCGGGATGATAGTACATAGTATCGCAGGCTATGGGGTCCATTACAAGGGACTTCTATCTAAACCAGTCTCATACCTAAATTTGGATAGCCAGACTCAATGTAGTAGACTCCTGATCTCAGGTTAGTCGCGCGCCCCAACCGAAATCCTTGCTATTACGAAGGTACACAACAATTATTTACGCACGACCGGCCTGAGTGGATAGTGAATGAATGAGTATGCACCTCCTGCTCAATAAGTCCATGTATCAGTATTGTACATCTCTGGGATCCTCACCGGGGCCTAGTACACTCTACACCAGCTGCCGCTCCATCAAGCGTACAACTGGGTAAGTGGAAGAGACCTTACTATCTGCCTGCCAATATTGGGCCCGGCTCGTCGATAGCGGACCCATTCCTCAAGTTGGTCAAACTCAGCCTAGCATTGCCTACTCCCTCAGGCGGGTAAGACCACACTCCCTCCCAACCGACCACGACACAGTGGGAGACGCGGCTTACTGGTATACGGCCCTCATGTGCTCAAATATATCCATTCAGTCTAGACGTTGGGGCGTCCTCTGTTACCAAGAGGGTTTAGGGATTTTCACGGAGGGTCATCTATGGCAGCCCGATGCTAATAACATATTTCTGGTGTCCCATCTGGCCATCCACGATATGCCTGTGGAGGCTACGGCCCTGATGTCGCTAGGGCGTACAGTAATCACAACACACAATGCAAGATGCATGAGTCATACAATCCAGTCATGCATCAATCCTGCACATACCGTGCGCTCAAGTGGAATAAGTCTCATAAACCATTTGTACTATGGCATATGCAATGGTCAATCACATCTCATAACAAACATGCAGATGATGCGTATGGGCATGTATCATAATGTTATACTGTCACATACTCATAATCGGTATCAATAACCGGCACCGACAATCGGCCTCGATAATCGGCCTCGACAATGTGGACATTTAACCAACATTGCCCCCAAGGAGTGGCCCACATAGAGCCTAACATATAATGAACCCATGACCTCACACAATGGCCTAATATACAACACCATGAGCATCACTTAAGAGCTTAATACACATCACGATAGGCTTCTCACAAGGGCCTAATATACATCACAATGGGCTCCATCGCCTGGCCCTCAAATGTATCAAAATGGGCCTCATCACATAGACCTCAAGTTCATCACATTAAGCCTTAAACATGGGCTAAATATACATCACAATGGGCCTCAAATACGGGCCGCATATACATTACATTGGGCCTCAAACATCGGCCGCATATAATCACATTGGGCCTCAAACACAGGCCGAATACAGATCACAATGGGCCTCAACTACGGGCCGCATATACATCGCATTGGGCCTCAAACACAGGTCGAATACACATCACAATGGGCCTCAACTACGGGCAGCATATATATCATGTGGGTCCCGAAAATCGGCCACGGCAATTGAAATTGGCCTCGACAATCGGAATCGGCCTTGACAATCGAAATCGGCCTATACAATCGGCCTCGACAATCAAAATCGGTATCGGCCTCGACAATCGAAATCGGCTTCGACAATCGGAATTGGCCTCGACAATCGACTTATAAAATCAGCCTCAACAATCGAAATCAGCCTCAACAATAGGAATCGGCCTCAATAATAGGAATCGACCTCAACAATCGGTCTCAACCATTGGAATTGGCCTTGACAATCGGCCTATACAATGGGCCTCAACTGTCACGCCCCAAACTCGAAAATCGGGCTCACAAAATTCTCGATCATCGAATCTGGTGCCGACAACCTCCTTAGTACCTCATTCTCGGCTCCTAGCGTTTATACGCCAGATTCCGATCCTGAGATCCTATAAGGAGGATTTTTCAATGTACATTTAACTCATAATAAGCATAACCACAAGTATACCCAAACACAAAGGCTACATCATCATCATATATCCACTAATATAAACATTTGAATACAGGAAATACATATGTCAAAATTAAAGCTCTAGAAGTCAATTACATGCTCCAAGCTCCACGCTGCTGCAAACTAACATCACCTGCACGCATCTATCATGCATAAGTTTATAGAAAGCTTAGAGGGTGGTGTAAGTGTGTGCGCAAGATAAGTGTCAAGCACAAAAATACAACATCATAATCATACAATGTCAGAAATACTGGTAAGATCATGAATCATACGATATCAGAGTAAGCGGAAATACTGGCAAGTCCATGAGTCAAACAATATCAGAGTACGTAATGCAGATCTGCTATACAAGTGAGTCATAAAGAGCCAAATATCAGATGCTGAGGGTACAATGCAATATGTAAATCCTGCTGAGTCCGTCTAGGCCATATGAGTGTAAAAACATAACAATCCCAAAATGCCATATGCGTGCGAATGTAATACAATATGCGATGCGAATGAAATGACCAAGCTGGAGTGTGAAGTCGGGATGATAGTATGTAGTATCGCAGGTTATGGGTGCACCATAAAGAACTTCTATCCAAACTAGTCACATACCTAAATTTAGATAGTCAGACTCAACGTAGTAAACTCCTGATCTCAGGTTAGTCGCACACCCCAACCGAAATCCTAGCCATTGCGAATGTACATGTAACAAATAGTTACGCACCACCAGCCCGAGTGGATAGTGAATGAATGAATGAATGAGTATGCAACTCTGTTCACCCCCCAAGTATAGGGTTGTGATGTAGTAATAATCTCGGTAAGACCGAGGTCGAATCCACAGGGACTGAAACCTGTACGTAATCTGAAGTTAACCAGAACTAGAACTAGCCTAATATGAAATCTAAATCAAATAATTTTTTGAGGAATAATGGTGAAATAATAATCTAAAACTGAAGAGAAATTCAGAGGAGGAACACTAGGGATTCAGAGGATCCACTTATAGAGATCAGGGAGATCTTATGCCTGCTTCACAGATCATGGAAATTAACTGAACTGATATTGATATAATTTTCAAGAGATGAAAGGTATATGAATTAGAATGGATTCCATCACCAAACCATGTCCAGGAGACAAAGCAAACAATAGAATTAAACTAATTACCAACCAATCAACATGCCATGAAGGTTAGGAAGGGTACCGACATCCAACCATGCCCAGGAGACGATGGTGAACAACAGGGCTTCCTGACGTCATAAACATAAAAGGAATAGAAACATGTTCAAAGCCATCGTAGACCCATTGTAATTTCAGTCACAACAGACCATTAAAAACTAGAAATATTCCCGTTAAATCAAACTAAAATCAATGTCAGTTCAGGGACATGAATCCAAGCCATAAAACCTCCCCATCATGCTACAAGCTTCACCTCTTAGCCCTAGCTAAGAGGTTAGCCCGACATGATCGGTCTAGATCTCTCAAAGAAAGAAAGAAAAAAAATAAAACAAACAGAAAAAAAATAAACTACTCTTCTCAGCCGCTGCCTCCACGTCCAGCCCAAACTCAGCCGCTGCCTACCCTCTCCCGTTTCTTCCCCTCTTTTTATAACAGCAGCGTGGTGTACAGTCCTTGCTGGAGTCGTCAAAAAGTGTGGACGGTGAAGTTCTCCTTTCGCAGCAAACGTGCGTAACTTTCTATTCGCAGCCAAGAAGGTGACTCGTAACTGGCCCACTTTCCTTGCTTCCTTTCCAAACAGACAACGTTACTTGGGAGATTTTTCGATGAGATACACGATGGACGGTCTGGATCGTCCATCCGACGATGATCACAGACGCACTGGGGCCCACAGCGGTCGATTTTTACGGACGCTGTGAACAGGGGTCGCGCACGACGATCTGACGTTGCTGGTGGGGTCCACTTCGATGTGCTATGGAGAAATCCAACTCGTTCACTGAAATCAGTGCGGAAAACCAGTCGGACATGACCGTGTTTCTTCTGTTTTGGTGTGGCCCACTGAGAATTTCATTCAACCGTCCATCCTCCGCTTGAGACTTCCTGTACATGCAGTGTTCACGAAAATCTGGCCACAGATCAGAGTGTGGTCGGTTTGCTCTCACGAACTCACTGAACGGTGTGGATCATCAAGATGTATGATGATGATGGCCCACCTGAATCCTTCCCTACGTCTCTGTTGCGGGCGAAATTTCGGAAGGAATTCCGAATTCAAATCGGGTCAGCGCATGCTGACCCGTTTCTCGATTCCGGTGAGCAGCTGGAGTTCCTACACACGGTGTACACACACCACAACGTGGGGTCCACCATGATGTAAATGTAAAATCCTCTCCGTCTATCTGTCTCATCGTCTCATTTAAAGGGTCGAGACCAAAATTGAAGCATATCTAAGTACTAGGCGGGCCCTAAATAATGTTTTAACGGGCTGATCTGTCTGTTGGGTCACTTCCACAGGGATTCAACGGGCGAATTTTGACATGTGCGGTTAATTTAACGTCCTCGGACCCTGTATAAAGTTTTGAGCCAATCAGATGGTGGAAACTCTGTAATCTTGCATTCTAGCTAACTTTCAGGCCTCTTCATTGTGAGTGGCTGGAATTTCTCTGATCTCCGGCGGGTAAATCCTTGATCTTGGTCCCATGGAGTCCCATCCAATGCCTTGGTGATGCCCAAGCCTTAAATCCACGTTTTTAACACCATATTTCTATCCAAGCTTGTAAATACACCCTGCATCACAATTACGATTAAACGGGCCATTAAACAGTGTCATGCTCATAAATCCAGGTAATTATTGGGGTCTGATATGCAATATTTGACCCTCAACACAACCCCCAACCAGCATTTTGCTAGTCCCGAGCAAAGTATGCGAAAAATAAGTTGAGAAATACAAGATAATTTCTATGAACCGAGTGATTTTTTGAAAAACAATCCAGATATGAGAATTTCAGACTCATGAATGTGGGCATTACTTTCTCCTGAAATCACGTTCATAGTAAACTTCATAATCAAATTCAAAATATTAATCCATTCATCAGAAAAATTCTAAACATTGAGTTCCATGGGTGTATAGTGTAATCTTAACTTATCATCATTAAGATTCATTCAATTTTTTATTTTTATTTTTATTTTTTTATTTTTTTTTTTCATGATAACGTTGGTAACCACAAGAGCATTCAGGACAACCAGAACCTAACTAAAAGGTCCCTCATAGATCATTTTTTATTTTTATTATTATTTTTTTTTTTTCATTAATTGTAACGCCAAGAAGGGGAGTCCAATCCTCACCTATAGGGAGCAAACCTATGGTGAAGACCGTACACCTAACCCTTTTCACATATCATCCATGGGGAATTAAATCTATACCTATAGGGAGCAAGCCTATGGTGAAGATCATTCGCCCAACCCTTCCCGCAGGCAGCTATCTTGTAGCTGGGTATTTTCTTTTTCTATTGATCATGATGAGCAAATTGTCCGGGCTGGTTCCTTTCATGCTTAGTGATTACCAAGTTAACCCTTCAATATCAAACTGAAACCTTAATGCGAAAGCGAGATGTGACATGTGAAATCATGACTCAATCAATGTTTAAAACCTCTAATAATGGATGAGCAGTTCGAACTTAATAGTGAAATCAATCAAACAACGGAATCCAAGAGTCATAAATTACCAACATCACTTATCTTGTAATTTTCAATCCAAGATGGCCGTCGAAATCACCTAGAATTTATAAGAAATTCCAGAAAAATTTAAAAATTTTCACAATTTCTGCTCAAGACCAAGAAAACACTGATTAGGAAACCAAATCTCCCACCCCCCCCAACCTAAAATTTACATTGTCCTCAATATAAAAGATGTAAGCATGCAATGCACATGGGACAACGAAAGTAAAAGAGAAGTGATGGGAAGATATAGTACCTAGATAACGAATCGAGAGACTTTTCAAAAAATTCAGCGAGAGAGAAGTCAGCGCAAGAGAGAAAACCAACACAAGTAAAACACAAATAACAAAAATAAATCTACCTAGACCACTTTCGCAGGTGCTCTCGATTGCATTTAGCGTATGCAACAAGCCTTTAAACCCCTAGGTTGCCCCTAGTGGACGAGTTGTAGTCTCGTGAGGGTTTACAGCAATGTTACCCACAAACATTGAACTAACTACTCATGCTGCAAGGTTCATCTTCTGGCCAGTATCTTGATAAGTTTCTCAGTAAGTTCCTCAACAAGATCATCCAAAAGCCCTTTTTGCAAAAGGCTTGGGTGCCCTGAAGCATGACTTTCCAGAGAGACTTATGTACCTCATAAGAAATTTTCCATTGAATTTCTTGAGGTAACCAGAGTATGTACGATTCACCTGTGACAGAAGAAGTTTCAACGTTAGTATCCCATGGTGAATCAGAGACTACAAGTAGATAAAGTTTAGAAAACTTCGCAAAAAGTGATGTAGCTCAACACATTTCGAAGTGTCAAACTTCGGTTCAATTTTCAGCTCCTCCTCCCTTAATGGTAGACGTTTAGGATCAGGGGAAGAAGGGGCTTCAAAATAAAGTTCTCTCGGTCAGTGATAACTACCGAGATGTTGTCTTGCAAGGCATCCACTTGTCTTTTGACATGGGATCGTTTGACTTTTCAAAAGAGTCGAAATTTCAACTGAGAGTGACTTATTTTCCTCATTGAAGTCTGTTATGAGATGCTCAAGGACTCCCTCGCCCTTAAAAGTATATGAAGATATGCTCTCTTGCTCCAGCCTGCACAGACATATTGAAGATCAAAGGGAAGCATCGATAGGATCACTTGGTCATTTGAAACTACTCAATCGAGGCGTTGAACTGTCCAACGTGTACAGCTCAGGTGGTGGTCTCAATTGAGTGGTTTCAAATTCCAGAGTCGTAGAGTGAGTTGCTCGTCCTTCTCCCGAATCACATTATCATTCAATTCAAGAGAGTGGTCCAAACATGTCTCACAGAAGTTGGAAGGGTCGGTTCTAATGAGCTCATCTTCCACTTTTAAATCAGACATGTTAGGTGAGTGGAGTAGCTCAGTATGACCGATCACTTGTGTGCTTCTTGAGCATTGACCTGGACCATACTTGAGATTGATTCCAGGGGAATTTGGGTTGTGCTCTCATGAATCTCATCCCAATACTTCTCAGCTTCCAATTCAGTGCAGTACACACTTGAGATGGGATCGCTTTCCTTACATTCTAAATTCGGTTGAGGTTCGAATAAACTAACCTCAACCTCATCATTGAGATCCTGTGTATCATGTAAGGAAAGTGTGTCATCATCACTGTATTTGAAAGACAACCATGTTTCTTCCCCATTCTTTTGAACAGTCATTGAGATCGACTCATCGGGAAAGTGAACCATATGCTCATTAGCACAATTCAACTCTTCATTCAAATTCCAGAATTCTCTAAAAGCAAGTTAGGATTGCATTGTATTTCTGGACTGAGTTGCAACTGGGGTGAACTAGCCTTGTTCCTCTTATTGAGGTGCGATTCAATTGCCTCTAATGATTTCATCATTTTCGCAACATGCTGGTTGAATTGTTCTAGATTAAAACATGAATCCTCTTGGATCGCTTCTGGTTGGTTCTCAAAAGTAGGGGATCCAAGAGAATTATCACTATAACATGTTGTTGGTTCATCTTCCGACATTGATGGTTCCACTGATTAGAGTCATACGGATCATGTGTGGGAGAATCTGATGGTTGGTAATACATATTATCACTCATAATATAATCACGCATTGTTTTCTTTTTCTCAGATGAGTGATAATAATTCTCACTCTCATAGTTATGATAACCCCAACATTCACGTACTGTCTTGTTAATCCGTGGGGTGTAATTGTTCTCCTGCATATGATCACGTAAGGACTTCTTAACCGGTGGATCTTTATATTCGGTCGGTTCTCGATGATAGTTTCAGAATAGTTTTGAGACATTGGTTGATTTCTATCATAATCATCATCCCAATATAGGTTATTCTTCTCAGCATACTGACGTTCCCACTCATGCATATACATGGTGAAACCCTAACTCTGAGTTTACTCCTAAAATAAAATAAAAATCCTATAGCAAATGGAAAGTAAAAGGAGGGGAAGTTAGAACGAAGTTATGAGATTAGAAATTCCTATGTTAAGATCCTGCAAAAAAAACAAAAGAAATTAGTTCCTAAAAATAAAAATTTAAAGTTAGAAAATTCTAAGATAGAAAATAAAAAAATTAGTTTCTAAAAAGGAAACCTAGAATAAGAAAATTTCTAAACTAAAATCCTAATTCTAAAAAGAAAAAGTAGAAAAATTATGAAGGGATTACTAATTTAGAAGTTTCTATCTAAGAATCCTACAAAAAGAGGAAACAGGTTAGTTTAGAAATCAAATTAAAAAAAAAAAAAAAAAATCTAATACAAAAGTAATCTAATTAATAAAACCAACTAATTTCAAATTACGTAGCCGTCAATCCCCCACAACGGCGCCAAAAACTTGTTCATCCCACTAAAGTATAGGATTGTGATGTAGTAATAATCTCGGTAAGAACCGAGGGGTCGAATCCACAGGGACTGAAACCTGTACTATCGAAGTTAACCAGAACTAGAACTAGCCTAATATGAAATCTAAATCAAATAATTTTTTGATGAATAATGGTGAATAAATAATCTAAAACTGAAGAGAAATTCAGAGGAGGAACACTAGGGATTCAGAGGATCCACTTGTAGAGATCAGGGAGATCTTATGCCTGCTTCACAGATCATGGAATTAACTGAACTGATATTTATATAATTTTCAAGAGATGAAAGGTATATGAATTAGAATGGATTCCATCACCAAACCATGTCCAGGAGACAAAGCAAACAATAGAATTAAACTAATTACCAACCAATTAACATGCCATGAAGGTTAGGAAGGATACCGACATCCAACCATGCCCAGGAGACGATGGTGAACAACAGGGCTTCCTGACGTCATAAACATAAAAGGAATAGGAACATGCTCAAAGCCATCGCAGACCCATTATAATTTCAGTCACAACATACCATTAAACTAGAAATATTCCCGTAAATCAAACTAAATCAATGTTAGTTCAGGGACATGATCCAAGCCATAAAACCTCCCCATCACGCTACAAGCTTCACCTCTTAGCCCTAGCTAAGAGGTTAGCCCGACATGATCGTCTAGATCTCTCAAAGGAAGAAAGAAAAATAATAAAACAAACAGAAAAAAAAAACAAACTACTCTTCTCACCGCTGTCCCACGTCTCCACGTCCGCCCAAACTCAGCGCTGCCTACCCTCTCCCGTTTCTTCCCCTCTTTATAACAGCAGCGTGGTGTACAGTCCTTGCTGGAGTCGTCAAAAAGTGCGGACGGTGAAGTTCTCCTTTAGCAGCAAACGTGCGTAACTTTCTATTCGCAGCCAAGAAGGTGACTCGTAACTGCCCACTTTCCTTGCTTCCTTTCCAAACAGACAACGTTACTTGGGAGATTTTTCGACGAGATACACGATGGACGGTCTGGATCGTCCATCCGACGATGATCACAGACGCACTGGGGCCCACAGCGTCGTTTTTTACGGACGCTGTGAACAGGGGTCGCGCACGACAATCTGACGTTGCTGGTGGGGTCCACTTCGATGTGCTATGGAGAAATCCAACTCGTTCACTGAATCAGTGCGGAAAACCAGTCGGACATGACCGTGTTTCTTCTGTTTTAGTGTGGCCCACTGAGAATTTCATTCAACCGTCCATCCTCCGCTTGAGACTTCCTGTACATGCAGTGTTCACGAAAATCTGGCCACAGATCAGAGTGTGGTCGGTTTGCTCTCACGAACTCACTGAACGGTGTGGATCATCAAGATGTATGATGATGATGGCCCACCTGAATCCTTCCCTACGTCTCTGTTGTGGGCGGAATTTCGGAAGGAATTCCGAATTCAAATCGGGTCAGCACATGCTGACCCGTTTTTCGATTCCGGTGCGCAGCTGGAGTTCCTGCACACGGTGTACACGCACCACAACGTGGGTCCACCATGATTGTAAATGTAAAATCCTCTCCGTCTATCTGTCTCATCGTCTCATTTAA